>OZ002735.1:24356502-25556502 GCA_963924305.1 Polygonum maritimum
AAGGAGAGAGGAAGGAGAGAAAAAAAAATGAGGAGGAGAGAGAAAAAGAGGGTGGGGAGGGGTTTTATACTTGAAAAAAAGCCTACCTACTTCATTTATTTTTCCCTTAGCCTAGCCTTTCCAAATTCACTCCCAATTCACCCTCCCCACCTCAATCCCTCAAAGATATTCCATGTACAACAAAATCAATGATACGGTGAAAAGATATAGGTACTACGTAGTAAGGTAGTTGAATGATACGGTGTATCTTTTGCATTTTAAAATTTATCCTATAATCTTTAAGCTATTCGATGATAAAAGTTGTGAATTTTTTTATTAAATTGTCTAAAAAATCAATGTATCTACGGATCTACCTATACACTGTATATATATTAAAGTTGAGATCTTTTAAATCTCCACGTTAATTCTGAACCCAACTCATATTAAAAAATTTAATTTAAAAAAAATATTTAAAGTCTTTCTTATTCTTATTAATTGTCTAATAGTTATCTTCTTCATTTTCTAATTTCTATCTTTTCCGGTCAAATATCTATCTTTTTCAACTATTTACTTAGACATTCATTTTTGTAGATCAAAATATAATTAATTTGTTATACTTATTTACACTTTGAAAATTTGTTTTTATTGTATTTTTATAATCATATATATATTTGCCATATTTTTTTCCAATCTTCCTTTGTACCTTATATTTATAATTTAAGTAACAAATATCGAAATATATATTTGTACAACATATGAAAAATATATAAACTAAATTTGTGTTATAATATTCATTTATAAATTGTATTGATCTATAACTCTGCTATTATTAAATTAATCATAATTTTATAAGATCTATTAAAGTTTTCACTTTATTTCAAAAAATATGATTACTGATTCAAGTCTATTTGTCTAAAATATTTATGTAAATATGTCATAATTAACGTAATTTTTTTCTATCATCATATAAAAACCTTATTAATTATAATAATAAATATGTTGATAAAATATTTCACTTGAGATTTCATATCATATCACATATGATTTTTTAATTGATCAATATATTTTGAAATAAAATGAAAATATTTATCTATGATTTTTATTTACGTCATATTATATAAAGTTTAAGTTTAAATTTATTTTTAACCTCAAATCACAATTTTGGATCAAGCCATATAGACCCAAGTTCGAACCTATTAACCTATACTAGTTTAACCCTCGAACCATGTACGGACAACTGTAAAATTTATTAGACACATTCGTAAGAAAAACATTATATCTAGAAAATATATTTATCTGATAAAAAATTAAATTAACATAATTTATAAAATATTATAAAGATATTTGTATGTATGATATAAAGCCTAAACTATCAAAATAAATATATAAGATTTTATTTTTTTAAATTTTATTAGATAAGCTAAAATCTTTTAAATCATTTGAAATTTACATAGAAAATCCTATACATATAGATATAATCTAGATTATTTGTGTAAAAAAATCTAAATTCTATTTCAAAATATATTATATTAGTTAAAAAATAATTTCAGTATTATCTATAAGATTTTATTTTTTAAATTTTCTTGCTTAAAAAATAATTTCAGTATTATCTATCCAAAATATATTATATTAGTTAAAAAAATAACTTTCCAATTTTATATTGATTTTATTTTTCCTTAACTATCTAATCCTCAATTTTTTCTTTGAAGTCGAACTTTCTATCTTTTTTTTTGTCGAACTCATACTATTTATCTTTAATTTTATATTGTTTAAATAATTTTATATTTAAGTTTCTTCTATTAAAGATACCCAATATGCATTCATTATATACTACCTTAGCTCGTCATACCATGTATGACTATGTCTTAAATATTATAATTATTTAATTTGAATACATTATCATATCAATGTAAATGAGATTTTTTTTTTCTACTAAATCTATATATATATATATATATCTATATATAAGTCATAAGGTTTAGAGTCACCACATTGCGCCACATAGAATTTTTTCACGTTCCTCACATTTTGCCACCTAGGATTTTGACACGTGTTAGTCTATTATTGCTCCATGACACATATTACTTAATTTTTTATCCAGCCACATCATATCTGTTTATTCATGTCATATATATTTGTCCACAAAAGATTAAGTCACATCATATCTATACTGTTTGTGGTATAAAGCGGAGACAAAGTCTTCACAAAAAATTGCGCCACGTGTCATATCTTTAATAAAATAATTAACTGGGCCTTGCGTATATAAAAAAACACTAATCACAATAGAAAGATAAGTATATATGATTTTTTATATTAGGAAATTACGAGATTATTTTTTAAAATTTTCATACGTGGTATGTACATATTTATCTACAAAATCCATAATCTCAATGGTTGTTATAGTCCTAAATTTAAATTTCCTAAATATATATATATATATGTAATTTCCATAATTATGTATTATGTATATATCTACTAAATCTCAATGCTTGATCGTATCTACTAAATCTCTTATCTTTTGATATAGTAGTAGATAAATACGTACATCTCTACTAATTATATGTAATATATATAGAATATAGATATGTACACCAAAATCTCATAATTATAGATATGCACGTATATATTGTTTGAGATTTAGGAAATATAGAATATAGATATTATTACGTATATATGATAGTCTTAATTAATTGAGGGTGATTCTGATAAAAACTACTCTTAAGATATAAACTATAAACATATAACAACCGTTAGATTCTACGGTTGTGATTGAAAGGGGAAATTGAATAGGAGAATTGGGGGTTAAAAGGAGGCGGTGGCATTTTTGCAACTATACAAACATTGAAGGGCAACATCGTCTTTGACCTTCAAAATAGAAGGAAACCCTCAAACTCTTTCGGATTTGACGAAGCAGGGCATGTCGTCGAAGGCTCTGGTGGCCTGGCGGGTGAGGCCGGCCGCGATCAGCCTCCGGATGAGAACAAGGAAGGTGGAGGAATTGGGGGTTAGCTTTAGGGTTTGGAGCTCGACGATGAGCTGCCAGGCGACGTCGAACTGGCGAGCGCGGCCAAGGATTCCGATGATGAGGTCGAACGACGCCGTATCGGGGGTGAAATTAGGGTTATGGCACTGGGAAATGGACTAGGAGAAGAAGGAGAGGGCGATTTTGGAGAAGTGTTTGAGGCGGAGGAGCTGAGAGGATAGAGAGATTCCGTAGAGTTGGAGGGAGGATTCCATGGCGTGGAATCCAGGAGGAGCGTTGGAGGCGGAGGCTTGATGGTGTCGGATGATCTGAGCCAGCTGGATCAGCCCCGTTTCAGCCCATGATGAACGCTGCAAACTTGATGGTGTCGGATAATCTGAGCCAACTGTAGTTGGATAATACTCCTAAATAGCAGGTCAGAACTTGATTGGCCTTTCGTAGTTCTTTCGTTTACATACAGAAGAACAGCAGTTTTGTAGCATTACAGGTTACATTGTGCTTCTTTCTTGCAACTTGTTATACCTGGCATCTGTGAAATGAATGTTACGAAAGGATCTTTTTTCTATATGTACCATATCATGTGTATTTCTTCCTGCCATGTTGACACTTGTCTTGGATTTCAATTGAATACAGAAAAGGTTGTGATTTGCAATATGAGTTTCACATTTTGTTTTGATTGGTTGGTGACTTGGTGTACATAAAAGAGGCATGAATTCAAAACGTTATCCAATTTAAATAGCACTGCAACCTACAGTGAAACTAGTATTCTATATGTAGTAGAAGAAGTATGTATGTATATATATATATTAGTAGCAGATTAAAATGCGGATATTGTGCTTGACTTTTGGAATGTAGCTAACAAGACCGAATGAAGGTTCATGTGAAGGAATTATGTTTCCATGAACCAAAATCCAAATTAAAGCAGGGGAAGCCTAATAAACACCAGTCTGGCAATTATTGGACAAAGAAGAAGAATGAGTTTAGTGATAGACTAAGATTTTCTGCTAATTCTAGTAATAGCTTGGTGGTTTAATAATTGATGGACGCCTGGAGGTACTATATCCATGTTCACGTATTATTGCATAAAGCTTACTACACGTTCACATATTTATCTATCATGTTCACGTATTTAAATACTATGTTCACTTATTCTATGCATTTGTTTATAAATAAAAATGGTAAAGTTTCAGATTAAGCATGTTCACATATTTGTCTTATTTATTCACGTATTTTACTAGGATGTTCACATATTTGTTTCTTGTGTTCAAAAATGATGATTCTCTCTTCTTCTTCTTTTATTTTTTTTATGTTTGTTGAACATTATTTGATCATCATGTATGCTTTTTTTATGTTCAGGGAAGAAATCGCTCCTCCACAAAACAGAAAAAGGAAAATGGAAGTGAAGGTGGATGTTGATAATTAAAGAATAGAAAACATTGGATAAGCATTAGTTGGTAGAGGATGGGTAAAATAGAAAATTGATGCAATCTAGAACGTATTAGGAAGTTAATGTAGAATTGACTACATATTTGATGGTGTTTTTTGACTTATATATTAGACATGGAAACAATGCTTTGTAAATGGTTGGGATTCACATTATGACTTTGATTATGTTCACGTATTTAGATGTGCGTTCACATATTTTAATTTGGGTTCACATATTTGAGTATAATGTTCACGTATTTTAATGTGCGTTCACATATTTGAGTATAATGTTCACGTATTTGAGACGTACGTTCACATATTTTAGTATAATGTTCACGTATTTTAATGTGCGTTCACATATTTGAGTATCACGTTCACGTATTTGAGATGTGCGTTCACATATTTGAGTATAACGTTCACGTATTTGAGTATCACGTTCACGTATTTGAGATGTGCGTTCACATATTTGAGTATAATATTCTCGTATTTTAGATGTGTGTTCACATATTTCAATATAATGTTCACGTATTTGAGTATCATGTTCAGGTATTTGAGTACCATGTCTACATATTTAGATGTATATTCACATATTTGAGTATCATGTGCACATAGTTCAGGTATTCGATGTACGTTCACAGATAAAATAGTTGTGTTCACATAGTTGAGTATTATGTTCACGTATTTTATATGTACATTCACATATGAAATACTTGTGTTCACGTATTTTAGATGTATGTTCATCAAGGTAAAATAACATGATTATTATATGATAGTACATTATTACATAGTTTAGATGATGTTAAACTTCGGTTCCCCCGAAAAATAATATAGTAGATGAAATTGGATCAGTAATTACTCCCAGTCTTGGGCCCCACTCCTTTTTGTATCGCCATTTGTGGTTGTCAACTAACAAGAGAAGATGTATATTCACATACGTTCAAGCCAAAAGTATATACACCTGGCGTGGTAACAAACACAATAACAATGAATTCTTACATTTGCCCACATCAACAAACCCTTTTTCTGTACTCTAATTCATGAAGATGTATTACTATCATCATCCGACTTGTGGTTGGAACCTTGAGCATCACCTGATGCATACATCAACCGGAACTTGAGAATCTTGTGAAGAGAGGTGACATGCTTTAGTTCCTTCCCAAGTGATTGATTCCAGTCGACTATGCCTATGTCCTTGAAAAGGTTCGCCTCAGACGTTCCCGTCTCTTCATGCACCACTGGTGCCTATCCTGCAAAGTCATTTTCAAACACATAAATTGGACATCAATTGCTTGTCTTCACAATGTTTTCACATAGATCTTTCCTATGAGTATACTTACTATCTTAGAAGCACAAGTACAAGTACGACTCATGGGTCTCTGAAAGATCAAACAAGTCCCAATAGTTTCTTGGTATTGGCCAATCTACAAGCAAGCAAGAAAAAAACACATATGCAATAACTATTTCATCTTCCTATCCTTGTTTAAAACCAACTTTCTGTTAAAAAATTTGACAAAACAAGTAGACTAGCACCAACTTACCAGCTTCAATTTGTTGTCTATGGTCAAGATTGGGTTCATTGTGTCCAGGCCCTGATATTGACCGAGGACGAGTCACCTTGGACGAGTCGAGCTCAGACTCGGGCTCGGATTCGCGATCGAAGTCGGGATCGATGAGGCGGAAGCTCCGTTTGGGTTCTCTCGGAGTCCGTACGACGGCGAGCCGTCAGAGGAGGAGGAGGCCGAGGGGGAAGGGGAGAATGTCGGACTCCTTCGTGGACCTCAGCCTTGGCGAGCTCGCCTCCGCCCGTCCTTCGTTGACCAACCAGTCCCTCCGCCCGTCCTTTGCGGAGGAGGACTTTCTCGCGCTCTCTTTCGCTCCTTCAGCGACTACTCCGTCTGCAGCAGCGACATCTCCGGCGAGCTTCAGCACCAGGCCACCGTGATTGCCGCGGCCGAGGACTTGGCCGAATAACGCTTTGCAGATCAGATCTTGTGAATTGGGGAAGAAGGTGGTGTAAAAAGTCTATATTACCCTCATATTACATTGTCACGCTGTTCTTGGAACGGATAATCTCAGCCGTTCGTATTACAAATCTAACGGACATAATTAATTTACAGTTTTCACGTTAAGGGACATTTTCATTTGATCCCATCCCTAAATAATATAGGTAGGAAATTGTATTTATCTCATAATTATAATTATGAGATTAGATACAATTTTCATACGATCATTACCACAATAATAAGACATAATATTTAATAGAACTTTCTATATCTACAATGGCAAATCTATATTATAAAAAGATAAATATATACTATAATTCATATGATAGTTAGAACAAGAAAAAAGTGAAAAATGCAACTTATGATCATATTGTATTTAAATTTAACTCGCAAAAAAATGCTTAAGAATTATCGAAAATTATGAATTATCACCTACCAAGAATTAGTTGTAATCTTTTAATAAATATTATTATTTAATAAAACATGATCATAAAGTAATTTTTGAACAAATCCAACTTATTTATATTATGTGTTGATTTATCATCATTGGTAAAAAACACTAATCACAATAGGAAATTTAAATTTAGTAGGTAGGAAAGTAGGAAATATAGATATAGTCTAATTTTTTTAAATCCGAATTTTATTTCAAAATTATAAAGATTAAGATAAAATCGGCAAACACAATGATGAGATTATGTTTTTGTAATTTATTTATAATTTTAAAATAAAATTCGGATTTTTTTAAAACAAATAATTAGACTATATCTATATTTCATAATTTTCTACCTACTAAACTTAAATTTCTTATCCTTTCAAACAACCATAAGTGATAAAATCATGTAATAATCTTTGAAACCACATTTATATATAAGGGATTATTTTCTATTTAACAATATACCTATAGTATTTCCTATTGAAGAAATTCATGAAACATACGTATATTAAATCGGGTTTATAATCACATTACCCGTACATGGTACGGGGGTTAAACTAGTTATTTATTAAATCACATCATATTTATGGGCAAATGAGATGTTTTTCTACCAAAAAGGTAAATATAGAAATTAGCTATAAGATATATTATTTTTTATAGTTGTACAAATCTTATCTATAAGATATTAATTAAGATACTAACTAAGAAAGGAAATATTTTGATAATTATATATTTGTCAATTATATATTCTTATCAAATATTCAAAATCCTTTTTCTACAAAAAAAATGGTCAAAATCTTTCATTTCTTAATTAATTTGTTAATTAGTCTTTTTCTGCTTAATCAAAAATTTGATTGTATAATAGCTTGTCCATTTAATTCATATCAAATAGTCAAAAAAATTCATGTTTTAATCAATATGATCATAATATCTAGAAAAATCCTAATTATATATTTTATAGTATTGGAGTATTAGTTATACATAAATTTGATTTATATATGAGATTAATATACTACTTATAGTAAAAAATATTAAATTTAAACTTTTATTCAAATCCCGTACAAGGTACGAGGATTATACTAGTTTTATACTATTATCTAAAAATCCTAAACTATAGTTGCTTAAAACCCCAAATCTTACATCATAAACCCTAAACACCAAGTAACCAAACCCTAATTCCTTACTTATAAACACGTAAATCCTTAATCCAAATTTGAATACAAACAACATTACTTGAACATACGCATTATCGTATCAAAGTTTGATCTACGTGACTATTCAAAACTCCAAATAAGTGTGAAAAAAGGTGTTTGTGACTTTGTGTAAGTAATGAGTAACATTAATAATATATATTTGGAAAACTATGCAAATCTAAATTCATAAACATTGGAGTAACAATAAAACTTTTCTTTTTGATGAAGGAGTAACAATTTAATTGAAGCCGAAGAAGACAAATTATAATTGCACAGTGGGCAAGTGGCACACTGGCACCGTTTTCGTGAAAACCAATTTAAAAATTTGGAGAACTGTCAAAATTTTCAAACGAAAAAAATGGCGCTTTTCATAGCCATTTTTTTTTTTTGATAAAAACAAAATATCCTTTTGAAAATCCCATATACTCCTTTAATTACCAAAAGTAAAAAGAGAAGACCCTAATTCCCACTTGCAATCCACCTTCGAACACCGTCGTACTCTCTTCTGGAGCACCGTCTGTTGTCTTTGGCGACAGCAGCCAAACAATGCCACAAATTAGGGCTTGATGAAATTCCAGGGGCGCTAACTACAACCTATCTCTCTAATCAATTGGGATACTTTGATGAAATTCCAGGGGCGCTGGAGAAGATGGACAACTAGGTCTTGGAAACAACGAAGACAAGGAACGGATTTGCAAAGTTCCGTCACTCGAACCCTACTCTGTGTCCTTGTCGTGGCTGGCAACCGTACCTCCCTCGCCATTTGCCAAGACGGAAAGGTCTGTATTTCTATTTCATCCCATCGATTTATCTTCTCTTTTTTTTGATCCTTCAAACTTATAGTTTTGAGTTTATTGGTCGGCTATGTCGCAATTCTTGGCGTAGTTGTTTACTTACGTACTACAGTACAGGAAGAAAAACCAATTTAATTCATTCTGGATCCTTCAAACTTATAGCTTTGACTTTATTGGTGTTCGCGCTAATGAGATCCGCAGGCGACAAGTACAAGTTCAAAGCTCCGAAACAAGGAACCTACAAATTCTACTTCAAGAACCTGAATCCGACTCCGAAGATCGTTTCGTTCCACATCCAGACCGGCCATATCCCCAACAAACTTGACGAGGCCACAGATGGTACGTAATTGCACTCGGTTCGATTTTGCGATCGAACAAAACAGGTTCTGATTTCTCACAATCCGTGCAAAGATCGTCGATCCGTTGAATGTGAGGCTTGCGGAGCTCCGACAAGCGCTGGAATCGGTGACCTCTGAGCAGAAGTTCCTGAAAGCGGAGGAAAGCGGGCATCGGATGAGTAAGGCAGTTTCGAATTGAATTGAACTCTGATTTTGCAGATTGATTGATTGATGAGATTACGGAGTTTGATTTTCGGTTTTGGTGTTTGTGTGTGCGATGTAGCGAGTGAGAGCACGAGGAGTTGGCTGTTCGTGTTCATGATCATGGAGTACTTTCTACAGTACAGGATGGAATCAAATGGGATCTTTAGGTCACCCACCTGAGACCAAGACCCAGAATGTTCATAGCTAAGTTAAAGCTCTTGGTGGTGTGAAACGTTTGTCTTCAGAGTGAAGGGTATGCATGGGAAGAAGGCTTTGTATATTCTGATAGATTCAGGGAGCACTCACAATTTTATTGATAAGGATATGGCTGAGAGGCTGGGGTGTAAGCTGGTTCCTGCAACTTTGACTAAAGTGACAGTTACTGATGGTAGTTCTTTGAGTGTTACTTCTAAGGTGGAAGGATTTAAGTGGGAGTTTCAGGATGCTCAATTTCAAACTGATCTCATGGTTATTCCTCTTGGTTGTTGTGATATGGTTTTAGGAATACAGTGGTTGGAGACACTTGGACTTGTTGTGATGGATTTCAAGATGCTCACTATGAGATTTAAGCTTCATAACAGGAATATTGTGTTGAATGGTATTAATCCGGGCTCAGTAAGAGAGTTGAGGGCTAGTCAGTTACAGAAATTGTATCATTCTGGTAGTCAGATTGCTATGTTGTGTGTTCAAGAGTTGAATTGTGTTCCATCATTGTGCTCTATATCTGTTTCAGA
The DNA here is from genome assembly GCA_963924305.1 of Polygonum maritimum. NCBI lineage: Eukaryota > Viridiplantae > Streptophyta > Magnoliopsida > Caryophyllales > Polygonaceae > Polygonum > Polygonum maritimum. The sequence continues at coordinate 24,366,589 of OZ002735.1, forward strand.
GGATTCTTCTCAGTTGCCTAATGAAATTTCTGAATTGCTGTCACAGTTTAGTGATGTCGTTGATGAACCTAAGTCTTTACCTCCTTTTAGGAAAGGGCATGATCACCCTATCAGATTAGTAGAAGGAGCTAACCCAGTTAATCAAAAGCCTTATAGATATGCTGTGTATCAAAAGAATGAGATAGACAAAATGGTACAAGAAATGCTCAAGTCTGGTGTGGTGCAACACAGCTCTAGTGCTTTTGCTTCTCCAGTGGTGTTGGTAAAAAAGAAGGATGGCACTTGGAGGCTATGTGTGGACTATAGAGGCTTAAATAATATCACAGTTAAAGACAGATTTCCCATTCCATTGATTGAAGATCTTATGGATGAGCTTGGGGGTTCAAAATTGTTTTCCAAGATTGATTTGAGAGCTGGTTATCATCAGGTTGGAATGTGTGAGGAAGATATCCATAAGACAGCCTTTAAAACACATAGTGGTCACTATGAATATGTGGTTATGCCATTTGGCTTAACAAATGCGCCTGCAACATTCCAGAGTTTGATGAATTCAGTGTTCAGAGAGTTTCTAAGGAAATTTGTGCTGATATTCTTTGATGATATTCTTATTTACAGTTCTTCTTTAGCAGATCCTGTGAATCATTACTACAACAGAAACACTATTCTGCGACGAATTTTTTAGCGAGAAAATTATTTTTCTTGTTAAATGTGTCTTTTTACGAGGAATGTAATGTTTCCTCGTGAAAAGTGACTTGACTTTTAGCGAGGAACTTATCTTCCTTGGTAAATGTCATATTTTATGACAAATATTTTAGTTCATTGCTATTTGTGTCATAATCTGGTCTTGTAAAATATAAGGTTTATAGCGACGAATTTGGGAGCAATTGCTTAGGAATATTTTCATCGCTAAAAACATTCAACGAGAAAATAATGAGTTTATCGCTATATGTTTGTTGTGAAATTATATAGAACCCACCAAATCCAATGGTGACGAAAGTTTTATTTTCTTGCTAAAAGTATAATGCTTCGGAGAGACCGTTTTTTTTTAACAATCACGTGTGAAACACGAATTTATATGTGGGTAATTTTGTATCAAATTCAATGGTGACAAATATTCAAAATTATATTTTCAAGTTTCTATTTTTAGTTATATTTATTTAATTAAGCATTAATGTTTATTCATATAATAATAATAATAATAATAATAATAATAATAAGATATATTAAGAGAGGTAAATTTTTTTAACCATAAAAAAATAGGGAAATAAAAAATAAAAAAGTTCACAACGAAATTTAATTATTGCCTAAATCGTAAAACAAAAGATCTCGAAAAATTTCCCAAACAAATTATATCTTCTATAAAAAAAAAGACAAATTCCCCTATTTTCGATTTTCACCCCCTGCGCTCCAAAAAAACTCACACCCTAATTTTAATTTTTCTAAGGCAGAATGGCCGCCTCTCTGTGCCTCAGCGTCCGCTCAGGAAGATAGCGTCGAAGATTTTGGGGAGAGCCGATCGCCGACCTCCAATTTTCGGTCACCACTGCTCCTGCGCTTCGGATAAGAAAGGCCCCGGGATCCGGTGTCCGACCAGATCAACGCCGCCAGGCAATTGAGCCTCCGCTGGCCGATGTCGGTCGCCGACAACCAAAGGGTTGGCGGATTCTTATCTCATAAGGTTTGGGTGAGCTTTAGTATCTCTTTGAAATTTTCTATTGCTTCTTGATACACTTTTCTTTGGTGAACTTTTTTTGATTAGTTTTAGGGTATTCGTGATTCATATGCGTCAATTTATATTCCGGTTGTGTTGATTTGAGGACTTTAATTAGCAATTCGGTTACTTTAGTCCGTGAGATTGGTGCATGTGAACTAGTTGATCTTGAAGATTGTACTCACATTGTCAATTTGGATACATTGTTTTAGGTTTTTTTTATTGCTGCTTCCCATTTACATGATTCATTTAACTCAATGAGCACACCTCTCGTCTTAAGAATGAGTCGTCATTGGTGGACAGTATTGTAATAACAAGTGTTTGTGTGTCTGATGCTTGGTTCTATTTCGTCTCAGAGGGAGCTAAATATATAAAATACCACTAATCTTGTTCTGCTCCTGCCATTGGAGAAAGATCTCAAGAAGGTTAGGATTTCTCCAATCTCTTCATTGTTTTCCTGGTTTATTTCATCTGCCCAGTATACAAAAATCTGATGTAAATAGGTGATAACACCCAAGAATCTTTTTTTCTTATTACGATTAGGAAGAAGTGTAGTTTTGTGTACGTATCTTGTGTTTTTCAGAGGAGTGGATATTCGATAGCAATTGCAACTGAGTACGAGCTTGCCCTATTCTACTAGGAGGCTGTCTTCTTCTTCTTCAGGTCTGTTACATGCATACTATGAACTATGTACAAGTCTTGTTAGTTACATTTTGATCGAGCAATTCTAACTACTGTTTTAGTTAGAAACCCTTTCCATTTCTTTTTTGTTTCTTCTGAAAATTGCACCTTTTCCATTTCTTTTTTGTTCCATTTCTTTTTTATACTATGAAGTGAGTGTATTTCAGCCTTATTGATAAGCAGGTGGCTGTTTTAAGGCTAGTTTTCATGCATGTCAGCATGTCAAGGACTTCGCTATTGAAAAAGTATTATAATGTATAGGAATAGCACACCCTTTAGCTAAGTTTTTATACTATATCCCTTTTTTTGCTTGCTTGAATTTAGAGTAGCTATTTTGATAAACTGATCCAGTGAAGGGCTTTTTGCAGCTCACTTTCAATTACATATATATGTATGCTTTAGTGCTTGTATATTTATAAGTCAAAAATTTGTTGCAGATTTAAACAAAGAGGTGAGGTCATATATAGCCTTTCAAATTGATCTTACGGCTGAGGTGCCAATCTATTTGAACGGTTTTGATAATCTTTATATCATCACATTTCTAGAGTTAACTTGTAGTATGTTTCTACAAATCATAAATTGGCCTAATAATTCTCTCAATATATTGAATTCATTTCCGATCAGCATTGGCAAATTCATATATGTATCACCATCAATTGTATGTATCTTGTTTCTACAAATCATAAATTGGCCTACTAATAGTTTGTATGTATGTTGTTATGTTACAGAGAAATTCTTGCTTTAGGAAGAATTCAACGGATTAGAATACTGTGACCACTGGCTTACACCACCATCGTCGACAACTGTATCTAGATGAAATCTCGTCTTCGGTAGTTTGTGTGTATGTAAGTCATGACTTTTGTTATGGATAGTGTAGTAAGGTGCGTCATTTTTGTAGGTAGAATATGCTAAGTAATGGTTTAACATACATTCCTATTTTGGTTATATAGAGTTGGATTTTTTTTGTAATTGAATTCACACTTCTGTAGTTCTATACATGAAATTGGGTTTAATATTCCACTAGCGTGAATTTGTTTCTTGTGTGTGAATTTTTATAAGTGGATTTTTGGCTCGGGAAGTGATGTCTAATGACTTAAGTGTAGAAGAGACATTGTTTTATCAAAAGGTGATATACCGAGATAACATCTTCTCATTCGAAAATATAAATAGTAAAATATTAGATTTTCTCTATGATATAGAAATACTTATCTCGAGGAAATTTTCTTTGCAAATATTATCTTTATCGAAGAATAAATTGAATTACTAGTTATTGTTAACGAGAAAATATAAAAGTTAATGAGAAAAATAATTTGGTCGACAATAAGATTTCGCGACCATTGTATAAGCCTTGAACTACGTTTGGCAACGGAATTATATGCTTTTTAGCGAGGAAAATAATGGTCGCTAATTTATATCAACGAGACAATATATAATCAACGCAAAAAGGCATCTATGATGAATCAAATTTTCCTCGTTGAAACCTTTTCTTGACGAGCTTTTGACGACGAACCGACAAGAAAATTTATTTCCTCGCCGATCACCTTTAGGGACGAAATCTATACTTTTAGTGATAATTCTTTTTCTCGTGAATACCCTTTTTTGTTGTAGTTGAGGTTGGTGTTCCAAGTGATGAGGGAGCAACAATTATTTGCTAAAAGGAGTAAGTGTGCTTTTGCTGTTAAGAAAGTGGAGTATTTGGGACATTATATTTCTGATATGGGAGTGTCTACAGATCCTCAAAAAGTGGAAGCTGTGGCTAAATGGCCTGTGCCTAAGAACCTTAAGAGTTGAGGGGTTTCTTAGGGTTAGTAGGGTATTACAGGCGTTTTGTCAAGAATTATGGTATCATTGCTAGACCTTTGACATTGTTGCTTAAGAAGGACAGTTTTCAGTGGTGTGAGGAAGCTGCAAGTTCTTTTGAAGCATTGAAGGTTGCTCTTTGTAGTGCCCCAGTGTTAGCTCTTCCAGACTTTTCAAAAAAATTTGTGGTTGAAACAGATGCTTGTGGTTATGGTATTGGTGCAGTTTTGATGCAAGACAATCATCCATTGGCCTATATTAGTAGACATTTGAAAGGGAGGCAATTGTAGTTCTCTATATATGAGAAAGAGCTTTTAGCTGTTGTTTTTGCAGTTCAGAAATGGAGGCATTACTTATTGACAGCTCATTTTACTATCAAGACAGACCAGAGGAGTTTGAAGTATTTGTTAGAGCAGCGTTTGAATACTCCTGTGCAACAACAATGGTTACCAAAATTACTTGAGTTTGACTATGAAATACAGTACAAAGAAGGCAAAGAGAATTTAGCAGCTGATGCATTGTCAAGAATGGATGATGCAGATCCCTTGTTGATGGCAATTTCTACTACTCAGTCAGAGCTATTGTCTAAGATTCAACAATGCTATGAGAGAGATGATCAATTACAGAAGTTGATTGATGAGTTAAAGTTGAATCCAGCTGCTAGGAAAGATTACTCGTGGATGCATGATCAACTCAAAAGGAAGGGTAAATTAGTAGTGGGAAATGATTCAGCTTTGAGAGATGAGATCTTATCTTGGATGCATAGCTCTGGTGTTAATGGGCATTCAGGACGAGATGTAACTGTACACAAAGTGAAAAGTTTGTTTTATTGGAAAGGTATGAGCAAAGATATCCAACAATTCATTAGAAGTTGTGTTGTTTGTCAAAGAAGCAAGTATGACACTTCAGCCTAAACAGGATTGTTACAACCTTTGCCTGTTCCTGATTCTATTTGGACAGATTTGTCAATGGACTTTGTGGATGGATTACCACTATCATTTGGCAAATCTGTTATATTGGTTGTGGTTGACAGATTTAATAAGGCTGCTCATTTCATTGCAATGTCTCACCCTTATTCAGCAGCTTCAGTGGCTCAGAAATTTCTGGATCATATTTTTAGGTTAAATGGATTTCCTAAATCTATTGTGACAGATCGAGATGCTGTTTTTACAAGTGAGTTTTGGCAAGAATTGTTCACTTTACAAGGGGTTTCATTAAAGCTCTCAAGTGCATATCATCCTCAGTCAGATGGTTAAACAGAAGTGGTGAATAGGTGTTTGGAGAATTATCTAAGGTGTATGTGTAATGACAGACCTCATCTCTGGAGTAAGTGGTTACCATTAGCTGAATTTTGGTATAACACTACATTTCATACATCTCTGCAATTAACTCCTTATGAAGTGGTGTATGGACAAGCACCTCCAATCCATTTGCCTTATTTACCTGGAGAATCAAAGGTTGACATGGTTGCCAGAAGCTTACAAGAGAGAGAACATATGATTCAGATCATTAAGTTTCATTTGATGAGAGCTCAGCACCGTATGGAACAGCAGGCAAACAAGCACAGAAGTGAGAGATCTTTTGAGATTGGTGACTTAGTTTACTTGAAACTTCAGCCTTATAGACAGGGAAGTGTGATCTCTCGTGCAAATCAAAAACTTTCTCCAAAGTTTTATGGCCCTTATGCTGTGATAGATAAATGTGGTCCTGTGGCTTATAGACTAGCCTTGCCTCCTTCATCCAGAATTCATCCAACATTTCATTTCTCTCAACTCAAGAAACATGTTGGTGGTGCTGTGGTGGCAAATCAATTGCCTTCTGTTATGCCAGAGACATGTGTGAAGGAACCTGAGCAAATTTTGGAAAGAAAAATGGTGAACAAGCAAATGGCGTGCAACTACAAAAGTCTTGGTCAAGTGGAAGAATCAGGCTGTGGAAGAAGCTACATGGTAGTTCTACTATGATCTGTTGAAGAAGTTTCCTGACTTTGAAACTTGAGGTCAAGTTTCTCCGAATGGGGGAGATTTGATATAGGGAAAAGGGCATTCGGGTTATAAGAATAAAAATGTGGGCTGATTTTGTAATATTTGTAAAAGTGAGAGAGGTTGTTAGAAGAATATAAGTCGTTAGAAGGTTGTTGCATTCTTTTCGTCCAGATTCAGAAATTGTAATTCTCTCTCTTTTCTTCTCTAATGAAAATCATGAGCTCGAGTTGCCCGGTTTCAATTCCTTTCCTTTGAGATCCGCGATTCGTGTATGTGGAGTGTTGGTCTTTTAGAACATTAGTCCAATTCTATCTCTTACAATTGCTATAGTGCTAAGATACAGTTTGTCTGTATCAGTTAGGCCACGATTTGGGAATGATTCCTTTGAAAAACAAATCGGGTCTTTCATGAAGAAGGAAGGTGGTTTGAGGAAGGAAAGAAGAAGAAGATAGATGGGATCGTGGTTGCTAACCCCCATTTTAATGTTATTTATGAAATTGGCCCAAACCTTTTAAATTTTGATAAATATGCCCTTTCCCATAATAATCAATCCGAAAAACAATTTCTTCTTTAGATAATTTGATTTATTTTCCTTAGAAGTGCATGTAAATATGTTTATAAATTTCATTCATTATTTTCTTCATATTACTTTCCTTTATAAAAGGTTCTTTCTTACTATTTAATATAATATCATTTTAAAACAACATTATTGTATTCTTTTATTATAATTTTCTAAGATCCAAACATAGAGATACTCTCCTTTAGTGTAAGCTCACCTCTCATTTTATTATCTTAATATACTCATTTTAATTTAATATAGTTTATTAGTTTTATCTTCAAAGGATGTTTCATATAGTTTTATTTTAATACTTTGAACACTTTCTTTAGCATAGGTTAATAGGTACATGACCTATTGATATGAGTTTAAAAGTATTATCACGGTATTATTGGTTCTTATTAGATTCCAATTTAATAAATAATGCCAATACTTTTATATATGAAAGGGAAAAAAATTGTTTAGGGAAATTACAATAATAACCTTCTCGAAAAAGAGGGTTATTACACCCATCTTCCTTTTAATAGACCAAAACATCTTTCTATGACATTCATAGCTTTAACATGTTTCATCTTGAAATACTCTTCTAGGTTTCTTAGTTGAATATCTCCCTAATCCTTTAGTTGATAAGAATGACCTCTATATGGAGCTAAGAATCCCTCACAATTTGTGTATTGATGGGTTCCGGATTGGAGGGTCAAAATTTAAATTTATAACCGAACCCCATAGTGGTACAAGGGTAGGGTGTCGAACACATGGGAGTTCGTGCGTTGAGTGTACCAAAAAGACTAAAAAGGGAAAAGAAAGGGAAAAACAAGGAAAATCAAAGGGAACTTCTCGGGACCAACTTTGGTCACCTCGGTCCGAGAAGGATCGATGAGAGTTTGCACGGGACCGACACTGTTTGAAGTCGGGCCCGACGTCTGGGTAACTCGGTCTTAGCAAAATAGTAGATCGGTCTTGGGTTTTTGGGTTCCTTCCCTAACTAGACTTGGGTAATTCCACCCCAATTCAGCCAATAAGTGTTGATCCTTATGAGATCGAGGTTGTTTGCCTTCGATCCCTCCACTCTACACATCGACCCTAGGGGGTTTTCACCTTCCCTTCGATGCAAAGTCAAGTGATGGGCTCGAGATCGCTTTCGCTTACTCTTACCAACCACAAGCCCTTGATCCCTTGTTCTCACAAGACAATTGAAGCTCAATGTAGAGAGGATTCATATATCAAGCGCTCAAGGCTATGGAATTGGGGGTTCACACCCAATCCTAGCTAGGGGTTTCCCCCATAGCCCAAGACTATGGAATCTACTCCATGTGGAAAGGGTAAAAAGCAATCAAATGGCAAAGCAAACAAATCTCAATCATCAAACTCAAATCCAACTCAAATTACATTCAAATCAAAGGAATTCACAAGATCCAAATCTCAAATCCACTAAACACAAACAAAACAAGTTCAAACTCACAAATTCCTCCTAGAACTCCTACTCTCTACCGATTTCCTTTCTTCTTCTCCTCTTCCTTCCTCCTCCTTACTCTCCAAGTCTTCCTTGAGCCTTTGAGAGTGATTAGATGTGTGGATTAGCCTCCTTTTCTCTCTAATTGTCTTCTCCTTTTAATTAGGGACCAAGGATTTCCAAAAATAGAAGAAGGGCAAAAGTGGTAGATCACAATTGTGTGCCTTGGAGCCCAATCTTCACTTTGCCGACATGGACCGACACGGAGCACCTCGGGCCCGACATGGTTCAACCTCGGTCCGAGCCTCCGTAGTTCAAACTCGGGCCCGACTTGCTGGGCACGTCTTTCCGGACCTCGATCCTCTTCTCTTCTTGGTTTTCCTTGAGTTCCTCTTCGTTCCTTGCTTGGCTCTTCTGATCCTTTGCTCTTAAGCTTTGCTCCTCCTTAGAATCTCCTCTCAAACTTCCTCAAAACGCGCCATTTTACCTACAAAACACAACAAATTCGCATAGTCTCCGAATCTCATGGAAAATCGGAATCTAAGCTAAAAGGGACAAAACTAACAAAGAAAGGAACAAAAGACACATATTTACAAAGGAAATTAACTACTAAAACACTACCCAAATGAGAGACATCAGAATACCCCATACTTAAACTTGCTTGTCCTCAAACAATAATAATGCAAACAAGACCGAAGCACAATCTTCAAGTAAAGCCTCATATGAAAAATCAATCAAGCACAAGTGATAGACATGCTAGCAATATTACGTCATCACACATGATCAAGTGTTCAAGGAATAAAGTCTAATGCAACCAAGCCTCACTTTAGGGATATGGAAATGTGTATCACTCATCATGTGTTTAGGTTTAGCAATGAACACTCATACTCAACAATCATGCAAGCAAAGACTTTACTATTGAAGCTAATATCACAACTCCTCCACCTAGAGATGCCTATTACAATGCACACAAAGAATATGAACTTGGCTCAATGGAGGTCCTTAAAGAGGTTCCATTCGGCCGGGTTGTAACGGGGCTTTTGGTGTTTCTCATGGTAGGAATCATTTTGGTCTTGTGGTGCTTACAATGGGGATTGAACTTTCTAGTCTCTCACCAACTCTACCAAATATTCCACTTTCAACTTTCACACTCATCCAAAAGACTTTGATTTTTTCTCTCCTTTCAACCCACTTTTCACTTAACATTCCACTTCCTCTTTGCACTACACTTTTTGTTGGATTTTTCACACTTTTGCACTTTGGATCGACTTGCACTCTAACTCGGGCCCGATGTGCACTTGAACTCGGTCGGACCTCATTTTTTTTTCACTTAAGCACTTTTGCTTTCAATCCACTACTTTTCCAACATTTTCTTTTCTTTCTTTTTCACTTTATACTCAACAAAGATGCACTACTCACTTGATTTATAACTCCATTCTTTGCCCTTCACCAAAGAGAATCTCAACTCTCCAAATACATTCCCAAAACCTCTCACTAAAGTCCAATCCCATAAGGGTCAAGTCATATAGGCTAGGAATCATAATTTTTGAGGAGTTTCAAACAAAGGTCTAAGGCTAAAACGGGGCTACAAACAACGGTTTATCTTCAAGGTAGGATATGGAACATATTGTGACTAAATGAAACAAAGCTCAAATCAATGCGACAAAGCATAGAACAAATCTCATATTGGTCTTGGAAAATAGATAAACACCTCAATAGCAAGTTTTACTTAGCATGCATGAGCTAATTCACACAAGAAAATGAGGGATATGCAAATATGAACAAGCATCCCTAAAATGGCCAAAAATCATCTCACAAGGGTCACTCTAGCTTAGTTGCATCAAAACCTCATCCAAGAACTCATGTGCTCAATAAAAACATGCAAGACATCATATCACATCAAAAACAACATCCATTTAGAGGCTAAACTATCCAAAAATCTGTAAAGGACTTTACATGCTCACATCATCATTAGCCTTCATATGGACATCTAAGATGGGAATTCCTAGTCTAAAAACAAAATCTTTTTGACTTTTTCACACGAAATTTTCGAATTTTTAGGGATTTTTGCAAAACATTTTCTCAAAGACAAACAAACTCATCCATTCAATCCATCAAATTTACATCGTCATTCATGGAACACAACATGCCATTATCCAAAAGAAAACATCCCATAACAAAACAAGAAACTACACAAGAAACCTACACATGAAACTATGAGCAACTAACCCCACCCCATACTTAGAATTTTGATGTCCTCATCAAAACAAAGAAATCAAAACTCAAAAATAAAAGAGACAAGAGTTAGGAAAGCTCACAATTTCTTATTCTTAATTGGCATGTCTAGGCTTAGTTTGGAGGGTGCTCTCGGCGGCGTCCTCTTTGGAGCCGTGGTTGCCTCTCTCGCTCATACACTTGGGCTTGGAAAGGATCTTGACTTGGTGGTTGGAGTTGAGGTGAAGGGCGCGTCCAAGTGTCCTCTCGGGAGGGGTAATTCCCGACCATCCACTCGTTGAAACTTTCTTGAACTTGCCATCTTTGGTCCTCCACCGTCCTCAAATCATCCACATCACGCCTAGTGTAAGCAAGGCTTCAGTTCACTTCTTCATATTGAGCTTGGAAGACTTCTTGTTGGTGGGAGAGTTGTTGTTGTTGAAGATACATTTGTTGTTGTTGAAGGTTGAGTTGATGGGCCTCTTGTAGCATGCTTGATTGTTGGAGTTGGAGGTGAGCCAATTGGTTGGCTAGAAAGTTCATGTCCACCGATTGTTGAGGTTCGGGGAAGACCATTCCGGGCCCATACCGTTCGGCATAACCTTCGTACCCTCCAAAATGCGGTTGCTCTTGCCTTGCGCCACTTCCTTCTCCTCTCTCAAAGTGACTAGGGACCGACTCGGGCAAATAAGTGTCGGACCGACGTTGATGTACGTCGGGCCCGAGGTGCCCTGCATCTCGGTCCAAGAGCGTTGGAGCATGGTCGGTGAGCAAGTTGCGGTATCCGTCATCTTCTTCTTCGGGAGGCGAGTCAACATCCATGGCCTCCCTTCTTGCAAACTCAAATTGGTTGGGCTCTTCATCTTCGGACTCCGGAGAAGCTTGGGGAGTAGTGAAACGAATGTGTTGGGCACGACGCCTACATTCAATCGTCCCCTCCGGTTCTCCAAAAGGATTCTCTTTGCCGGCCCACACTTGAAACCAATTATAGTAGCATGAGAGATCAAAGAGACGTGGCCCCAAAGGAATATTCACCTTGTCAAAGTTGGAATGAGGTGCTAGATAAGTGGTGGCACCGGTGACGGCTTTCTCCTTGATGATGTTGGCTTTCTTGAAGTACTTGAGATCCATGAACTCTACCCCATTCGGTGCCGGCGTGTACATGGATAGATCCACCTCAAGGCGATGAGCCAAGCGGGATACCATCCCTCCAAAGTAAATCCATGAAGAGCTTTGGAAATCCCTCACCATTTTCACCCATTCCCATGTGAGGTTCATCGGCTTCTCCGTTTGGAATAGCATCTCATGTAGTAACATGGCTTCTGCCTTCATCGGTTTGCTTAGCTCGTGCCTAGCATAGATGGCACATCCTAAAACTCGGATCATGACTCGGAAGAGGGGACTTGCAATCTCATTCGTTGAGGCTCCTTTCCTCATCTCGCTCCTCCCCGCTACATATCTCCAAAGATAGTTCAGCTTCTCATTGTCCACAAAAGCTTCATCTCTTGGAAAAGGAAATCCAAGGTAGACCGCCAAGTTCCTAAGAGAGAGCTCTTGTGCCTCATTGCCCAATTGGAAGGTGATCATGCCCTCATCGTCCTCAACTCCTTCATAAGTGCACTTGAAGGTGGCCATGAACTCCGATGTCAAGGCGGGGTAGTGGGTGTTGTCCCACCTCAACATCACATCAAGGCCAATGTGAGAGTAGCACCGGGTGAGAGCCATTTCCATAATCATTTTCCTTATAGCCTCCCAATCTAGCCACCTAGTGTGGTGAGCTAGACCCATGTACCGCTCATAGCTTTGAGCCACATCATCATCCTCAAATTGCACATCATCCATCTTTGACACTTTCTTTGACTTCTTGGACTTCTTTGAAGGCCTCTCCATGCGTGAAGAAGATGCTCGGGTTGTCATGGTACCTACACACATTCAAAGCAAAGAACTACAAGATAAGATCTATACAACCTCAACAAGATCACATGCTTCCACAACTAACAACTTATCACACAAGAATGACCCCATACTTGTCCTCTAGACACTTAATCCACAAAATCCAACATGTATGAACTAAGGATCACAAAACAATGGTCAAGCTAGAAGATATATCATGATAAACAAGCCATAACCAACAGTCAAACTCATGAATCCTAAAGTCCACACAAGAGAAAGCCAAATAGGACTAGGACCGACCAACACAAGACGTCGGGCCCGAGGTGTCTCAACCTCGTTCCTGAGTCTTGGACTGACTCTGCAATGTCGGGCCCGAGATCTGGGTATCTCGGTCCGACCCTCAATTCGACTTCTCAACCTAATTCACCCAAAATCACTCTATCATGCTCCTAAAATCCAATATCAACCATTTCTCTTCATCAATCGAAGTTCCAAGTAAGTTCTAGCATGCATAAACAACAATTAAGAACAAATTCCACTATTCATGCAAAACACCATGGATGCTCAAGGACTAAACTCACTCAATCATGGCAAATCTCAATTCAAACAATGAAAGCATGAAATTCACAAGGAATTAGATAGAGATCGAGATTCACATACCAAATTTGAAGAGATCTAGACTTGCTAGCAATCAAACTCCTTAGAACTCAAATTCTCTACCTAGATCTAGGAGAGAGATGAAGAACAATGGGACTTGTTGGGATTTTTTGCTTTTGGGATCGATGTTGTGGATGGCTAGGGTGTTGGATCGAGATTGTTGTGAGTTTTGTTAGGGGATCGAGTGTGATGGAGATTGGGGGGCCAATTTGGGGTTTTGAGAGTGAGCTTGGTATTTTGGGAAGGTGGTTATGAGGGTGATGGGTGGTAGGAATGGGAAAGAAGGCTTTAAATGGGAAGGAAACAAAGTTTAGGTCAGAGGGGTATAATGGGCATTTCCTTCAAATCAAGACCAAGGTTGACCGGCTAAGTTAGACCGACTTCACCTATGTCGGGCCTGAGGTACTAGGTACCTCGATCCGACTTGGTTTGACCTCCTAAAATGCCCTCTTCTTGCCAATTCTTTACCCACAAGTCCTTTTATTATTTTCACCATTACCATTATTCAATCATGAAGCTCACATAACACACAATTCCACAAAATACAAGCTAAGAAGAGATTAGAAAGAATCTAGGCTAAGACAAGAAAACCAAACTAAAACTACGAAAAAAAACCTACTAAGCTCGGGTTGCCTCCCGAGGAGCGCTTCTTTTAAGTCATTAGCTTGACTTCTAACCTCAACCTTCACGGTGGATGAAAAATAGTGAATTGATCACCATAGTCATGTCCATCTCCACTCCCTTCATAGACATAAAACCACCATTTGTGATTGATGAAGGCGTGGCATTCCAATTCTCTTTCTCCCTTGTCCTTTAGAGCATTTGCTTTCACCTCTTGCTCCTTCTCATCTTGACCTTTATCCCCTACATCAAAAACATCTAGAGAATTTCTAGGAGATTCAATGACATTGTAGCTCAAATCATCTTTCAAATCACTCAAACATATGTAGCTATCTTATAGATCCTCTTTCAAGTAACTCAAATAAATATAAGAGTCTCCCACATCAAAAGGATACAAGGAAGGATACTCTTCATTGCTCCTTGGACTATCATCACCTCTTGACTCCTCTTGGTGCTCACATGGATCTAGCAACTCTCTCTCTTTAACTTGAGCATCGACCATTTCATGACTCCTCAAAGGTGCTTCTTCTCTTGTGGCTTCCACTTCCTCCCTTTTCCTCTTGGCATTTTCTTCCAACTTCAAAATTGCCAAGGCATCCGGTTCATTTAGAGCTTTGTTGAAGTGAAACTCCACCTTGTCTTCGCCAATCTCAAAAGTCACCTTTCCGTTTCTCACATCAAATTTAGCACCCGCCGTGGCTAGAAACGGCCTTCCAAGAATAATGGGTACCAAAGGATCTTCTTTCATATCAAGGATCATGAAATCATCGGAGACAAAATACTTCCCAACTCGAACCGGGACATCATCTAAAATCCCCGTGGCCTTTGTAGTTGAACCATCGGCCATAGTAAGACTCATATCGACCGGTTCTATGTCACCAAGGTTAGCCCTCCTCCATATGCTCATGGGCATAACCGATATACTCGCTCCTAAATCACAAAGTGCCTTGAAGTTTTGGGATCCAATTCCCACGGTAATTGCAAATCTCCCGGGATCACCCAACTTTTGAGGTAGCTCCAAGATCTTCACCTCATCTTGCATCTCCACAATCGACCTCTTCTTGCTCAAAATCTCCTTCAAGAACTTAGCATATGATGGCATCTCACTTAGAGCGTCGGTGAACGGTATTGTTATGTTCAAACCTTGCAAGAGCTTCAAGAACCTCTTAAACTTGCCTTCCACAACTTCCTTCGGCTTCTTCAACGGGTAAGGAAGAGTTGTGCCACCTTGTTTCTTGATTGGATCCACTTCATTGGACCGGCTTGGATCACTCTCACCATTTTCAGCTTGGATCGACGTTGGATCGACATCGGGACCGATGTGCAGGTCCTCGGTCCGAGGGCAGGGCAAAGCTGGGGAAGTCGGTCCGAATTCAGGGCATGTCGGGCCCGAGTTCCGCCCGTCCTCGGTCCTGGTCAGGGGACTTCCTTCAATCTCTGGCTCGATGTCTTGGCACGTCGGGCCCGAGTTCCTGGGCAACTCGGTCCGACTCTCTTCTCTTGTCCTTGGCACTTGTGGCTCGGGCAAACTCCGACCACTCCTCAACCCTATAGCTCGGACTTCATTTTGTTGTTGGGGGGCACGGGGATTCTCCTCGGGTCGGCCCGGGAGTCTCCCTTCCTCTCTCGGAAGTTGATTCGCCATGTGAACAAATTGGTTGTCCACTTGTCTTCTCCATACACCAAACTCCTTGAATTGGGTGCCCATCTCTTCAACTCTCCTCTCCACATTGGTGAATTGATTCTTCAAGTCTTGTGCTCATTGTGGAGTTTGTTCATAGAACCCCGGAGGTCGGTATGGTGGTGGTTGGGCCCTTGGCTCGTTTTGGTTGTAGTTGTTGTTGTAGCCATTGGCTTGGCCTTGGTTCCACCTTCCATTTCCTCCATTGTTGAAGTTGGATCTTCCTCCATAGTTTCTTTGAACATAGTGTGCCTCCTCGATTTGCTCGGCCAAGCGAACTTGGCGTTCATTGGGACACTCTTGAGCTCCATGCTTAAAAGAACCACATTCTTCACATGCTCTTGTGGTTTGCTTGAAGTGATTCATTTGCCTCCTCATCTTATTCAACTCATCCTCAAGGAATTGAATCTTCACATCCTTATCAACCTCTTCATTCTTCGGGTCATAGAGCCTCCTCGTACCATCTCCTTGGGCTCTTGCCTCCTTGTTGACTTGACTCACTCCGTACATGGCTTCATAATCGGAGAGTTTGTCAAGCAACTCCCATGCTTGCTCCGGTGGCAAATCAATGAACCCACAATCGGTGTGAAGGTTCAACTTGTCCTTGGTGGCGGGGTTGTTTCCTTGGAAGAATATGTCTTGGAGAACATAAGGTTGTTGCCCATGGGTTGGACATTGCCTTAATATTTCCTTGAACCGATCCTAAGCCTCAAAGAGTGGCTCGTGAGCTC
This sequence comes from Polygonum maritimum, assembly GCA_963924305.1. Lineage (NCBI taxonomy): Eukaryota > Viridiplantae > Streptophyta > Magnoliopsida > Caryophyllales > Polygonaceae > Polygonum > Polygonum maritimum. Next base: position 24,382,572 of record OZ002735.1, read on the forward strand.
ATTGTTGAAAACTTGCTATCTTCCTTCTAAGCTCCGTTGTTTTTGTTGGTGGAAAGAACTTCATCAAGAATGCCTCATTGAGAGCCCTCCATGATGTGATGGATCGAGGTGCTTGGCTCTCTAGCCAATGCAATGCCTTGCCTCCTAGAGACCACTTGAAAGCTTTGAGTAGCACATACTCTAGCGTCTCCTCGTCCGTCGAGATAGTCTCACATATATCCTTGAATTGCTTCACATGCTCAATCAGGCACTCATTCGGTCTCCCCTCAAATTGGTCCCTCTTGATAAGTGATATGAATTGAGTCTTGATCTCGAATTCTTTGAAACCTTCGGTAAGACTATGGCCGGCTCCGGCACCTTCAACTCCGGATGCATGTATTGGCGTGCATTCCGGGGTTGGGTGTTGATTTGAGCCTCCAATCTCATCCTTTCCTCACGCTCTCTCCTTATCTCGGCATTCCGGTTTTCCATCTCAAGTTGCATCCGAGCCATGTCGGCTCTCATCCTAGCAACCTCATCACATTGTGCTTGGTTGTCCATCTTCTTCTTCGTTCGAGCTTCTTTGATGATGCTTTCGGGGTCACTAACAAAGTCGAACTCAAATGTTCCCCGGGCGGAACGAGCTCACATACACCTATAACCAAAGACACAAACAAAACCAAATCAAAACAAACAAGGGGTTTGGGCTAGTCCCTCACCCAAATCACTACAAAATCAAGACTCAACAAAAGGTGGTACCTCAAACAAGTAGAACTCCCCGGCAACGGCGCCAAAATTCTGATGGGTTCCGGATTGGAGGGTCTAAAGTTAAATTTATAACCGAACCCCGTAGTAGTACAAGGGTAGGGTGTCGAACACACGGGAGTTCTTGCGTTGAGTGTACCAAAAAGACTAAAAAGTGGAAAAGAAAGGCAAAAACAAGGAAAATCAAAGGGAACTTCTCGGGACCGACTTTGGTCACCTCGGTCCGAGAAGGATCGATGAGAATTTGCACGGGACCGACACTGTTTGAAGTCGGGCCGGACGTCTGGGTAACTCGGTCTTAGCAAAATAGTAGATCGGTCTTGGGTTTTTGAGTTCCTTCCTTAACTAGACTTGGGTAATTCCACCCCAATTCAGCCAATAAGTGTTGATCCTTATGAGATCGAGGTTGTTTGCCTTCGATCCCTCCACTCTACACATCGACCCTAGGGGGTTTTCACCTTCCCTTCGATGCAAAGTCAAGTGATGGGCTCGAGATCGCTTTTGCTTACTCTTACCAACCACAAGCCCTTGATCACTTGTTCTCACAAGAGAATTGAAGCTCAATGTAGAGAGGATTCATAGATCAAGCACTCAAGGCTATGGAATTGGGGGTTCACACCCAATCCTAGCTAGGGGTTTCCCCCATAGCCCAAGACTATGGAATCTACTCCATGTGGAAAGGGTAAAAAGCAATCAAATGACAAAGCAAACAAATCTCAATCATCAAACTCAAATCCAACTCAAATTGCATTCAAATCAAAGGAATTCACAATATCCAAATCTCAAATCCACTAAACACAAACAAAACAAGTTCAAACTCACAAATTCCTCCTAGAACTCCTACTCTCCACCGATTTCCTCTCTTCTTCTCCTCTTCCTTCCTCCTCCTTGCTCTCCAAGTCTTCCTTGAGCCTTTGAGAGTGATTAGATGTGTGGATTAGCCTCCTTTTCTCTCGAATTGTCTTCTCCGTTTAATTAGGGACCAAGGATTTTCAAAAATAGAAGAAGGGCAAAAGTGGTAGATCACAATTGTGTGCCTTGGAGCCCAATCTTCACTTTGCCGACATGGACCGACACGGAGCACCTCGGGCCCGACATGGTTCAACCTCGGTCTGAGCCTCCATAGTTCAAACTCGGGCCCGACTTGCTGGGCACGTCGTTCCGGACCTCGATCCTCTTCTCTTCTTGGTTTTCCTTGAGTTCCTCTTCGTTCCTTGCTTGGCTCTTCCGCTCCTTTGCTCTTAAGCTTTGCTCCTCCTTAGATTCTCCTCTCAAACTTCCTCAAAACGCGCCATTTTACCTACAAAACACAACAAATTCGCATAGTCTCCGAATCTCATGGAAAATCGGAATCTAAGCTAAAAAGGGACAAAACTAACAAAGAAAGGAACAAAAGACACATATTTACAAAGGAAATTAACTACTAAAACACCACCAAAATGAGAGACATCATGTATCTAGCATCTACCAAGTAATAACAACCTTTGCATGATAAAAAAAATAGATTAATATATCTTATATCTAAAATCATTCTAAGAAAATCATAATTTTTTATTACCTTTTAGGCCCTTAAAACCATTTGATCTAGAAATAGCATCACGAAGACCGCGACCATCACGTGTGGTCCTTCCCATCTAGGCATTATATATATGAACTCTATATTAGGTGTACAAATACCTAATACATTCATAGCAAGAGCACCTTTTCTAGTACGATACCTGATGTCCATCTTTTGTGCTTTGTTTTTACGTCTTTCTTAGGTTAGATTAGAGTTAGTTTCCTTAGTTTTTCCTTAGTTTGTCCTTAGTTTTGGAGGCTTTTAGCTTAGTTCCTGATGCAGACCATGCACCAATGACTCCGCAAGAGATCGAGGACCTAGCCCGAGTCCCCTTCGATGGACCAATTACTAGAGATCGAGTCCGGAAGCTAAAGAAAGCGACAAGAGTTCTTTTGGCGCGCATCCCAGCTATGCTCGATTCACATGGGCCACAATGGACCACCCTCATCTCTCATGTCCCGAATTGATATTTGGGCATGCCTATCTTTGAGTTATTTTTAGGATTAGAGAGGTTTGCTATTTTTGGCACTTGCCACTTTTATTCCTTCTATTTTTAGCTAAGTATGGACAGCTTGTGGCACAAGGAAGACACACACCTAAGGACGCGGCCTACACACACAATGGACGCGGCATGGCTAAGGGCGGACGAAAATTCACATTACATGGGCCGCAATTCATCCATACAAAGATAGATGGAAGTTTGTTAGAATTTGTTAGTTTTCACTAGTTAAAAACTAGTATCACTAGTAACTTTCTAGGTTGTTATTTTTCACTAGTAACTTTTGTTTTTCCCTAGCTTTCTTTTCAAGCAAAGATCTATCTTAGGAAGTTGTTAGATGATAGAATCTTTGGCTGCACTTGTATCTATAAATTCGAACCTATGATGAATGGAAAAGTCAGATTTGTTTTCCTGGAAATTGACTTGCGTTAAAAGTTGATTTCCCGGGATTAAATCCAAACCAAGTTCGTTACTTGCATTGGGAGAAATTTCGAGCCTTTACTCAAGCATTCAGCCGAGCATCATCAACATCAACACATCATCCTCCGTCCATCAACAACAACTCAGCCGAGTAGAATTGCTTCGCCATTCCTACTCGCACCCTCTCTTCGCTTTTCTCTACTCTCTCTCTCTCTCTCTCTCTCTCTCTCTCTCTCTCTCTCTCTCTCTCGTTTCTCTCCTTTCTCACCAATCAGTTGCATGACTAAAACAAACATCAACTTGCATATATTTGTTAGCTTGCGTGAAATTCATCCCACTCATATTGGTGTTTGTCGTTGTGAATATCGCAGGTGGCCCATAGGGCGTCAATTTGCGAACCGTCCCTTCCTTCACACCATTAAGGTTTCAACCCTTGTTGGATCATCCAATCCAAGGGCGAGCCTTCAGTTTGTAAGAAGCGAAAAGATTGAGCAAGGGCAGCAGACGAAACACACTAAAGATCCTGAAAAGCTTCCGCATCCTCAAGAATAGCCTACGACGCTGGCAATTCCGTAATAGTTCCCGCATTTCTATGAGATTCGGAGACTATGCGTGTTTTTGTGTGTTTTGTAGGCATTTCGGAGCAAGAATCATGGAGATTGGAGCATCATGGCATTATGGAGGAATTCAAGGATGAAAAAGGAGCCAAAATGGAGCTAAATATGCATGGAAAGAAGCTGATGTCTCTCATTTTGGTGGTGTTTTAGTAGTTAATTTCCCTTGTAAATATGTGTTTTTCATTCCTTTCCTTGTTAGTTTCATTCCTTTTAGCTTAGTTCCCGGTTTTCTTTAAGATTCGGAAACTATGCGAGTTTGTTATGATTTGTAGGTAAAAGGGCGCAAATGAGGACGTTTTGGAGGAGCATTAAAGGAGGAGCTAAGCAAAGGAGCTAAGGAATGGAAGAGCCATGCCAAGAATGAAGAGGAACCAAAGGAAAGCCAAGAAGTGAAGGAGGATCGAGGCCCAGGACCGAGCACCATCACATCGGGCCCGAGATCGAGCAACCAGAGCACAGGACCGACGTTCCCAACGTCGGGCCCGAGGTTGTCCCGTGTCGGTCCGAGTCGGCAATTGTGAAGATTAGGCTCCAAGGCACAAATGTGGTGAACTTCCAATTTTGCCCTTCTTCTAACTTGGAATTCCTTGGTCCCCAATCAAGAGAAAAGCATAATTAGAGAGAGATTAGAGATCATTCAAAAAAAGAATCCCACACCAAATCACTCTCAAAGGCTCAAGGAAGACTTGGAGAGCAAGGAGAAGGAAGGAGGAGGAGAAGAGGAGGAAATCGGTGGAGCTAGAGAGAGTTGTAGTGAGTTTGTACTTGATTTGCTTTGGTTTTAGTAGGATTAAGACTTGGATCTTGTGAACCCCTTTGAATTTGAATGCAATTTGAGTTTGATTTGAGATTGATGATTGAGACTTGCTTGCTTTTCCATTTGATTGCTTTGTACTCTTACTTTATGGAGTAGATTCCATAGTCTTGGGCTATGGGGGAAACCCCTAGCTAGGATTGGGTAAGAAACCCCAATTCCATAGCCTTTGAGTGCTTGATCTAGGAATCCTCTCTACACTAAGCTTCAATTCTCTTGTGGAAACAAGTGACATAGGGCTTGTGATTGGTAAGAGTATGCGAAAGTGATCTCTAACCCGTCACTAGACCTAACATCGAAGGAGAGTGAACACTCCCTTGGGTCGAAGTGTAGAGTGGAGGGATCGAAGGCTAGCAACCTCGATCTCACAAGGATCAACACTTATTGGTTGAATTGGGGTGGAATTACTCAAGTCTAGTTAGGGAAGGAACCCAAAAACCCAAGACCGATCTACCATTTTTGCCAAATCGAGTTACCCAGTCATCGGGCCCGACGTTGAGTGAAGTCGGTCCCGGCCAATCAACCTCGATCCACCCTCGGACCGAAGTGACTAGTGTCGGTCCGAGGTGATTTCCCTTGTTTTTCCTCATTTTGCCTTTCTTTTACCCCTTTTTAGTCTTTCGGGTACTCTCAACACACGAACTCCCATGTGTTCGACACCCTACCTCTTTACTACAAGTGAGGTTCGGTTTATAAATTTAAATTTTGACCACCACACCCGGACCGATCAAAATTTTGGCGCCGTTGCCGGGGAGTTCTACTCGTTTGAGGTACCCATCTTTTGTTGAGTCTTTGATTTGGTAGTGATTTGGGTGAGGGACTAGCCCAAACCCCTTGTTTGTTTTGATTCGGTTTTGTTTGTGTCTTTGGTTGTAGGTGCATGCGAGCTCGTTCCGTCCGAGGAACACTTGAGCTTGATTTTGTGTGTGACCCGGAGAGTATTTTAAAGCAAGCCCGAAAGAAGAAGAGGATGGCGGATCAAGCCCGTGATGAGGAGGTTGAAAGGATGAGGGCCGACATGGCTCGAATGCAACTTGAAATGGCGAACCGAGATGCCGAGGCTAGGAGAGAGCGTGAGCAAAGGATGAGGTTGGAGGCTCAAATCAACACTCAACCCCGGAATGCTAGACAATACATGCATCCGGAGTTGAAGGTGCCCGAACCGGCCATCGTCTTGCCGGAGGTGTCAAAGAATTTTGAGATCAAAACTCAATTTATCTCACTCATCAAGAGAGAGCAATTTCAAGGGAGACCGAATGAGTGCCCGATCGAGCATGTGAAGCAATTCAAGGACTTATGTGAGACCATCTCGACGGATGATGAGACACTTGAGTACGTGCTACTCAAAGCCTTCAAGTGGTCGTTGGGAGGCAAGGCTTTGCATTGGTTGGAGAGTCAAGCACCTCGTTCCATCACATCATGGAGGGCTCTCAATGAAGCTTTCTTGATGAAGTTCTTTCCGCCCACCAAGACGACGGAGCTAAGAAGGAAGATAGCAAGCTTTCAACAAGGAGCTCACGAGCCACTCTTCGAGGCATGGGACCAGTTCAAAGAGATGTTAAGGGCGTGTCCGACTCATGGGCAACAACCTTATGTCCTTCAAGACATTTTCTTCCAAGGAATCAACCCCGCCACCAAGGATAAATTGAACCTTCATACCGATTGTGGGTTCATTGACTTACCTCCGGAGCAAGCGTGGGAGTTGCTAGACAAGCTCTCCGATTATGAGGCCATGTATGGAGTCAATCAAGTGAACAAGGAAGTGAGAGTCCATGGAGACGGTCCGAAGAGGCTCTACGATCCAAAAAGTGAAGAGGTAGACAAAGATGTGAAGATCCAATTCCTGGAGGATGAGTTGAACAAGATGAGGAGAAAGATGGGTCATCTCTAACAAAACACAAGAGCTTGCGAAGAGTGTGGTTCTTTGAAGCATGGAGCCCAAGAGTGCCCAAATGAGCGCCAAGTTCGATTGGCCGAGCAAATTGAGGAGGCCAACTATGTTCAAAGGAACTTCGGAGGGAGAGCCAATTTCAACAATGGAGGAAGGTGGAACCAAGGCCAAGCTAGTGGCTACAACAACAACTTCAATCAAAACGAGCCAAGGGCCCAACCACCACCATACCGACCTCCGGGATTCTATGAGAAAACACCACAATGGGCTCAAGATTTGAAGAATCAAGTCACCAACATAGAGAGAAGATTTGATGACATGAGAACCCAATTCAAGGAGTTTGGTGTGTGGAGAAGACAAGTGGACAACCAATTTGTTCACATGGCGAACCAACTTCCAAGAGAAGAAGGGAGACTCCCGGGCCGACCCGAGGAGAATCCCCGTGCTCAACAACAACAAAATGAAGTTCGAGCCATAGGATTGAGGAGTGGACGGAGTTTGCCTGAGCCACAAGTGCCAAGGACAAGAGAAGAGAGTCGGACCGAGTTACCCAGCAACTCGGGCCCGACGAGCCACAATGTCGATCCAGAAGAAGAAGGGGGTCCAGCAACTCGGACCGAGTTACCTAGCAACTCGGGCCCGACTTACCCTGAAGTCGGCCCGATGTTCCCAGAAGTCCCTTGCCCCAGGTCCGAGGTACCTAACGTCGGTCCCGACGTCGATCCAAAGTCGGTCCAAGCTGAAGATGTGGAGAGAAGCCAAGATCGGTCCAAGGAGGTGGACCCAAGCAAGAAGCAAGGTGGCACCACTCTTCCATATCCTTTGAAGAAGCCCAAGGAGATTGTTGAGGGCAAGTTCAAGCGGTTCTTGAAGCTTTTACAAGGCTTGAACATCACTATTCCATTTACCGATGCTCTAAGTGAGATGCCATCCTATGCAAAGTTCTTGAAGGAAATCTTGAGCAAGAAGAGGTCAATTGTAGAGATGCAAGATGAGGTGAAGATCTTGGAGCTACCTCAAAAGCTAGGTGATCCCGGAAGATTTGCCATCACCGTGGGGATTGGATCCCAAAACTTCAAGGCTCTTTGTGATTTAGGAGCAAGCATATCGGTTATGCCCATGAGCATATGGAGAAGGGCTAACCTCGGAGATATGGAGCCGGTTGATATGAGTCTTACTATGGCCGATGGTTCATCAACAAAGGCCACCGGAATTCTAGATGACGTCCCGGTTCGAGTTGGAAGGTATTTTGTACCCGATGATTTTGTGATTCTTGACATGAAAGAAGATCCGATGGTGCCCATTATTCTCGGAAGGCCATTTCTAGCTACGGCGGGTGCCAAATTCGATGTGAGGAATGGGAAAGTAACCTTCGAGATTGGCGAGGAAAAAGTGGAGTTCCATTTCAACAAAGCTCTTAATGAACCGGATGCGTTGGCGATCTTGAAGTTGGAAGAAAGTGCCAAGCGCAAGAGAGAGGAGTTGGAACCCACAAGAGAGGAAGAAGCACCATTAAGAGACCATGACATGGTCAATGTTCAAGTCCATGAAGAGTCAAGAGATGGAGATAGCCTACCAAGCCATGAAGAGTATCCTAATCTATATCCTTTTGATGTGGGAGACTCTTACATTTGTTTAAATGATTTAAAGGAAGATCTAGAGGATGATTACCTTTGTTTGAGTGATTTGCAAGAAGATTTGAGTTAAAATGTCATTGAGTCCTCTAGAAATTCTTTAGACTTTTGTGGTGTAGGTGATGAAGAGCAAGTTGAGAAGATGCAAGAGATGCCAACCTACACTTTGGAGGAGAAGAATGATGGAGAATTTGGAGGCCACCCTTTCATCAAACACAAATGGTGGTACTTTGGCTATGAGGAGAATGGAGATGCATATGACAAGGAGGATCAATTCACCATTTTTCACCCTCCTTGAAGGGTAGAGGTTAGAAGTCAAGCTAGTGACTTAAAAGAAGCGCTCCTCGGGAGGCAACCCGAGTTTAGTAGGTTCATTTTCGTAGTTTCTAGTTTGTTTTTCTTTGCCTTAGTATAGATTCCTTCTAATCTCTCTTTAGCATGTGTTTTGTGGAATTGTGTGTTATGTGAGCTTCATGATCATGTGTGGTATTTGTGGAAATGATGCAACGACTTGTGGGAAAAGACTAGCCAAGCCAAAGGATTTTTAGGAAGCCAAACCGGGTTGGACCGAGGTACCCAGTACCTCGGGCCCGAGGTCCCCAACGTCGGTCCTCTTTGGCCGGTCAACCTTGGTCTTGATTTGTGGAAATTCCTATTATACCCTTCTGACGTAACTTTGTCTTCTACCCCATTTAAGCCTTCTTTCTTATACCTAACACCCATCACCCTCATAACCACCTTCCCAAAATACCAAGCCCCTTCAAAAAAAACTCCCAATTCGATCCATCACCTCCACCATACTCGAGCCTCAAGCAAATCTCACCACAAATCTCGATCCATACCCCTAGCATCCTCAAGACATCGATCCACAAGCCAAAAATCCCAACCAAAGTCCCATAGTTCTTCATCCCTCTTCTAGATCTAGAAGAGAAATTTGGGTTCTAAGAAATTGATTGCTAGAAGTCTTTGATTCTTCAAATTTGGTATGTGAATCTCAATCTCTACTTGATTCCTTGTGAATTACATGCTTTCATTGCTAGATTTGAGATTTGCCATGATTGAGTGAGCTTAGACCTTGAGCATCCATGGTGATTTGCATGCATTTTGAAATTTGTGCTTAATTGTTGCTAACACCTACTTAGAACTTCGATTGATGATGAGAAATGGTTGATTTTGGATTTTGGGAGCATGATAGAGTGTTTTATGGGTGAAAAGAGGTAGAGAAGTCGGATTAGAGTCGGCCTGAGGTACCCAGAACCTCGGGACCGATGTTGCATGTCGGTCCAAGACTCGTACCGAGGTTGAGAACCTCGGAGCCGATGTCTCTGGTTGGTCGGTCCTATGCCTATCAATTTTCTCTTGTGTGAACTTTGGGATTCATGAGCTTGATTGTTGGTTATGGCATGTTTATCATGATATATCTTGTAGCTTGACCATTGTTATGTGATTCCTTGTTCATGCATGATTGGATTTTGTGGATTGAGTGTGATAAGAACAAGTATGGGGTCATCTCTTTGCATGATGAGTTGTTTGTTGAGGAAGCATGTGATATTGTTGTGATTGTATAGATTTTATCTTGGAGTTCTTTGCTTTGATTGTGTGTAGGTACCATGACTACCCGAGCATCTTCTTCAAGGATGGAGAAAGCAAGAAGAAAGTCCAAGAAGTCCTCCAAGAGGGTCCAAAGGATGGACGATGTGCGTTTCGAAGATGATGATGTGGCTAGAGAGTATGAGCGACTCATGGGTCTATCTCACCACACTCGGTGGTTAGATTGGGAGTCAATTCAAAAGATGAGCATGGATGAGGCTCTTGCTCGGTGCTATAATCACATTGGGCTCAACGTCTTGCTAAGATGCAACAACACTCACTATCCCGCCTTGACGTCCGAGTTCATGGCGACTTTCAAGTGCACATATGAAGGAGTCGAGAGTGAAGGCATGATCTCTTTCCAAATGGGCAACGAGTTGCAAGAGCTCTCTCTCCGTAACCTGGCTACCTACCTTGGGTTCCCATTTACGAGAGAGGAGGCCTATGTTGATAATGAGAAGGTTGACTATCTTTGGAAGTTCGTAGCCGGAAGAAGTGAGATGAGGAAAGGAGCATCGACAAATGAGATAGCAAATCCACTCTTCCGAGTCATTATCCGAGCCTTGGGTTGTTCCATCTTTGCTAGGCACGAGTTGAGCAAGCCAATGAAGGAGGAAGCTATGCTACTCTATGAGATGTTGTTTGTTGGGACGCTATCAAGAACGCTTGCGTACTTGTTAGTGTACCACACAACCGTCCCTTAATTTTGATATGACAAACTCACTATGATTCTAATAAAATTGTCCAAGTGTTCAGGAACGCCAGTGACAAAAAGACAACAGGTGTGTATGAGCGTCCCTCAGGCTTAGGGACGCTAGCTAACAGGAAGTAAGGACCAGCTAGAGACTACTTGAACAAGGACGGAGTCCCAAGCAAGTAGGAACGCAAGAAAGGAGTCCTTACTCACTAGCCGACAGGATGACATCACTCGACAATGTTTGATCATCCAAGGACACGTGGAGACCGATCCTGTAGCAAAGTCCAACACTACGTGGCGGACGATCCTGTTGCAGAGTTCATCAACACGTGGCGGACGATCCTGTAGCGGAGTTCATCATACACAGCTGGATACAGGAAGCTTCCTCATCACCGCCCTACTACGTGGAGGAAGATCCTGTAGCCACGTCCTCGAAGGGCATGATCGTCCCAGAGAAATGACGCCCTTCCCCAAGTCCTATAAATAGCCCCAAGGCATTTATTGTGACGTTAACGCTTTCAGGAATATTCAGAGAGAATCAGAGGAAAGCGACTCACTCAAGAACACGAAGCACTAACTCAAGAACTCAAGAATAGTGCTAGAACTTGAGTTAGATTGAGTGAGACTTGTAACCAAACCACAAAACAGTTTGTAATCAGAAAAACCAAAAAGAGAGAGAGAGTTCTGCGAAGTACTGCGGAACGTAGGGATAGAGTCCTTTAGTAGATTGAACAAGCTTTAGGTGTAGGCTTAAAGGAGTACTTTACAAGTGAACTTAGGGAAAAGCTAAGTGTTAGAGAACTGTAAAGACTCGCCAGTACAACTGTAAGAACGTTCAATATAAAGGAAGAACTATTCAAAAATCCTCCAAGGAGGTAGAGGTTTACACTCAAGGACTACTTGGTCTTGAGTGGTTCCTCTATAATTCATTGCGTTCATCACTTACCTGTTTAGTACTTTATTTCCGCTGCAATACTCAAGGACGCCCCTACTCCTCGTAGGGACGCTTGACCTTAGGACGTCTTCACCAAAGTAAAGGACGTCCCTTAGTACTAACGATCCAATAATTGGTATCAGAGCGGGCGCTCTAGATTCTTACTGAGTTGCAGGTAAAGATGGACATGGAACCCATTGGAATCTCTTTTGTGAAGCCTCCGCGCCTGACGGACGGCAACTTCAACCGCTGGAAGACAAGGTTTGAAAATTTCTGCAGAAGTCAAAATTATCAATGCTGGAAGGTCATCATGAAGGGAGATCTCAAGGTTCCCGCTGACAAAGCTGATAAGGAGGACGAGTGGGGTCCTGACGAGTTTAAGTTGATGGAAACCAACGCAAAAGCTATTTGCTTCCTTCAAGCGTCCCTATGTGAAAGGGACGCCACTCGAGTTAGCAACTTGCCAACAACGAAACAACAGTGGGAAGCTCTTGAGAAGTTCCATGTAGGAACAGCTGAAATGAAGGAGGACGTCCAGCTAAAGATCAAGAAGGAGTTCTATGCTTTTAGCATGCTTCCAAACGAAACGGTCAATGACTATTCTTACTGTTTTGAAGCCCTTGTCACCAAGATGAGGAACTTAGGCATCCCAGAAACAGAAATCTCCATGAGGAATAGAGTTCAAGTAGTGATTGATGGATTGACTGGAGTTTGGAATTTTGACAGAACAACGTTCAAAGAGAATACAACCAACAAAACTCTAGATATGGAAGAAATCTATGGGAAGCTCAGGCAATACGAAGAGAGAAGAATTTCTGACATGGCTCAACTTGGAAAGAATCCTCAAACTGATCTTGCTTTGGCGTCCACAACACCAGAGTACGCTGACTATATTCGTCGTCAACAAGAAATCTCCTTAATGGTGGAAGCCAATAAGAATGAGAACCGTGAAAGGATGCGTGTTCAAGCCTTGAAAGAGAAAGAAAGCAAGACTAAGGAACAGCTTGAAGAAGAGGAAGGACTTGTTCTCTTTAACAAAGTTCTGCGTTCTTTTGGCAAAAGAAACAAACAATTCAACAAACATAAGATGCCTTACAAGAAGGAGAGTCCCAAGTATACTGAGGCAGAGATGAAAGAACTTACTTGTTATAAATGTAACAAGAAAGGACACTTTGCCAAAAAGTGGACAACGGGAATGTCCTCAAAAGAAATGAAGACAAAAGCACTCATCGGAGCGTTCGCATCTGCATGGGATAATGGTAGCTCTTCTGATGATGATGATGAAGAACCTGATGAGCAAGTGGCGTACATGGCCATGGAGGACGCCACAGTTGTTGAGGAGGACACTTCGAAATCCGAAAATGAGGTAACCCGTGAGTCTATGATGAGTTCCTTAGAAAATTGTTCTAAATCCAAGCTCATTAAACTTATTGGAAGAATCATGGAAGAAAGTGTTATCATGCAACATAGAATGGATGAACTTGAACTTGAAAATGAAAATATTGTGGTTGAATGCGAAAACTGTAGTTCTATGACCATTCAACTAGAGTCCTCATGTGAAGAAACTAAGTCCCTAAAAACTGAAATCATGTGTCTCAAACTTGAGAACACTAAGCTTAGGGAAGAAGTGAAAATGATGGGTAAGAGTCCCATAGTTGAAGAAGTTAGACCAATGGTCTTTGTCCCAGCTAAGAGAGGTCTAGGTTATGAATCTGACACTAAGAACTCTCTCCCTAGCGATTTTGAGGCTAGCAAAACTTCAGAACTTGAACTTGAAAGAGAGAAAACTAAGAATCTCCTTGAAAGAATTAGAGTCCTAGAGAGTGGAGAGATAGGAAAAGAGGACTACTACACTAACTCCACTAGTCATAGGATCTACAAGAAAATTGCTAAAGGGGAAGGTTCGAAAGTTTGTGACCCTCAAAAGATGAAAGAAAACAAAATCCAACGTCCCAACAAGAAGTACTACCTCGGTACGTACTATAGGACGTGTTGGTACTGTGGACAAGGAGACCACTTCAAATTTGAGTGTGAAAAACTGAAAGAAGATATTGCAAGTGGCAAAGCTGCTAGGACTAACATTGAAAATGATAAGTCCGTCCCTAAAGCTAATCCTAGGCGTTCTAGACGCTCTAAGAACTCTTTCCGCAAGCATGCTACTTCAAATGATGTGAATATAAATGACTACATGACAGAACCAGAGTTCTACTTCTGTAACGAACCAGGTAAGGAACACCTTGCTTGGGTCGCCAAACACTAACTTTGTTTTGGCAGGTGGAAGTGAGGGGACGCCCATGGATCATTGATAGTGGCGCCTCAAATCATATGACAGGAAGCCAGATCCATCTCACTTCTATCCAAAGTAGTGCCACGGGAGGAACTGTCTCGTTTGGCAACAAGGGCAAGGGAAAGATCAAGGGGACGGGAACTGCTATTCTCAATCCGTCCATCAAAGCATCAAATGTCAGTCTTGTTGATGGACTTGGCTTCAATCTCCTTAGCGTTTCCCAAATGTGTGACCAAGGTGAAAATCTAGTCACATTTGACTCAAAGGAGTGTCTAGTTATCAACAAGAAGTCCAACAAAATCGTTCTCAAGGGAGTACGCCAAAACAATGTCTACATCTTCAACCAGGAGTTCAAGCCTAAATCAGAATTGTGCCTATCTGCTTCAAAGGAGGACGCTGACCTCTGGCATCGCCGCCTTGGCCATGCTGGACCAAGCACAATCCTCAAACTGCATCAAAGAAATCTTGTGAAAGGACTTCCCCGAATTGATCCTGAGAAAGTTGAACAGTGCGAAGCCTGTATCAAAGGGAAGTAAACAAGAACTTCTTTCAAATCTAAAAATGAAGTTAGCACAAAGAAGCCTTTGGAACTTCTCCATATGGATCTTTGTGGACCAATGAAGACGTTAAGCTATGGTGGAAAGAGGTACATTTACGTTCTTGTAGATGATTTTTCTCGATTCACTTGGGTTCTTTTCTTGGCAACCAAAGCAGATTGTTTCAATGCGTTCAAAGTCTTCATCAAACAAGTGGAAGTTGCCCTTGGAACGCCTCTCAAAGCCATAAGATCAGACCGTGGGACGGAGTTCCAGAACTTAGAGTTTCTGGCCTATTGTGATCAACATGGTGTCTCGCACAACTTCTCCGCTCCAAGAACTCCTCAACAAAATGGAGTTGTGGAAAGAAAGAATAGGACGCTGGAGGATATGGCAAGGACTATGCTCTTGGCTAATAGCGTTCCCACGTACTTCTAGGCGGAAGCTATTGCCACAGCTTGCTACATTATCAATCGTGCCATGATCCGTCCTCTGCTGAAAAAGACGTCCTATGAGTTGTTGAATGGAAGGAAGCCTCGCATTCACTATCTCAGAGTTTTTGGATGCAAGTGTTTCGTCCACAACAACAACAAAGAAAGCCTTGGAAAGTTTGATGCAATGAGTGATGAAGCTATATTCCTTGGGTACTCTCTCACCAGCAAAGCATATAGAGTATTCAACAAAAGGACTCTAAAGTTTGAGGAGAGCATTAATGTTGTGTTCAAGGAGAGCGTTTCTCACAAAGAAAAACCGAGTAAGAAAGAACGCTCCTCCTCACAACAGCAGGACGACTCTGAAGACGAAGCTGATGTTTGGTTCTCTGAAAAATACTATGTTCCTAAGGACGCTATTCCAAATCCTGAAGAAGTCTTAGTAGACGTTCCTAGCATTATTGAAGGAGTTCCTTCTCGTAGTGAATCTACAGTTCAACAAGATGTAGCTGAATCAAGTCAACAAGGCGAGCAACGCCAAGGTGTGGACGCTCTCTCTGAGGGGGAACACACTGAGAACGATGATCAAAGTAATAGTGATGATTCAGATGGAGACATCGATCCAAGATTCGCTCATTTGTTTCAAAGGGAGTCCCGCTTTTCTAAGGATCACCCAACATCTCAGATTGTCTAGATCCTTCTCAAGGAGTTCAGACAAGGTCAGCTGCAAGCAAGTCCCAAAGTGCAAATTTAGCTTTCTGTGCGTTCAATGCCTTTGTCTCTATGGTGGAGCCAAAGAATATCAAAGAAGCACTCCAGGACGCTGACTGGATTCAAGAAATGCAAGAAGAACTCAATCAGTTTGAAAGGAACAAAGTTTGGACTCTCGTCCCACGTCCCAAAGGCAAAAATATCATAGGGACGCGATGGGTGTTCAGAAATAAGCTTGATGAGAGTGGACGTGTGTCAAGGAACAAGGCAAGACTGGTGGCTCAAGGATTCAAGCAAGAGGAAGGCATAGACTATGATGAGACCTTTGCTCCTGTTGCTAGAATTGAAGCCGTTCGTCTCCTTATTTCCTTCGCCGCTCACAAAGGATTCAAGTTATTTCAGATGGACGTCAAGACTGCCTTTCTCAATGGAAAGCTAAAAGAGGAAGTGTATGTTGCTCAGCCGCCTGGCTTCGAGGACGC
Organism: Polygonum maritimum; assembly: GCA_963924305.1. Lineage (NCBI taxonomy): Eukaryota > Viridiplantae > Streptophyta > Magnoliopsida > Caryophyllales > Polygonaceae > Polygonum > Polygonum maritimum. The sequence continues at coordinate 24,398,417 of OZ002735.1, forward strand.
CTCTCACCCAGATCATGTGTACTACTTGGACAAAGCGCTCTATGGACTCAAGCAAGCCCCTCGTGCATGGTACGACAGGTTTGCGTCCTTTCTTTTGTCTCATGGATACACTAGAGGTTCAATTGATAAAACTTTGTTCATAAAGAAAGTTCACAAGGACATTTTAATTGCCCAAGTCTATGTCGATGATATAGTTTTTGGTAGTACTAACATGAAGCTTGTAGATGATTTCAAGTCCTTAATGAGTAATGAGTTTGAGATGTCCCTCATTGGAGAACTCAATTTCTTCTTGGGACTTCAAATCAATCAACTCAAGGAAGGGACGCGCATTCACCAACAAAAGTATGTCCGTGAAATGCTTGAGAAGTACGGAATGAACACGTCCAAACCTGTTGCAACCCCTTGTTCTCCAAACTCGCATCTTTACGCAGATGAACAGGGAAAGGACGTTGACCAAAAGCTTTACAAGGGAATGATTGGTTCTTTGCTTTACTTGACCGCAAGCCGTCCCGACATTATGTTTGCTGTTTGCTTGTGTGCACGCTTCTAGGCAAATCCAAAGGAGTCTCACATGCAAGAAGTCAAGAGGATCTTTCGCTACCTCAAAGGACGCGACGATCTTTGTCTTTGGTACCCTAGGAAGACGTCCTTCAAGCTAGTTGGCTACTCGGACGCCGATTATGCTGGTCATGTGATTGATAGAAAAAGCACTTCAGGAATGGCACAGTTCCTTGGTTCATGCTTAGTCTCTTGGGGATATAAGAAACAGAACTCTGTGGCGCTTTCAACTGTGGAAGCCGAGTACGTTGCTGCTGCCTCGTGCTATTCACAAGTTATCTGGATCAAATATCAACTAGAGGACTACGGTATCAATCTTGAAACTATTCCCATTCGTTGTGATAACACAAGTGCTATTGAAATTTCTAAGAATCTTGTTTTTCATTCACGCACAAAGCATATTCACATAAGGCATCATTTCTTGCGTGATAATGTTGAACTAGGACTTATTAGTATGGAGCATGTAAGGACTGAAGACCAAATAGCTGATATTTTCACTAAGGCGCTTGATAGACGTCCCTATGAGCATCTAAGGCTGCTCTTGGGGATGATAACTTTTAAGTAGCAAGTCCCGTTCTACTATTCCCTCAATGATTGGCTATGTCTTGTAGATTCTAAGTGTTTAAGGACTGTTATGCATTAAATTCATATTTGCAAGGACGCTAGTCTAAAACTTCATGTGTTTGCTACTTTGGAACGCCATTCAAATTTTCTCTATTTTGTCTTGAAAAGAGTATCCCAGATCACCCAACCCTCATTATAAACCAAAATGATGGGAACTCTAAGCTTACCCTAGCCGAGAACTCCGCAAAAGCGTCCTATGAGCTTCATATTTTCTTTTACGGGACGTACTTGCCTTGTTCTCAATTGGTTCGAAAGGTGATCACAGGGACGGTAAATTGGTTGTTGGTTTACTTGAAGAGGTAAATTTTTGCTAAGTATGAGAGAACGCTCAGTGTTTGTTGGAGAGGACGCCAGTTCAGTCTTGAGAAGAAGTTGAAGAGTCAGAAATTTGAACTTTTGAAAGTGTAAACAGTGACCGTTGCTTTTGCTCAAATCTTAAGGGGGAAGTTTTGACACGTGTCGCACAGTAAAACAGTGGTAATTACCGTTTGTGCCATGCTTCCTCTATATAAGGCCAGAACAGTCGCTCTCAGAATTTATTACGCTTAACCACTTCCTCGCTCTCAAATTTGCTCTGACTTCTCTCTAGAACTCCGGCAACTTTCTCTCACTAAATCTCACCTGAAAGATGTCTCAAAGACAGTTGAACGTGGCCGGATCTTCTACCGGCGGGAAAAGAAGAAAGTTAGTGAAGTCCCACTACATTGAGAAGCCCAAGCCCATCGTCCTAAATGAATCGTTGGTGGACTTCATCAATAGGAAGCCAAGAACCCTTTACAATCTAATCAGGGAACGCATGGACATGCAAGAGGTCAAGAACGATGCAACAAGGACAAAGAACTATGAGAGGTTCATTGAACGCTTCGTCATCCCAAGTCTTCACAAAATAGACTACAAAGACCTACCAGGACGGATGGATGACGTTCTCTTCTTCTCACAGTTTGGAGGTGAGAATCTGGGTCCTTTACTTGATCTTATCCCCGACCTCCACAACGCCGTCCTTCCGGATTTCCCAATGTACCCTAGGGACTCATTGGCCTACAAAATGCTCAAAGCAAGAGTGCCAAGTCCCTCTCCCCCACCTCCTCAAGTCCCAACCATCACCACCAAAAATATCCTCCCATCCAAGCGTCCAACCCCTTCATCTCCCCTTTCAAAATCCTCTAAGCCAACCTCCTCAAACCCCACACAAATTGTGGATAAATTTCCACCACATATCAAGGAGGGACGCTCCAAGAAAACCCATGACCCAAGGCCCCTCAAAAAGGCCAAGACCTCGAGCGTCCCATCCTCCAAACTCTCCAAAAGACCCAGCTCCACAAAACGGCCCTCCAACCTCTCTAAGGAATCCACTCCACCTCCTCAACCCATCTCAATAGTCCAACTCCCCACTCCCCCTCCGTCCCCTCAACCATCAAAGAAAAATGCCCTCATTCCTTTTCCTCCCAAACCTTACTCTCCTCTCAATCTCGCAAACTTCCCATCTGCCTCGGCTCATATCTTGCCACCCAAGGACCCCGAGACCCCCAGATCTCGCCGTCCCTCATCCGAGAGTGGACCAGAGGACGTTGAGCAGCATCCCGCACTTGAGCACACGTTCAAACGTCGCAAAACTGGCGAAACTCCAAAAGTGCTCCTGGTTCAAGCTGCTCCAGAGCCCGAGCCCATCTCCTCCTCCTCCTCTAGCTCATCTGAGAGCCAACGAGGAATGCCTGCTGGTCAATCCTCCCCTTTCATAGATGTTGTTGGGGATTCAAATGACGAGGCGGAAGGAGTTGAGAATGCTCCTGCCAAAGCACAAGTTGCTGAGGACGCTGGCGAGCACCAGGTCCCTCACAAGGACGCCGAGCCAACTCTTTCTGAAGAGCTCGAGCGTGATGCTCAAGAAGTCCCACCCTACAACCAATCCCTCCCTCTCTTAAATCCCCTCCCAACTCCACAAGAAAACCCCTCCCCCACAATCCAAACAGAATCCAACCAAGTCCCTACGGACCCTGAGCCACAAACAGAACATCATTTAGAGGCTCAGGACGTTGAGGGCACGTCCCAAGGACAAGATGCTTCTGGTGCTGATCAAGCCACAACTGGTGGCAATGCTGAAACTGAACAAGGCACAGAGGACGCTGGTCAGGATGCTGATGAAAATGAGTCCGAGGACTCTGCTGATGAGAACAGTTCTTCCAGTGATGAAGATTCTGAGTCCCCCAAGGGGAAACGCAAAAGAAAGCCTGATGGCGCGCCCGTCAAAGTTCTTAGTCCCCTCATTTACTCCGAAGAGTGGCTCGTCTCCTTCGATGATGACGCCGTTCAAGAGTTCCTTGAGCTTCTCAGGTTCCAAGGATGGTTGAACGTTGGACCTGCGCCAACTACAGTTGACAAAGAGCAGGTGAAGGCGTTCTACAGGGACTTGCGTTTCAAACCGAAAGATGGCTCTCTCCACTTCAAAATCGATTGTGAGAAAGCCTCAGTGAATGAACGCCAGGTCCGCGCCTTCATGGGCCTTAGTTCTCAAAAGCCCCCGTCCAACGCGCTAAGCACTCTTCCAGAAGGCGGGTTCGAGACAACTGATGAAGAACTCCCTCTGGTTGAACATGTTTTTCAGGGCAAAAGGCCAATGGGACTGGACAAGGTTGCTCACGTATTAAGCAAGGTAGGCGCCATCGCTCATTACTTCATATGTCGCGCCGTTCTTCCTCGGTAGGAGAAGAGGTCAATCGTTCAAACACATGATATCATTCTCATTGACGCTCTTCTTGAACGCCGCCCCATCAATCTAGCCAGAATTGCTATGCAACACATGGCTAAGTGTGGGAGGAAGCGCCATGCCTTGCCGTACCCAGGCCTTGTTAAGCTCATCCTCATGTCTCAAAACGCCTATGATGAAAGCGTTCCTTCAGAAGAACTTGGCTTGAAATGGAACGCAAAGAAGGGACTTGTCGAGATAAGGCATAATGAAGAGTTGCCTTCTGTGATCAAACAGCAAGAAGCTGAGGCTGAGGAAGCTAGAAAGAAGGCTCAGGAAGAACGCTTGGTGATGGATCGTAAGTCAGTTAATGAGGGCGTCCTTAACTGGGTTAAGGGCGTCCTTTAGTGCAGCGGAAAATAGACTTAACAGAATACAAGATAAGTGGACACGAGTATTTATAGAGGAACCCCACTAAGACCAACTAGTCTTATGGGTAAACCTCTACCTCCGTTGGAGGATTTTCAATAGCCGTCCCTTATCTTATTAAGAGCGAGTCCTTACAACTTAGGCGAATCGTTACACTTCTCTGAGCTAAGCGTCCGTCCTTAGCCTCACTAGTAACACTCCTTTCAACCTAACAAGTAACCTAACACTCTTAGCTATAAGGAAGCTATCACTCACGTCTCTCACGGTTCGTTGTGAGAGACAAACTACAACTCTAATTGATTTGTGGTTTGATTTGGATTTGATGTGGTTGGACTTTCTTTCTCTTGCTTCAAGCTCACTTGATCTTCTTGATCTTCGTTCGTGTTCTTGAATGCTTCGGGAGAGCTTGAGAGAAAGTCTTCAAAGTCCACTCTTGCACACACACATCTCTGCCGCTATGCATACTCCTTGGAGAGTATTTATAGCGGAAGTGATTCTTGTCCTCTAGCGTCCTCTGAGACTTGGCAGGATCCTCGATCTTTGATCAACGGTGCGATGAGCGTCTTGAGGAGGTCAACTCTGTTGACGCTTGGGAAGCCTCCGCGTGGGTAGGGGACCATTGCTGGGAAAGCGACGTCTTTGGCATTGTCTACACGTGCCCAGACAAAGGAAGCTTCCTTCTGAGGACTAAGGCCGGACGATGATGTAATCATGTTGGGGCGGCCTTGATTTGAATTTGAACTTCGTCCGTATTTTGGCGCGCGTCCCTTCTTGATGAGGACTCCGTCCTATCTTGCGCAGGGACTCCGCCAATTACGTTTAGCTTTGGAAGTTCTGGTAACATGCGTTCCTACAGCATAGGGACTGCTGTTCACTTGTTGTCCTTTTCGCTCATGTGCGTCCACTGGACTTACCTGAGATCAAAACTTGGACAACTTATCAAATACATTTGAGTTTGTCATTATCAAAACAAGGGACGATTATTATTGGTTTGGATATTAACGACTGACGTCCTTAATATCGTCCCAACAATTTCCCCCTTTTTGATGATGACAAACTCTTTCAAATAATGCACACAGAAGTAAAGCTTTTAGCATGAGGAACTACACTTTGATTTTCTTTTCAGCTTAGATTGGCATGCAACACATTCTTTTAGGTGCGTTCTATTTTATTCCTAACTAACGACCTTTTGACTTGGCCGAAATTCCCCCTGAACACATGCTTTCTATGATAACTTAAGGACAATCGCATCTCTGCAAAACTATACTTCCCCCTTTTGGCATCATCGAAAAGGAGAACAAGTCGAAAAGCATGCAAGCACAAAGTCATAACTAAAGAAAGGTACGCTTAGACAAAATGAAGCACAAATGTAGTGAATGGCATTCAGAATGAGAAACGAGAACGTTCATTACAGACATTCACAACAAGTGTTCAAAACGGGGACAGCGTCCCATTGTCTTAACAAAAACTCAAGAAATGATAAATTGTTTCAGGGTTAGAGAGGGGGGGAGGTGATCATTTTCTGGGACGCTTGCCAAGGGCTTTGAGGTGTTGCTCCTGAAGATGGTTATTCTGGGCAAGGAGCTCGTTGTTGCGCTCAAGAAGGTCTGTGTGGACGTGAAGTGTGTCGTGAACCTGCTGAATTAGATCAATCATGATGCACTGGTTCTCGATCATCATGCCCATCAGATACTTCATAGAGTGCCTCTCAGCCTCATCAGGGACGCTCATACCATCGAGCTCGTCCTCGTCATCAGCAGCGTCCTCAGCTGGCGTCCCAACTACTTGGACATTTTCAGCGTCGTGATCTCCTTCTCCAGGTTCAGCAGCAGCAGCAGCTTGAGCTCTCCTCTCAGCTTCGGCTTTCCTTTCAGCCTCTTTCCGTTCCTTGTCCAGTTGGCGCTTAACGGACGGAAGGGGCTCATCACACCTGAGTTTCCCAACTAGAGGGAGTGTAATTTGCCTGACGTCCCAATGAATGCCAAAGGAACGCTCTTGTTTAGGAGCATAGAGTCCCTGCTGCTTCAGAATTTGCTTGACCAAGCCGGGGAAAGGAAGAGAGTGCCTGCCTCCTGTGCACTTGCCCATGTGTTCCAATATTACTCGGGGCAAGTTTATCGGCTTGCGTTCCAAGAAAGCGTCCAAGAGAATACTATCAGTGATCTGAACAATGGACTTCTTCTCTTGGCGGGGGACGACCATGCGCACAATGAAGTGATGCGCAAGGACGCCCGTCTTGGTGAGGCAATGAGCAACTCTGTCCTTAGCAGCTGGCTGTCTCCCATTGAATATTCTGTTGAGGATTTCATCTTGGGAGAAACGGCCAAAGTTTTTGCACGGCAGATCGTGCAGAGCATCTTGCGGAGAAGGACGCAGGCCTAGCATTTTGCGGACGGTGCCCTCAGCAACTGAGTACTCGTCCCCATCGATTTCAAAAGTCCCCTGAGGCTTCCCGTTTACTTCTGTGATTTCGAACTTTGAGTAGAAACGGAGAACCTCATCAGGGTCAACATCAGCGGCCTCAGCGCCCAAGTGCGTCCAACCCTGGAACTCAAGAAGATCCAAGAACTCTTGGCGCTGGTTCTCTGCCAGAAACTCGGCGGTGAAAAGGAGCGGCGATAGGATTTTCTTGAAGCGTTTCTGCTTGGAGCCATTGCTCACGATCACTTCATCACCACCATCTTCTTCATCTCCATCTCCCTCCTCTTCCTCAGGTTCCTCATCCTGGGGAGGGGCGTCCTCGTCATCGGAGGCTTCGTTCCGTTGTTCTTGGAACTCAACCATTGCAGTGTCCTCAGCTGTGGACGCCTGTTCTGTGGGAGGCGCGTCCACCGCTGGAGTCCTTGCCAAGGACTCTGTGGGAACGGATGGAGGAGACGTCCCTTGAACTTAAGCAGCTTCTTCGACGGCCGGAGCAGGCGGAGGAGGAGGAGGAGGAGGAGAAGTTCTAGGGGGAGAGGGAGAGGGAGTACGGAGCTTAGCTTTTGGGGGGGAGCAGAGGAGGAGCTGGGCGGAACCACTGAGATCGGTTTCACCTTGAGCGGAGCAGAGGGAGGAGGCGGCAGAGTAGCAGGGGTAGCATCCTTGGCCTGGACCTGGACTTGTGGAGCGTCCTTGGCCTGGACTTGAGGAGCGTCCTCTACCCTTGGAGGAGGAGGAGGGAGTTGACGAAGGTCCTGCATACTCGCTTGGATCGCCTTCTCAACGGCTGCTTTCTCTGCTTGCTCTTGCTCTTGGCGCGCCTTCTCCTCTTTTGCCAGTTGAATTTCGGAGAGGCGAATGGCGGCCATTTCTTCATCCGTGACGCCCTCAAGCTGAGCAGAGGTCTTGAGGCGTCATTTTGGGGCAGGAGGAGAGGAGGAAGGGACTGGCTTTGGTGGGGAGGAGGAAGGGCCTTTAATTTGGAGCGAATTGGACGGAGGGGGAGAGGAAGGCCTTTTCCTTTTTTGAGAAGGGACGGAGCCCGTAGGAGCCACAACAAACTCCAGTATATCAGGAAGTAGTTTGGCGAGCTCGTCCACGGTTCCACCAAAAGAGTCAGAAATGATTCCTGGCCCCATGAACGGTGGGTTGGTGTGATTGGTTTCTTGAAGGCGGGGCTTGACATATGTGATCATGAAGTAGTGGAGTAGGCGTTGGATTTTAGGAAGATGTTCGTGAGTGGACGCCCTAAGACAAATGTTGGCGAGCATCCTAGGCTCCTTTTCAAGCCAGTCCTCAATGAGAGGGTCAAGGGGAGGACGGCGTTTGGGTTGAGAGGGGAGCCGGCCAATTGAGCCACTGTAAACAGAGGCTTTGGTGATATTTTCTGGCTCAGGCTCGGGTTTGAAGGGCTTCTCCAGAAATGAGAACCTCTTCGGCTGGGTTTTGGATTGAGAGCGGGATGGTTGTTTTTGTTGAGGAGGTTGGGAGCGAAGGGGTTGAGGAGGGGTGTTGGAGTGGCGGCGCTGGGTGCTTTGAGAGGAGGAAAGGTGGCGAGGGGGTTCTTGTCGGCCGGAAGGTCTGCCTCTCGACTCCATTAATGACCGGCCTTTCACCGGAGGAGATCTCGAAGAGCTAGTGTTTTTCGCTGCCGACGAGGGTGAGGGATTCTTTGAGGCTCTTGTGTTGGCCATTTTTGAGATGGGTTAAATAGGAGAGGATTAGGGTTTGGAGAGAGATTTCGGGATTCGGTTGAAGATTTGGAAGATCTTTGAGATTTCTAAAAGTGTGCAAACAGCAGATGAGCGAAGAAAGGTTTTCGGAGTGCACAGGTGGGTATATATAGGAAGAAGACGAAGTTGGACGGTCAGGGGTAACAGGGTCTTTACACACAGCTTCCTCCACCCGCCTTCCCACGCGTGGCTTTCTTCTTTGCTAAGGAATACAGCTGTTGAGCACTGTTTGCGCATATCCCGAGATTTTCGCTGACGATTCGCTAAAACGGTTTACCTTCCCAATTTCAACCATTCAAACTTCTCACAACTGTAAAGGACTCTGACCTGACGTCCTTTCAACACACAACACTACACAACACAGAACTGAACCACGGCGTCCCATTCACTGATCTCAACCTCTGTAATTAGAACTCTGTACAGACAACTCTCAGCTCTTAGCACGCGTCCCTTTGATCACTTAGAACCATTTTTGAAAATCAAGCAAGTACGTCCCGTAAAGGTGAAACAAGAAATGCTCATAGGACGCGTTTGCAAGATTCTCGGCTTGGGTAAGCTTAGAGTTCCCATCATTTCGGCTTATGATGAGGGTAGGGTGATCAGGGATACTCTTGAGATGAAAAGCGAAATGAATACCATTCAAGGACACAAGCGAATACATATATCTTAGACTAGCGTCCTTTAAAGATGACTTTAATGCATGACACACCTTAAAACAAGTTCTCAACAAGACATAGCCAATCATGGAGGGAATAATAGAACGGGACTTGATCATTTAAACGTTATCATCCCCAAGAGCAACCGGAGGTGCTCGTAGGGACGTCTATCAAGTGCTTTTGTGAAAATATCGGCCACTTGGTCCTCAGTCCTAACATGATCCACTCTAATTAATCCAAGTTCAACATTATCACGAAGAAAGTGATGCCTTATGTGAATATGCTTCGTCCTAGAATGATGAACGGGATTTTTGGCAATACTTATAGCACTGGTGTTGTCACACAAGATAGGGACTGTGTTGAGGGACGTACCATAATCTTCAAGTTGGTACTTGATCCATAGGACTTGTGAGCAGCACGAAGCAGCAGCAACGTACTCAGCTTCCGCGGTTGATAGTGCCACGGAGTTTTGTTTTTTGGATCCCCAAGATACAAGGCATGAGCCAAGGAATTGTGCCATTCCTGAGGTGCTCTTCCTATCCACCACATGGCCAGCGTAATCTGCGTCAGAGTAAGCTACCAGGTTCAGGGACGTCCTTCTGGGATACCATAGACATAGGTCATCCCGTCCCTTGAGATATCTGAAGATTCTTTTGACCTCTTGCATATGGGACTCCTTTGGATTTGCTTGGAATCGAGCGCACAAGCATACAGCGAACATGATGTCGGGACGACTTGCCGTAAGATATAGCAAGGACCCTATCATTCCTTTGTAGAGCTTTTGATCTACACTCTTGCCTTCTTCATCAGCATAGAGGCGAGTGTTTGGGGAGATGGGAGTATCAATGGGTTTTGAAGAGTTCATCCCATACTTCTCAAGCATTTCACGGATGTACTTTTGTTGATGAATCCGCGTCCCATCTTTGAGCTGAGTGATTTGGAGTCCCAAGAAGAAGTTGAGTTCTCCTATGAGGGACATCTCAAACTCACTACTCATCAAGTTCTTGAATTCCTCTACAAATTTCATGTTAGTGCTTCCAAAGACTATGTCATCGACATAGACTTGGACAATTAAGACATCTTTAAGAACTTTCTTTAAGAACAGGGTTTTATCAATGTTACCTCGTGTGTACCCGTTGGACAAGAGGAAGGACGCAAACCTATCGTACCATGCACGAGGGGCTTGCTTGAGTCCATAGAGTGCCTTGTCCAAGAAGTACACATGATCTGGGTGATCAGCGTCCTCAAATCCTGGAGGTTGAGCGACGTACACTTCTTCTTTGAGCTTGCCGTTGAGAAAGGCTGTCTTGACGTCCATTTGAAAAAGCTTGAACCCTTTGTGAGCGGCAAAGGCGATGAGGAGGCGAATGGCTTCAATCCTGGCGACAGGAGCGAAGGTTTCATCATAATCGATCCCTTCCTCTTGCCTATAGCCTTGAGCCACAAGCCTTGCTTTGTTTCTTGACACGCGACCATTCTCATCAAGCTTGTTCTTGTAGACCCATCTCGTCCCTATTATGTTTTTGTTTCTCGGACGAGGGACGAGGATCCAAACCTTATTTCTTTCGAATTGATTAAGTTCCTCTTGCATGGCCTGAATCCAATCAGCGTCCTGGAGTTCTTCCTTTATGTTCTTAGGTTCAACCAAGGACACAAAGGCGTTGAAGGCACAGAACGCTATGTTAGCATTAAGGGACTGATTCACGGCTGATCTTGTTTGAACTCCTTTTGACATATCTGAGATGATTTGATCCGTTGAATGAAGTCTCGAAAGATGGGATCCCTTATGAGTATCGTCCCTTACAGGAGTACACCTAGGGTCCGTCCAATCAGATTCATCTGAGTCAAACCCGTCGTCTTCATTGAGAGTTTCATAGAGTTCCCCCTCAGGTTGAGCGTCCTCTTCTTGACGCTGTTCTCCTTGTAGGCTTGATTCAGCGACCTCATGTTGAGCTGGAGATTCACTTTGAGATGGAACTTCCTGAACAACACTGGGAACTTCTACTGAGACTTCTTCAGGATTTTGAGTAGCGTCCTTAGGAACATAGTATTTTCCAGAGGACCCGAAATCAACTTCATCATCGGAGTCATCCTGCTGCAGAGGAGATGAGCGTTCTTTCTTACTTGGTTTATCTTTGTGAGAAGAACTTTCTTTGAACACAACATGAATGCTCTCCTCAAGCTTTAGAGTTCGTTTATTGAAAACTCTATACGCTTTACTGGTGAGGGAGTATCCAAGGAATATGGCTTCGTCACTTCTTGCGTCAAACTTTCCAAGTCTTTCTTTATCATTGTTGTGAACAAAGCACTTGCATCCAAAGACTCTGAGATAGTCGATGCGAGGCTTTCTTCCATTCAGCAACTCATAGGACGTCTTCTTCAACAAAGGACGGATCATGGCTCGATTGATAATGTAGCACGCTGTAGCAATAGCTTCAGCCCAGAAGTACTTGGGGACGCTATTGGCTAAGAGCATAGTCCTTGCCATATCCTCCAGCGTCCTATTCTTTCTTTCCACCACTCCACTTTGTTGAGGAGTCCTTGGAGCTGAGAAGTTGTGAGAGACTCCATGTTGATCACAGTAGGCCACGAACTCTGAGTTTTGAAACTCCGTCCCATGGTCTGATCTTATGGATTTGAGAGGCGTCTCAAGCGCAACTTCCACTTGTTTGATGAAGACTTTGAATGCGTTGAAGCAATCTGTTTTTGAAGCTAAGAAAAGAACCCAGGTGAATCGAGAAAAGTCATCTACAAGGACATAGATATACCTCTTTCCACCATAGCTTAACGTCTTCATTGGTCCACAAAGATCCATATGGAGAAGTTCCAAAGGTTTCTTTGTGCTGACATCGTTCTTTGACTTAAAGGACGTTCTTGTCTGCTTCCCTTTGATACATGCTTCACACTGTTCAATTTTCTCAGGATCTATTTGGGGAAGACCTTTCACAAGATTTCTTTGATGAAGCTTGAGGATTGTGCTTGGTCCAGCATGGCCAAGTCGGCGATGCCAGAGGTCAGCGTCCTCCTTTGACACAGATAAGCACAACTCAGATTTTGGCTTGAACTCCTGATTGAAGATGTAGACATTGTTCTTTCGGACTCCTTTGAGGACGACTTTGTTTGATTTCTTGTTGATGACGAGGCACTCCTTTGAGTCAAATGTAACTAAGTTTTCACCTTGATCACACATTTGAGAGACGCTTAGGAGGTTGAAGCCAAGTCCTTCAACAAGGCTAACATTTGTCGCTTTGATAGACGGATTGAGAATAGCAGTTCCCGTCCCTTTGATCTTTCCTTTGCCCTTGTTGCCAAACGAGACAGTTCCTCCCGTGGCGCTACTTTGGATAGAAGTGAGATGGATCTGGCTTCCTGTCATATGGTTTGAGGCGCCACTATCAATGATCCATGGGCGTCCCCTCACTTCCACCTGCCAAAACAAGGTTAGTGTATGGCGACCCAGGCAAGGTGTTCCTTACCTGGTTCGTTACAGAAATAGAACTCTGGTTCTGGCATGTAGTCACTTATATTCACATCATTTGAAATAGCATGCTTTCTGAAAGAACTCTTAGATCGTCTAGGACGTCTAGGGTTGGCCTTAGGGACGGACTTATCATTTTCAATGTTATTCCTAGCAGCTTTGCCACTTTCAATGTCGTTCTTCAGTTTCAGGCAATCATATTTGAAGTGATCTCCTTTTCCACAGTACCAACACGTCCTATAGTAAGTACCAAGGTAGTACTTCTTGTTGGGACGTTGGATTTTGTTCTTTTTCATCTTTTCAGGGTTACAATCTTTTGAACCTTCCCCCTTAGCAATCTTCTTATAGATCCTATGACTAGTGGAGTTAGTGTAATAGTCCCTTTTACCTTTCTCTCCACTCTCTAGGACTCGAATTCTTTCAAGAAGGTTCTTGGTCTTTTCCCTTTCTAATTCAAGTTCTGAGGTTTTGCTAGCCTCAAAGTCACTAGGGAGAGAGTTCCTAGTGTCAGACTCGTATCCTAGTCCTCTTTTGGCTGGGACAAACACCATTGGTTGAACTACCTCAGTTACCGGGCTCTTCCCTAACACTTTCACCTCTTCCCTAAGCTTAGCGTTCTCTAGCTTGAGGCACATCACTTCAGTTTTCAGGGATTTAACTTCGACATACGAGGACTCTAGTTGTAACGAAACTGTAGCACAGTTCTCACATTCAACTAGCCTATTTTCACTTTCAAGTTCAAGTTCATCCATTCTATGTTGCATAACAACGCTTTCTTCCATGATTCTTTTAATGAGCTTAATAAGTTTGGTTTTGGAACAATTCTCTAAGGTGTTCATCATGGATTCACGAGTTACCTCTTGTTCCTTTTCAGAAGCGTCCTCTTCAAGAACTGGGGCGTCCTCCACAGCCATGTACGCCACTTGCTCATTATCTGAGGCGTCCTCTACGGCTATGTACGCCACTGGTCCTTCTGGTTCTTCATCATCAGAACTCACATTATCCCATGCGGCTTCGCACGCTCCCAAGAGAGCTTTCATCTTCATTTCTTTTGAGTTTAGTCCCGTAGTACACCTTTTAGCAAAGTGTCCTTTCTTGTTACATTTGTAGCAAGTAAGTTCCTTCATCTCTGCCTCTGTATACTTGGGACTCTCCTTTTTGTAAGGCATCTTGTGTTTCTTGGAATCTCTGGCCTTTTTACCCCATAAGCGAGCAACTTTGTGTAGAAGGGCAATCTCTTCCTCTTCTTCCAGCTGTTCCTTAGTCTTGCTTTCCTTTTCTTTCAAAGCTTGAGCACGCATCCTTTCACGATTCTCATTTTTATTTGCTTCCACCATTAGGGCAATATCTCTTTGGTGGCGCAGATACTCAGCGTACTCTGGAGTTGACGTCATCAAGGCAAGATCTGTCTGGGGGTTTCTAGCCAATTCAGCCATATCAGCTTCCCTTCTCGCTTCATAGCCTCTCAGCTTCCCATAGATCTCTTCCATATCCAGGGTTTTGTTGGCTGTGTTCTCCTTGAACGTAGTCCTATCAAAATTCCATTTTCCTGTAAGCCCATCAATGACTACTCCGACTCTGTTTCTCATTGAGACTTCAGCTTCTGGGATGCCTAAATTTCGCATCTTGGTCACAAGAGCTTCAAAGCGGTATGAGTAGTCCTTGACAGATTCGTTAGGAAGCATTCTGAAGGCATAGAACTCTCGTTTGATTTCAAGCTTGACGTCTTCCTTCATCTCTGCCGTACCCACATGGTACTTCTCAAGAGCTTCCCATTGTAGTTTGGCTGTTGCCAAATTGCTAACTCGGGTGGCGTCCCTTTCGCAGAGGGACGCTTGAAGGAAGCATATAGCCTTAGCGTTTGTTTCCAAAAGCTTGAATTCGTCAGGACCCCACTCGTCCTCTTTGTCTTTCTTGTCATCAGGGATGGTAAGGTCACCCTTCATGATCACTCTCCAGCATTGATAATTCTGACTTCTGCAAAAGTTCTCGAAGCGGATCTTCCAGCGGTTGAAGTTGCCGTCCGTCAGACGAGGAGGCTTTACAAAAGAGATTCCAATAGGTTCCATGTCCATCTTGTACCTGCAACTCAACAAAAATCTAGAGCGCCTGCTCTGATACCAATTGATGGATCGTAAGTCAGTTAATGAGGGCGTCCTTAACTGGGTTAAGGGCGTCCTTTAGTGCAGCGGAAAATAGACTTAACAGAATACAAGATAAGTGGACACGAGTATTTATAGAGGAACCCCACTAAGACCAACTAGTCTTATGGGTAAACCTCTACCTCCGTTGGAGGATTTTCAATAGCCATCCCTTATCTTATTAAGAGCGAGTCCTTACAACTTAGGCGAGTCGTTACACTTCTCTGAGCTAAGCGTCCGTCCTTAGCCTCACTAGTAACACTCCTTTCAACCTAACAAGTAACCTAACACTCTTAGCTATAAGGAAGCTATCACTCACGTCTCTCACGGTTCGTTGTGAGAGACAAACTACAACTCTAATTGATTTGTGGTTTGATTTGGATTTGATGTGGTTGGACTTTCTTTCTCTTGCTTCAAGCTCACTTGATCTTCTTGATCTTCGTTCGTGTTCTTGAATGCTTTGGGAGAGCTTGAGAGAAAGTCTTCAAAGTCCACTCTTGCACACACACATCTCTGCCGCTATGCATACTCCTTGGAGAGTATTTATAGCGGAAGTGATTCTTGTCCTCTAGCGTCCTCTGTGACTTGGCAGGATCCTCGATCTTTGATCAACGGTGCGATGAGCGTCTTGAGGAGGTCAACTCTGTTGACGCTTGGGAAGCCTCCGCGTGGGTAGGGGACCATTGCTGGGAAAGCGACGTCTTTGGCATTGTCTACACGTGCCCAGACAAAGGAAGCTTCCTTCTGAGGACTAAGGCCGGACGATGATGTAATCATGTTGGGGCGGCCTTGATTTGAATTTGAACTTCGTCCGTATTTTGGCGCGCGTCCCTTCTTGATGAGGACTCCGTCCTATCTTGCGCAGGGACTCCGCCAATTACGTTTAGCTTTGGAAGTTCTGGTAACATGCGTCCCTACAGCATAGGGACTGCTGTTCACTTGTTGTCCTTTTCGCTCATGTGCGTCCACTGGACTTACCTGAGATCAAAACTTGGACAACTTATCAAATACATTTGAGTTTGTCATTATCAAAACAAGGGACGATTATTATTGGTTTGGATATTAACGACTGACGTCCTTAATATCGTCCCAACACTTGGCCGCTGAAGCAGAAGAAGAAAGACTCGCTTCTATGTCTTAGGAGTTCACTCAAGAAGAAGAGCCAGCCCTAAACTTTGCCGCTCTTGATCAAGCACTTATGGCTTCTTCTCCTCCTCCAGCTACTCCTATGGACGCTCCCTCGTCTAGTTCAGGTCCTCTGCCCCGTTCTGCCCCAGCGAATATTACTCAGCATCCTCCTGCAGAACTCATGGGTGCGATCATGGACAACCAGTGCCTCATCTTCTCAGCTCTGAAGGACTTGTCCTCTGCATTCTCCAAGGCTGCTGAACTTAATGAAAAACTACTCAAGTTTTATCAAGACCAGAGCCGGTCTCAGTGATTGCCGTCCACCCCTTTCATCCCCCACTATTTTGCTTTTGCTTCTTTTGAGTTTCAAACACTATGATCTTGGTTTGTAATAACCGTACTGTTTATTCTATTTTGAATGGCAATCCGTTGTTTGTGTCCATGTGTTTGTTTAAGCGTTCCACTGCCTTTAGTTGTGTGTTTGTGCTAACGTCCTTATCACTTGTTATCCTTTTCGATGATGCCAAAAGGGGGAAGTGTAGTTTTGCAGAGATGCGCTATAAATTAGTTATTTAGAATAAGCAAGTGTTAAGGGGGAACTATTAAGTGAAAGGTCTAAGGAACGCCCATGCTAGAATAAAAGAAGTCGCTTAGAAAACATTTCTAGGACGCTTTTCTCTCCTTAAAATCCAAAAGTTAGAGAATCAAAGAATGAAAACCTGTGCTAAATGAAATTTCTCTAGGTGTTAGAGGACGCTTTTAAGTTTTCATGCATGTTAAGTTCAAACGCCAAAACTATTTTGCTGAAGAGTTTGTCATCATCAAAAAGGGGGAAATTGTTGGGACGCTATCAAGAACGCTTGCGTACTTGTTAGTGTACCACACAACCGTCCCTTAGTTTTGATATGACAAACTCACTTTGATTCTAATAAAATTGTCCAAGTGTTCAGGAACGCCAGTGACAAAAAGACAAGTGTGTATGAGCGTCCCTCAGGCTTAGGGACGCTAGCTAACAGGAAGTAAGGACCAGCTAGAGACTACTTGAACAAGGACGGAGTCCCAAGCAAGTAGGAACGCAAGAAAGGAGTCCTTACTCACTAGCCGACAGGATGACATCACTCGACAATGTTTGATCATCCAAGGACACGTGGAGACCGATCCTGTAGCAAAGTCCAACACTACGTGACGGACGATCCTGTTGCAGAGTTCATCAACACATGGCGGCCGATCCTGTAGCGGAGTTCATCATACACAGCTGGATACAGGAAGCTTCCTCATCACCGCCCTACTACGTGGAGGAAGATCTTGTAGCCACGTCCTCGAAGGGCATGATCGTCCCAGAGAAATGACGCCCTTCCCCAAGTCTATAAATAGCCCCAAGGCATTTATTGTGACGTTAACGCTTTCAGGAATATTCAGAGAGAATCAGAGGAAAGCGACTCACTCAAGAACACGAAGAACTAACTCAAGAACTCAAGAACAGTGCTAGAACTTGAGTTAGATTGAGTGAGACTTGTAACCAAACCACAAAACAGTTTGTAATCAGAAAAACCAAAAAGAGAGAGAGAGTTCTGCGAAGTACTGCGGAACGTAGGGATAGAGTCCTTTAGTAGATTGAACAAGCTTTAGGTGTAGGCTTAAAGGAGTACTTTACAAGTGAACTTAGGGAAAAGCTAAGTGTTAGAGAACTGTAAAGACTCGCCAGTACAACTGTAAGAACGTTCAATATAAAGGAAGAACTATTCAAAAATCCTCCAAGGAGGTAGAGGTTTACACTCAAGGACTACTTGGTCTTGAGTGGTTCCTCTATAATTCATTGCGTTCATCACTTACCTGTTTAGTACTTTATTTCCGCTGCAATACTCAAGGACGACCCTACTCCTCGTAGGGACGCCTGACCTTAGGACGTCTTCACCAAAGTAAAGGACGTCCCTTAGTACTAATGATCCAACATTGTTTGAGAATGAGAAGCCAATGAACCTCACATGGGAATGGGTGAAGATGGTGAGGGATTTCCAAAGTTCCTCATGGATCTATTTTGGAGGCATGATAGCCCGCTTGGCTCATCGTCTAGAGGTGGACTTGTCTACCTACACACCGGCCCCGAATGGTGTAGAGTTCATGGACCTCAAGTACTTCAAGAAGGCCAACATTATCAAGGAGAAGCTAGTGACCGGCGCCTCTACCTACTTAGCCCCACACTCCAACTTCGACAAGGTGCAAGTTCCTTTAGGGCCTCGACTCTTCGACCTCACGTGCTATTACAATTGGTACCAAGTGTGGGCGGGAAATGTGAATCCTTATGGAGAGCCAGAGGGGACACTTGAGGTTAGGAGACGAGCACAACACATTCGTTTCACTACTCCTCAAGCTTCCCCGGACACCGAAGAAGAGGAGCCCAACCAATATGAGTTCGTGAGAAGAGATGACATGGACGTGGACTTTGTCTAGAGAAGGAGAAGAAGAAGAAGATGGTGGTTACCACAATTTGCTCACCGACCACGCCCCAACATTACTGGACCGAGGTGCATCTCATGTCGAGCCCGATGTTCATCAACGTCGGTCCGACGTCTTTTTGCCCAATCCGGTCCCAAGCCGATTTGAGAGGGGTGAGGGAAGTGGAGCACAACAAGCACCACCGAGCTATGGAGGGTATGAAGGGTACGCCCAATGGTATGGGCCCGGAATGGTGTTCCCCGAGCCTCAACAATCGGTGGACATGAACTTCTTGGCTAACCAAATGGCACATCTCCAACTTCAACAATCTACAATGCTTCAAGAGGCACACCAAATCAACCTTCAACAACAAAACCTCAACTTCCAACAACAACAATTTTTCCACCACCAAGAAGATTTCCAAGCTCAATTTGATGAGGTGAACCGCAACATAACTTACATGAGACATGATGTGGATGACTTGCGAGTGGCCGAGGACCAAAGATGGAGCGTCCAAGAGAGTTTCAATGAGTGGATGACCGGGAACTTCTCTTCCCGTGAAGATCAATGGATGTGTCCCGCCCCACAAATTCAACCGCCAAGTCAAGACCCTTTCCACGATCAAGTGTATGAGCGAGAGCGGCAAGCACGGCTCCAAAGGAGACAACGCCGTGGCCACCCCCCAAACTAAGCCTCAATGTGCCTTGCAAAAATAAAGAATTGTGAGCTCTCTCTACTCTTCTCTTTACTTTTAAGTTTTGATTTCTTTTGATGAGGACATCAAAATTTTAAGTATGGGGTGGGTTAGTAGCTCATAGTTCCATGTGTGTAGTTTCATGTGTTTTCTCTTGTTTTGTTTAAGGGATGTTTTTCATTTGGATAGTGGCATGATGAGATGTTGAATGATGATTGAATTTTATGGCATGAATTGATGAGTTTGTTTGTTTTGTTTGAGAAATTTTTGCAAAAATTCATAAAAATTCGAAAATGATATGAAAAACAACAAAAAGATTTTGTTTTTGGACTAGGAATTCCCATCTTAGATGTCCACATAAAGGCTAATGATGATGTGAGCATGTAAAGTCCTTTGCATATTTTTGGATAGTTTAGCCTCTAAATGATGTTGTTTTTGATGTGATATGATATCATGCATGTTTTTATTGAGCACATGAGTTCTTGGATGAGTTTTGATGCAACTAAGCTAGAGTGACCCTTGTGAGATTATTTTTGGCCATTTTAGGGATGTTTGTTTATATTGCATATCCCCCATTTTCTTGTGTGAATTAGCTCATGCATGCTTAGTAAAACTTGTTATTGAGGTGTTTATCTATTTTCCAAGACCAATATGAGATTTATTCTATGCATTGTCACATTGATTTGAACTTTACTTCATTTAGTCACAAAATGTTCCATATCCTACCTTGAAGATAAACCGTTGTTTGTAGCCCCGTTTTAGCCTTAGACCTTTGTTTGAAACTCCTCAAAAATATGATTCCTAGCCTATATGACTTGACCCTTATGGGATTGGACTTTAGTGAGAGGTTTTGGAGAATATTTGGAGAGTTGAGATTCTCTTTCGTGAAGGGCAAGAAATGGAGTTATAAACCAAGTGGGTAGTGCATCTTTGAAGTGAGAAGAAAGATGAAAAAGTTGGAAAGAAATAGTGGATTGAAAGCAAAGTGCTTAAGTGAAAGAAAAGGGTACCGACCGAGTTAAAGTGCACATCGGGCCCGACATATAGTGCAAGTCGATCCTAGTGGAAAAAAGTGTGAAAAATCCAACAAAAAGTGTAGTGCAAAGATGAAGTGGAATGTTAAGTGAAAGAGTGGGTTGAAAGGAGAGAAAAATCAAAGTCTTTTGGATGAGTGAAAATTGAAAGAGGAATGATTTGGTGAAGTTGGTGAGAGACTAGAAAGTTCAATCCCCATTGTAAGCACCACAAGACCAAAATGATTCCTACCTTGAGAAACACCAAAAGCTCCATTACAACCCGGACGAATGGAACCTCTTTGAGGACCTCCATTAAGCCAAGTTCATATTCTTTTTGTGCATTGTAATAGGCATCTCTAGGTGGAGGAATTGGTGATATTAGCTTCAATAGTAAAGCCTTTACTTGCATGTTTTATGAGTTTGAGTGTTCATTTTCAAGACTAAACACATGATGAGTGATACACATTTTCTAAGCTTCAATTCTCTTGTGGAAACAAGGGACATAGGGCTTGTAATTGGTAAGAGTAAGCGAAAGTGATCTCTAACCCGTCACTAGACCTAACATCGAAGGAGAGTGAAAACTCCCTTGGGTCGAAGTGTAGAGTGGAGGGATCGAAGGCTAGCAACCTCGATCTTACAAGGATCAATACTTATTGGTTGAATTGGGGTGGAATTACTCAAGTCTAGTTAGGGAAGGAACCCAAAAACCCAAGACCGATCTACCATTTTTGCCAAATCGAGTTACCCAGTCATCGGGCCCGACGTTGAGTGAAGTCGGTCCCGGCCAATCAACCTCGATCCACCCTCGGAGCTTTTGATTTCCCTTGTTTTTCCTCATTTTGCCTTTCTTTTACCCCTTTTTAGTCTTTCGGGTACTCTCAACACACGAACTCCCGTGTGTTCGACACCCTACCTCTTTACTACAAGTCAGGTTCGGTTTATAAATTTAAATTTTGACCACCACACCCGGACCGATCAGAAGCCTTAAGTGAAGACCAAGTGAAGGGCGAAAGAATCGAGCCAAAATGAGCCAAAAGGAGAGAGCACGGAGCGAAGAAAGCTGATTTTTGCCTTAGGCCCGAGGTCTGGGCAAGTCGGGCCCGAGGTACCTGGAAGATTTGCCTTTGGACCGAGGAAGAAGCAAGTCAGGCCCGAGTTCTCTCCGTGTCGATCCAGCTTGCCGGGCTTTGGATTCCTTTCTTTCTTGGGATTATCTTATTAATTCCCAAAATTATATTTGCTTCCTTGGAGATCAAGGAGTCTAGAAGCCTTGGAGATCAAGGAATTCTAGAAGCCTTGGAGGTCAACGACTTTCCTTGGTGCTCAAGGAGTTTAAAAGGGCAATCTAATCTGTGTAATAGGGGGAAAAATCTCTATTTAAACCCTTGTAATCTCTCATTTTAGGAGAACTTTGGAGGGACAAGCTTTGTAGAGGGAATTGAGAGTGAGTTTTGAGAGAGTAGAAGGAGGAAGAAGGGGGTGGACTCTTCTTCGAGGGAGGGAAGAAACCCAAGATCTAGAGGAGGATTTGGGTGAATTCCTTTCCTTGGAGAGGAAAGAAACCCTTGGCTTGGAGCGGGGGTAGAGATTGTAAGAATTCTTCTTCCTTAGTTTAATTCAATTTTCCTATGGCTTTGATTTCGTGTTTGTTGATTGTGGATTTGACTTGCATGAATCATGATTTATCTATGGTCTTTGATGATTGCTAGCTTGAATTCCATGATTAGTGAGTAGTTAGTTTGATCTTAGGGTAGGGGGTGAAAACCCCAACTCAATTGCATGTGCTTGAACCAATTTCATGATTTGATTGCCTAGATCCATGTCTATTTACCTTATAAGAGTCGAATAGGAGTAGATAGAGAGTCGATCGACTCAAAGCGGAAGTGGAAAGTCGGTTGGCTTGAATGTGTGCGAAAGCCGTTCCTTGAGATTAATGGCATGATTTGATTGGATTTGTTGATCTATGTCTAAGGCGAAAGCCTCTAGTTCATTGATCTATATGATAGCATGTGAAGTTGATGTTGGCATGAACCCCTAGCCCTAGGATCCCCTTAGCCTAGCTTGTTTCTCTCTTTTGTGTTGATTATTGCGTTGAGCCCGAGTCCCCTAGCCTCGAGCTCGACTTTGTTTGTGCCAAAGTACCTCGGACCCGAGATTGACAACCTCGGTCCCGAGTTGCTTCGTGTGTTTTATTCCCCTTGTGTTTGTGTTAGATAATCAACCCATCAACGCATAATCCATAATTCCCTGTGATCGACCTCCATCACCGTACTACAACGGGGTCGTGATACAAATTTACTTGTTGATTGACCCGAGGCCCTATCCTTAGGTTGGTGGAGTATTTTGGGCCCGTCACAAATTGGCGCCGTTGCCGGGGAATTATTGAGATTGTGCGTTTGTTTGGTTGATTTGTTTTGGGTAAGGGACTAGCCCGAACCCTCTTGTGTTATTTGATTTGTTTCTTTTTGTCTTTTTTGTAGGTGATTCCATCTCGTTCCTCCCAAGTGAACCTTTGAGATGGATTTCTATGATAGTGATGATGAGTGGGAGGTTCCCTACCTTCAAATGGAGATCACGCGTCTAAAATGAGACCTCCAAGTGGCGAAGGACCAAAGGGAAAGAGAAGAGAGAGCTCGAGCTCGAGCTCATGAGCAACTCGATGCCCGGATTAGAATGCGACAAGAGAGAGAAGTTAGAGCCTATGAAGAGGAGTGTCATATGAGGGGTTTGTATGGGAACCGAGACCACTATGATGGAAGAGGTGGTGCTTAATCCTATTGGGGAAGTCCCACTTGCACTCAAATGCAAAGAGTACCTCCCTACCAACCTCCGAGCTATGACGAAACTTCTCCATGGGTCAACCTTATGTTGCAAGAAGTGAGAGAAGGGTTCAAGGAAATGAGGACTCAATTCGAGGAGTTTAATTCATGGAGGATGAGCGTCAACGCCCAACTTGACTATTGGGCATCCCAAAACCCGAGTTCTCAAGAGCAAATTCCGAGCTATCATGATGAAGACCCAAGAGACCAAAGGAGCTATGATGAGGTCCGAGTCGAGCCACCGCAAGTCGAGGAGAGTGAGCGAGCCTGGACCGACGTACCCAGTGTGTCGGGCCCGAGTAGCTCGCAACTCGGACCGACTCTGCAACCCCGGACCGAGTTGGAGGGGGTGTCGGGCCCGAGTTGCCCAGACATCGGACCACCTCCCCTGCTTCCACTCTGCCCTAAGCCCGAGCTGCAAAACGTCGGGACCGACTTGCATCCACCTCGATCGGTGACAAAAGAGGAAAGGCAAGCCTCCAAGATCGTGTGCTAGACTCCTTTGACCTATCTCATGGCTCTTGGGCGTGCAAAGATTGAATTAAAGGAAAGCTCTCCCTCTCTTATGATTGCCATTTATTGTGAGTCATATGGTGGGCCCGAGTTGCCCAGACATAACTTCCACAAACATTCAATCTATTTGAATATTCCTAGCAAAAATCCGCAGGATAGGATTCTATCTTATGTGATAGAATGGACGAGTTAATATTGATAGGATAATATTGATAGGATACATCCCAGTGTTTCGTCTTGAAACCTCTGAGAAAAGACGAGTTATTTGCCGATTATAAGCTAAGCATGTCGAATGGTCCTCCTACATTCGATTCCAAGGTGTCTACTAAATCCATCCCTATTCAGGAATGATTTCACATAACAAGCTAAGTTTCACTAACTAGCTGAATCAAAGTGCATTAAGCACTAATCACACAATGTTATAACAACTTGGTCAAATAGACAACGTGGCTCTCGTCGAGGAACAAGAGTGTCCTTATTTGCTCAATTACCATAGCTACTGAATCAAGAATCAACCTGTTCCCTTAAGTGAACGATAAGTCGGGGAATAACATTCTAATCAATCAAGACAAGAGAGAACTGAAATCGTCATTGATATATCTATGTGCTAGGGGAAAAACGTCCAAGCTGATAGAAGAATACGTTCGAAGCGGTGGAAGAAGACGATAATAGATACCGTTCTATAGGTATCAATATGTTAGGGTAAAAACATCCTAACCAATGGAAGAATACGAGGACTATTACCATCCTATAGGTACTGATGTGTTAGGGTAAAAACATCCTAACCGATGTGTTAGGGCAAAAACATCCTAACCGATGTGTTAGGGCAAAAACATCCTAACCGATGTGTTAGGGCAAAAACATCCTAACCGGTGTGTTAGGGTAAAAACATCCTAACCGATGTGTTAGGGCAAAAACATCCTAACCAGTTGAAGAATACAAAGATTGATACCATTCCATAGGTATCGATTTGTTAGGGGAAAACATCCTAACCAGTGGAAGGTTACGACAAACCTCCTCATGGATGACACTACCAAGAGAGGTCATCCAATTATTAGAATATGGCCTACATTCGACGGAGTACGAGAGAGTAATTCACTTTGAGCAGATGTTAGGATATGAATATTCCTAGCAAAAATTCGCAGGATAGGATTCTCTCTATAACTATTTGAATCAAGATCGACATTTCAATAGAGACGTAACGACAAACAAGGTTATACCTAATAACCCAAGCTCTGTTCTATTATAGTGCAACCAACAACAACTAATCTTCCACACTAACAACCTGATCTATTTCTTACGAAGCAGTGACAGCACAGAACTATACATATATATATATACATACATAGATATACATAGATATATATATATTAAGCATTATCATATATTACATATTTCAAGATACCATATAGAGCTATACGACATTCCATAATCGTCAATAATTAAGACAGAAAGGAACCAATCAACTTGCCTGGAAACGACGAGTTAGCGAACCTAAAAGATAATATTGATTGGCTCGTGTGACGGATAACTTCTCTAATAAGCATGGAAGCTTCATCGGTGGACAGCGGAATACAACCGGATTTGGACCAAGGTAAAGAACGGCGACGCGGGTGTTTGGTCGGCGTCGTTAGCGGCGGAGCACAAGGCGAGGCCGGACTTGGGACTACGGAAGAGAAAGGGATATGATCGAAGTGCTCAACCAAGGCAAGATTGGATCCAGGCCTGAGGGAAAGAAACAAAAGAAAGTGGGCTGGGAGGAAGATTAAAGGAGACTATCACATATCACATAAGATAGAGAGAGGAAGCAACGAGAAAGTGGCAACTGGCAAACAGGTGGCAGGAGGGGCAAATGCCAGAAAGTGAAGGAAAGCACGTGCCAGGCGGAGAAACAAAGAGGGAAAGAAAATATGGAACGGAGGCGGAAAGAAATACTGTAAAAGGGATTATTGGGTGTTTATGCAACCCAATATTAACCCAAAGTACATATATTTGAAGCTAAAAAAAATTTAGTATAGCTAATTTATAAATCTCACCGGTCCACATTCACTCTTTTACGATTGAATATTTATTATACCAATACCTTATACTCAATTACCATAAATCATAAGATTAAACTATACCTACTACACCAAGGTTGCATAATAACTTTGAGTTAATTATCTTTCCCTTTTTTTTTTTAAAAAAAAAATTGATCTAAAAATTCACGGATATTACATTAGTACCCCCTTAAAAATAGTTTCGTCCCCGAAACTAGAGGATGGGGAAGAAGTTGTGCAAGGGAAAGGTTATGACAGAATGACAACCTCGGATGAAATATTTCCTAAGTACCCCCTTAAAAAAAAATTCTCATACTCATCTAAGGTAAAAATTGTCATCATAAAATGTTTTTCCCCTCACTAGAAAATATCTCCGACCCTAGAGACAAACGAATGTCTAAAAGAACTTCTTTACGTAAGAACACAAGAGTTAGGAACACAAGGACCCTATAATAATATTTTAATTTGATCCTAAAATAGATGTTACACACTTCTTTATCCTATTTCAAGAGGAATTGCCTAAGAGCTCGCGATCATATTTCACCATGTGATCAAGATGGGAAATAATATCTGCGAAACTCTCTAATGTATTTTGTCCTTTACATGATCAGTGTAAAAGACAAAACACATTATCTATACCACCAATATTTATGTATTTCTAAAACTACCCAACAGATTCACATAGTTCCGAGAGACGCTTTCAGCTACAATACATAGCAGTCATATATAT
Organism: Polygonum maritimum; assembly: GCA_963924305.1. Lineage (NCBI taxonomy): Eukaryota > Viridiplantae > Streptophyta > Magnoliopsida > Caryophyllales > Polygonaceae > Polygonum > Polygonum maritimum. Next base: position 24,424,515 of record OZ002735.1, read on the forward strand.
ACTATAGAAGGTATGACTTAACTTCCACAAACATTCAATCTAATTTCACATGATATAGCTTAGCACGGGTATAACGAAAGTACTAAGCTAAATAGGAGTCCTGACCAGGATTAACACCATACTATCATAGATTCTTTCACAAAAGAGAGATTCTAACTATATGATTGAACGACACTACTGAGTCACAAAAGGCGTACTAGGAGCATTCGCGGGTGATTTTCCTTTGTACTGGTCAGAGGACTAATTACCCATAGATCCTTAAGGTTAAAGGAGCATAGATATATTATCAAGTGTAGTTAGGTTTGACACAAAGGAGAATAGATATATTATAAAAATAACCATAGGTTATCAACATGAACCTTAAACTACCTACACAACCATAGTTTTAAACTAGGCAAGTAACGTACTAAGATTGTATACAGCAAAATTCAGGTTAGAACCATATATGCTTCGACCCTTAAAACAGAAAGTTGTAACTAGTACTATTGGTTATCAGACGTGTGTGGCTAGTTCATCTTATCCTCAGCCAGACAATACCAAAACACGTTTTCTTTGCTTTGAGCCTTGATCTTCACTAAAGCTGTATTGGATAGTTCTTTCTGAAAAACTATCTCACAAAGGGTCAAGTCAAATCACTACGAGTCTGTCGGCAGTAATCTCGCATGTGGCCCTCTTTTCCACAAGCATAGCACTTCGTTTTTGACTTCGGACAGTTCCTATTGTAGTGTCCGTGTTGTCCACAATTGTGACAGGTTACGAGGTCGCTATAGTTCCTTGACTGTGGAGTAGTTCCTTTTTTATGAGTTAATCCTCTTAAATTTGAGTCAGTCTTTGTTCGCTTCAACTTTTCAAATTCTTGAGTTGACCTAGTTGAACCCAAATCTGTCTTAGCTCGGTTCGACTTCTCACACTGTTGAGGAGGCGCCGGCCTCTTAAAACCACTAAACTTAGGACCTTGTTGGGAAGATTGACCCTCTTTCTCTATCTTTTTCTCATATTGGTCTAAAGACAGCTCAAGTCTATAAGCAGCATCCACATACTGTTCCAGAGTGTCACACTTATAATGTACCATTAAAGGCTGCATTTCAGGGCGCAACCAATCATAAAACCTTTCGATCTTCTGTTCCTCAGTAGCTATCTCAAGGCCTGCATACTATAGAAGATGGTTAAACTTAGTGGCCAATTCAGGTATCTTCAGTCCCTCGATCTGGGGATTTTGAAACTCCCTTTCTTTTTCTTTCCTCATACCAGCAGAAAAGAATCTTACGAGCATCTTGTCCTTAAACATATCCCAATTAAGGTTGGGATGACTAGACAATCCTGAACTTCTCCACCACTCAGTTGCTGCCCCCTTTAGTTGTAAGGCAGCAATACGCACTTTCTCTACTTCTGTGCAAGAGATATTTTCCATCAACTGCTCAAGGTGAAGGAACCAGTACATAATGTTGACAGGTTCACCCGAGCCATCATAGGTCTCAGGTTTCATTGCTGTAAACGCCTTAATTGCTTGAGTGAATTTCTCATTTTGAGTAGGCTGAGGGACTGAAGCATTCTCCACTATAACATTCTCAACATGACCAAGCTCAACTGCTTCATGAGTTACAGGTTGGACTGTTGGGAGTATACCTTGTAAAGTTTGCAATATCAGTTGTCTTATCGCCTCAGTCGTAGCATCGTCTAAGACAAAGTTATTACCCTAACACATCAGTACCTATAGGATGGTAATAGTCCTCGTATTCTTCCATTGGTTAGGATGTTTTTACCCTAACATATTGATACCTATAGAACGGTATCTATTATCGTCTTCTTCCACCGCTTCGAACGTATTCTTCTATCAGCTTGGACGTTTTTCCCCTAGCACATAGATATATCAATGACGATTTCAGTTCTCTCTTGTCTTGATTGATTAGAATGTTATTCCCCGACTTATCGTTCACTTAAGGGAACAGGTTGATTCTTGATTCAGTAGCTGTGGTAATTGAGCAAATAAGGACACTCTTGTTCCTCGACGAGAGCCACGTTGTCTATTTGACCAAGTTGTTATAACATTGTGTGATTAGTGCTTAATGCACTTTGATTCAGCTAGTTAGTGAAACTTAGCTTGTTATGTGAAATCATTCCTGAATAGGGATGGATTTAGTAGACACCTTGGAATCGAATGTAGGAGGACCATTCGACATGCTTAGCTTATAATCGGCAAATAACTTGTCTTTTCTCAGAGGTTTCAAGACGAAACACTGGGATGTATCCTATATATGAAGCCGAAACTTGTATTCTCCGACTCTCATGGCTATACCTACTGATCATGGAACCCTTAGTCATTAGCCATTAGAAGTTCAGTTCATCGTGTTGATCCATTTTATTTAAGAACTAATCGCCCTCTCCGCTTGCTAGTCTATTTTAGACTAACCCTTCCATTTTACTCGTTTTTGCATGGTTGTTTGGTGTGTTTCGTTGACTTTCAACACATCAGAATCTAGAGGAATTGGTCAAACTAAGAGGCTGAAGATTGAATACTGAGGAACCTATCAACCCTTTAGTGGATACAAAAGAAGCTGAAGTGAAGACGACGGTCATCCACAAATCACCCTTTTTCTCTTTTAATGTATATTCAGACTTTTTCAAACTGGTGGAGTTCAAATTGTACTGTTGTTCGTATCTGTTTTGAATGCACTTTGTAAAGGACTGAGTAGTCTCGGGTTGGTTAAACCCGGGATTGCTGGCGGTAATACTTCCGTGTAAATTTGGGGGTGTTACATTCAAGGACCCCGAGCCTTATTTTCCACCTAAACCGAGATTAGGTGGCACGTCAAGCTAATGAAGTTAAAAGAGCGCCTCTCGGGAGGCAACCCGACGTATCCATTATTTCCTTTTGATTTGTTTTCTTATTTTTAGGATTTGAGCTTATTGTGCTAACCCTTTCTCTAAACCCCTTGAATGCAAGTATTTTGGGATGTATCTTTGGTGTGATCTTGTAGGTACTTCTTGGTTTGAATGACGAGCTCGAATTCACCTCCCCATGTGCCGATGTCAACAATTCACCACCCTTCCTAGCTTCAAACGCCTTGTCTAGTGAGTTTCCCTTTTCATTTTCCCTTATTGGTTTTATTTGGATGCAATGGGGACAATGCATATTTTAAGTATGGGGTATGGGAAAAGGAAACTCTCTTGTGCCTAGTGTTTGTACATATGTGTGCTTTGTGTGTATTTTGCTTTGTTTGAGAAATTTTTTGAGAAAATCCATAAAAATTTGAAAAATTGTGTTGAAAACAACAAAAAGATTTTGTGTTTTGTAGTTTTTGGACTAGAAACCCCCATCTTAAGTGTCCTTTGAAGATAATTAATGGCTTGTGTTCATGTAATTCCTCTACATGCTTTGGATGGTTTAGTCATTACTAATGTTTTCTAATGATCTTCTTGATAACACCTAATTGACATCACAAGTGAGAATATTAAAGAAATGGAGTGATAACTCTCCGCAATACACATTTAAAAATAGTCACTTGTATGTTCCAATATAACAACTAATTATGAGAGATGACACTCGTATTGTCACGTATCAACACAAAAAGTTTCATCGAAGTAGTGTCATCACCTAAATTGCCATCTTACAAAGAGGCATCTAATTAATGTCATCATGCATAAAAATATCATCAATACATATTAATATCACAATGCTATCAGATTGATCATAATGCAACATAACTACCATCACAAGCCGTTACCACTAATAATTGCAATGTCATAATTGAACATGTATGACCGTAATGAAACATATCAATATCAAGGTCATAATTATGTCATCACTATTACCATTGACAGTATGTAAAATACAAAATTTGTGGAACTATTCCAACTAAGAGCTCAAGTAAGACAAAGAAAATAACATTCTCCAAATTCATAATTGAACATATAATGTCTCAAATTTAACTCTGCGCTGTCATTAAAATATAGCTATTAAACAAAATATTAAGTAGTAATAAAGAGCACAGTAACACCACATCTACTACAGTACTGCACTAGCAACATGAATATGCATGTACGAGCTCAAAATTCACATCAAATCCACAAAATCACAAATTCATACTCCAAATTCATGTCTTATTCTTTTGAACCAAAATTACTTGCTTCCGTATAAATATATAAGCTTAAGATTCAATTCTCATTACATGAAAAACACATCAACAAAAAAATCCAGATATGCAAAGTATCAAGTTGATCAAACTTATCTTAGTCCAAAATCAAATTAATTCCATTCGCTAGCCATTGCAAACAAACTGAAATCACAAACTTACTCTTCAATTGTTTGAAGCTGCATTGAGTTGAGATCATTTGGTCTCTAATATCTCAGAGACCTGGTCATTCATTTCTCGGGCAATCCGCCGCCCGAGGCGGAGGATTTCTCGGCGATCGGCGAAATGTCGGTGGCTTTGCAGAAAATAACGGGGAAGACAAAGAATGGCGACGAATGGGGCGGCGAACGGGGAAGATCCCTTAGCGAAGACGAAGTTTCTCTGGGAGGAGAGAGAAGGTGAGGCATCAAACAGGGAGTAGTAGTGGACCAGCGACGACGCGCGAGGATGGCGATAGATGGTGCTTGACGGTGAGAGTAGGATGGAGGTTGAAGACGATGGCGGAGGACACAATGGAATCGGAGAGTGGAAGAGCGCAGAGGGAGGAGAGAGAAAGGGAGATGGGGAGGGGGTTCCCACTTTCCATAGTGATATGCTCTCTTTAGTATAAGTTAACTCTTATATTGTAGGGCTTTATTGAGTGTTCTAGGTTAGACTTTGATCTTAGTTGTAATATGAAGACCGAAGACACAATAATTCAAGATACGAGAGTTTCTAAGACCAAGTTACAAAGTGAAGATCACCACTGCACATAAACCACGGGCGCGATGCCCTAGCCGCGGGCGCGGTTGTGCTAGAATCCGAATTCTTCTATCTTCAAAAGGCCGCATGCACGGATAGACCGGCGCGTGCACTGTAGAACCCGATTGAGAAGCCTATGATCCGACATTTGACCGCAAGCGCGACACCTATGGCACAGGCGCAGTTTTGCGACAGAACCAGAACGGAAATTTTCTATCTTATTTCCTTTTTCTTATCTTTCCTCTATCTTTTATGGCTCGGTGGGCATGTCTTCCGAGTTCTATATAAGGAGAGGTTTGTTTTAGGTTTTAGGTATCCAATTCATTATCTGAACTCACATTCAATTAAATTGTTTAGCTTAGTTTGTATTATGGAGAACTAATTCTCCCATGGAGTTTATTCAATCAAGGAAGCCTTTTTATGACATCGTGAGATTCTGGTAACTTCTCTATCCCTAGGTTGATATTGATATTGTTGTGTAACACCCCAAATTTAAACCTGGAATGCTACACGCCAGTGACCTCGGATTTGAAGTCCGAACAATTAATAAAACAGTATTAAATAATAAAAGGAACAACGATGGATAATAAACTTTTTTTTTAATTAAACTTCTCTCAAAAGAGTTTGAAATCATACAGTGAAAGATTAGAAATTTTAAAATTACATAAGGACGTTCGTACTTGCACCTATACATCGTCTAGGAATTGAAAAAATCCTAATTCATTTTTCTTCAAACTGAAAATCAAATTGACTAAATAAACTATTTTGAACAAGTTCCAACTGCAGCTCAACTCTTCTCCAACTTACTTCTTTCAACCTGAAGAATATGATCGCCTGATGTGCCGTGACGAGAAATACTGTTGACACCAGCCGAACCATGTAAAGGAAAGAAAGTTGTCGGGTTAGTCTTGTGACAGACTAAGCAAATGGGGTTTTGAAAATGGTTCTTTTGTGGTGATACCCAGTCACTAGCATCGAACTCCGAATAAAAGCCGGTCGATGATCTAGCAACAAAAGTACTTCCCACGGAAGAGGAAAACGATGAGATGCAACGAAAAGAATTAGGACACCACACGAGTATGGTTCCTTAGAAACTTGATCGATTTGTTGGGAACGTTTATTATTCACACAGAGATTTTGAAAAGCCTCCGTCGACTAATTGGATCCACGACCAACCTCACCGCATATGCGAATTTAGATTGGAAAGAGGAACGTCATTAGCCGGGAGCAAGAATGGTTTTCCAAGTTGTACTAACCATCCTGGTTCATTAATTACGTGCACTAGCACCTATCTTATTAGTTTCAAAACTTCACACTTCACGTGAATAACTTTTACTTCTTTATCGACATTAGTCGAGATACAACGAACAACGTTGTCCGCGGATTTGAAGAACTCACTAGCTAGGTGCAACGTCCCTCACGCGCAGTTGAGGCGACATGGTCATGACCAGCATTAGGGTATAGGGCCATCCTAATGCAGTTATAAAGAGGTGTTCTGAGTACCGAAGGCTCCACCTCTATTTCTATCCTAAGTCCATAACAAGCCACTACGAGGCTAACAAGAAACAAAGCCACTACGAGGCTAACAACAATCAAGCAAGGCCACGTACAAGGCCAACACAGATCGAACCTATGTCCATACTAGAGTAGCCTAACAATAAGAACAACTACGCGAATAACAATGTCGTTAATACTAGGAAATAAAACAACAACCTAGTTCATTTTAATTTCACACAATTAGTTCCCAACAAACGGATAAAAACGGGTATGCTAAAACTGAACCAAACCACTTTCCTCAGATACGATGGAGTCTTATGGCAGAGTTGACAGATCTGAAAACTAGGGAACGATACAAACACAATGGTGGTGACGGCTCGGAGTTTCGTGGTCCGACGAGGGAGAACGAAGCCGTTGAAGTCGGCTCCTCGCACGCAGAGGACAGCAGCGAAACCTCGACCTTTCCGGCGATTTCCGGCCAATTTTGGAGCGTTTTGTGATGGATTTTCGAGAGCTAGTTGTGTGCCTTTCTTCACTCTACTGAATGGGATTTTATAGCCCCATAATTGATGATCTTGTTTATCCAATTTCGGATAAGAACGTCATTACACCTAGAACCGAGCATTATGACAATCCTATCCACTAAATTCAATTTATTGATGGTGAATCATCCCCAATTAATTGGATAATCAACCATACTTATCCATCCACATCCTAATGGATCAAATTGTAGTGGCTATGACTCATCAAACCGATAGGATTTGAGCACAACCTAAGGAAATGCATTAACCTCTAACCGCAGCCTTATCCACAATTCGTGATAATTATGGCATTAAATATGTCTAATTTATTGAGGGGTTTAATAGAATAGATCATGGGCTTTCCATAGCTTTTTACAGAATCGAATTCTGTTGAGAAACGAGAAAGTTACGACCATTTGAAGTTTTGATCTCAAGTAAGAAGATGAAGTGCGACGGGATTGATCCGTTTATCCAAAAATCCACGAACAACCCCTTCACTTTCTTAAAGTGACAAAAATACCCATTTCATGACTTATAATTTCATATTCTAAGTTTATAAAAACTTTTGAAATAGTATTTTTCTTAAAATCATGTAACCATAAGCTCCAACATAATTTATATTATTAGCAAGGGATATTATTTTTAATAATTTTTAATAACAACTTATTATTAATATTTTTGATAAAAATGTAAAATTACCTTTATACCCTTTAGGAAAGAGAGGGTTATTACATGTTGTGCTTCATACCATGATCTATGTTTGATTTTATGAGCCTGATCACCTTGTTTGATTGACTTAAATCTATAGTTTGAATAGGTTTGATTGTTGTCTGTGCAATCCTATCTTTCTCGGAACAACTCTTATTTAGGACCGTGGACTGTATTTTAGAAGAGTTTTCAATGGTTGTTTTATGCATGAGACTCGTTGTTTGATTACATGGTTCATATCACAGTTTTGCTAGGAGCGTGGACTAGCGTATAATTGAGTAAAGGATTGGAATCAACCTAGGAAATATAAAAAAGTGGATGAATCTATGATCGATTGATTGAAAAGGTGCAATTGGTTGAATGAACTCTGCTTTCCTAATATTGATGACAAATCTCTGAAATCCCCTCGTTTGTGTTTACTTTGATTGAATTGATTTAAGTGAGAAATACTTGATTCCTTTGGGTTCGATCCCTTACTTGCTTACTATACTAGTTTGTTGTTTAGGGTTATTTTTTATATTGGCACGACGACTTTAGCCGAGCCAAATTTTGGCGTCGCTGTCGGGGAATCTCTTTTTCTCTCATTTTTCTGTTTGATCTTGTGTTCTGGACTGAAACCACACACTCAGTACCATCGGCGCGCCCACGGTTTGAGCCCAGCACGTGTTTGTGGGTTTGGATCTATCTTATGGTCCGCACCAGTTCTACTGACTATTCACCTATTCCTTTTGATTCTAAAATTACCAGGACTATTCCCAAGTTGAGAAGCGCATCCAAAGCTTCTACATCAAGCACACCACTTAATTCTCTCTCTTTCTCTGACTTTGAGCAAGACGATACAGTGGCAGAGCAAACTATTCGCCAACTCACTGCACTTAATATACAGCAACAGCAGCTGGCTGTTCAATTTCTTCCTCTCAGGGAAGGTGTGAAGTTTAAGCTAAAGTCCGGATTGATTCATCACTTGCCTAACTTCCATGGGTTGAGTGGTGAAGACCCGAACAAGCATCTCACAAAGTTCCACGCTATCTGCGTCAGCATGAAGCCAACCGACGTGACAGAAGATCAAATAAAGCTTCAAGCTTTTCCCTTTTCGTTGGCTGATTCTGCAAAGAAGTGGCTCTTATATCTTGTGCCTAGATCCATGATGGCTTGCATCTAGCTCATACTTAGAGTGGATATTAGCTCATGTTTCATTAGGTTTCGGTTTGCTTTTCTCTCTTTTAAGCTAGCCTTTTAGTTGTTTTCAGTTTAGTTTCTCGGTTCGGAATCTACGCTTTGTTCATTGTGAATTTTACGTGAATAGGAGGATATGGAGTGTTGGAGATCAAGAGGACTCAAGAAGCCGACATTTGCCCGAAGATGGAATCAAGGAGAGTCCCGAAAAGATGCCACAATAAGCAAACCGAAGACCGAGCAAGACAAGACCCGAGATCTCGATACAACGGAGCCAAACTGATTCAGGCTATTTTATATAGGTTAACTCTTGTATTTTAGGAGTATTATTGTGAGTGTTTAGGTTAGATTTGAGCATTATTGTAATACGAAGACCGAAGACACGAGTTATGAAGAATCAAGAGTTCTTAGAGCATAATTGAAGACAAGTTCACCACTGCATGATTTCCGCGGTCGCGTTGTCTATGACGCGGGCGCGGTGGCGTGAAGAGACGACCCTTGAAGACCATGAAGGCCGCGGTCGCGCTGTCGATGGCGCGGTCGCGGTAGAAGCCGACTCAGCAATATGCCAAACGGAGACCGCCGCGGGCGCGGTGGGAGTGCCGCAGTCGCGGTGCATAGCCAAAAGTCGAGATTCTTCTCTGTTGCGAAAGCGCGGGCGCGGAGGTGTCGATGCGACCGCGGCGGTACCGGATATGAAGCGGACCGAAATCTTTCTATCTTATTTCCTTTTCTATCTTTTGCCTCTTTCCTTATCTATCTCGTGGAGCTTGTTCCTTGGGTTATATAAGGAGGAGCCAGCCTTAGGTTTATTTTACCTCTTATCTTCTTTCATATAATTCAATTCTTCTCTTTTTAGGTTTTAGTTTAGTTATGGAGAGCTAGTCTCCTTGGGTTTGTTCAAGGGAGAAGCTCTGATGTATGAACTCGTGAGGTTTTGGTAATTGATTTCTATCCTTTGGTTGATATTGATTCTCTTGTGCTTCATCTTATGAATGTTTATTGTTTCTCTAGGATTCGCGACCCTATTAAATTGATTTATGTTCTACTGTTGGATTAGGTTTGGACTGTGGACAAAACTAATATGTGAAAACAACTTAACCTAGACCTGTTGTCTATGCAACTAGGATTAAGAAGAGAATTGATTGTTTTATCTTACAATTGACTCGTAGCTTGATTGTTTGATATTATATCCTGTATATCCTTGTTCTCTATGCTAATTCTAGGTTTAAGCGTCCTTGCCTAGGGTTATAGAATTGCTTAGACCGTGGACTTGCGATTGTTAATGATCAGGATAGGAATTAACCATAGGTGTGAATGAAATCAATGGATAAATCTATGATCGAGGGATTATATCATGAGTGGATCTTTTGAATTAACTTGTCTCCTCATAAATTGTTTTCCCATATTTGCATGTTTGTTTATTTGTTTTGTTTTCTTAGTTTAGATTAGTTTAGATTTCTCTCTTCAATCCCCCTTTCTTTGGTTGATAATTATATTAATACTAGAAGTCATAGTTCTCTTGGGTTCGACCCCTTACTTACTTGCTATACTTAGTTTGTAGTTTGGGTTATTTATCTTTGATCTTGGCACGACGACTTTAGCCGAGTCACAAACCCGGGGAACCAAACCCTGACCCGGCCGGGTCACAGGCCGGGTCCCAGCCCGGGTCGGGCTCCCCTGCCTAAAGCCAAGCAAAACGAAGAGGCCATGGCCCAGGTCAGGGCTATTTTCACGTGTGTTGCTTGTGCGGCGTTTCTAGCCTCGGACCTGGCCGGGTCGGACCTCGGGTCTCGCCGCGACGCGTTTCTTTCCCTCTTTTAGCCCTCTTTCCTTTAGGGTTGTATAAATACCTTCTTCCTCGTTTTGGAAGGGGACTTTTTACCCAATTTAGGACCCCTAGAATCTCCATTAAAGCTCTCTTTGTGTTCTTGGGAGATTGAAGAAAATTGTTGGAGATTGTTGCCATTTCAATCAATAGAATGTTTGTTGGTATGCATTTCCTCCTCTCTTCTTCATTCCTCTTGTTCTCCATGATTTGCTAGATACCCAAATCCTAGGCTTTGGGGAAAACCATATGGATTCTAGGTAGACTTTGGATTGCTTGCATGAATTGAGACTTGATTGTGGTTTGTTTCAATCTTATGTGCATAATGTCAAATTGATTGTGATTTGAGCCTTGTTGATGGATGAAACCGAGAGGTTAGGTTGTCAATAGGAAGTTAGGTTAGGGATTTGTGTTGAGAGACCTCATCCCTCACTTGAAGAATAGGATTGATTGATTGAGGATCCTTTGATATGAGAATTGATTGGGGATCTCTTGAGAAGATCACCTACCGATAGAGGCTTGAGTTGGACAAGCTCACTCAAGCCACGACGATGGATGAGGGCTTGACCCGTTTCATAGCCCTATTGAGCCCAAAGGGCCTAGTCCCGGGTGTCAAGCCACGAAAGTGGATGATTACCGTATTCTAGGCACAATTATTTGATTCCATAGGATTAGACAATGAAATTAGGTAGTTGCTTCCAAACCATAGTTTGATAAAGATTCATGCATGCTTGCAAAGTGTTGCCTAGGTTCATAGTGTGAGTACCTTGACTCTAGGATTGCCTTTTCCATATTGAATTTGCTTCATTTTGTTACTTGTTTTCTCCCTTTTATTTGGTTGTTAGTTGAATTCCTTCATTTCAATCCAAAATTGCTTCTAATATGACTAGGTACATGTTTGTTGGTTCACCAACTCTACTAAAGTCCTAGAGATCGACACCTTGATACTACACGACCCGTACACTTGCGGTGTTGGTCTAGTAGCCTATTAATCCATTACCACCTGGGCCGAGACGAAAAAGGCGTTCCTAGAGAAGTACTTCCCTACTCCCAAACAAACTTCCAACAAGAAACAATTAAGTAGTTTGGAGCAAGGGGCGGGGGGGGGGGTGAGAACCTCTATGATTACTACGAGCGCTACAAGAGGCTGATCGCAAGCTTCCCATACTATGGCTACCTCGCCAAAGATCTTATATGTTATATTATTCAGGGTCTCTGCGATGTTGACAAACGCATGGTGAATGCGTCTTGTGGAAGAATCTATGAAAACTTGACCCCAACACAAGCTTTTGAGAAGATTGAGGTCTTGGATGAGCAGGATCGTAATCAACGAACACGGTCCTGATGGGTTCCCGATCGGAGGGTCAAAATTTAAATTTATGAACCGAACCCCTATTGTAGTACAAGGGTAGGGTGTCGAACACACGGGAGTTCGTGCGTTGAGTGTACCGAAAAGACTAAAAAGAGGAAAAGAAAGACAAAAACAAGGAAAATCAAAGAGAACTCCTCGGGACCGACTTTGGTCACCTCGGTCCGAGGAGGATCGACGAGAGTTTAGGCGGGACCGACACAGATTGAAGTATGGCCCGAGGTCTAGGTAACTCGGTCTTGTCAAATTAGTAGAGCGGTCTTGGGTTTTTGGGTTCCTTCCTTAACTAGACTTGGGTAATTCCACCCCAATTCAGCCAATAAGTGTTGATCCTTATGAGATCGAGGTTGTTTGCCTTCGATCCCTCCACTCTACACATCGACCATAAGGGTTTTCACCTACCCTTCGATGCAAGGTCAATGATGGGTTCAAGATCGCTTTCGCTTACTCTTACCAACCACAAGCCCTTGATCCCTTGTTCTCACAAGAGAATTGAAGCTCAATGTAGAGAGGATTCATAGATCAAGCACTCAAGGCTATGGAATTGGGGGTTCATACCCAATCCTAGCTAGGGGTTTCCCCCATAGCCCAAGACTATGAAATCTACTCCATGAAGTAAGAGTAAAAAGCAATCAACAAACAAAGCAAGCAAATCTCAATCATCCAACTCAAATCAAAGCTAAATTGCATTCAAATCAAAGGGGTTCACAAGATCCAAATCTCAAATCCACTAAACACAAGTGATCGGTCCGGGATCGGAGGGTCTCACAATTTAAATTTATAAAACCGAACCTCAAATTGTAGTAAAGAGGTAGGGTGTCGAACACACGGGAGTTCGTGCGTCGGGAGTACCCGAAAAGACTAAAAAGAGGAGAAAAGAAAGGCAAAACAAAGGAAAACAAAAGAGATCTCCTCGGACCGACACAAAGTCACTTCGGTCCGAGGGTGGATCGAGGTCGAGTTGGTCGGGACCGACGTGGTGCAAGTCGGGCCCGATGTTCTGGGTAACTCGGTCTTGTTCAAAAAGTAGATCGGTCTTGGGTTTTTGGGTTCCTCCCCCAACTAGACTTGGATATTCAACCTCAATTCAACCAATAAGTGTTTGATTCTAGTGAGATCGAGGTTGTTCGCCCCGAATCCCTCCAATCTACACCTCGACCCAAGGGAGTTTTCACTTCACCTTCGATGCTAGAGACTTGTGATGGGATCGAGATGCTCTCGCTTACTCTTACCAAACACAAGCCCTAGATCCTTTGCTTTCACAAGAGAATTGAAGCTCAATGTAGAGAGGATTCACAAATCAAGCACTCAAGGCTATGGAATTGGGGTTTTCTACCCAATCCTAGCTAGGGGATTTCCCCATAGCCCAAGACTATGGAATCTACTCCATACGGTAAGAGAAAAGCACAATCAAAAGGGAAATCAAGCAAAACTCAATCATCAACATCCAATCAAACTCCAATTGCATTCAAATCCAAAGTGTCTACAAAATCCAAGTCTTAATTCTACTAGATCAAAGCAAAACAAAGTACAAAACTCACAAATCTCCCTCTCTAGGCCAACGATCTCCTCTTCTCTTCCTTATCCCTTCTTCTCCTTGCCCTCCAAGTCTTCCTTTGAGCCTTTAGAGAGTGAATTTGGTTGTGGTCTATCCAAACATGCCCTTAATGCTCTCTAATCACCTCTATTTATAGCCTCTCATGGATTGGGAACCAAGGAATCCCAATTTAGAAAGGGGCAAATGTGGAAAGTTACTAAAAATATGCCTTGGGGAACAATCCAATCCATTGCCGACTTAGACCGACACGGAACTACATCGGGCCCGACGTTGAGAATGTCGGTCCTGGTCACTGGGTGCTCGATCTCGGGCCCGACTTGGTGTATCTCGGTCCTGGGCCTCGGTCCTTGTCTTCTTCTTGGGTTTCCTTTGATTCCACTTCATTCTTGGCTTGGCTCTTGCATTCCTTGACTTGACTCCTTCATTAGCTCCTCCAAATTGTCCTCATTCTCGCCATTTTACCTACAAAATCAAACAAACTCGCATAGTTTCCGACTCTTGAAGAAAACCGGGAACTAAGCTAAAAAGGAAACAAAACTAGCAAACAAGAGAATGAAAAACACATATTTACAAAGGAAATCGACTACTAAAACACCACCAAAATGAGAGACATCAGAATACCCCATACTTAAACTTGCTTGTCCTCAAGCAATAATAATCTAAGCAAGACCGAAGCATAATCTTCAAGTAAAGCCTCATATGAAAACACAAGTAAGCACAAATGATAGATATGCTAGCAAGATTACATCATCACACATGATCAAGTGTTCAAAGAATAAGGTCTAATGCAACCAAGCCTCACTTTAGGGACATAGAAATGTGTACCACTTATCATGTGTTTAGGCTTAGCAATGAACACTCATACTCAACAATCATGCAAGTAAAGACTTTACCATTGAAGCTAATATCACCAATTCCTCCACCTAGAGATGCCTATTACAATGCACACAAAGAATATGAACTTGGCTCAATGGAGGTCCTCAAAGAGGTTCCATTCGGCCGGGTTGTAATGGGGCTTTTGGTATTTCTCAAGGTGGGAATCATTTTGGTCTTGTGGTGCTCATAATGGGGATTGAACTTTCTAGTCTCTCACCAATCTCACCAAATTATTCCACTTTCAACTTCACACTCCCAAAAGACTTTGATTTTCTTCTTTTTTCTTTTCTTTCAACCCACTCTTTTACTAAACATTCCACTTCATCTTTGCACTACACTTTTTTTGTTGGATTTTTCACACTTTTTTTCCACTAGGATCGACTTGCAACAAACTCGGGCCCGAAGTGCACTTATCCTCGGTCGGTACCCTTTTTCTTTCACTTAAGCACTTTTGCTTTCAATCCACTACTTTTCCAACTTTTTCTTTCTTTCTTCACACTTCAAACATGCACTACCCACTTGGTTTTGTAACTCCATTCTTGCCCTTCACCAAAGAGAATCTCAACTCTCCAAATATTCTTCCAAACCTCTCACTAAAGTCCAATCTCATAAGGGTCAAGTCATATAGGCTAGGAATCATATTTTTGAGGAGTTTCAAACAAAGGTCTAAGGCTAAAACGGGGCTACAAACAACGGTTTATCTTCAAGGTAGGATATTTTGTGACTAAATGAAATAAAGTTCAAATCAATGTGACAATGCATAGAACAAATCTCATATTGGTCTTGGAAAATAGATAAACACCTCAATAACAAGTTTTACTAAGAATGCATGAGCTAATCACACAAGAAAATGAGGGATATGCAATATGAACAAACATCCCTAAAATGGCCAAAAATAATCTCACAAGGGTCACTCAAGCTTAGTTGCATCAAAACTCATCCAAGAACTCATGTGCTCAATAAAAACATGCAAGATATTACATCACATCAAAAACAACATCAA
The DNA here is from genome assembly GCA_963924305.1 of Polygonum maritimum. Classification (NCBI taxonomy): domain Eukaryota; kingdom Viridiplantae; phylum Streptophyta; class Magnoliopsida; order Caryophyllales; family Polygonaceae; genus Polygonum; species Polygonum maritimum. The sequence continues at coordinate 24,439,925 of OZ002735.1, forward strand.
TGTTGAGGCTAAACTATTCAAAAATATGCAAAGGATTTTACATGCTCACATCATCATTAGCCTTCATAAGGACATCTAAGATGGGAATTCCTAGTCCAAAACAAAATCTTTTTGTCATTTTTAACCGAAATTTTTCAAATTTTTATGGATTTTTCAAACATTTTTCTCAAACAAAGAAAAAGAAACTCATTCATTCATACCATCAAATTCATTCATCAAATCATCACATCATTCATCATGCCACTATCCAAAATGAAACATCCCTTAAACAAACACAAACTCAAACACACTAAACATGGAACTATGAGCTACTAACCCACCCCATACTTAAAATTTTGATGTCCTCATCGAAAGAAATCAAAACTCAAATGTAAAGAGAAGAGTAGAGAAAGCTCACAATTTCCTTATTCTTGAATGGCTTTTGGAGGTTTAGTTGGGAGGGTGGCCACGGCGTTGTCTCCTTTGGAGCCGGGCGTGCCTCTCACGCTCATACACATGGTCGTGGAAAGGGTCTTGACTTGGCGGTTGGATTGGTGGGGCGGGTCGCATCCATTGGTATTCACGGGATGAGAAATTCCCGGACATCCACTCATTGAAACTTTCTTGGACGGTCCACCTTTGATCCTCGGCCGCCCTCAAGTCATCCACATCACGTCTCATGTAGGCCATGTTGCGGTTCACCTCATCAAATCGCTCTTGGAATTCTTCTTGGTGGTGGAAAAGTTGTTGTTGAAGGTTGATTTGGTGTGCCTCTTGAAGCATTGTTGATTGTTGAAGTTGGAGATGTGCCATTTGGTTGGCCAAGAAGTTCATGTCCACCGATTGGTTTGGCTCGGGGAACACCATTCCGGGGCCGTACCATTGGGCATACCCCTCATATCCTCCATAGCTTGGTGGTGCTTGATGTGCTCCACTTCCCTCACCCCTCTCGAAGTGGCTCGGTACCGGATTGCGCAAATATGCATTGGACCGACGTTGATGGATGTCGGGCCAAGAGTGTCGGTGAGCAAATTGTGGTAAGCACCTTCTTCTTCTTCTTCTCCACCTCTAGGCAAGTCCACATCCATGTCATCTCTCCTCACGAACTCATATTGGTTGGGCTCCTCTTCTTCGGTGTCCGGGGATGCTTGAGGTGTAGTGAAACGAATGTGTTGTGCTTGTCTCCTAACCTCAAGTGTCCCCTCCGGCTCTCCATAAGGATTGACGTTCCCCGCCCACACTTGATACCAATTGTAGTAACATGTGAGGTCGAAGAGTCGAGGCCCCAAAGGGATGTGCACATTGTTGAAGTTGGAGTGTGGGGCTAGGTAGGTGGTGGCGCCGGTCACTTGCTTCTCCTTGATAATGTTGGCCTTTTTAAAGTACTTGAGGTCCATGAACTCCACGCCATTAGGAGCCGGTGTGTAGGTAGACAAGTCCACCTCAAGACGGTGAGCTAATCGGGCAATCATGTCTCCAAAATAGATCCATGAAGAACTTTGGAAGTCCCTCACCATCTTCACCCATTCCCATGTGAGGTTCATCGGCTTCTCATTCTCAAACAACATCTCGTAGAGTATCATGGCCTCCTCCTTCATCGGTTTACTCAATTCGTGCCTTGCAAAGATTGAACAACCCAAGGCTCGGATCATGACTCGGAAGAGTGGGTTGGCTATCTCATTTGTTGATGCGCCCTTCCTCATCTCACTTCTTCCGGCTATGAACTTCCAAAGATAATCCACCTTCTCATTGTCAACATAGGCCTCATCTCTCGGAAATGGGAACCCAAGGTAGGTAGCCAAATTCCGGAGAGAGATTTCTTGCAATTCGTTGCCCATTTGGAAGGAGATCATGCCTTCATTCTCGGGTCCCTCATACGTGCACTTGAATGTCGCCATGAACTCGGACGTCAAGGCGGGATAATGAGTGTTGTTCCACCTTAGCAACACATTGAGCCCAATGTTGGGGTAGACAAGGTACCTACACACAATCAAACCCAAAGAACTCCAAGATAAAATCTATACAATCTCAACAAGAGCACAAGTTTCCATCACAAACAACTCATCATGCAAAGAGATGACCCCATACTTGTTCTTAACACACTCAATCCACAAAATTCAATCATGCATGAACTAAGATTCACATATCAATGGTCAAGCATCAAGACATATCATGGTAAACATGCTATAACCAACATTCAAGCTCATGAAATCCCAAATTCACACAAAAGAAGCTCGAAAAACATTGGACCGATCAACAGAGGACATCGGGTCCGAGGTTGTGGACCTCGGTCCGAGTCTTGGACCGACTTTCAACATCGGTCCCGAGGTACTAGGTACCTCGGACCGAGTCCTTTCCGACTTCTCATCCTAGATTCATCCATGAAACACACTATCATGCCCCTAAAATCCAAAATCAACCATTTCTCATCATCAATCGAAGTTCTAAGTGGGTCTAAGCAATAATTAAGCACAAATTTCACAATGCATGCAAATCACCATGGATGCTCAAGGTCTAAGCTCACTCAATCATGGCATATCTCAAATCTAGCAATGAAAGCATGAAATTCACAAAGAATCAAGTAGAGATTGAGATTCACATACCAAATATGAAGAAACTAAGAACTTCTAGCAATCAACTCTTAGAACTCAAATTTCCTCTTCTAGATCTAGAAGAAGGATGTAGATCTATGGGATTTTGGGTGGGATTTTTGGCTTTTGATTCAATGTTTGGGGATGCTAGGGTGTGGATCGAGATCTTGTGGTGAGGTTTCCTTGAGGATCGAGTATGGTGGGGGAGATGGGATCGATTTGGGGTTTTGAGAGAGAATTGGGTATTTTGGGAAAGTAGTTATGGGGGTGATGGATGTTAGGTATGGGATAAGGATCTTAAATGGGGAAGAAGACAAAGGTAAGTCAAGAGGGTATAGTAGGAATTTCCACAAAGTCAAGGTCCAAAAATGGGTCGGCATAACTGGACCGACGTCGGGCACCTCGGGCCCGAGGTACTGGGTACCTCGGTCCTACCCGATTTTGGTTCCTAAAAATCCCACGACTTGGTTACTTCTATCCACAAGTTCTTGCATCATTTCCACAAATACCACACATGCTAATGAAGCTCACACAACATACATTTCCACAAAATACAAGCTAGAGAAGAGATTAGGACTAATCTAAGCTAAGGCAAAAAGAAACAAGCTAGAAACTACGAAAATGAATCTACTAAACCCGGGTTGCCTCCCGAGGAGCGCTTCTTTAACGTCATTAGCTTGACGTCTAACCTCTACCCTTCAAGGAGGGTGAAACATGGTGAATCGATCCTCCTTGTCATATGCACCTCCATTCTCCTCATAGCCAAAGTGCCACCATTTGTGTTTGATGAAAGTGTGACATCCAAATTCTCCATCATCCTTCCCCTCCAAAGTGTAGTTTGGCATCTCTTGCATCGCCTCATCTTGCTCTTCATCACCTACACCACAAAAGTCTAAAGAATTTCTAGGAGACTCAATGACATCATAACTCAACTCATCTTGCAAATCATCCAAGCAAAGATAATCATCTCCTAGATCCTCTTTCAAATCATCTAAGCAAATGAAAGAATCTCCCACATCAAAAGGATATAGATTAGGATACTCTTCATGATTTGGTGAGCTATCTCTATTTCTTGTCTCATCATGGATTTGAACATCGATCATGTCATGGTCTCTCAATGGCGTTTCCTGTCTTGTGGATTCCAACTTCTCCCTCTCGCATTTGGCATTTTCCTCTAGTTTCAAAATCGCCAATGCGTCCGGTTCATTAAGGGCCTTGTTGAAATGAAACTCCACTTTCTCCTCGCCAATCTCGAAAGTGACTTTCCCATTCCTCACATCAAACTTGGCACCCGCCGTAGCTAGAAACGGCCTTCCGAGAATAATGGGAACCATCGGATCCTCTTTCATGTCTAAGATCACGAAATCATCGGGCACAAAATATCTTCCCACTCTAACCGGGACGTCATCAAGAATTCCGGTGGCTTTGGTTGATGAACCATCGGCCATAGTAAGACTCATATCAACCGGCTCCATTTCTCCGAGGTTAGCCCTTCTCCATATGCTCATGGGCATAACCGAAATACTTGCTCCCAAATCACAAAGAGCCTTGAAGTTTTGGGATCCAATCCCTACGGTGATGGCAAATCTTCCGGGATCACCAAGCTTTTGAGGTAGCTCCAAGATTTTCACCTCATCTTGCATCTCAACAATTGATCTCTTCTTGCTCAAGATTTCCTTCAAGAACTTTGCATAAGATGGCATCTCACTTAGAGCATCGGTGAACGGAATGGTGATGTTCAAGCCTTGCAAAAGCTTCAAGAACCGCTTGAACTTGCCCTCAACAATCTCCTTGGGCTTCTTCATAGGATATGGAAGAGTAGTGCCACTTTGCTTCTTGCTTGGATCAACCTCCTTGGATCGATCTTTCTCAACAATTCCACCCTGGACCGACGTTGGAAGCACCTCGGGACCGTCTTCAGGGACATCGGTCCCGGGGCAGAAAGTTTCTGGGCACGTCGCGCCGACTTCAGGACATGTCGGGCCCGAGTTGGGTTCAACCTCGGTCCGCTCCAGGGGACTTCCTCCGTCTACTGGATCGACTTCTGGACACGTCGGGCCCGAGTTGCTGGGAACCTCGGTCCGACTCTCTTCTCTTGATCTTGGAACTTGTGGCTCGGGCAAACTCCGTCCACTCCTTAATCCTATGGCTCGAACTTCATTTTGTTGTTGTGGGGCACGGGGATTCTCCTCGGGTCGGCTCGGGAGTCTCCCTTCCTCTCTTGGAAGTTGATTCGCCATGTGAACAAATTGGTTGTCCACTTGTCTTCTCCACACACCAAACTCCTTGAATTGAGTCTCTATGTTGGTCACTTGGTTCTTCAAATCTTGGGCCCATTATGGTGTTTGCTCATAGAATCCCGAAGGTCGGTATGGTGGTTGTTGGGCTCTTGGCTCGTTTTGGTTGAAGTTGTTGTTGTAGCCACTAGCTTGCCCTTGATTCCACCTTCCTCCATTGTTGAAATTGGATCTTCCTCTGAGATTTCTTTGGACATAATGGGCCTCCTCAATTTGTTCCGCCAACCGAACTTGGCGCTCATTCGGGCACTCTTGTGCTCCATGCTTCAAAGAACCACACTCTTCACAAGATCTTGTGGTTTGTTGGATATGACCCATCTTCCTCCTCATCTTGTTCAACTCATCCTCCAAGAATTGGATCTTCACATCTTTGTCCACCTCTTCACTTTTGGGATCATAGAGCCTCTTCGGACCTTCTCCATGGACTCTTGCTTCCTTGCTCACATTGCTAGCCCCATACATTGCCTCATAATCCGAGAGTTTGTCCAACAACTCCCATGCTTGTTCCGGCGGCAAATCTATGAACCCACAATCGGTATGGAGGTTCAATTTATCCTTTGTGGCGGGGTTGATCCTTGGAAGAAGATGTCTTGAAGGACATAGGGTTGTTGACCATGTGTCGGACACGCCCTCAACATCTCTTTGAACCGATCCCACGCCTCGAAAAGTGGCTCATGGGCTCCTTGTTGGAAACTAGCAATCTTTCTTCTAAGCTTCGTCGTCTTGGTGGGCGGGAAGAACTTCATCAAGAATGCTTCATTTAGGGCCCTCCATGATGTGATGGATCGAGGTGCTTGACTCTCCAACCAATGCAAAGCCTTGCCTCCCAAAGACCACTTGAAGGCTTTGAGTAGCACATACTCAAGTGTCTCATCATCCGTGGAAATGGTCTCACAAAGGTCTTTGAATTGCTTCACATGCTCGATCGGACACTCATTCGGCCTCCCTTGGAATTGCTCTCTCTTGATGAGTGAGATAAATTGAGTTTTTATCTCAAAATTCCTTGACACCTCCGGCAAGACGATGGCCGGCTCCGGAACCTTCAACTCCGGATGCATGTATTGTCTAGCATTCCGGGGTTGAGTGTTGATTTGAGCCTCCAACCTTATCCTTTGCTCCCTCTCTCTACGGGCCTCGGCATCTCGGTTCGCCATTTCAATTTGCAAACGAGCCATGTCGGCTCTCATCCTCTCAAACTCCTCATCTCGGGCTTGGTCCGCCATCCTCTTCTTCTTGCGGGCTTGCCTTAGAATACTCTCCGGGTCACACACAAAGTCGAGCTCAAGTGTTCCTCGGACGGAACTAGCTCGCATGCACCTACAACCAAAGACAAAAACAAAACCCGAATCAAAACAAACAAGGGGTTTGGGCTTGTCCCTCAGCCAAATCACTACCAAAAAGCAAAGAATCAACAAAGATGGGTACCTCGAACAAGTAGAACTCCCCGGCAACGGCGCCAAAATTCTGATCGGTCCGGGATCGGAGGGTCTCACAATTTACATTTATAAAACCGAACCTCAAATTGTAGTAAAGAGGTAGGGTGTCGAACACACGGGAGTTCGTGCGTCGAGAGTACCCGAAAAGACTAAAAAGAGGAGAAAAGAAAGGCAAAACAAAGGAAAACAAAAGAGATCTCCTCGGACCGACACAAAGTCACTTCGGTCCGAGGGTGGATCGAGGTCGAGTTGGTCGGGACCGACGTGGTGCAAGTCGGGCCCGATGTTCTGGGTAACTCGGTCTTGTTCAAAAAGTAGATCGGTCTTGGGTTTTTGGGTTCCTCCCCCAACTAGACTTGGATATTCAACCTCAATTCAACCAATATGTGTTTGATTCTAGTGAGATCGAGGTTGTTCGCCCCGAATCCCTCCAATCTACACCTCGACCCAAGGGAGTTTTCACTTCACCTTCGATGCTAGAGACCTGTGATGGGATCGAGATGCTCTCGCTTACTCTTACCAAACACAAGCCCTAGAACCCTTGCTTTCACAAGAGAATTGAAGCTCAATGTAGAGAGGATTCACAAATCAAGCACTCAAGGCTATGGAATTGGGGTTTTCTACCCAATCCTAGCTAGGGGATTTCCCCATAGCCCAAGACTATGGAATCTACTCCATACGGTAATAGAAAAGCACAATCAAAAGGGAAATCAAGCAAAACTCAATCATCAAACTCCAATTGCATTCAAATTCAAAGTGTCTACAAAATCCAAGTCTCAATTCTACTAGATCAAGGCAAAACAAAGTACAAAACTCACAAATCTCCCTCTCTAGGCCAACGATCTCCTCTTCTCTTCCTTCTCCCTTCTTCTCCTTGCCCTCCAAGTCTTCCTTTGAGCCTTTAGAGAGTGAATTTGGTTGTGGTCTATCCAAACATGCCCTTAATGCTCTCTAATCACCTCTATTTATAGCCTCTCATGGATTGGGGACCAAGGAATCCCAATTTAGAAAGGGGCAAATGTGGAAAGTTACTAAAAATATGCCGTGGGGAACAATGCAATCCATTGCCGACTTGGACCGACACGGAACTACATCGGGCCCGACGTTGAGAACGTCGGTCCTGGTCACTGGGTGCTCGATCTCGGGCCCGACTTGGTGTATCTCAGTCCTGGGCCTCGATCCTTGTCTTCTTCTTGGGTTTCCTTTGATTCCACTTCATTCTTGGCTTGGCTCTTGCATTCCTTGACTTGACTCCTTCATTAGCTCCTCCAAATTGTCCTCATTCTTGCCATTTTACCTACAAAATCAAACAAACTCGCATAGTTTCCGACTCTTGAAGAAAACCGGGAACTAAGCTAAAAAGGAAACAAAACTAGCAAAGAAGAGAATGAAAAACACATATTTACAAAGGAAATCAACTACTAAAACACCACCAAAATGAGAGACATCAACAAGCAAAACAAGTTCAAACTCACAAAATCCTCCTACTCTCCAACGATTTCCTCTCTTCTTCTCCTCTTCCTTCCTCCTCCTTGCTCTCCAAGTCTTCCTTGAGCCCTTGAGAGTGAATAGATGTGTGGATTCGCCTCCTCTCTCAATAATTGTCTTCTCCTTTTAATTAGGGACCAAGGATTTCCAAAAATAGAAGAAGGGCAAAAGTTGTAGATCACAATAATGTGCCTTGGAGCCCAATCCTCATTTTGCCGACTTGGACCGACATGGGTGCGCCTCGGGCCCGACGTCACTAACCTCGATCCGAGCCTCTAAACCGCCAACTCGGGCCCGACGTCTCGGCATGTCGTTCCGGGGCCTCGATCCTCTTCTCTTCTTGGTTTTCCTTGAGTTCCTCTTCGTTCCTTGCTTGGCTCTTCCGATCCTTTGCTTCCTAGCTTTGCTCCTCCTTAGAAACTCCTTCCAAACGTCCTCAAAACGTGCCAATTTACCTACAAAACACAACAAATTCGCATAGTCTCCGAATCTCATAGAAAATCGGAATCTAAGCTAAAGAGAGACTAAACTAACAAAGAAAGGAACAAAAGACACATATTTATAAGAGAAATTAACTACTAAAACACCACCAAAATGAGAGACATCAGAATACCCCATACTTAAACTTGCTTGTCCTCAAGCAATAACAATGTAAGCAAGACCGAAGCCCAATCTTCAAGTAAAGCCTCATATGAAAAAAAATCAAATAAGCACAAGTGATAGACATGCTAGCAAGATTACGTCATCACACATGTTCAAGTGTTCAAGGAATAAAGTCTATGCAACCAAGCCTCACTTTAGGGACATGAAAATGTGTATCACTCATCATGTGTTTAGGCTTAGCAATGAACACTCAAACTCAAGAATCATGCAAGTAGACTTTACTATTGAAGCTAATATCACCAATTCCTCCACCTAGAGATTCCTATTACAATGCACACAAAGAATATGAACTTGGCTCAATGGAGGTCCTCAAAGAGGTTCCATTCGGCCGGGTTGTAATGGGGCTTTTGGTGTTTCTCAAGGGGGGAATCATTTTGGTCTTGTAGTGCTTACAATGGGGATTGAACTTTCTAGTCTCTCACCAACTTCACCAAATTCTTCCACTTTCAACTTCACTCATCCAAAAGACTTTGATTTTTCTCTTCTTTTCTTTTCTCAACCCACTTTTTCACTTAACATTCCACTTCATCTTTGCACTACATTTTGTTGGATTTTTCACACTTTTTCCACTTAGGATCGACTTGCATCATACATCGGGCCCGATGTGCACTTTAACTCGGTCGGAACCCTTTTTACTTCACTTAAGCACTTTGCTTTCAATCCACTACTTTTTTTTTCAATATTTCTTTCTTTCTTCTCACAAAGATGCACTACCCACTTGGTTTATACTCCATTCTTTTGCCCTTTCATCAAAGAGAATCTCAACTCTCCAAATATACTCCAAAACCTCTCACTAAAGTCCAATCCCATAAAGGGTCAAGTCATATAGGCTAGGAATCATATTTTTGAGGAGTTTCAAACAAAGGTCTAAGGCTAAAACGGGGCTACAAACAACGGTTTATCTTCAAGGTAGGATATGGAACATTTTGTGACTAAATGAAACAAAGTTCAAATCAATGTGACAAAGCATAGAACAAATCTCATATTGGTCTTGGAAAATAGATAAACACCGTAGTAGCAAGTTTTACTAAGCATGCATGAGCTAATCACACAAGAAAATGAGGGATATGCAATCATGAACAATCATCCTTAAAATGGCCAAGAAAATCATCTCACAAGGTTCACTCTAGGTTAGTTGCATCAAAACTCATCCAAGAACTCATGTGCTCAATAAAAACATGCAAGACATCATATCACATCAAAAACAACATCCATGTAGAGGCTAAACTATCCAAAAATATGCAAAGGAATTTACATGCTCACATCATCATTAGCCTTCTTTAGACATCTAAGATGGGAATTCCTAGTCCAAAAACAAAATCTTTTTGTCTTTTTTCACACTATTTTTCGAATTTTTAGAGATTTTTGCAAAAAATTTCTCAAAAACAAAACAAACTCATCCATACAAACCATCAAATTCAATCATCATACATGGAACATAACATGCCACTATCCAAAAGAAATCATCCCTTAACAAAACAAGAACAAACACAAGAAACCTACTCATGAAACTATGAGCAACTAACCCACCCCATACTTAGAATTTTGATGTCCTCATCAAAACAAAGAAATCAAAACTCAAAAGTAAAAGAGACATGAGTCAAGAAAACTCACAATTTCTTATTCTTGATTGGCATGTCCAGGCTTAGTTTGGAGGGTGTCCTCGGCGGCGTCCCCTTTGGAGCCGTGCTTGCCTCTCTCGCTCGTACACATGGGCATGGAAAGGATCTTGACTTGGCGGTTGAAGTTGAGGTGTGGGGCGCGTCCATGGGTCCTCGCGGGAAGAGTAGTTCCCGACCATCCATTCATTGAAGCTTTCTTGAACGCTCCATCTTTGGTCCTCTACCGCTTTCAAATCATCCACATCACGCCTCGTGTAAGCAAGGTTGCGGTTCACTTCTTCAAATTGAGCTTGGAAGTCTTCTTGTTGGTGGGAGATTTGTTGTTGTTGAAAGTTCAAGTGTTGTTGTTGAAGGTTGAGTTGATGGGCTTCTTGTAGCATGCTTGATTGTTGGAGTTGAAGGTGAGCCAATTGGTTGGCTAGGAAGTTCATGTCCACCGATTGTTGAGGTTCGGGGAAGACCATTCCGGGCCCATACCATTGGGCATAACCTTCGTACCCTCCAAAATGTGGTTGCTCTTGCCTTGCTCCACTTCCCTCTCCCCTCTCAAAGTGACTAGGGACCGGCTCGGGCAAGTATGTGTCGGACCGACGTTGATGGACGTCGGGCCCGAGGTGCCTTGCATCTCGGTCCAAAAGCATTGGAGCGTGGTCGGTGAATAAGTTGCGGTATCCGTCATCTTCTTCTTCGGGAGGCGAGTCAACATCCATAGCCTCCCTTCTTGTAAACTCAAATTGGTTGGGCTCTTCATCTTCGGTGTCCGGTGAAGCTTGGGGAGTAGTCAAACGAATGTGTTGGGCACTTCGTCCACACTCAATCGTCCCCTCCGGCTCTCCATAAGGATTCTCTTTGCCCGCCCACACTTGAAACCAATTGTAGTAGCTCGAGAGGTCAAAGAGACGTGGCCCCAAAGGAATGTGCACCTTCTCAAAGTTGGAATGAGGTGCTAGATAAGTGGTGGCACCGGTGATGGTCTTCTCCTTGATGATGTTGGCTTTCTTGAAGTACTTGAGATCCATGAACTCTACCCCATTTGGTGCCGGCGTGTAATTGGAAAGATCCACATCAAGACGATGAGCCAAGCGGGCTATCATCCCTCCAAAGTAAATCCATGAGGAACTTTGGAAATCCCTCACCATTTTCACCCATTCCCATATGAGGTTCATTGGCTTCTCATTTTGAAACAACATCTCATAGAGCGACATGGCTTCTTCCTTCATCGGTTTACTTAGCTCGTGCCTAGCAAAGATGGCACATCCCAAAGCTCGGATCATGACTCGGAAGAGGGGACTTGCTATCTCATTGGTTGAGGCTCCTTTCCTCATCTCGCTCCTTCCCGCTACATACCTCCAAAGATAGTTCACCTTCTCGTTGTCCACAAAAGCTTCCTCTCTCGGAAAAAGGAATCCAAGGTAGACCGCCAAATTCCTAAGAGAGAGCTCTTGCAACTCATTGCCCAATAGGAAGGAGATCATACCCTCACTCTCAACTCCTTCATACATGCACTTGAAGGTGATCATAAACTCCGACGTTAAGGCAGGATAGTGAGTGTTGTCCCACCTTAGCATCACATCTAGCCCAATATGAGAGTAGCAACGGTTGAGCGCCATGTTCATACCCATCTTACTTATAGCTTCCCAATCTAGCCACCTAGTGTGGTGAGCTAGACCCATGTATCACTCATAGCTTTGAGCCACATCATCATCCTCGAATTGCACATCATCCATCTTTTGCACTTTCTTTGACTTCTTGGACTTCTTTGATGGTCTCTCCATGCGTGAAGAAGATGCTCGGGTTGTCATGGTACCTACACACAATCAAAGCAAAGAACTACAAGATAAGATCTATACAACCTCAACTAGATCACATGCTTTCACAACTAACAACTTATCACACAAGAAAATGACCCCATACTTGTCTTCTAGACACTCAATCTACAAAATCCAACATGTATGAACAAAGGATCACACAACAATGGTCAAGCTAGAAGATATATCATGATAAATAAGCCTTAACCAACAATCAAGCTCATGAATCCTAAAGCCCACACAAGAGAAAGCCACATTAGACTAGGACCGACCAACTCAAGCCGTCGGGCCCGAGGTACTCAACCTCGGTCCGAGTCTTGGACCGACTCTGCAACGTCGGACCCGAGATCTGGGTATCTCGGTCCGAGCCTCTACTCGACTTCTCAACCTAATTCACCCAAAAATCACTCTATCATGTTCCTAAAATCCAAAATTAACCATTTCTCTTCATCAATCGAAGTTTCAAGTAGGTTCTAGCATTCATAATCAACAATTAAGATCAAATTCCACTATTCATGCAAGACACTATGGATGCTCAAGATCTAAGCTCATTCAATCATGGCAAATCTCAATTCAAACAATGAAAGCACGAAATTCACAAGGAATTAAGTAGAGATTGAGATTCACATACCGAATTTGAAGAGACAAAGACTTGCTAGCAATCAAACTCCTTAAAACTCAAATTCTCCACCTAGATCTAGGAGAGGGATGAAGAACAATGGGACTTGTTGAGATTTTTGGCCTTTGGGATCGATGTTGGGGATGGCTAGGGTGTTGGATCGAGATTGTTGTGAGGTTTGCTAGGAGATCGAGTGTGATGGAGGTAGGAGACCGATTTGGGGTTTTTGGAAGTAAGCTTGGTATTTTGGGAAGGTGGTTATGAAGGTGATGGGAGGTAGGTGTGGGAAAGGAGACTTTAAATGGGAAAGAGACAAAGTTAGGTCAGAGGGGTACTGATGTCTCTCATTTTGGTGGTGTTTTAGTAGTTAATTTCCCTTGTAGATAAGTGTTTTTCATTCCTTTCTTTGTTAGTTTCGTCCCTTTTTAGCTTAGTTCCCGGTTTTCTACAAGATTCGGAAACTATGCGAGTTTGTTGTGTTTTGTAGGTAAAATGGCGCGTTTGAGGACGTTTTAGAGGAGTATCTAAGAAGGAGCCAAGCAAGAGAGCTAAGGAACGGAAAAGCCATGCAAAGAATGAAGAGGAACTCAAGGAAAACCAACAAGAGAAGAAGGACCGAGACCCAGGACCGAGCTACTACCAAGTCGGGCCCGAGTTCGAGCACCAGAGCACAGGACCGACGTTCCCAACGTCGGGCCCGATGTCTGCCCGCGTCGGTCCGAGTCGGCAAAAGGAAGGATTGGGCTCCAAGGCACAATGTTCTGATCTTCCAATTTTGCCCTTCTTCTAATTTGGAATTCCTTGGTCCCCAATCAAGAGAAGAGGATAATTAGAGGTGATTAGAGAGCATTAGGGGGAGATCAATCACACACACAAAAATCACTCTCAAAGGCTCAAGGAAGACTTGGAGAGCAAGGAGAAGAAAGGAGGAGGAGAAGAGAGAGAGATCGGTGGAGCTAGAGAGGAGATTAGTGAGTTTGTACTTGTTTTGCTTTGGTTTTAGTAGAATTAAGACTTGGATCTTGTGAACCCTTTTGGATTTGAATGCAATTTGGCTTTGGTTTGAGTTTGATGATTGAGATTTGTATGATTTGCCATTCGATTGCTTTTTACTCTTACTTGATGGAGTAGATTCCATAGTCTTGGGCTATGGGGGAAACCCCTAGCTAGGATTGGGTAGGAACCCCCAATTCCATAGCCTTGAGTGCTTGATCTATGAATCCTCTCTACATTGAGCTTCAATTCTCTTGTGGAAACAAGGGACCTAGTGATTGGTAAGAGTAAGCGGGAGCGATCTCGAACCCATCACTAGACCTAGCATCGAAGGTGAGTGGAAACTCCCTTGGGTCGAAGTGTAGAGTGGAGGGATCAAAGGCTAGCAACCTCGATCTCACAAGGATCAACACTTATTGGCTGAATTGGGGTGGAATTACCCAAGTCTAGTTAGGGAAGGAACCCAAAAACCCAAGACCGATCTACTATTTTTGCCTAATCGAAGTACCCAGAACATCGGGCCCGACGTTGAGTGTGTCGGTCCTGGCCAAATCTACCTCGATCCACCCTCGGACCGAAGTGACCAGTGTCGGTCCGAGGTGATTCCTTTTGATTTTCCTCGTTTTTACCTTTCTTTTACCTCTTTTTAGTCTTTTGGGTACTCTCAACGCACGAACTCCCGTGTGTTCGACACCCTACCTCTTTACTACAATTGGGGTTCGGTTTATAAATTTAAATTTTGATATCATCCGATCCGGACGAGTCCCCATCAGAATTTTGGCGCCGTTGCCGGGGAGTTCTACTTGTTTGAGGTACCATCTTTTGTTGAGTCTTTGATTGGTAGTGATTTCGGTGAGGGACTAGCCCAAGCCCCTTATTTGTTTTGATTCGGTTTTGTTTGTGTCTTTGGTTGTAGGTGTATGCGAGCTCGTTCCATCCGAGGAACACTTGAGCTCGACTTTGTGTGTGATCCGGAAAGCATCATCAAACAAGCTCGAAAGAAGAAGAGAATGGCGGACCAAGCTCGTGATGAGGAGGTCGAAAGGATGAGAGCCGACATGGCTCGTATGCAACTTGAGATGGCGAACCGAGATGCCGAGGCTAGGAGAGAGCGTGAGCAAAGGATGAGATTGGAGGCTCAAATCAACACCCAACCCCGGAATGCTAGACAATACATGCATCCGGAGTTGAAGGTGCCGGAACCGGCCATCGTCTTGCCGGAGGTGTCAAAGAATTTTGAGATCAAAACTCATTTCATCTCACTCATTAAGAGAGAGCAATTTCAAGGGAGACAGAATGAGTGCCCGATCGAGCATGTGAAGCAATTCAAGGACCTATGTGAGACCATCTCGACGGATGATGAGACACTTGAGTACATGCTACTCAAGGCCTTCAAGTGGTCGTTGGGAGGCAAGGCATTGCATTGGTTGGAGAGCCAAGCACCTCGTTCCATCACATCATGGAGGGCTCTCAATGAAGCATTCTTGATGAAGTTCTTTCCGCCCACCAAGACGACGGAGCTTAGAAGGAAGATAGCAAGCTTTCAACAAGGAGCCCATGAGCCACTCTTCGAGGCTTGGGATCGGTTCAAGGAAATGTTGAGGCAATGTCCGACGCATGGGCAACAACCTTATGTCCTTCAAGACATATTCTTCCAAGGAATCAACCCCGCCACCAAGGACAAATTGAACCTTCACACCGATTGTGGGTTCATTGACTTGCCACCGGAGCAAGCGTGGGAGTTGCTAGACAAGCTCTCCGATTATGAAGCCATGTATGGAGTGAGTCAAGGGAACAAGGAGGTAAGAGTCCATGGAGATGGTGCAAAGAGGCTCTACGATCCAAAAAGTGAAGAGGTGGATAAAGATGTGAAGATCCAATTCCTAGAAGATGAGTTGAACAAGATGAGGAGGAAGATGGGTCATCTCCAACAAAACACAAGAGCTTGTGAAGAATGTGGTTCTTTGAAGCATGGAGCCTAAGAGTGCCCTAATGAGCGCCAAGTTCGATTGGCCGAGCAAATTGAGGATGTTGGATCGTTAGTACAGAGGGACGTCCTTTACTTTGGTAAAGGAGTCCTTTGGTCAGGCGTCCCTACGAGGAGTAGGGGCGTCCTTGAGTAATGCAGCGGAATAAAGTACTAAACAGGTAAGTAATGAACGCAGTGAATTATAGAGGAACCACTCAAGACCAAGTAGTCCTTGAGTGTAAACCTCTACCTCCTTGGAGGATTTTTGAATAGTTCTTCCTTTATATTGAACGTTCTTACAGTTGTGCTGGCGAGTCTTTACAGTTCTCTAACACTTAGCTTTTCCCTAAGTTCACTTGTAAAGAACTCCTTTAAGCCTACAACTAAAGCTTGTTCAATCTACTAAAGGACTCTATTCCTACGTTCTGCAGTACTTCGCAGAACTCTCTCTCTCTTTTTGGTTTTTCTATTTACAAACTGTTTTGTGATTTGGTTACAAGTCTCACTCGATCTAACACAAGTTCTAGCACTGTTCTTGAGTTCTTGAGTTAGTTCTTCGTGTTCTTGAGTGAGCCGCTTTCTTCTGATTCTCTCTGAATATTCTCTGAAAGCGTTAACGTCACAGTAAATGCCTTGGGGCTATTTATAGGACTTGGGGAAGGGCGTCATTTCTCTGGGACGATCATGCCCTTCGTGGACGTGGCTACAGGATCTTCCTCCACGTAGTAGGGTGGTGATGAGGAAGCTTCCTGTATCCAGCTGTATATGATGAACTCAGCTACAGGATCGGCCGCCACGTGTTGATGGACTCTGCAACAGGATCGTCCGCCACGTAGTATTGGACTCCGCTACAGGATCGGTCTCCACGTGTCCTTGGATGATCAAACATTGTCGAGTGATGTCATCCTGTCGGCTAGTGAGTAAGGACTCCTTTCTTGCGTTCCTACTTGCTTGGGACTCCGTCCTTGCTCAAGTAGTCTCTAGCTGGTCCTTACTTCCTGTCAGCTAGCGTCCCTAAGCCTGGGGGACGCTCATACACACTTGTTGTCCTTTTGTCACTGGCGTTCCTGAACACTTGGACAATTTTATTAGAATCAAAGTGAGTTTGTCATATCAAAACTAAGGGACGGTTGTGTGGTACACTGACAAGTACGCAAGCGTCCTTGATAGCGTCCCAACAGAGGAGGCACACTATGTTCAAAGAAATTTTGGAGGGAGAGCCAATTTCAACAATGGAGGAAGGTGGAACCAAGGCCAAGCTAATGGCTATAACAACAACTTCAACCAAAACGAGCCAAGGGCCCAACCACCACCATACCGACCTCCGGGATTCTATGAGCAAACACCACTATGGGCTCAAGACTTGAAGAATCAAGTCACCAATAAGGAGAGAAGATTTGATGATCAATCCAAAGAGTTGGGTGTTTGGAGAAGACAAGTGGACAACCAATTTGTTCACATGGCGAATCAACTTCCAAGAGAGGAAGGGAGACTCCCGGGCCGACCCGAGGAGAATCCCCGTGCCCAACAACAACAAAATGAAGTTCGAGCCATAGGATTGAGGAGTGGACGGAGTTTGCCCGAGCCACAAGTTCCAAGGACAAGAGAAGAAGGTCGGACCGAGTTGCCCAGTAACTCGGGCCCGACGTGCCATGACGTCGATCCAGAAGACGGAGGAAGTCCCCTGAGTTGGACCGAATTCGATGGTGCCCATTATTCTTGGAAGGCCGTTCTAGCTACGGCGGGTGCCAAATTCGATGTAAGAAATGGGAAAGTGACTTTCGAGATTGGCGAAGAAAAAGTGGAGTTCCATTTCAACAAAGCTCTCAACGAACCGGATGCTTTGGCAATCTTAAAGTTGGAGGAAAGTGCCAAGCGTAAGAGAGAGGAGTTGGAACTCATAAGAGAAGAGGAAGCACCTTTGAGAGATCATGACATGGTTTATGTTCAAGAGCAAGAAAGAGAGTTGCTAGATCCATTTGTGAACCATGAGGAGTCAAGAGATAGAGATAGCCCGAGAAGCCATGAAGAGTATCCTTCTCTATATCCTTTTGACGTGGGAGACTCTTACATTTGTTTAAGTGATTTGAAAGAAGATCTAGAGGATGATTACCTTTGTTTGAGTGATTTGCAAGAAGACTTGAGTTATAATGTCATTGAGTCCCCTCGAAATTCTTTAGATTTTTGTGGTGTAGGTAATGAAGATCAAGTTGAGAAGATGCAAGAGATGCCAACCTACACTTTGGAGGAGAAGAATGATGGAGAAGTTGGATGCCACACTTTCATCAAACACAAATGGTGGTACTATAGCTATGAGGAGTGTGGAGATGCATATGACAAGGATGATCAATTCACCGTTTTTCACCCTCCTTGAAGGGTAGAGGTTAGAAGTCAAGCTAGTGACTTAAAAGAAGCGCTCCTCGGGAGGCAACCCGAGTTTAGTAGGTTCATTTTCGTAGTTTCTAGTTTGTTTTTCCTTTGCCTTAGCTTAGATTCTTTCTTATCTCTCTTTAGCATGTGTTTTGTGGAATTGTGTGTTATGTGAGCTTCATGAACATGTGTGGTATTTGAGAAAATAATACAAGGACTTGTGGGTAAAGAATTGCCAAGACAAGGGATTTTTAGGGAGCCAAAACGGGTAGGACTGAGGTACCCATTACCTCGGGCCCGAGGTTGAGACGTCGGTCCGCTTTGGCCGGTCAACTTGGTCTTGATTTTGTGGAAATTCCTATTATGCCCTTCTGACCTAACTTTGTCTTCTACCCAATTTAAGCCTTCTTTCCCATACCTAACACCCATCATCCTCATAACCACCTTCCCAAAATACCAAGCCCCTTCAAAAACCCCAAATCGATCCATCATCTCTACCATACTCGAACCCTAAGCAATCTTCATCACAAATCTCGATCCATACCCTTATCATCCTCAAACATCGATCCAAAAGCCAAAAATCCCAACAAAATCCCATAGATCTTCATCCCTCTTCTAGATCTAGAAGAGCAAATTTGAGTTCTAAGAAGTTGATTGCTAGAAGTCTTTGTTTCTTCATATTTGGTATGTGAATCTCAATCTCTACTTGATTCCTTGTGAATTTCATGCTTTCATTGCTAGATTTGAGATTTGCCTTGATTGAGTGAGCTTAGACCTTGAGCATCCATGGTGATTTGCATGCATAGTGAAATTTGTGCTTCATTATTGCTAACACCTACTTGGAACTTCGATTGATGATGAGAAGTGGTTGATTTTGGATTTTAGGAGCATGATAGAGTGTTTTATGGGTGAATCTAGGAAGAGAAGTCGAATGAGAGTCGGCCCGAGGTACCCAGAACCTCGGGACCGATGTTGCAAGTCGGTCCAAGACTCGGACCGAGGTTGAGAACCTCGGACACGATGTCTTGAGTTGGTCGGTCCTGTGCTATTTGACTTTCTCTTGTGTGAGCTTTAGGATTCATGAGCTTGAATGTTGGTAAAGGCATGTTTATCATGATGTATCTTGTAGCTTGACCATTGTTATGTGATTCTTTGCTCATACATGTTGGATTTTGTGGATTGAGTGGTATGGGGTTATTTCCTTGCATGATGAGTTGTTAGTTGTGAAGCATGTGATATTGTTGTGATTGTATAGATTTTATCTTGTAGTTCTTTTCTTGATTGTGCGTAGGTACCATGACTACCCGAGCATCTTCTTCAAGAATGGAGAAAGCAACAAGAAAGTCCAAGAAGTCGTCCAAGAGAGTGCAAAGGATGGACGATGTGCGCTTCGAGGATGATGATGTGGCTCAAGAGTATGAGCGACTCATGGGTCTATCTCACCACACCCGGTGGTTAGATTGGGAGTCCATTAGAAAGATGAGCATGGAAGAAGCTCTTACTCGGTGCTACTCTCATATTGGTCTCAACGTGATGCTAAGGTGGAACAACACTCACTATCCCGCCTTAATGTCCGAGTTTATGGCGTCATTCAAGTGCACATATGAAGGAGTCGAGAGTGAGGGCATGATCTCCTTCCAAATGGGCAATGAGTTGCATGAGCTCTCTCTCCGGAACTTGGCACATTTCCTTGGATTTCCTTTTCCGAGAGATGAGGCTTATGTGGATAACGAGAAGGTGGACTATCTTTGGAGGTTTGTAGCCGGAAGAAATGAGATGAGAAAAGGCACATCAACAAATGAGATAGCAAGTCCACTCTTCCGAGTCATGATCCGAGCTTTGGGTTGTACCATCTTTGCTAGGCAGGAGTTGAGCAAGCCGATGAAGGAGGAGGCCATGTTGCTCTATGAGATGTTGTTTCACAATGATAAGCCAATGAACCTCACATGGGAATGGGTGAAGATGGTGAGGGATTTCCAAAGTTCCTCATGGATCTATTTTGGAGGCATGATAGCCCGCTTGGCTCATCATCTTGAGGTGGACTTGTCTACCTACACGCCGGCCCCAAATGGTGTAGAGCTCATGGACCTTAAGTACTTCAAGAAGGCCAACATCATCAAAGAGAAGCAAGTGACCGGTGCCACCACCTATCTAGCCCCACACTCCAACTTCGACAAGGTGCACATTCCTTTGGGGCCTCGACTCTTCGACCTCACAAGCTATTACAATTGGTTTCAAGTGTGGGTGGGCAAGGAGAATCCTTATGGAGAGCCGGAGGGGACACTTGAGTGTAGGAGACGAGCACAACACATTCGTTTCACTTCTCCTCAAGTTTCCCCGGACACCGAAGAAGAGGAGCCCAACCAATATGAGTTCGTGAGAAGAGATGGCATGGACGTTGACTTGACTAGAGAAGAAGAAGAAGATGGTGGTTACCACAATTTGCTCACCGACCACGCACCAACACTACTCGACCGAGGTGCAAGCCATGTCGGGCCCGACGTCCACCAACGTCGGTCCGACACATATTTGCCCGATCCGGTGCGAAGAATTCGAGAGGGGTGAAGGGAGTGGAGCAAGACAAGAACCACCAAGCTATGGAGGATATGAAGGGTATGCCCAATGGTACGGGCCCGGAATGGTGTTCCCCGAGCCTCAACAATCGGTAGACATGAACTTCTTGGCTAACCAATTAGCTCATCTTCAACTTCAACAATCTAGCATGCTTCAAGAGGCACATCAAATCAATCTACAACAACAACACCTCAACTTCCAACAACAACAACTTTTCCACCACCAAGAAGACTTCCAAGCTCAATTTGAAGAAGTGAACCGCAACATCGCCTACACTAGATGTGATGTGGACGACTTGAGGGCGGTCGAGGACTAAAGATGGAGCGTCCAAGAAAGTTTCAATGAATGGATGACCGGGAACTTCTCTTCCCGTGAAGATCAATGGACGCGCCCCGCACCACAAATTCAACCGCCAAGTCAAGACCCTTTCCACGACCAAGTGTATGAGCAAGAGAGGCACGCACGGCTCCAAAGGAGACACCGTCAAGGACACCCTCCGAACTAAGCCTCCACATGCCATTCAAGAATAAGGAATTGTGAGCTCTCTTTACTCTTCTCTTTACTTTTGAGTTTTGATTTCTTTTGATGAGGACATCAAAATTTTAAGTATGGGGTGGGTTAGTAGCTCATAGTTTCATGTGTAGTTTCATGTGTGTTTCTCTTGTTTTGTTAAGGGATGTTTTTCTTTTTGGATAGTGGTATGATGTGATGCATGAATGATGATTGAATTCGATGGCATGAATGGATGAGTTTGTTTGTTTTGTTTGAGAAAATTTTGCAAAAATTCATAAAAATTCGAAAATTTCGGTTAAAAACAACAAAAAGATTTTGTTTTGGACTAGGAATTCCCATATTAGATGTCCATATGAAGGCTAATGATGATGTGAGCATGTAAATTCCTTTGCATATTTTTGGATAGTTTAGCCTCTAAATGGATGTTGCTTTTAATGTGATATGATATCTTGCATGTTTTTATTGAGCACATGAGTTCTTGGATGAGTTTTGATGCAACTAAGCTAGAGTGAACCTTGTGAGATTATTTTTGGCAATTTTAGGGATGTTTGTTCATATTGCATATCCCTCATTTTCTTGTGTGAATTAGCTCATGCATGCTAAGTAATACTTGTTATTGAGGTGTTTATCTATTTTCCAAGGCCAATATGAGATTTGTTCTATGCTTTGTCACATTGATTTGGACTTTGTTTCATTTAGTCACAAAATCTTCCATATCCTACCTTGAAGATAAACCGTTGTTTGTAGCCCCGTTTTAGCCTTAGACCTTTGTTTGAAACTCCTCAAAAATATGATTCCTAGCCTATATGACTTGACCCTTATGGGATTGGACTTTAGTGAGAGGTTTGGAAGAATATTTGGAGAGTTGAGATTCTCTTTGTTGAAGGGAAAGAAATGGAGTTATAACCCAAGTGGGTAGTGCATCTTTGTGAAGTATAAAGTGAAAAGAAAGAAAAAAAAGTTGGAAAAGTAGTGGATTGAAAGCAAAGTGCTTAAGTGAAAGAAAAGGGCACCGACCGAGTTAAAGTGCACATCGGGCCCGACGTGTAGTGCAAGTCGATCCTAAGTGTAAAAAGTGTGAAAAATCCAACAAAATGTGTAGTGCAAAGATGAAGTGGAATGTTTAGTGAAAAAGTGGGTTGAGAAAAGAAAAGAAAGAGAAAAATCAAAGTCTTTTGGATGAGTGAAAATGAAAGTGGAATAATTTGGTGAGTTTGGTGAGAGAATAGAAAGTTCAATCCCCATTATAAGCACCACAAGACCAAAGTAAATCCCACCTTGAGAAACACCAAAAGCCCCATTACAACCCGGCCGAATGGAACCTCTTTGAGGACCTCCATTGAGCCAAGTTCATATTCTTTGTGTGCATTGTAATAGGCATCTCTAGGTGGAGGAATTGGTGATATTAGCTTCAATAGTAAAGCCTTTACTTGCATGTTTGTTGAGTTTGAGTGTTCATTGCTAAACCTAAACACATGATGAGTGATACGCATTTTCACATACCTAAAGTGAGGCTTTGTTGCATTAGATCTTATTCCTTGAACAATTGATCATGTGTGATGATGTAATCTTGCTTGCATATCTATCACTTGACCTTACTTGATTTTTCATAAGAGGCTTTACTTGAAGATTGTGCTTCGGTCTTGCTTACATTTTTATTGCTTGAGGACAAGCAAGTTTAAGTATGGGGTATTCTGATGTCTCTCATTTTGGTGGTGTTTTAGTAGTTAATTTTCCTTGTAGATAAGTGTTTTTCATTCCTTTCTTTGTTAGTTTCGTCCCTTTTTAGCTTATGTTGGGACGCTATCAAGGACGCTTGCGTACTTGTTAGTGTACCATACAACCGTCCCTTAATTTTGATATGACAAACTCATTTCGATTCTAATAAAATTGTCCAAGTGTTCAGGAACGCCAGTGACAAAAGGACAACAAGTGTGTATGAACGCTCCCTAGGCTTAGGGACGCTAGCTAACAGGAAGTAAGGACGAGCTAGAGACTACTTGAGCAAGGACGGAGTCCCAAGCAAGTAGGAACGCAAGAAAGGAGTCCTTACTCACTAGCCGACAGGATGACATCACTCGACAATGTTTGATCATCCAAGGACACGTGGAGACCGATCCTGTAGCAGAGTCCAACACTACGTGGCGGACGATCCTGTTGCAGAGTCCATCAACACGTGGCGGACGATCCTGTAGCGGAGTTCATCATACACAGCTGGATACAGGAAGCTTCCTCATCACCGCCCTACTACGTGGAGGAAGATCCTGTAGCCACGTCCACAAAGGGCATAATCGTCCCAGAGAAATGACGCCCTTCCCCAAGTCCTATAAATAGCCCCAAGGCATTTATTGTGACGTTAACGCTTTCAGAGAATATTCAGAGAGAATCAGAAGAAAGCGGCTCACTCAAGAACATGAGGAACTAACTCAAGAACTCAAGAATAGTGCTAGAACTTGTGTTAGATCGAGTGAGACTTGTAACCAAATCACAAAACAGTTTGTAAACAGAAAAACCAAAAAGAGAGAGAGAGTTCTGCGAAGTACTGCAGAACGTAGGAATAGAGTCCTTTAGTAGATTGAACAAGCTTTAGTTGTAGGCTTAAAGGAGTTCTTTACAAGTGAACTTAGGGAAAAGCTAAGTGTCAGAGAACTGTAAGGACTCGCCAGTACAACTGTAAGAACGTTCAATATAAAGGAAGAACTATTCAAAAATCCTCCAAGGAGGTAGAGGTTTACACTCAAGGACTACTTGGTCTTGAGTGGTTCCTCTATAATTCACTGCGTTCATTACTTACCTGTTTAGTACTTTATTCCGCTGCATTACTCAAGGACGCCCCTACTCCTCGTAGGGACGCCTGACCAAAGGACTCCTTTACCAAAGTAAAGGACGTCCCTCAGTACTAACGATCCAACAATTGGTATCAGAGCCGGCGCTCTAGATTCTTACTGAGTTGCAGGTAAAAATGGACATGGAACCTATTGGAATCTCTTTTGTGAAGCCTCCGCGTCTGACAAACGGCAACTTCAACCGCTGGAAAACTAGGTTTGAGAACTTCTGCAGAAGCACAAATTATCAATGCTGGAACGTGATCAGAAAAGGTGAGCTTAAGGTTCCCGATGACAAGAAAGACAAAGAGGACGAGTGGGTTCCTGATGAATTCAAGCTAATGGAAACAAATGCTAAAGCAGTGTGCTTTCTTCAAGCGTCCCTCTATGAAAGGGATGCCACAAGAGTTAGCAATCTCCCCACAGCAAAACAACAGTGGGAAGCTCTTGAGAAGTTTCATGTGGGAACTGCAGAAATGAAAGAGGACGTCCAGCTGAAAATCAAAAAGGAGTTCTATGCTTTTAGTATGTTGCCAAATGAAACGGTCAATGACTACTCATACCGTTTTGAAGGTCTTGTCACCAAGATGAAGAACTTGGGCATTCCAGAATCAGAGATCTCCATGAGGTACAGAGTTCAAGTAGTTATTGATGGGTTGACTGGAGTCTGGAACTTTGATAGGACGACTTTCAAAGAAAACACAGCCAACAAAACTCTAGATATGGAAGAGATCTATGGGAAGCTCAGGCAGTACGAAGAAAAAAGAATCTCTGACATGGCTCAACTAGGAAAGAATCCTCAAACTGATCTTGCTTTGGCGTCCACAACACCAGAGTACGCTAAGTACCTACGCGGCCAAAGGGATCTAGCATTGATGATGCAAAATAAATCAAAAGAAAAGCTTGAGAACTTGCGTTCCAAAGAGAAAGAAAGTAAGTCAAAGGAAGAGATTGACTCAGATGAGGAACTATCTCTTATTCACAAAGCTCTCAAGTACTATAACAAGAAGAACAAGCATAGCAACAAGAGCAAGTCTTACAAAAAGGAGAGTCCCAAGTACACAGAGGCTGAAATGAAGGAACTCACATGTTACAAATGCAACAAGAAAGGACATTTTGCCAAAAAGTGTACTATGGGAACGTCCTCCAAAGACAAGAAGAAAGCTCTCATTGGAGCATGCACAGCTGCATGGGATGATCTCAGTTCAAGTGATGATGAACGTGAAGATCAAGTTGCATACATGGCAGTGGAGGACGCCCCAGTTGTTGAAGAGAACGCCTCCGACAATGAACAAGAGGTAACTCACGATTCCATGATGCGTTCCTTGGAAAAATGTTCAAAACCAAAACTCCGTAAACTCATTGGTAAAATCATGGAGGAAAGTCTAGCTATGAAAAGAAGAATGGATGAACTTGAAGATGAAAATATTGTAGTTGAATGTGAAAACTGTAGTTCAATGACCATTCAACTAGAGTCGTCATGTAAAGAAACTAAGTCCCTAAAAACTGAACTTATGTGTCTCAAACTTGAAAACGCCAAGCTCAGGGAAGAAGTGAAAGTATTGGGAAAGAATCCCATAGTTGAGGAAGTGAAACCAATAGTCTTTGTCCCAGCCAAAAGAGGACTAGGCTATGAATCTGACACTAGGAACTCTCTCCCTAGCGATTTTGAGGCTAGCAAAACTTCAGAACTTGAACTTGAAAGAGAGAAAACCAAGAATCTTCTTGAAAGAATTAGAGTCCTAGAAAGTGGAGACAAAGGGCAAAAGGACTACTATACTAATTCCACCAGTCATAAAATTTATAAGAAAATTGCAAAAGGGGACGGTTCAAAAGTGTGTGATCCCCAAAAGATGAAGCAAAACAAAATCCAACGTCCCAACAAGAAGTACTACCTCGGTACTTACTATAGGACGTGTTGGTACTGTGGACAAGGAGACCACTTCAAATATGACTGTGTGAAATTAAAAGAAGATATTGCAAATGGCAAAGTTGCTAGGACTAAAAATGAAAATGCTGAGTCCGTTCCCAAAGCTAATCCTAGGCGTCCTAGACGTTCTAGGAGTTCTTTCCAAAAGCATGCCATTTCTAATGATGTTAATCTGAATGACTATATGCCAGAACCAGAGTTCTATTATTGTAATGAGCCAGGTAAGGAACACCTTGCCTGGGTCGCCAAGAACTAATCTTGTTTTGGCAGGTGGAAGTGAGGGGACGCCCATGGATCATTGATAGTGGCGCCTCAAATCATATGACAGGAAGCCAGATCCATCTCACTTCTATCCAGAGTAGTGCCACGGGAGGAACTGTCTCGTTTGGCAACAAGGGCAAGGGAAAGATCAAAGGAACGGGAACTGCTATTCTAAACCCGTCCATCAAAGCAACAAATGTAAGTCTTGTTGAAGGACTTGGCTTCAATCTACTCAGCGTTTCCCAAATGTGTGATCAAGGTGAGAACCTAGTCACATTTGACTCAAAGGAGTGCCTCGTCATCAACAAGAAGTCCAACAAAGTTGTTCTCAAAGGAGTTCGCAAGAACAATATCTATATCTTCAATCAAGAGTTCAAGCCTAAATCAGAATTGTGCCTATCTGTCTCAAATGAGGACGCTGATCTCTGGCATCGCCGACTTGGCCATGCTGGACCAAGCACAATCCTCAAGCTACACCAAAGAAATCTTGTGAAGGGACTTCCCCGAATTGATCCTGAGAAAATTGAACAGTGCGAAGCCTGTATCAAAGGGAAGCAAACAAGAGCGTCTTTCAAATCTAAAAATGAAGTTAGCACAAAGAAGCCTTTGGAACTTCTCCACATGGACCTTTGTGGACCAATGAAGACGTTAAGCTATGGTGGAAAGAGGTACATTTACGTTCTCGTAGATGATTTTTCTCGATTCACTTGGGTTCTTTTCTTGGTGTCCAAAGTAGATTGTTTCAATGCATTCAAAGTCTTCATCAAACAAGTGGAAGTTGCCCTTGAGACGCCTCTCAAAGCAATAAGATCAGACCATGGAGAATTCAGAGTTCCTGGCCTACTGTGATCAACATGGTGTCTCACACAACTTTTCAACTCCAAGAACTCCTCAACAAAATGGAGTTGTGGAAAGAAAGAACAGGACGTTAGAGGACATGGCAAGAACTATGCTCTTGGAAAATAGCGTTCCCAAGTACTTCTGGGCGGAAGCTATTGTTACAACATGCTACATTATCAATCGTGCCATGATCCGTCCTCTGCTGAAGAAGACGTCCTATGAGTTGTTGAACGGCAGGAAGTCTCGCATTGATTATCTCAGAGTCTTTGGTTGCAAATGTTTCGCTCACAACAATGATAAAGAAAAACTTGGAAAGTTTGATGCAAGGAGTGATGAAGCCATATTCCTTGGGTACTCCCTCACCAGCAAAGCATATAGAGTTTTCAACAAAAGGACTCTAAAACTTGAGGAGAGTATTCATGTTGTGTTTAAGGAAAGTTCTTCTCACAAAGAAAAATCAAGCAAGAAAGAACGCTCATCGTCACAACAGCAGGACGACTCTGAAGACGAAGGTGAAGATTGGTCCTCTGGAAAATACTATGTCCCTAAGGACGCTTCTCCAAATCCTGAAGAAGTCTCGGTGGACGCTCCCAGTGTTGTTCAAGGAGTTCCCTCTCGTAGTGAATCCCCAGTTCAACAAGATGTAGCTGAATCAAGTCAACAAGGCGAGCAACGCCAAGGTGTGGACGCTCTCTTTGAGGGGGAACACACTGAGGACGATGCTCAAGATAATAGTGATGATTCTGATGAAAAGATTGATCCAAGGTTTGCTCAATTGTTTCAAAGGGAGTCCCGCTTCTCTAAGGACCACCCAACCTCTCAGATTATCTCAGATCCTTCTCAAGGAGTTCAAACTAGATCAGCAGCAAGCAAGTCCCAGAGTGCTAATTTAGCTTTCTGTGCTTTCAATGCCTTTGTCTCTATGGTGGAACCAAAGAACATCAAGGAAGCACTCCAGCACGCTGACTGGATTCAAGCAATGCAAGAGGAACTTAACCAGTTTGAAAGGAACAAAGTTTGGTCCCTCGTTCCCCGTCCCAAAGGCAAAAATATCATAGGGACGCGCTGGGTGTTCAGAAATAAGCTTGATGAGAGTGGATGTGTGTCCAGAAACAAGGCAAGACTAGTGGCTCAAGGATTCAAGCAAGAGGAAGGCATAGACTATGATGAAACCTTTGCTCCTGTTGCTAGAATTGAGGCCGTTCGTCTTCTTATTGCTTTTGCCGCCCACAAAGGATTCAAGTTATTTCAGATGGACGTCAAGACTGCCTTTCTCAATGGAAAGCTAAAGGAGGAAGTGTATATTGCTCAGCCGCCTGGCTTTGAGGACGCCTCTCACCCAGATCATGTGTACTACTTGGACAAAGCGCTTTATGGACTCAAGCAAGCCCCTCGTGCATGGTACGACAGGTTTGCGTCCTTTCTTTTGTCTCATGGGTACACAAGAGGTTCAATTGATAAAACTTTGTTCATTAAGAAAGTTCACAAGGACATTTTGATTGCCCAAGTCTATGTTGATGATATAGTCTTTGGTAGTACTAACATGAAACTTGTAGATGAGTTCAAGTCCTTAATGAGTAGTGAGTTTGAAATGTCCCTCATTGGAGAACTCAATTTCTTCTTGGGACTTCAAATCAACCAACTCAAGGAAGGGACGCGCATTCACCAACAAAAATATGTCCGTGAAATGCTTGAGAAGTACGGGATGAACACGTCCAAACCTGTTGCAACCCCTTGTTCTACCAACTCGCGTCTCAACGCTGATGAAAAGGGAAAGGACGTTGATCAAAAACTTTACAGAGGAATGATTGGTTCTTTGCTCTATTTGACCGCAAGCCGTCCCGATATCATGTTTGCCGTTTGCTTGTGTGCACGTTTCCAGGCGAATCCAAATGAGTCCCACATGCAAGAAGTCAAGAGGATCTTTCGCTACCTCAAAGGACGCGATGATCTTTGTCTTTGGTACCCTAGGAAGACGTCCTTCAAGCTTGTTGGCTACTCGGACGCTGATTATGCTGGTCATGTGATTGATAGAAAAGGCACTTCAGGAATGGCACAGTTCCTTGGTTCATGCTTAGTCTCTTGGGGATCTAAGAAACAGAACTCTGTGGCGCTTTCAACTGCGGAAGCTAAGTACATTGCTGCTGCCTCGTGCTGTTCACAAGTTATCTGGATCAAATATCAACTAAAGGACTACGGTATCAATCTTGAAACTATTCCCATTCGTTGTGATAACACAAGTGCTATTGAAATTTCTAAAAATCCTGTTTTTCATTCACGCACAAAGCATATTCATATAAAGCATCATTTCTTGCGTGATAATGTTGAACTAGGACTTATTAGTATGGAGCATGTAAGGACTGAAGACCAAATAGCTGATATTTTCACTAAGGCGCTTGATAGATGTCCCTATGAGCATCTAAGGCTGCTCTGGGGGATGATAACTTTTAAGTAGCAAGTCCCGTTCTACTATTCCCTCAATGATTGGCTATGTTTTGTAGATTCTAAGTGTTTAAGGACTGTTATGCATTGAATTCATATTTGCAAGAACGCTAGTCTAAAACTTCATGTGTTTGCTACTTTGGAACGCCATTCAAATTTTCTCTATTTTGTCTTGAAAAGAGTATCCCTGATCACCCAACCCTCATTGTAAGCCGAAATGATGGGAACTCTAAGCTTACCCTAGCCGAGAACTCTGCAAAAGCGTCCTATGAGCTTCATATTTTTTCTTTTACGGGACGTACTTGCTTTGTTCTCAAATGGTTCGAAAGGTGATCACAAGGACGGTGAATTGGTTATTGATTTGCTTGAAGAGGTAATTTTTGCTAAGGATGAGAGAACGCTCAGTGTTTGTAAGAGAGGACGCCAGTTCAGGTTTGAGAAGAAGTTGAAGAGTCAGAATTTTGAACTTTTGAAAGTGTAAACAATGACCGTTGCTTTTGCTCAAATCTTAAGGGGGAAGTTTTGACACGTGTCGCACAGTAAAACAGTGGTAATTACCGTTTGTGCCACCTCTTCCTCTATATAAGGCCAGAACAGTCGCTCTCGTTCATTTATTATTCTCAACAACTTCCCTGCTCAAATCAGTGCTCTGACTTCTCTCTAGCTTTCCGGCAACTTTCTCTCACTAAAAACTCACCGGAAGATGTCTCAAAGACTGATGAACGTAGCCGGATCTTCTACCGGCGGGAAGCGAAGACGTTTGGTGAAGTCCCACCACATAGAAAAACCCAAGCCTATCGTTCTCAATGAATCGTTGGTGGACTTCATCAATAGGAAGCCGAAAACCCTTTACAATTTGATAAGGGAACGGATGGACAGACCTGACGTGAAGGCGGACGAAGTAAAGACGAGGAACTATGAAAAGTTCATCGAACGGTTCGTCATTCAATGCCTCCACAACACACAATACAAGGACTTGCCAGGACGGATGGACGACGTTCTCTTCTTCTCGCAGTTTGGTGGTGAGAATCTCGCTCCTTTACTTGATTTAATCCCTGACCTGCACAACGCCGTCCTCCCAAAATTTCCAATGTACCCTAGGGACTCCTTGGCCTACAAGATGCTAAAAAACCGTGTGCCATGTCCCTCTCCCCCACCTCCTCAAGTCCCCACAGTCACAACCAAAAATCTGCTAAAACGTCCAGCCCCTGCTTCCCCTCTATCAAAATCTTCCCAACCTTTCACCTCCTCAAACCCAACACAAATTGTGGACAAGTTTCCACCCCACATCAAGGAGGGACGCTCCAAGAAAACCCACGACCCAAGGCCACTCAAAAAGGCCAAGTCTTCCAGCGTCCCCTCCTCAAAAATCTCCACTAAACGGCCTAGCTCCACAAAAAGGCCCTCCAACCTATCCAAGGAATCCACTAAACAAATATCCATTGTTCAACTCCCCACTCCTCCACCGTCCCCTCAACCCTCAAGAACCAATGCCCTCTTTCCTTTTCCTCCCAAACCATACTCTCCCCTAAATCTAGCCAACTTCCCATCCGCTCCGGCCCATATCTCACCACCTAAGGACCCCGAGACTCCAAAGTCCCGCCGTCCATCTTCAGAAAGTGGCCCGGATGAAGCCGAGAAGCGTTCCACACTAGAGCACACCTTTCGCCGACGCAAAGCTGGCGAAAAGCCTAAGGTGTTGCTACCTAAGGACGCTCCAGAGCCTGAGCACATCTCCTCCTCCTCCTCTAGCTCATCTGAGAGCGAAAGAGGAACGCCTGCTGAACAAGTCTCCCCATTCATTGATGTAGTTGGGGACTCCAGTGACGAGGCGGAAGGAGTCGAGAATGCTCCTGAGGCAACAGAGGCTGGAAAAGAACAAGTTACTGAGGACGCTGGTGAGCACCAGGTCGCTCCAGAGAACGCCGAGCCCACATTATCTGAGGAGCTCGAGCGTGATGCTCAAGAGGTCCCCCCTACAACCAATCCCTCCCTCTCCTTAATCCCCTCCCCACTCCTCAAGAAAACCCCTCCCCCACAATCCAAACAGAATCCCACCAAGTCCCAGCGGACGCTGAGCCACAATCAGAAATTCAATCAGAAGCTCAGGACGCTGAGGGCACGTCCCAAGGTCAGGGTTCTTCTGGTGCTAATCAAGCCACAACTGGTGGCAATGCTGAAAACGAACAAGGCACAGAGAACACTGCTGGCCAGGACGCTGATGAAAACGAGTCAGAGGACTCTGCTGATGAGAACAGTTCTTCAGGTGATGAAGATTGTGAGTCCCCCAAGGGGAAACGCAAAAGAAAGCCTGATGGCGCGCCTGTCAAAGTTCTTAGCCCCTTGATTTATTCGGAAGAATGGCTCGCCTCCTTCCAAGATGACAAAGTACAGGAGTTCCTTGAGCTTCTGCGATTTCAAGGTTGGTTGAACGTTGGGCCAGCGCCAGCTACTGTTGATAAAGAGCAGATCAAGGCGTTCTACAGAGATCTGCGATACAAGGCTAAAGATGGCTCACTGTATTTCAAAATCGAAGGACAGAAAGCCTCAATCACTGAACGCCAGATCCGTTCCTTCATGGGTCTCAACCCACAAAAGCCTCCGTCCAATGCTCTTAGCTCACTTCCAGAAGGCGGATTCGAGACAACTGATGAAGAACTGCCCTTAGTTGAGCACGTCTTTCAAGGCAAAAGGACAATGGGACTGGACAGGGTTGCTCATGTTTTGAGCAAGGTAGGCGCCATCGCACATTACTTTATCTGTCGCGCCGTCCTTCCCCGGCAAGAGAAGCGTTCAATTGTTCAGACACACGACATCATTCTGATTGACGCTCTTCTAGAACGCCGCCCCATCAATCTTGCCAGAATTGCTATGCAACATATGGCTAAGTGTGGGAGGAAGCGTCACGCCTTGCCGTACCCAGGTCTTGTCAAGTTAATTCTCAAGTCCCAAAATGCCTATGATGAAAGCGCTCCTTCTAAAGAGCTCGGACTTAAGTGGAATGCTAAGAAGGGACTGGTTGAAATCAGGCACAATGAAGAGTTGCCGTCAGTGCTGAAACAGTTAGAGGCTGACGCTGAGGAAGCCAGATTGAAGGCTGAGGAAGAACGCATGGCCGCTGAAGCAGAAGAAGCAAGGCTTGCTTCTATGTCTCAAGAGTTCACTCAAGAGCCAGCACTAAACTTCGCTGCCCTTGACCAAGTACTTATGGCTCCTTCTCCTCCTCCTCCAGCAGCTCCAATGGACGCTCCCTCTTCAAGTTCAGATCAAGTGCCCCGTTCTGCCCCCGCAAATATTG
Organism: Polygonum maritimum; assembly: GCA_963924305.1. Classification (NCBI taxonomy): domain Eukaryota; kingdom Viridiplantae; phylum Streptophyta; class Magnoliopsida; order Caryophyllales; family Polygonaceae; genus Polygonum; species Polygonum maritimum. The sequence goes on from OZ002735.1 coordinate 24,472,443, forward strand.
CCCAGCACCCTCCTGCAGAACTCATGGGCGCAATCATGGACAACCAGTGCCTAATCTTTTCTGCCCTCAAGGACTTATCCTCTGCTTTCTCCAAATCGGCTGAACTTCATGAAGAACTTCTCAAGTTCTATCAAGACCAGAGCCGTCCTCAGTGATTGCCGTCCTCCAACCTCTTAATCCCTCATTGTTTTGCTTTTGCTTCTTTTAGTTTCAAACACTTAAGATCTTGGTTTGTAATAACCGTACTCTACTCTTTGTTTGAATGAAAGTTCCATTGTTTGCTTGCATGTGTTTGTTTAAGCGTTTCACTGTCTATAGTTATGTTTTTATGCTAACGTCCTTATCACTTGTTATCCTTTTCGATGATGCCAAAAGGGGGAAGTGTAGTTTTGCAGAGATGTGCGATAAATTAGTTATCTAAAGCAAGTGTTAAGGGGGAACTATTAAGTGAAAGGTCTAAGGAACGCCCATGCTAGAATAAAAGAGGACGCTTAGAAAACATTTCTAGGACGCGACTCTCTCCTTAAAATCCAAATGTTAGGTAATCAAAGAATGAAAACTTGTGCTTACTGAAATCTCTCTAAGTGTTAGAGAACGCTTCTAAGTTTTCACACATGATTAGTTCAAATGTCAAAACTATTTTGCTGAAGAGTTTTTCATCATAAAAAAGGGGGAAATTTTTAGGACGCTATCAAGGACGCTTGCGTACTTGTTAGTGTACCACACAACCGTCCCTTAGTTTTGATATGACAAACTCACTTTGATTCTAATAAAATTGTCCAAGTGTTCAGGAATGGCAGTGACAAAAGGACAACAAGTGTGTATGAACGTTCCCTAGGCTTAGGGACGCTCGCTAACAGGAAGTAAGGACGAGCTAGAGACTACTTGAGCAGGGACGGAGTCCCAACCAAGTAGGAACGCAAGAAAGGAGTCCTTACTCACTAGCCGACAGGATGACATCACTCGACAATGTTTGATCATCCAAGGACACGTGGAGACCGATCTTGTAGCAGAGTCCAACACTACGTGGCGGACGATCCTGTTGCAGAGTCCATCAACACGTGGCGGCCGATCCTATAGCGGAGTTCATCATACACAGCTGGATACAGGAAGCTTCCTCATCACCGCCCTACTACGTGGAGGAAGATCCTGTAGCCACGTCCACAAAGGGCATGATCGTCCCAGAGAAATGACGCCCTTCCCCAAGTCCTATAAATAGCCCCAAGGCATTTATTGTGACGTTAACGCTTTCAGAGAATATTCAGAGAGAATCAGAAGAAAGCGGCTCACTCAAGAACACGAAGAACTAACTCAAGAACTCAAGAACAGTGCTAGAACTTGTGTTAGATCGAGTGAGACTTGTAACCAAATCACAAAACAGTTTGTAAACAGAAAAACCAAAAAGAGAGAGAGAGAGTTCTGCGAAGTACTGCAGAACGTAGGAATAGAGTCCTTTAGTAGATTGAACAAGCTTTAGTTGTAGGCTTAAAGGAGTTCTTTACAAGTGAACTTAGGGAGAAGCTAAGTGTCAGAGAACTGTAAAGACTCGCCAGTACAACTGTAAGAACGTTCAATATAAAGGAAGAACTATTCAAAAATCCTCCAAGGAGGTAGAGGTTTACACTCAAGGACTACTTGGTCTTGAGTGGTTCCTCTATAATTCACTGCGTTCATTACTTACCTGTTTAGTACTTTATTCCGCTGCATTACTCAAGGACGCCCCTACTCCTCGTAGGGACGCCTGACCAAAGGACTCCTTTAACAAAGTAAAGGACGTCCCTCAGTACTAACGATCCAACAGCTTAGTTCCCGGTTTCTACAAGATTCGGAAACTATGCGAGTTTGTTGTGTTTTGTATGTAAAATGGCGCGTTTGAGGACGTTTTAGAGGAGTAGCTCAGAAGGAGCCAAGCAAGGGAGCTAAGGAACGGAAGAGCCATGCAAAGAATGAAGAGGAACTCAAGGAAAACCAAGAAGAGAAGAAGGACCGAGACCCAGGACCGAGCTACTACCAAGTCGGGCCCGAGTTCGAGCACTAGAGCACAGGACCGACGTTCCCAACGTCGGGCCCAATGTCTGCCCGCGTCGGTCCGAGTCGGCAAAAGGAAGGATTGGGCTCCAAGGCACAATGTTGTGATATTCCAATTTTGCCCTTCTTCTAATTTGGAATTCCTTGGTCCCCAATCAAGAGAAGAGGATAATTAGAGGTGATTAGAGAGCATTAGGGGGAGATCAATCACACACACAAAAATCACTCTCAAAGGCTCAAGGAAGACTTGGAGAGAAAGGAGAAGAAAAGAGGAGGAGAAGAGAGAGAGATCGGTGGAGCTAGAGAGGAGATTAGTGAGTTTGTACTTGTTTTGCTTTGGTTTTAGTGGAATTAAGACTTGGATCTTGTGAACCCTTTTGGATTTGAATGCAATTTGGCTTTGGTTTGAGTTTGATGATTGAGATTTGCATGATTTGCCATTCGATTGCTTTTTACTCTTACTTGATGGAGTAGATTCCATAGTCTTGGGCTATGGGGGAAACCCCTAGCTAGGATTGGGTAGGTGATGTGATTCGCCTTAGGATCGGACTCGATTCTGGCTCGAGGGAGTTCAAGGGCTTTCTTGAAGATGTCTTGGACGAGGGCTCTTGCGCAAACTTGCGATTTCGAGCGAAAATGTGACACTTTCGGATGTATGGGAATTCATGATTCAACAAACTCTTTTTGTAGGCTTTTTATTTAATAGGGGATAAGTAGTCGAGCCCTCACTTCGGTCCACTCACCGAGAGGGATTGACTAAGGGATACAAGGGGTGCGGAACCAAACCCTAACAACCCAAGTGGCCCTAAGGATAGGTAGGCGCCTCGCTCGGAGTGAACCAAGCTAGGACGCCTAAGGAGGGACGGCGAGGCTCGAGTCTCACGAGCCAAGCCACCCTCCGAGCCTTCGGTCACCCGATAGCCATGGTGTATGTGAAAAATAAGAATGGCTAGGCCAAGGTTCGAGTCTCACGAACCATAGCCCGCCATCCGGCCCTCGAGTCTCACGAGAGCCCTACGGCTTGAGTCCCACAAGCCGGTAAAGCCCAAAACCTAGAACGGGACAAAAGTCTCTCAATTCAGGTTCAAGCTTAATCTTAATCTATCTAAAAATGAGGCCCCTAGACGTCTTTATATAGGGGGAGAAGAGGGAAGAGGGGCGGCAGCTTGGAGTGGGCTCCAAGCATCAGAGGCGGCAGCTTGGAGTGGGCTCCAAGCATGATGAATGGGTGGAGGTGATGGAGAAGCTTGGCGCCCAAGGCAAGCACTCAAAGCTGGCCCCTTAATGACGAAGATTGGCGGCCAAGGAACTCACTTAATGCTTCTTTTGATGAATCAAAACTTGGCGGCCAAGGAGTTGCTTTAGATGTTGATGTGTGGCGGCCAAGCAACCTTGAGGAGGTGGAGGAGGCGTCTTGGGCTGAGCTGAATGACGGTGGAGACTTGGGCTTGGGCTTGTTCTTGACTTGGTTGTGGAGAGCTAGCCCGGTCCAACATGTTCTTGTAAGCTGTAGCCTTCCTTACTTAGGCCACCTTAGAAAAAGGCCCGAAATGCGATGAAGATGGGCGTCCAAAAACCGCACCGGCCCGAAGACGCGAGTGCCCACATGAGGCACCGGCGCCGCGGGACGGGTGCCTCGGTGAGGCACCGGCGCCAAGAGGTGTGAGGGCAAGGGGGTCGGGCACGACCGCTTGAAGCTCGGGCCCGATCACATCATCCACCCCCCCTTGAAGAGGATTCGTCCTCGAATCCTTAGAGTAGTGCATGGGGGTGGCGGTGGCGATGTGGCTAAGTCGGGCCGGCCTCTTCTCCCACTACCACGGGCACTTTGAGAATAACTTGTTTGAGCACGTCCTCAGAGACCAGGTTGGAGGTGCACCCCGATCAATGTTGACTTGGCACTCGACGCCTAACACCATGGCATAGCAATAAAACATGTTGTGCCTTTGGGCGTTGAGGTCTTCCCCAACCGAGTTCTCTTCCTCATCAGACTCTTCACTTGAGCTTGCATTAGTATCACATGACTCGTTGCTCGAGCTCGAGCCACCCTCTTCGTTGATGCTAGGGTCACTCTCCTCACCAAATCGGGCGTCACTTTATTCTTCATTATTCAGGGCAAGGACTTGGTTGACACTCGGCTCACTTGCCTCCTTGTGATGGTTCTCGACCTCATGATCACTCGAGATGTCAATGATTTTCCTTCTCGGGGGCATGCCACACACAAGGCGAGGGCCAGTCACCCCCTTGCTCATGGCAACCTTCTTGGCAAGCAACATCTCGTAGGCCATCGTGAATGCAAAGACGTCGCGGTAGTGAGGCCTTTTTTTCTTTTTCTTTTTTTGCCTTAAAAATAACGAACACACACAATGTTTACTTGTAAGAATTCTCCATGGTAAGGACATCCCGAAGCTTTGAGTGTGTGCCCTCGTTTCTCTCTTCTTTTCATTTTTTTTCTCTTTTTTTTTTATGGCTCTCTTGCTTGGCTGGGGTCGGTCCGAGCTTGGTTCAAAGCTCTCGCCTCTCTCTCTCTCTCTTTTTTTTCATAAACAATTTCCGACCCCTTTCTTGCTCGGTTTAGTGCTTGGGAGCCAACAAGTTCCACACATCGAATTTGGGCCTCACATTCCGTGATTCTCGACATATGCGCATTCCATTTTAACTCAAGCAACTTCAAGTATATGAATATATAAATCACAATTCATATTAACTTTCTATGCTCATTTGGGTTTGGCTTGGTGGTCCTCGGTTTTAGGGAAGAAAACTTTGGGTTCATGCAAATTTTCGGTTCGGTTTTGCTAGGGAAATGGTTTAGCATTTCGGGGCTGAGGGATCCCTTGAATTAGCTTGACACTCAGCCTAGGAAAAACCTACTTCGACCCATCATTCGGTTTGAGCCATCAAGATTAAGACCGACGCCACATACTTGAGTTGTCTTGAACTAAAGAATTCGCGAAGAGTCTTGGAAATTTCGGCTAAGGCTCACACCATCGTCTCTTGGACTGCGAAGGGGTGAAGGTGCACTAATTTTCTCACGAAAAAAATTGGGAATTTTGTGTGGGCTAGAACACATGGAAATCAGTTAGCTTCTTCTTCTTGGAGAGCTCCGGATTCTCTCTTTGTTTTATAGGTGGTAACAAAGTGAAAAGGCCTTGTATTTATAGGCGAAGGGGGCTGGAATTTAGTTTGGAAATAGGCTAGTTACTTAGGCTTCAAGGCATGTGATTATGAAGGAGAAGAGGAGGAGATGGCAGCCATGAATGTCCATCATAACCACGCCCTCATCAAGACGCCTCCTTAGCTTGCACACCAAGGTCGGACACTTTGAATTATGTTGGAACCGAGGAGGCGCTCGCTTAGAATGGGGCCATTACTCTCCTTGTTGGCTAAGCAAACCAAGATGGCAAGGAAATTCTGTTGGTTTACTAGAGGTAAATCGCCATTCACCTCACACATGCTAGCTCGGCTTGTTTTTTTTTTTTTTTTTTTTTGGATGAGCATAACTCCGCCCCTCGAGCTTACTTGGGTTCCAAGACTTGAAAGTTCACAAATTGGATCGAAAAAGAAATTCTCCCACCATAGTTTTGCAATAATTTCGTGTAGGAGGTTAGGTATGGGCGTTTGGGGAAAGAGTGGCGGGTCTTAGGAATTTTTCCACGCCACCTTGAGATTTTTCTCAAACCTTAGACACTTTAGGGTCGTACTCGAGTAAAGGTGCGGTTTAAGGTTGGTTCGGGTCTCGGTTGTCCGAAAAAGGTTTGAAGCGATTTGAGCACATATGAAAGTAAACATGAAAATGCAATTTACATATTCAAAACTTACTGAACCCGCCTCGAAAGGCTCTGATACCAGATGATGTGATTCGCCTTAGGATCAGACTCGATTCTGGCTCGAGGGAGTTCAAGGACTTTCTTGGAGATGTCTTGGACGAGGGCTCTTGCGCAAACTTGCGATTTCGAGCGAAAATGTGACACTTTCGGATGTATGGGAATTCATGATTCAACAAACTCTTTTTGTAGGCTTTTTATTTAATAAGGGATAAGTAGTCGAGCCCTCACTTCGGTCCACTCACCGAGAGGGATTGACTAAGGGATACATGGGGTGCGGAACCAAACCCTAACAACCCAAGTGGCCCTAAGGATAGGTAGGCGCCTCGCTCGGAGTGAACCAAGCTAGGATGCCTAAGGAGGGACGGCGAGGCTCGAGTCTCACGAGCCAAGCCACCCTCCGAGCCTTCGGTCACCCGATAGCCGTGGTGTATGTGAAAAATAAGAATGGCTAGGCCAAGGTTCGAGTCTCACGAACCATAGCCCGCCATCCGGCCCTCGAGTCTCACGAGAGCCCTACGGCTTGAGTCCCACAAGCCGGGAAAGCCCAAAACCTAGAACGGGACAAAAGTCTCTCAATTCAGGTTCAAGCTTAATCTTAATCTATCTAAAAATAAGGCCCCTAGACGTCTTTATATAGAGGGAGAAGAGGGAAGAGGGGCGGCAGCTTGGAGTGGGCTCCAAGCATCAGAGGCGGCAGCTTGGAGTGGGCTCCAAGCATGATGAATGGGTGGAGGTGATGGAGAAGCTTGGCGCCCAAGGCAAGCACTCAAAGCTGGCCCCTTAATGACGAAGATTGGCGGCCAAGGAACTCACTTAATGCTTCTTTTGATGAATCAAAACTTGGCGGCCAAGGAGTTGCTTTAGATGTTGATGTGTGGCGGCCAAGCAACCTTGAGGAGGTGGAGGAGGCGTCTTGGGCTGAGCTGAATGACGGTGGAGACTTGGGCTTGGGCTTGTTCTTGACTTGGTTGTGGAGAGCTAGCCCGGTCCAACATGTTCTTGTAAGCTGTAGTCTTCCTTACTTGGGCCACCTTAGAAAAAGGCCCGAAATGCGATGAAGATGGGCGTCCAAAACCCGCACCGGCCCGAAGACGCGAGTGCCCACATGAGGCACCGGCGCCGCGGGACGGGTGCCTCGGTGAGGCACCGGCGCCGAGAGGCGTGAGGGCAAGGGGGTCTGGCACGACCGCTTGAAGCTCGGGCCCGATCACATCAGTAGGAACCCCCAATTCCATAGCCTTGAGTGCTTGATCTATGAATCCTCTCTACATTGAGCTTCAATTCTCTTGTGGAAACAAGGGACCTAGGGCTTGTGATTGGTAAGAGTAAGCGGGAGCGATCTCGAACCCATCACTAGACCTAGCATCGAAGGTGAGTGGAAACTCCCTTGGGTCGAAGTGTAGAGTGGAGGGATCAAAGGCTAGCAACCTCGATCTCACAAGGATCAACACTTATTGGCTGAATTAGGGAAGGAACCCAAAAACCCAAGACCGATCTACTATTTTTGCCTAATCGAAGTAACTAGAACATCGGGCCCGACGTTGAGTGTGTCGGTCCCGGCCAAATCTACCTCGATCCACCCTCGGACCGAAGTGACCAGTGTCGGTCCAAGGTGATTCCTTTTGATTTTCCTCGTTTTTACCTTTCTTTTACCTCTTTTTAGTCTTTTGGGTACTCTCAACGCACGAACTCTGATGTCTCTCATTTTGGTGGTGTTTTAGTAGTTAATTGCCCTTGTAAATATGTGTTTTTCATTCCCTTCTTTGTTAGTTTCGTTCCCTTTTAGCTTAGTTCCCGGTTTTCTTTAAGATTCGGAAACTATGCGAGTTTGTTATGATTTGTAGGTAAAATGGCGCAAATGAGGACGTTTTGGAGGAGCATCAAAGGAGGAGCTAAGCAAAGGAGCTAAGGAATGGAAGAGCCATGCCAAGAATGAAGAGGAACCAAAGGAAAGCCAAGAAGTGAAGGAGGATCGAGGCCCAGGACCGAGCACCATCACATCGGGCCCGAGATCGAGCAACCAGAGCACAGGACCGACGTTCCCAACGTCGGGCCCGAGGTTGTCCCGTGTCGGTCCGAGTCGGCAATTGTGAAGATTAGGCTCCAAGGCACAAATGTGGTGAACTTCCAATTTTGCCCTTCTTCTAACTTGGAATTCTTTGGTCCCCAATCAAGAGAAAAGCATAATTAGAGAGAGATTAGAGATGATCAAAAAAAGAGAATCCCACACCAAATCACTCTCAAAGGTTCAAGGAAGAATTGGAGAGCAAGGAGGAGGAGAAGAGGAGAAAATCGGTGGAGCTAGAGAGAGTTGTAGTGAGTTTGTACTTGATTTGCTTTGGTTTAAGTAGGATTAAGACTTGGATCTTGTGAACCCCTTTGAATTTGAATGCAATTTGAGTTTGATTTGAGATTGATGATTGAGACTTGCTTGCTTTTCCATTTGATTGCTTTGTACTCTTACTTTATGGAGTAGATTCCATAGTCTTGGGCTATGGGGGAAACCCCTAGCTAGGATTGGGTAAGAAACCCCAATTCCATAGCCTTTGAGTGCTTGATCTAGGAATCCTCTCTACACTAACCTTCAATTCTCTTGTGGAAACAAGGGACATAGGGCTTGTGATTGGTAAGAGTAAGCAAAAGTGATCTCTAACCCGTCACTAGACCTAACATCGAAGGAGAGTGAAAACTCCCTTGGGTCGAAGTGTAGAGTGAAGGGATCGAAGGTTAGCAACCTCGATCTCACAAGGATCAACACTTATCGGTTGAATTGGGGTGGAATTACTCAAGTCTAGTTACGGAAGGAACCCAAAAACCCAAGACCGATCTACCATTTTTGCCAAATCGAGTTACCCAGTCATCGGGCCCGACGTTGAGTGAAGTCGGTCCCGGCCAATCAACCTCGATCCACCCTCGGACCGAAGTGACTAGTGTCGGTCCGAGGTGATTTCCCTTGTTTTTCCTCATTTTGCCTTTCTTTTACCCCTTTTTAGTCTTTCGGGTACTCTCAACACACGAATTCCCGTGTGTTCGACACCCTACCTCTTTACTACAAGTGAGGTTCGGTTTATGAATTTAAATTTTGAACACCACACCCGGACCGATCAGAATTTTGGCGCCGTTGCCGGGGAGTTCTACTCGTTTGAGGTACCCATCTTTTGTTGAGTCTTTGATTTGGTAGTGAGGGACTAGCCCAAACCCCTTGTTTGTTTTGATTCGGTTTTGTTTGTGTCTTTGGTTGTAGGTGCATGCGAGCTCGTTCCGTCCGAGGAACACTTGAGCTTGATTTTGTGTGTGACCCGGAGAGTATTCTAAAGCAAGCCCGAAAGAAGAAGAGGATGGCGGATCAAGCCCGTGATGAGGAGGTTGAAAGGATGAGGGCCGACATGGCTCGAATGCAACTTGAAATGGCGAACCGAGGTGCCGAGGCTAGGAGAGAGCGTGAGCAAAGGATGAGGTTGGAGGCTCAAATCAACACTCAACCCCGGAATGCTAGTCAATACATGCATCCGGAGTTGAAGGTGCCCGAACCGGCCATCGTCTTGCCGGAGGTGTCAAAGAATTTTGAGATCAAAACTCAATTTATCTCACTCATCAAGAGAGAGCAATTTCAAGGAGACTGTTGGGACGATATTAAGGACGCCAGTCATTAATATCTAAATCAATAATGATCGTCCCTTGTTTTGATAATGACAAACTCAAATGTATTTAACAAGTTGTCTAAGTATTTATCTCAGGTAGGTCCAATGGACGCACATGAGTGAAAAGGACAACAAGTGAACGACAGTCCCTAAGCTGTAGGGACGCACGTCATCAGAACTCCCAATGCTGAACGTAATTGGCGAAGTTCCTGCGCAGATAGGACGGCGTCCTCATCAAGAAGGGACGCGCGCCAAAATACGGACGAAGTTCAAATTCAAATCAAGGCCGCCCCAACATGATTACATCACGTTCGGCCGTAGTCCTCAGAAGGAAGCTTCCCTTGTCTGGGCACGTGTAGACAACTCCAAAGATGTCGCTTTCCCAGCGATGGTCCCCTATCCACACGGACGCTTCCCAATCGTCAACAGAGTTGACTTCCTCAAGAGGCTCATCGCACCGTTGATGGAAGATCAAGGATCCTGCAAAGACTCAGAGGACGCTAGAGGACAAGAACCACTTCCGCTATAAATACCCCCCCAAGGGTATGCATAGCGGTGTGGACTTTGAAGACTTTCTCTCAAGCTCTCCCGAAGCATTCAAGAACACGAACGAAGATTAAGAAGATCAAGTGAGCTTGAAGCAAGAGAAAGAAAGTCCAACCACATCAAATCCAAAACAAACCACAAAAAGTTAGAGTTGTAGTTTGTCTCTCACAACGAACCGTGAGAAGACGTGTGTGATAGCTTCCTTATAGCTAAGAGAGTTAGGTTACATTGTTAGGTGAAAGGTGTGTTACTAGTGAGGCTAAGGACGGACGCTTAGCTCAGTGAAGTGTAACGATTCGCCTAAGTTGTAAGGACTCTCTCTTAATAAGATAAGGACGGCTATTGAAAATCCTCCAAGCGGAGGTAGAGGTTTACCCATAAGACTAGTTGGTCTTAGTGGGGTTCCTCTATAAATACTCGTGTCCATTATCTCTTTGCGTTTCCTGTTAAGTCTAATTTCCGCTGCACCTAAGGACGCCCTTAACCCAGTTAAGGACGCCTTCACTAACAGACTTACGATCCAACAATTGGTATCAGAGCAGGCGCTCTAGATTAAGTTTGAGTTGCAGGAAACATGGACATGGAACCTATAGGTATCTCAAGTGCAAAACCACCTCGCCTAACGGACGGCAACTTCTACCGGTGGAAGACAAGGTTCGAATGCTTCGTGCGCAGTCAAAACTACCAATGCTGGCTGGTGATAAAGAACGGCGACCTCGAAGTCCCTGCTGCCAAGAAAGACAAGGAGGCAGATTGGGGTCCTGAAGAGTTCAAGCTTATGGAAGCAAATGCAAAGGCCATCTGTTTCCTACAAACGTCCCTCTGTGAAAGGGATGCCACCCGTGTGAGCAATCTCCCAACTGCTAAGCTTCAATGGGAAGCCCTAGAGAAGTATCATGTTGGGACGCCTGAGATGAAAGAAGACGTCCAGTTGGAAGCTAAAAGGGACTTCTACAAATTCAGGATGTTCACAAATGAGACCATCACCGACTACTCCTTTCGCTTTGAGGCCCTTCTAACTAAGTTGAAAAACTTGGGCGTCAAAGAAACGGAGATCACTCAGAGGATGAAGGTTCAAGTCTTAATAGATGGACTCACGGGACCATGGAACTTTGATAGGATGACGTTCAAAGAGAACCAGGCCAACAAGGGACTGTCCATGGAGAAAATCTATGGAAAACTCAAAGGATACGAAGCAAGAAGAAACCAAGATCTGGCAGAAATGGGAAAGAGTCCCCAAAATGAGCTGGCTTTAACTCTCGCGGCTAGGACGCCAGAGTATGAGCAATACTATCAGAGGCAAAGAGAGTTGAACTCAATGCTAGAAGCCAAAACTCAAGAGCACCAGGAGAATCTTCGTATTCAGGCGTTAGTAGAACGCAAAGGAAAAACGGAAGAACAAATTTCTGAGGAAGATGAGTTAGCCCTGTTGAGCAAAACTCTCCGTGCACTGTACAGAAGAGGCAAAGTCCCAAGAATGAAGATGCCCCCTAAGAAAGAATCTCGCAAGCTTACAGATGTTGAAATGAAGGAGATAGTGTGCTACAAATGCAACAGAAAGGGACACATGGCCAAGAAATGTACCACAGGACTAACTTCAAAGGAAATGAAGGAAAAGGCACTGGTTGGTGCATTTGAGGGTGCATGGGACGACCTTGACTCAAGCGATGAAGAGCCAGAAAATCAAGTGGCTTATATGGCTATGGAAGACGCCCCAGAGGACGTCTCGGAAACTGAGCAAGAGGTAACCCATGAAACCATGTTGAATTCTCTTGAAAAATGTTCAAAACCAAAGCTCACTAAATTGATAACTCAAATCATGCAAGAGAGCTATGCTATGAAACAAAGTTTTGAAGAAGTTGAATCCGAGAATATTGTTGTGGAATGTGAAAATTGTAGTACCATGTCTTTTGAACTAGAGTCCTCTCAGGAAGAAGTCAAGTCCCTTAAAAGTCAGATTGTGTGCTTAAAGCTCAAAAACACTACTCTTAGGGACGAGGCCAAAGTTCTAGGAAAGAGTCCGATGACTGAAACTGTGAACCCAATAGTATTTGTTCCAGCTAGTAAAGGACTAGGGTATGAATCAAGATCAAAGAACTCTCTCCCTAGTGACTTTGAAGCTAGCAAGACTACTGAACTGGAACTTGAGAAGGAAAAGACAAAGAATTTAGAAGAACGCATAAGAGTTCTCGAGAGTGGTGAGAAAGGACAAAAGGACTACTACACAAATTCTGTTAGTCACAAAATCTACAAGAATATTACTAAGGGAAAAGGATCTAAGGTAGTGGACCCTGAGAAAATGAAAGAGAATAGAATTCAGCGTCCTAACAAAAAGTACTACCTTGGAAATTATTATAGGACTTGCTGGCATTGTGGCAAAGGTGGTCACTACCAGCATGAGTGTCTTAAGCTGAAACAAGATCTTGAAAATGGAAAGAAGGCTAGGAATGGCCGTGGGAATGCTAAGTCTAAACTTGCTGATAGGACGCATGCTAGTGTGCCAAGTGCTAAAATTCGATCTCCTAGGACGCATGCTAGAAGATCAAATGATGTGAATGTTTATGATCATTTGCCTATGAAGAAGTTTTACCCATGTAACGAACCAGGTAGGGGTCACCTTGCCTGGGTCGCAAAGAACTAACTCTTCTTTTCAGGTGGAAGTGAGAGGAAGCCCATGGATCATCGATAGTGGCGCTTCAAATCATATGACTGGAAGTCAGATCCATCTCACTTCTATCCAAACAAATGTCACGGGAGGAACTGTCTCGTTTGGCAACAAGGGCAAAGGAAAAATTCAAGGGACGGGCACCGCAAAGTTAAATCAATCCATCAGTGCGTCCAAAGTCAGTCTTGTCGAAGGACTAGGCTTCAATCTCCTCAGTGTTTCCCAAATATGTGATCAAGGTGAAAACCTAATCACATTTGACTCTAAGGAATACCTGGTCATCAACAAGAAAACAAATCAAGTCATTCTCAAAGGGACTCGCGAGAACAATGTCTACGTCTTCAATCAAAGATTCAAGCCTGCATCCAAGTTGTGCTTATCTGTCTCCGCTGTGGACGCCGATCTCTGGCATCGACGTCTTGGACACGCGGGACCTAGCACAATCTTCAAGCTTCATCAAAAGGATCTTGTAAGAGGACTTTCCCGAATTGATCCTGAGCAAATTGAGCAATGTGAAGCATGCATCAAAGGGAAGCAGACAAGATCATCCTTCAAATCCAAGAATGAAGTAAGCACAAAGAAGCCATTGGAACTCCTTCACATGGATCTGTGTGGACCCATGCAAACCCAAAACTATGGTGGAAAAAGGTACATGTATGTCATTGTAGATGATTTTTCAAGATTCACTTGGGTTCTTTTCTTAGTGTCAAAAGCAGATGCTTTCGGGATGTTTAAAATCTTCATCAAGCAAGTAGAAGTTGCTCTTGGGACAAGCTTGAATGCTCTAAGGTCAGATCATGGAACGGAGTTTAAAAACTCAGAGTTTCTTGACTTTTGTGACCAACAAGGAGTCTCCCACAACTTCTCTTCTCCTCGAACTCCTCAGCAAAATGGTGTTGTCGAAAGAAAGAATAGGACGCTGGAAGACATGGCAAGGACGATGCTTTTGGCTAGCGGCGTCCCCAAACACTTCTGGGCAGAAGCCGTTGCCACCGCAACCTATATCGTCAATCGAGTTATGATTCGTCCTTTGCTCAAAAAGACGTCCTATGAGCTCCTAAATGGAAGAAAGCCAAACATTTCACACCTCAAAGTCTTTGGGTGTAAATGCTTCATTCACAACAACAGCAAAGACAACATCGGCAAATTTGATGCTAGGAGTGATGAAGGAATATTTCTTGGGTACTCTCTCACAAGCAAAGCCTATAGAGTCTTCAACAAACGGACTCTTAAGCTTCAGGAAAGTATTCATGTGGTATTCAAAGAAAATGCTTCTCTCAAGAAAGAACCAAGTAAGAAGGAACGTTGCTCCTCTCCTAGGGACGATGATGAAGATGATGAAGAAGAACCAAGAGGCTCCTCCGACAAATATTATGTTCCTGGGAACGCCCCTGAGTCTCGCGATGAGGTTTCAATGGGAATTCCTAGTGAACAACAAGAGCCTTCTCAAACTTGGTCGCTAAACCAAGTTGAGGCCGGTGAATCAAGTCAGCAAGGAGAAAGGCACAGTGTGGACGCTCCAGCTGAGGGGGAACACAATGAGCCAACCAATGAAGATGACGGATTTGACTCTGATGAGTCTGATTGGACGGACCCTAGATGTACCCCTGCCAGGGACGCTACTCATAGGGGATCCAATCTTTCAAGACTTCACTCAACAGATCAAATCATCTCAGACATCTCAAAAGGAGTCCAAATAAGATCAGCCGTGAATCAGTCCCTAAATGCCAACATAGCGTTCTGTGCCTTCAACGCCTTTGTGTCCTTAGTTGAACCTAAGAACATAAAGGAAGCACTCCGGGACGCTGATTGGATTCAAGCCATGCAAGAAGAACTTAATCAATTCGAGAGGAATAAAGTTTGGACCCTCGTCCCTCGTCCGAGAAACAAAAACATAATAGGGACGAGGTGGGTGTATAGAAACAAGCTTGATGAAAGTGGCCGCGTATCAAGGAACAAAGCAAGGCTTGTGGCTCAAGGCTATAGGCAAGAGGAGGGGATCGATTATGATGAGACCTTTGCTCCTGTCGCTAGAAATGAAGCCATTCGCCTCCTCATTGCCTACGCAGCTCACAAGGGGTTCAAGCTCTTTCAAATGGATGTCAAGACAGCCTTCCCGAATGGCAAGCTTAAAGAAGAAGTGTACGTCGCTCAACCTCCAGGATTTGAGGACGCTGATCACCCTGATCATGTGTACTTCTTGGACAAGGCACTCTATGGACTCAAGCAAGCCCCTCGTGCATGGTACGATAGGTTTGCGTCCTTTCTCTTGTCCAACGGGTACACACGAGGCAACATTGATAAAACACTATTCTTAAAGAAAGTCCTTAAAGATGTTTTGATTGTCCAAGTCTATGTCGATGACATAGTCTTTGGAAGCACTAACATGAGACTTGTAGAGGAATTCAAGAACTTGATGAGTAGTGAGTTTGAGATGTCCCTCATAGGAGAACTCAACTTTTTCTTGGGACTCCAAATCACCCAGCTCAAAGATGGGACGCGCATTCATCAACAAAAGTACATCCGTGAAATGCTCGAGAAGTATGGAATGAACTCTTCTAAATCCATTGATACTCCCATCTCCCCCAACACTCGTCTTTACGCTGACGAAGAAGGCAAGAGTGTAGATCAAAATCTTTACAGAGGAATGATAGGGTCCTTGCTATACCTAACGGCAAGTCGTCCTGACACCATGTTCGATGTGTGCCTGTGTGCTCGCTTCCAAGCAAATCCAAAGGAGTCCCACATGCAAGAAGTCAAGAGGATCTTCAGATACCTCAAGGGACGGGATGACCTATGTCTATGGTATCCCAGGAGGACGTCCCTAAACCTGGTAGCGTATTCTGACGCAGACTACGCTAGCCATGTGGTGGATAGGAAGAGCACATCCGGAATGGCACAATTCCTTGGCTCATGCCTTGTATCTTGGGGATCCAAAAAGCAAAACTCCGTGGCACTCCCAACCGCGGAAGCTGAGTACGTTGCTGCCGCTTCGTGCTGTTCGCAAGTCCTATGGATCAAGTACCAACTTGAAGATTATGGTACGTTCCTCAACACAGTCCCTATCTTGTGTGATAACACCAGTGCTATAAGTATTGCAAAGAATCCTGTTCATCATTCTAGGACAAAGCATATTCACATAAGGCATCACTTTCTTCGTGATAATGTTGAACTTGGATTAATTAAGGTAGATCATGTTAGGACTGAGGACCAAGTGGCCGATATTTTGACAAAAGCACTTGATAGACGTCCCTTCGAGCACCTTCGGTTGCTTTTAGGGAAGATAACTTTTAAGTGATCAAGTCCCGTTCTATTATTCCCTCCATGATTGGCTATGTTTTGTCGAGAACTCGTTTTTAAAGTAATGTATTCATTTAAAGTCATCTTTAAAGGACGCTAGTCTGAGACATATGTTTTGCTTGTGTTTTTTGAACGGTAATCATTTCGCTTTTCATCTCAAGAGTATCCCGGATCAAACTACCCTCATTATAAGCCGAAATGATGGGAACTCTAAGCTTACCCAAGCCGAGAATCTTGCAAACGCGTCCTATGAGCGTTCTTTGTTTTATCTTTACGGGACGTACTTGCTTGATTTTCAAATACGGTTCTAAGTGATCAAAGGGCCGCGTGTTAAGAGCTGAGAGTTGTCCGTACAGAGTTCTAAGTTCAGAGTTTGAGATCAGTGTCTGGGACGTCATAGCTCAGTTCTGAGTAATGCAGTGTTGTTTGCCTAAAGGACGCCAAGTCAGAGTCCTTTAAAGTTGCGAGGTTTTTGAAATCTGAAAGAAGGAAGTTGAACCGTTTCGGAGAATTTGAACGCAGATCTCGGGATATGTGTAACGGGTGCAAAACAGCTGTGTTTCTTAGCAAAGAAGGAAGCCACGTGCGGGATTGCGGATGGAGGAAGTCATGTAATAATACCCTTGTACCCTTGACCGTTCCACTTCGTCTTCTTCCTATAAATATGCCCCTGCATCCTTCTGGAAAACCTTCTTCGCTCCTCTGCCATTTACACAAGTTTAGCAATCCCTCAAGATCTTGCCAAATCTTCAATTCCTAATCCCGAAATCTCCTCCTCAACCCTAATCTTCATCTATAAAAACCATCTTTTCCAATGGCTAACACCAGAGCAACCAAAAACCCATCTCCCTCTTCGGCGGCGAAGAACCCTAATTCCTCGAGGTCCCCTCCAGTAAAAGGCCGGTCGCTCATGGACTCAAGAGGGTGACCTACTGGGCGCCAAGACCCCCCTCACCACCACTCTTCTTCTCAAACCACCCAGCGCCGCCACTCCAACACCCCTCCACAGCCACTCCGCTCTCCACCTCCACCACAAAAACAACCCCCCCGTTCTCAATCCAAACCCAGCCAAAAGCGATTTTCATTTCTTGAGAAGCCTTTCAAACCCGAGCCCGAGCCAGAAAATGTCTCCAAAGGCTCCATTGGTAGGCTTCCCTCCCAACCCAAGCGCCGTCCTCCTCTCGACCCACTCATAGAGGACTGGCTAGAAAAGGAGCCAAGGACGCTCGCCAATATCTGCCTACGGGCGTCCGCTCATGACCATCCCCCAAAGGTCCAACGTCTCCTCCACTACTTTATGATCACCTACGTCAAGCCCCGCCTTGCAGAAACCAACAACTCTAACCCTCCAATCATGGGGCCAGGCATCATTTCCGACTCATTTGGTGGGACGGTAGACGAGCTCGCCAAACTCCTCCCAGATATCATGGAGTTTTTGGTGGCTCCTGCGGGCTCCGTCCCTTCTCAGAAAAGAAAAAGGCCGTCCTCTCCCCCTCCCTCTCATCACCTCCAAATTAAAGGCCCTTCCTCCTCTCTCCCAAAGCCTATCCCTTCCTCCCCTCCACCCGCCCCAAAAAGAAGGCTCAAGACGTCTGCCCAACTTGAGGGCGTCACTGAAGAGCAAATGGCAGCCATTCGCCTCTCTGAACTCCAAATTGAGAAAGAGGAGAAGGCGCGCCAAGAGCAAACTGAGAAGGACGCCATTGCTAAGGCGATCCAAGAGAGTCTGCAGGCAGTCCCTCAACTCCCTCCACCGCCTCCAAGGGTAGAGGACGCTACTCCTGCCTCTGTAGCTGCTGTGGACCCGCTGAATGCGGAAATAGAGGCGGACCTGGCAAAGCCGATGGCAAAGGTCATAAAGGACGCTCCTCAAGTACAGGTCCCGGCCATGGACGCTGTACCAAAAGTTATTACTCTTGAGGACTCTCCTGCAAAGCAGCCGCCTCCTCCCCCTGCTCCGCTCAAGATAAAGCCTATCTCTATGGCTCCACCCAGTACCTCCTCCGCCCCTTCAAAAGCAAAAATAAGAACGCCCACTCCCTCTTCTCCCAGAGCTTCAACTCCGCCTCCTCCTCCGCCTGCTCCGGCCGTCGAGGAAAATATTCAAGTCCAGGGGACTGCGTCTGATGAAGTCCCTATTGAGTCCTTGGCAAGGACTCCAGCGGTGGATGCGCCTCCTACTGAACAGGGGTCCGCTGCTGAGGACACTGAAATGGTCGAGTCCCATGAGCAAGGGGACGAGGCCTCAGATGAAGAGGACGCTCCTCACCAGGATGAGGACCCTGAGGACGAGGAGGGAGACGGCGATGAAGAAGACGCCGGCGATGAAGTGATAGTGACCAACGGCAGTAAGCAGAAACGCCTGAAGAAAATTCTGTCGCCGCTCCTGTTCACCGCCCAATTCTTGGAAGAGAACCAGCGCCAAGAGTTTTTGGAACTGCTTGAGTTCCAGGGATGGACGCACCTAGGCGTCGAGGCCGCAGAAGTCGACCCCGAACAGGTTCTCCGCTTTTACTCCAAATTTGAAATATCAGAAGTAAAAGGGAAGCCTCAAGGGACGTTCGAAATTGATGGGGACGAGTACTCAATTGCTGAGGGTACCGTCCGCAATATGCTAGGCCTGCGTCCCTCTCCGCCAGATGCTATGCACGACCTTCCCAACAAGAATTTTGATCGTTTCTCCCAGGAAGAGATCTTCAACAGAATATTCAACGGGAGACAACCAATTGCTAGAGACAGGGTCGCTCACTGTCTCTCCAAGATGGGCGTCCTTGCGCATCACTTCATTGTGCGCATGGTCGTCCCCCGCCAAGAAAAGAAGTCGATAGTCCAGATCACTGACAGTATCTTGCTGGACGCCTTCTTACAACGCAAGCTGATCAATTTGCCGCGGGTAATCTTGGAGCACATGGGCAAGTGCACAGGAGGCAGGCACTCTCTTCCCTTCCCTGGCTTAGTCAAGCAGCAAGGTCTCTATGCTCCGAAACAAGAACAGTCCTTTGGCATCCACTGGGATGTTAGGCAAATCATCCTGCCCCCAGTTGGAAAACTCCGTTGTTATGAGCCTGTAATAGTCGGGATTTTTCCGAGCAAATACCTGATAACATCGACAATTAGCGATTAATTAAAAATACAATAATAAATAAAATTAAATAATTAAATATTCCCGAGTATATATCCGGGTAAATTTTGGGTCGAATCAATACGCGATAACTTTTCTCTCCGTGTCATCAATTCCTTAGCAGTTAGCTCCGATTGCCTAAGGTTGCCACGTTTCTTTTCCTCTTGTACAGGCTGTCCCCCACTTGTTTCCATGCTCATCTCTTTTCCAATTCCTTATCGCTGAAGACTTTCTTAGCTAGCCTTTTTGTCCTGGAGCTCCCATCTCTTTCGTGGAACAATCTCCCTCTTGGTTTACCGGACCACCAGCCCTCGTCGCTTGCATCCCCGCTTAGAAAAGTGTTGCCGGACCACGTTTTGGACCCCGTTCAATCGGGAGTTGGTGAGACCATCTAGATCCGGGCTGGTTTGAGTCAAGTGTTTCGGTTCCCTTCTCTTGCGTAGTCTCGGGTTCGACCTCACTTTGTGCTCTGCCGCCAGCGACGCCGACCGATCGATATTGATTTGTCCATATCGAGCCGGTAAGTTTCGAGCCGACTTCGTTGGATCTGGCCTCGTTCGAGCCCAGCTCCCTTGTTCCATTTTCTTCGATTTGAGAAAGGATCATGAACCTGCAACTAGTATTGTTGAAATTCAATCGGTTAGGCCACTTGAATCAACCGGGGACGAGAGTCGCTAACTCACCTTGTATTATGTCTTTTGTGTTCCTGAAGCTGAGGTTGAGTTAACGGAAATAAGGAAGTGTAGTAACTAATTAGTGAAGAGCTAGAACTTACAGAGCTTTCCAAGTGAGCCAAGTTTTGATTTTTGGAATGAAAAACAAGTTCTACAGTCACGTTAGTTGTTAATTAAGTATTAAATCAACTGGGTTAATTTAAGATGATCGTTGCTGGAAAAAGGTTTGAGAATTAAGTAGCAAGTGTAAGGGTATGAAAATGGTTAAAACGGGAGTTGATCCTAAACCAAAACGATAAGGGCTAATTAATTAAAATTTAGTCTTAAGTTGAATTTATGGGTTTACTATTTTGTCTTATATTAGGTTTTTTAATCCTAGCTATTATTTGAATCAAGAAGCTGGAGGAAAAAAATAAAATAATTATAACTTGCTATATATTAATTTGATCCGTGGGGTCAATTAGTGGAATCGGGTTGGTTTAATCAATCGGGTTGGTTCAACTTAAGCTAATTAAAATGCTCTCGCGTCGTCCTGTGCTAGTTAAGACTCATTAGTGTTCTTTTCTGATTTCCGGTACCAATCTATCGTTGGACACAGAAGTCCGTCCGAGATCCAATAGCTAATCTTTCAGCGTTAAGTCTAGCTGTACTCCTACGCTCGCTATAGTAAGGCAAGTGGACGTTTCTTCTTCCCTTGATCCATTAAACGAGATACCTAGTTCCATGTGATCCAATTTGTGGTGATTGATTTATGTGCAAATAAAAAGAACTAGGTTGTTAGAATTAATGACCTTGTTGTTATTTTCAGTATTGCGATAGAACTGGATTTTAGGTCCGCTATGTGAGACCTTGTGTGTAAATATGTCTCGTTTGAGACATTGTTATGGATTAGAATAGTTATTAGGGTAGTTTCAGGGATGGGGCGTGAGCGTCTGATAACATCTCTTTAAAAGATTGTACCAGGACGTCCTTATACCTTGGTACTCGAGTCATGACTCTGCCTACTCTGTCTTTGAGGGGTGACGCACTCTAGCTAAGTGCATTAGCGCTACGCGCTCGGAAAATTGATCAAGGATCCAATATCCTTGTGACCTCGGCAATGGATAGCCGAGTTGATTAAAAGCTGTCAAACTGAATGCTTTGGTTGAAAGTAATGCAAGATAAGTGCGTTATGCACATAATTAAAATACCAGGTTGGTGAATTTGAGCTGTTTGCTCGGTGGATGATATCTTTTAGTGTGTTGATGTGGATAAGAATCCCACCAAATTCTCTTATGTCTTCCTAAGGCCGCTCATCGAGATTTTGTCGATGAGGTTATCTATTCTATCTTCTCTTTTATGAAGAGGTCCTACTGATGAAGTTCGATACCAACTTTTGGGTTATAATGTTGTGAACCTTAGCTACGTTCCACTTGCTTAGTCTTTCATAGACTAACATGTCCATTTTCTTCTTTTTCTTTTCACAAACCGGATGCGGCTAGCAGGATTTCA
Organism: Polygonum maritimum; assembly: GCA_963924305.1. Lineage (NCBI taxonomy): Eukaryota > Viridiplantae > Streptophyta > Magnoliopsida > Caryophyllales > Polygonaceae > Polygonum > Polygonum maritimum. The sequence continues at coordinate 24,493,736 of OZ002735.1, forward strand.
TGAAGTTGAGCTAATCGACTAACTTGTCAAAAGACGAAGATAATCAACAGCCTGGTGTGTGCAAATTTTCTTTTGGATGACTGTAATAGTCTAGATCATCTTTCTTTAAAAGTCCTCTTCGAGGCACTGGTCTGTATATATTCCTTTTCCGCCGCCGCGTTCTGAGTTAATCATCCTTTATATGCTCGTAAAAGTAGCGGCTTGCGTTTCCATGATCGTGGTAATTTCGTTTTAAAAGCCTGAGTAGTTTTGGATTAGGTAAATCCAAGATTACTGGCGGTAATACTCTCGTAGTAGGTAGAGGGTGTTACAGAAGTGGTATCAGAGCTAGGTTGTGTCCAAGCCTTTCTTCAATATCTTCGTCTTCTATAGAATTATGGAAATTCTATACTAACTTTTTTCGTTATCATTCGATGAGAATGGTCAACACTAGAAATACCAACTGAACTCCTCAAGCAAGTGGCCCAACTGGAGGTCACGAGGAAGTGGCAGAATTGGGAATTGGAAATACAAGGAACTAAGCTCCTAGAGTGGTTGTCTTGGAGGATGCTACGACTGAGGCACTAAGACAACTGATGTTGCAAACTTTACAGGGCATACTCCCAACAGTTCAACCTGTAGCTCATGAAGCTGTTGAGCCTGACCGTGTTGATAATGTTGTAGTGGAGAATACTCCAGTGCTTCCACGTACCAATTCAAAATGAGAGATGCACTCAAGCACTTAAGGCTTTTGCGGCTATGAAACTTGACACCTATGATGGCTCGGGTGAGCCTGTTAACATTATGTATTGGTTCCTCCACCTTGAACAGTTGATGGAAAATATCTCTTGCACTGAAGCAGAGAAAGTGCGTATTGCTGCCTTACAGCTAAAGGGGGCCGCAACTGATTGGTGGAGAAGTTCAAGACTATCTAGTCATCCCAACCTTAACTGGGATATGTTTAAGAATAAGATGCTCGCAAGATTATTTTCTGCTGGTATGAGAAAAGAAAAAAGGAAAGAGAGTTTCAAAATCCCCAAGTCGAGGAACTAAAGATACCTGAATTGGCCACTAAGTTTAATCATCTTTTACAGTCTGCAGGCCCTGAGATATCCACTGAGGAACAGAAAATTGAAAAGTTCTATGATTAGTTACGTCTTGAAATGTAACCTTTAATGGTACATTATAAGTGTGCCAGTTTGGAACAGTATGTGGATGCTGCTTATCGACTTGAAATGTCTTTGAATCAGTCTGATAAAAAGATAAAGAGAGGAAGTCAGTCTTCCCAACAAGGTTCTAAGTATACTAAGTTTTAAGAGGCCGGCGCCTCCTTAATAGTTTGAGAAGTCGAACCAAGCTAAGACAGAATCAGGTTTGACTAGGTCAATTCAACAGTCTGGAATGAAAAAAGGGTCCGATTGTCTGTTATAACTGTGGAGAACCAGGTCATGTTAACAGGAAATGTACTAAACCCTTGAGGAATTGCTTTATGTGTGGGAAAGAGGGACATGTGTGTATGTATTGTCCACAAAAGTGTGCCTTTGCTCAATCTCATCAGTCATCAGTTGCTCAGAATACCCACGCACCGAATGAGCCTATGAGAGCTGTTTCGACTCAGTCAACTGCTCAGAACAAAGGAAAGTCACCTGTTGAGTCTTCTAAGCAAGGTCAACGCCTATATGAGATGAGGCGTAGTGATGATCAGGATGCTTCCGTCTGCAAGATACATTATATGTCCGTTCAACTGCTGCTTTCATATTATTTGATTCTGGTGCAACACACTTGTTTATATCTGAAAGTTGTGTAGAGCAGTTAGGACTAGAATGCTTTGAATCAAGTGAACCTTTTATCGTAAATCTTCCCAACAAAGAAGAGATATTAGGAACCAAACAAATCAATAACTTCCCCATCGGTATCCAAGGTCGAAAGAGTAATGCCAATCTTATATGTATCCCGATGGCTTCTTACGATATCATTTTAGAGATGGATTGGTTATTAGAACATGGAGCTATAATTGACTTTACTTCCCGTTCAGTAATCATTAAGAATGGAGGCCCGTATGTGTGTCAATTTAAGGGTAGACGAGATGCAGAGGATGGAAAATTGATTAGTGCTATGAAAGCCGCAAAAATGATCCGTCGAGGTTGTGTTGGTTATCTATGCTATCTAGAGCAAACTGATAAGAAGGAAGTCGATATTCATGAAATTCCTGTCGCTAGGGAATTTCCTGATGTTTTTCCAGACGAACTTCCAGACTTACCCCCACGGCGCGTCGTTGAGTTTACAATTGCTTTAGAACCTGGAACGACGCCTATCTCAAAAACTCCTTATCGTATGGCTCCGATTGAGATGAAAGAGTTAAAGAAACAACTAGATGAGTTGTTAGAAAAAGGGTACATTAGACCGAGTGCTTCACCTTGGGGCATTCCGGTCCTATTTGTTAAAAAGAAAGATGGAACATTTCGGCTTTATATTGATTATTGCGAGCTCAACAAGGTGACCATCAAGAACAATATCTTTTACCAAGGATTGATGATTTGTTGGATCAGTTACGAGGTGCTAAGATATTCTCCAAGATAGATATGAGATCGGGTTATCATCAACTCAGAGTTCGTGAGGAGGATATTCCAAAGACTGCTTTTCGTACTCGTTATGGTCATTACGAATTTGTGGTGATGCCTTTCGGCTTGACAAATGCTCCAGCGATCTTCAGGGATTTGATGCATCGATGTTTTAATGAATATTTGGACAGGTTTGTGGTGGTATTCATTGATGATATCCTTATATACTCTAGAGATAAAGGTGAGCATGAGGAACATCTTCGAATGGTATTTGAGATCCTTAGGCGGAATGAACTATATGCCAAGTTGTCAAAGTGTGCATTTTGGTTGAGTAAAGTGTCCTTCTTAGATCATGTTATCAATCAAGAAGGAGTAATGGTAGATCCACAGAAGATTCAGGCAGTTACGGATTGGAAACAACCTCAGAATATCAAAGAGGTACGCAGTTTTCTAGGACTTGTTGGGTACTATCTCTCTACCTATGACCAGTTTGCCTCGAAAAGCTCATTCAATGTTTGTGTGGGATAATAAATGTGAAGCTAGTTTCCAAGAACTTAAGAAGCGGCTTACTAGTGCTCCAATTTTAACTTTGCCTGATGGGAATGAAGGATATGTTGTTTATAGTGATGCTTCAAAGCAATGTTTAGGTTGTGTGTTGATGCAACATGGAAAGGTTATTGCCTATGCATCTCGAGAACTTAAGACATATGAAGTAAACTATCCAATCCATGACTTAGAACTCGCTGCATTAGTTTTTGCCTTGAAAATCTGGCGGCACTACTAAAGGATTATGATATTGAATTGTTATATCATCCAAGTAAAGCCAATGTAGTAGATGATGCTTTGAGTCGTAAGGCTACTCAAGGGACTTTAGTTGCTATGTTAACTGTTGATCCTAAGTTACCACAAGTACTAATTGAGTCAGAAATTGAGATCTGGTTTGAAAGACAGCAGGGTTACATGTACACTCTAGAAATTCAACCTACTTTATTGGATCAGATCAAAGAGAATCAAGCTGAAGATGTTGTACTAATCAAGATCAGTGGAGAGGTAGAATTAGGTAAGGCACCGGGATTCATTATTCAAGATGATGGATCATTATGGTTTCGAAACCGAATTTGTGTACTTGCAGTGAAGGAATTGAGAGGAGTGATTCTAAAGGAAGCACATTCCTCAACATACTTTGTTCACCCTGTTTCAAGTAAGATGTTTAAGGATTTACGCAGAAACTTTTGGTGGTCCAACATGAAACAGGATGTAGCTGAATTCATATCAAAATGTTTGGTCTGCCAGAAAGTAAAGATTGAACATAGAAGACCAGGAGGAGTGTTACAACCACTCCCGGTTCCAGAATGGAAGTGGGAGGACATTGCTATGGACTTCGTGACAAGGTTACCAAAGACTAAAAAGCAGAATGATTCTGTCTGGGTTGTTATAGATAGACTCGCCAAAAGTGCTTACTTTATAGCCATGACAATTAAGTGGGGAGTCCAAAAGTTAGCTGAAGTCTTTATTCATGAAATCGTTCGTCTTCATGCCACCCCGAAAACCATTATCTCTGATCGAGATGGAAGATTCATGTCAAGGTTTTGGAAAGAGTTACACAAAGCGATGGGGACAGAGCTATGCTTTAGTACTACATTTCATTCTCAAACAGACGGTCAATCTGAAAGAACGATTCAAACTTTGGAGGATATGCTCCGAGCTTGTGTGCTTGATCGTTCTACGAGTTGGGATACCAGTCTAAGTTTAATTGAGTTCACATACGACAATAGTTGGCACTCGACTATCAGGATGGCACCATTTGAAGCCTATGGTCGCAGATGTCGTTCACCGCTTTGTTGGGATGAGGATGCTGATAAGATTCTTGTTGGTCCAGAATTGGTTGAGAGAACCACCAATGCTATAGCATTGATTAGGCCAAGAATGTTAACTGCTCAAAGTCGCCAAAAGTCATATGCTGACTTGAAGCGAAGAGATGTTGAATTTGCTGTCGGCGACAAGGTCTTTGTGAAGGTTTCTCCATCGAAGGGAGAATTTCGATTTGGTAGACGAGGTAAACTCAATCCTCGTTATGTTGGCCCTTTTCAAATTCTGGAGAAAGTGGGTAAAGTAGCCTATCGTCTTGCCCTACCCCCATCATCTCACCCAGTGCATGACGTATTCCATGTACCGTTATTGAGGCAATATGTGCCTGATGAGTCTCACGTTCTTAGTTATGATGATATTGGAATTCAGTCTGACGGTACCTATGAAGAGAGACCAATTCAAATCTTGGAAAGTCGTGAAAAGATGTTTTGCGCAATAAAATAGTACCTCTAGTAAGAGTTTTCTAGCCAAAGAATGGCAGTGGGGAGACTACGTGGGAAACATGGGAAACGGAACAAGAAATGCGAAGGCGTTTTCCTGAGTTATTCCACTCCTAGAAAGTGAATGTGAAATCCTTATAAGGGGGTACTGGAATTGTAATTCCATCTTTTATAGAAGATCGTTCTCTGTAAACCTTCTTCCTTCTATGTCCTATCCTGTTCGTTCTAGTTTCGGGGACGAAACTATTTTTAAGGGGGTACTAATGTAATAGTCGGGATTTTTCCGAGCAAATACCTGATAACATCGACAATTAGGTATTAATTAAAAATACAATAATAAATAAAATTAAATAATTAAATATTCCCGAGTATATATCCGGATAAATTTTGGGTCGAATCAATACGCGATAACTTTTCCCTCCGTGTCATCAATTCCTTAGCAGTTAGCTCCGATTGCCTAAGGTTGCCACGTTTCTTTTCCTCTTGTACAGGCTGTCCCCCACTTGTTTCTATGCTCATCTCTTTTCCAATTCCTTATCGCTGAAGGCTTTCTTAGCTAGCCTTTTTGTCCTGGAGCTCCCATCTCTTTCGTGGAACAATCTCCCTCTTGGTTTACCGGACCACCAGCCCTCGTCGCTTGCATCCCCGCTTAGAAAAGTGTTGCCGGACCACGTTTTGGACCCCGTTCAATCGGGAGTTGGTGAGACCATCTAGATCCGGGCTGGTTTGAGTCAAGTGTTTCGGTTCCCTTCTCTTGCGTAGTCTCGGGTTCGACCTCACTTTGTGCTCTGCCGCCAGCGACGCCGACCGATCGATATTGATTTGTCCATATCGAGCCGGTAAGTTTCGAGCCGACTTCGTTGGATCTGGCCTCGTTCGAGCCCAGCTCCCTTGTTCCATTTTCTTCGATTTGAGAAAGGATCATGAACCTGCAACTAGTATTGTTGAAATTCAATCGGTTAGGCCACTTGAATCAACCGGGGACGAGAGTCGCTAACTCACCTTGTATTATGTCTTTTGTGTTCCTGAAGCTGAGGTTGAGTTAACGGAAATAAGGAAGTGTAGTAACTAATTAGTGAAGAGCTAGAATTTACAGAGCTTTCCAAGTGAGCCAAGTTTTGATTTTTGGAATGAAAAACAAGTTCTACAGTCACATTAGTTGTTAATTAAGTATTAAATCAACTAGGTTAATTTAAGATGATCGTTGCTGGAAAAAGGTTTGAGAATTAAGTAGCAAGTGTAAGAGTATGAAAATGGTTAAAACGGGAGTTGATCCTAAACCAAAACGATAAGGGCTAATTAATTAAAATTTAGTCTTAAGTTGAATTTATGGGTTTACTATTTTGTCTTATATTAGGTTTTTTAAGCCTAGCTATTATTTGATCAAGAAGCTGGAGGAAAAAAATAAAATAATTATAACTTGCTATATATTTATTTGATCCGTGGGGTCAATTAGTGGAATCGGGTTGGTTCAACTTAAGCTAATTAAAATGCTCTCGCGTCGTCCTGTGCTAGTTAAGACTCATTAGTGTTCCTTTCTGATTTCCGGTACCAATCTATCGTTGGACACAGAAGTCCGTCCGAGATCCAATAGCTAATCTTTCAGCATTAAGTCTAGCTGTACTCCTACGCTCGCTATAGTAAGGCAAGTGGACGTTTCTTCTTCCCTTGATCCATTAAACGAGATACCTAGTTCCATGTGATCCAATTTGTGGTGATTGATTTATGTGCAAATAAAAAGAACTAGGTTGTTAGAATTAATGACCTTGTTGTTATTTTCAGTATTGCGATAGAACTGGATTTTAGGTCCGCTATGTGAGACCTTGTGTGTAAATATGTCTCGTTTGAGACATTGTTATGGATTAGAATAGTTATTAGGGTAGTTTCAGGGATGAGGCGTGAGCGTCTGATAACATCTCTTTAAAAGATTGTACCAGGGTGTCCCTATACCTTGGTACTCGAGTCATGACTCTGCCTACTCTGTCTTTGAGGGGTGACGCACTCTAGCTTAGAATCAAGGGCTCCCCTCTCTTCTGCGGGAAAATTGATCAAGGATCCAATATCCTTGTGACCTCGGCAATGGATAGCCGAGTTGATTAAAAGCTGTCAAACTGAATGCTTTGGTTGAAAGTAATGCAAGATAAGTGCGTTATGCACATAATTAAAATACCAGGTTGGTGAATTTGAGCTGTTTGCTCGGTGGATGATATCTTTTAGTGTGTTGATGTGGATAAGAATCCCACCAAATTCTCTTATATCTTCCTAAGGCCGCTCATCGAGATTCTGTCGATGAGGTTATCTATTCTATCTTCTCTTTTATGAAGAGGTGCTACTGATGAAGTTCGATACCAACTTTTGGGTTATAATGTTGTGAACCTTAGCTACGTTCCACTTGCTTAGTCTTTCATAGACTAACATGTCCATTTTCTTCTTTTTCTTTTCACGAACCGGATGCGGCTAGTAGGATTTCATGAGGTTGAGCTAATCGACTAACTTGTCAGAAGACGAAGATAATCAACAGCCTGGTGTGTGCAAATTTTCTTTTGGATGACTGTAATAGTCTAGATCATCTTTCTTTAAAAGTCCTCTTCGAGGCACTGGTCTGTATATATTCCTTTTCCGCCGCCGCGTTTTGAGTTAATCATCCTTTATATGCTCGTAAAAGCAGCGGCTTGCGTTTCCATGATCGTGGTAATTTCGTTTTAAAAGCCTGAGTAGTTTTGGATTAGGTAAATCCAAGATTACTGGCGGTAATACTCTCGTAGTAGGTAGAGGGTGTTACAGAGCCGCTCCCATCCGTCAAACGCCCAATGGAAAAGAAAAGGAAAGAGGCTCAGAGGAAAGCCAAGGCTGCCGCCGCTGCTGCTGCTACAGACGCTCAAGGTGATCTAGAGGCTGAAAATTTGCAAGTCGTAGGGACGCCGGCTGAGGACGCTGCTGAAGAAGAGGACGAGCTCGATGGTATGAGCGTCCCTGATGAGGCCGAGAAGCACTCTACGAAGTATCTGATGGGCATGATGATCGAGAACCAGTGTATGATGATTGATTTAATCCAACAGGTTCACGACACTCTCCACACCCACACAGAACTTCTAGAACGCAACAACGAGCTCCTTACACAGAACAACTATCTTCAGGAACATCTCAAGGCCCTTGGCAAGCGTCCCCGCAAATGATCACCTCCCCTCTCCATAACCCTGAGAAAGTTTTTCTGTTTCTTTGGTTTTTGTTAAGACTTTGGGACGCTGTCCCCGCTTTGAACAATCTTTTGTGAATGTGATTAATGATCGTACTTCTGTCCTCTTATGAATGCCGTTCATTACATTTGTGATTCATTTTGTTTAAGCGTTCCTTTCTTTAGTTATGACTTCGTGCTTGCATGCTTTTCAACTTGTTCTCCTTTTCGATGATGCCAAAAGGGGGAAGTATAGTTTTGCAGAGATGCGATTGTCTTAAAGTTGTCATAGAAAGCATGTGTTTAGGAGGAATCGGACAAGTCTAAAGGACGCTAGTTAGGAATAAAACAGAACGCACTTAAAAGAATGTGTTGCATGCCAACCTAAGCTGAAAAGAAAATCAAGTGTAGTTTCTCATGCTAAAAGCTTTACTTCTGTGCGTATTATTTGAAAGAGTTTGTCATCATCAAAAAGGGGGAAATTGTTGGGACGATATTAAGGACGCCAGTCATTAATATCTAAACCAATAATGATCGTCCCTTGTTTTGATAATGACAAACTCAAATGTATTTAACATGTTGTCCAAGTATTTATCTCAGGTAGGTCCAGTGGACGCACATGAGTGAAAAGGACAACAAGTGAACGACAGTCCCTAAGCTGTAGGGACGCACGTCATCAGAACTCCCAATGCTGAACGTAATTGGCGAAGTTCCTGCGCAGATAGGACGGTGTCCTCATCAAGAAGGGACGCGCGCCAAAATACGGACGAAGTTCAAATTCAAATCAAGGCCGCCCCAACATGATTACATCACGTTCGGCCGTAGTCCTCAGAAGGAAGCTTCCCTTGTCTGGGCACGTGTAGACAACTCCAAAGATGTCGCTTTCCCAGCGATGGTCCCCTATCCACGCGGAGGCTTCCCAAGCGTCAACAGAGTTGACTTCCTCAAGAGGCTCATCGCACCGTTGATGGAAGATCAAGGATCTTGCAAAGACTCAGAGGACGCTAGAGGACAAGAACCACTTCCGCTATAAATACCCCCCAAGGGTATGCATAGCGGTGTGGACTTTGAAGACTTTCTCTCAAGCTCTCCCGAAGCATTCAAGAACACGAACGAAGATCAAGAAGATCAAGTGAGCTTGAAGCAAGAGAAAGAAAGTCCAACCACATCAAATCCAAAACAAACCACAAAAAGTTAGAGTTGTAGTTTGTCTCTCACAACGAACCGTGAGAAGACGTGTGTGATAGCTTCCTTATAGCTAAGAGAGTTAGGTTACATTGTTAGGTGAAAGGTGTGTTACTAGTGAGGCTAAGGACGTAACGACTCGCCTAAGTTGTAAGGACTCTCTCTTAATAAGATAAGGACGGCTATTGAAAATCCTCCAAGCGGAGGTAGAGGTTTACCCATAAGACTAGTTGGTCTTAGTGGGGTTCCTCTATAAATACTCGTGTCCATAATCTCTTTGTGTTTCCTGTTAAGTCTAATTTCCGCTGCACCTAAGGACGCCCTTAACCCAGTTAAGGACGCCTTCACTAACAGACTTACGATCCAACAGAGACCGAATGAGTGCCCGATCGAGCATGTGAAGCAATTCAAGGACTTATGTGAGACCATCTCGACGGATGATGAGACACTTGAGTACGTGCTACTCAAAGCCTTCAAGTGGTCGTTGGGAGGCAAGGCTTTGCATTGGTTGGAGAGTCAAGCACCTCGTTCCATCACATCATGGAGGGCTCTCAATGAAGCTTTCTTGATGAAGTTCTTTCCGCCCACCAAGACGACGGAGCTAAGAAGAATGATAGCAAGCTTTCAACAAGGAGTTCACGAGCCACTCTTCGAGGCGTGGGACCGGTTCAAAGAGATGTTAAGGGCGTGTCCGACTCATGGGCAACAACCTTATGTCCTTCAAGACATTTTCTTCCAAGGAATCAACCCCGCCACCAAGGATAAATTGAACCTTCATACCGATTGTGGGTTCATTGACTTACCTCCGGAGCAAGCGTGGGAGTTGCTAGACAAGCTCTCCGATTATGAGGCCATGTATGGAGTCAATCAAGTGAACAAGGAAGTGAGAGTCCATGGAGACGGTCCGAAGAGGCTCTACGATCCAAAAAGTGAAGAGGTAGACAAAGATGTGAAGATCCAATTCTTGGAGGATGAGTTGAACAAGATGAGGAGAAAGATGGGTCATCTCCAACAAAACACAAGAGTTTGTGAAGAGTGTGGTTCTTTGAAGCATGGAGCCCAAGAGTGCCCAAATGAGCGCCAAGTCCGATTGGCCGAGCAAATTGAGGAGGCCAACTATGTTCAAAGGAACTTCGGAGGGAGAGCCAATTTCAACAATGGAGGAAGGTGGAACCAAAGCCAAGCTAGTGGCTACAACAACAACTTCAACCAAAACGAGCCAAGAGCCCAACCACCACCATACCGACCTCCGGGATTCTATGAGCAAACACCACAATGGGCTCAAGATTTGAAGAATCAAGTCACCAACATAGAGAGAAGATTTGATGACATGAGCACCCAATTCAAGGAGTTTGGTGTGTGGAGAAGACAAGTGGACAACCAATTTGTTCACATGGCGAACCAACTTCCAAGAGAAGAAGGGAGACTCTCGGGCCGACCCGAGGAGAATCCCCGTGCTCAACAACAACAAAATGAAGTTCGAGCCATAGGATTGAGGAGTGGACGGAGTTTGCCCGAGCCACAAGTGCCAAGGACAAGAGAAGAGAGTCGGACCGCTTTACCCAGCAACTCGGGCCCGACATGCCACAATGTCGATCCAGAAGAAGAAGGGGGTCCAGCAACTCGGGCCCGACATGCCCTGAAGTTGGCCCGATGTTCCCAGAAGTCCCCTGCCCCAGGTCCGAGGTACCTGACATCGGTCCCGACGTCGATCCAAAGTCGGTCCAAGCTGAAGATGTGGAGAGAAGCCAAGATCGGTCCAAGGAGGTGGACCCAAGCAAGAAGCAAGGTGGCATCACTCTTCCATATCCTTTGAAGAAGCCCAAGGAGATTGTTGAGGGCAAGTTCAAGCGGTTCTTGAAGCTTTTACAGGGCTTGAACATCACTATTCCATTTACCGATGCTCTAAGTGAGATGCCATCCTATGCAAAGTTCTTGAAGGAAATCTTGAGCAAGAAGAGGTCAATTGTAGAGATGCAAGATGAGGTGAAGATCTTGGAGCTACCTCAAAAGCTAGGTGATCCCGGAAGATTTGCAACACCGTGGGGATTGGATCCCAAAACTTCAAGGCTCTTTGTGATTTAGGAGCAAGCATATCGGTTATGCCCATTAGCATATGGAGAAGGGCTAACCTCGGAGATATGGAGCCGGTTGATATGAGTCTTACTATGGCCGATGGTTCATCAACAAAGGCCACCGGAATTCTAGATGACGTCCCGGTTCGAGTTGGAAGGTATTTTGTACCCGATGATTTTGTGATTCTTGACATGAAAGAAGATCCGATGGTGCCCATTATTCTCGGAAGGCTATTTCTAGCTACGGCGGGTGTCAAATTCGATGTGAGGAATGGGAAAGTAACCTTCGAGATTGGCGAGGAAAAAGTGGAGTTCCATTTCAACAAAGCTCTTAATGAACCGGATGCGTTGGCGATCTTGAAGTTGGAAGAAAGTGCCAAGCGCAAGAGAGAGGAGTTGGAACCCACAAGAGAGGAAGAAGCACCATTAAGAGACCATGACATGGTCAATGTTCAAGTCCATGAAGAGTCAAGAGATGGAGATAGCCTACCAAGCCATGAAGAGTATCCTAATCTATATCCTTTTGATGTGGGAGACTCTTACATTTGTTTAAGTGATTTAAAGGAAGATCTAGAGGATGATTACCTTTGTTTGAGTGATTTGCAAGAAGATTTGAGTTATAATGTCATTGAGTCCTCTAGAAATTCTTTAGACTTTTGTGGTGTAGGTGATGAAGAGCAAGTTGAGAAGATGCAAGAGATGCCAACCTACACTTTGGAGGAGAAGAATGATGGAGAATTTGGAGGCCACCCTTTCATCAAACACAAATGGTGGTACTTTGGCTATGAGGAGAATGGAGATGCATATGACAAGGAGGATCAATTCACCATTTTTCACCCTCCTTGAAGGGTAGAGGTTAGAAGTCAAGCTAGTGACTTAAAAGAAGCGCTCCTCGAGAGGCAACCCGAGTTTAGTAGGTTCATTTTCGTAGTTTCTAGTTTGTTTTTGTTTGCCTTAGTATAGATTCCTTCTAATCTCTCTTTAGCATGTGTTTTGTGGAATTGTGTGTTATGTGAGCTTCATGATCATGTGTGGTATTTGTGGAAATGATGCAAAGACTTGTGGGAAAAGACTATCCAAGCCAAAGGATTTTTAGGAAGCCAAACCGGGTTGGACCGAGGTACCTAGTACCTCGGGCCCGAGGTCCCCAACGTCGATCCTCTTTGGCCGGTCAACCTTGGTCTTGATTTGTGAAAATTCCTATTATACCCTTCTGACCTAACTTTGTCTTCTACCCCATTTAAGCCTTCTTTCCCATACCTAACACCCATCACCCTCATAACCACCTTCCCAAAATACCAAGCCCCTTCAAAAAAACTCCCAATTCGATGAGGTGAACCGCAACATAGCCTACATGAGACGTGATGTGGATGACTTGCGAGTGGCCGAGGACCAAAGATGGAGCGTCCAAGAGAGTTTCAATGAGTGGATGACCAGGAACTTCTCTTCCCGTGAAGATCAATGGATGCGTCCCGCCCCACAAATTCAACCGCCAAGTCAAGACCGTTTCCACGATCAAGTGTATGAGCGAGAGCGGCAAGCACGGCTCCAAAGGAGACAACGCCGTGGCCACCCCCAAACTAAGCCTCAATGTGCCTTGCAAAAATAAAGAATTGTGAGCTCTCTCTACTCTTCTCTTTACTTTTAAGTTTTGATTTCTTTTGATGAGGACATCAAAATTTTAAGTATGGGGTGGGTTAGTAGCTCATAGTTCCATGTGTGTAGTTTCATGTGTTTTCTCTTGTTTTCTTTAAGGGATGTTTTTCATTTGGATAGTGGCATGATGAGATGTTGAATGATGATTGAATTTTATGGCATGAATAGATGAGTTTGTTTGTTTTGTTTGAGAAATTTTTGCAAAAATCCATAAAAATTCGAAAATGATATGAAAAATAACAAAAAGATTTTGTTTTTGGACTAGGAATTCCCATCTTAGATGTCCATATGAAGGCTAATGATGATGTGAGCATGTAAAGTCCTTTGCATATTTTTGGATAGTTTAGCCTCTAAATGGATGTTGCTTTTAATGTGATATGATATCTTGCATGTTTTTATTGAGCACATGAGTTCTAGGATGAGTTTTGATGCAACCAAGTATGAGTGAACCTTGTGAGATTATTTTTGGCCATTTTAGGGATGTTTGTTCGTATTGCATATCCCTCATTATCTTGTGTGAATTAGCTCATGCATGCTTAGTAAAACTTGCTATTAAGGTGTTTATCTATTTTCCAAGACCAATATGAGAACATGTTCTATGCATTGACACATTGATTTGAACTTTATTTCATTTAGTCACAAAATGTTCCATATCCTACCTTGAAGATAAACCGTTGTTTGTAGCCCCGTTTTAGCCTTAGACCTTTGTTTGAAACTCCTCAAAAATATGATTCCTAGCCTATATGACTTGACCCTTATTGGATTGGACTTTAGTGAGAGGTTTTGGAAGAATATTTGGAGAGTTGAGATTCTCTTTGGTGAAGGGCAAGAAATGGAGTTATAAACCAAGTGGGTAGTGCATCTTTGTGAAGCTTGAAGTGTAAAGAAAAGAAAGAAATGTTGGAAAAAAGTAGTGGATTGAAAGCAAAGTGCTTTAGTGAAAGAAAAGGGTACCGACCGAGTTAAAGTGCACATCGGGCTCGAGTTATAGTGCAAGTCGATTCTAAGTAGAAAAAGTGTGAAAAATCCAACACAAAGTGTAGTGCAAAGATGAAGTGGAATGTTAGTGAAATATGGGTTGAAAGAAAAGAAAAGAAGAAAATCAAAATCTTTTGGGAGTGTGAAGTTGAAAGTGGAAGAATTTGGTGAAGTTGGTGAGAGACTAGAAAGTTCAATCCCCATTATAAGCACCACAAGACCAAAATGATTCCCACCTTGAGAAACACCAAAAGCCACATTACAACCCGGCCGAATGGAACCTCTTTGAGGACCTCCATTGAGCCAAGTTCATATTCCTTGTGTGCATTGTAATAGGCATCTCTAGGTGGAGGAATTGGTGATATTAGCTTCAATTGTAAAGCCTTTACTTGCATGTTTGTTGAGTTTGAGTGTTCATTGCTAAACCTAAACACATGATGAGTGATACACATTCACATACCTAAAGTGAGTGATTCGCTCTATTTTGTATAGGTTATCTCTTGTATTTTAGGGCTATATTGAGATTGTTTAGGTTAGTTTTGAGCATAATTGTAATATGAAGACCGAAGACACGAAGTATGAAGAATCAAGAGTTAAAGAGCTTAAAGACGAAGATTCGCCACTGCATGGATATCGCGGTCGCGTTGTCTAGGACGCGGGTGACTCGGCTAAAGTCGTCGTGCCAAGATCAAAGATAAATAACCCAAACTACAAACTAAGTATAGTAAGCAAGTAAGGGGTCGAACCCAAGAGAACTAAAGCTTCTAGTACTAATATAATTATCAACCAAAGAAAGGGGAGGGGGATTGAAGAGAAGAATCTAAACTAATCTAATCTAAGAAACAAATAAACAAACAAACAAATATGGGAAAGCAGGTTTATTCAAAAGATCCACTCTTTAATAATCACTCAATCATAGATTTATCCATTGATTTCATTCACACCTATGGTTAATTCCTATCCTGATCATTAACAATCGCAAGTCCACGGTCCAAGCAATTCTATAACCCTAGGCAAGGACGCTTAACCTAGAATTAGCATAGAGAACAAGGATATGCAGGATATAATATCAAACAATCAAGCTACGAGTCAATTGTAAGATAAAACAATCAATTCTCTTCTTAATCCTAGTTGCATAGACAACAGGTCTAGGTTAAGTTGTTTTCACAGATTAGTTTTGTCCACGGTCCAAACCTAATCAAACTGTAGAACATAAATCAATTCAATAGGTTAGCTACTCCTAGAGAAACAATAAACATTCATAAGATGAAGCACAAGAGAATCAATATCAACCAAAGGATAGAAATCAATTACCAAAATCTCACGAGTTCATACATCAGAGCTTCTCCTTTGAACAAACCCAAGGAGACTAGCTCTCCATAACTAAACTAAAACCTAAAAGAGAAGAATTGGAATTGTGAATGTAGAAGATACTCAAAACCTAAGGCTGGCTCCTCCTTAAATAGCCCAAGGAACAAGCTCCACGAGATAGATAAGGAAAGAGGCAAAAGATAGAAAAGGAAACAAGATAGAAAGATTTCGGCCCGCTTCGGATTCGGCATTACCGCGGTCGCGTCGCTCCCACCGCGCTCGCGTTATCACAACAGAGAAGAACAAGTCGGTCTCGGGAAGCACCGCAGTCGCGTCGACCAGGCCGCGGTCGCGGTATCTCGACAGAACCTCCGGTGTCACTTCGGAGGCTGTTTTGACCATCTTCCGCTTGAAAACTGACTTCGGTGTAAAAATATGAATTGAAGCCCTTGAAGTTAGCTTTCCAATGGCACCGGAATCAGCTCAATCCGACCTCTGTAGCTCAAGATATAGTCTTCGCAAGCAAGGGGTGTCGCGCAGACAGCTCAAAACGCCTTAAAACTCTTGAATCTTGCATCCTTGTGTCTTCGGCCTAGATATTACAATTACGCACAACTCTAACCTAAACACACTCAATATAGCCCTAAAATACAAGAGTAAACCTATACAAAATAGGCCGAATCAAATTCCCCCATACTTAGATCTTGCTCGTCCTCGAGTAAGCTCAAACAAATATAACAAGGTAGCACATCTAAGATCTCAGGAAATACAAGGGAAGATAAAAAACACTCAACTCACAACCCGAACCCAAAAATATAGTGAAATCATGAGCATAAAACAATAAAGCTCAAACACACACCTCACAACATGATAAAACACTCAAGCTCTAAAAACATGAAAAAGAGCAACCTAGGATCTACCCAAATCTAACATGTAGGCCCCAAAGTCCCCAAGCAAGAATGATCCTAAAACACTCGAATTTTTCCGCTCAATTCTGCTTAGGCGCCCTTTCGGGTTTTCACCTAACCACTCTTTTCATTTTTCAATAGGTGTGCTCACAAAAACTCACAACTCTCATGAACCTCATATTACCCCAGCCTATGCTGGTCCAGGTTACCTGCTTATTACCTGAGCCGCCCTTTCGGGTTTTCGACTCATCCCAGGATTTATATGCCTTTTTTCAAATTTTTATGGCTTTTTCTATCTGTTTTCCTTTTTCTTTCTTTCTTTATTATGCAAAAAGTTCAAGTGCTCCATGAAAAGAAGAAAATCAAAACTCTGAAGCAAATATCTAACTAAGCTAACTAGGATAAGCGAATGCGAGTACTCCTTCCCCCATACTTAAATCCTTCATTGACCTCAATGAAGCAAAGAGAAAGGATAGAAGCAAGGAGAAAGAAATCAGAAGACTCACAATCGATGAAGAGGGGTGGAATGGAAGAACTCTCCAAAGGTCGTAGAAGAATGGAAGAAAAGACTTCGGAATACCGTTCATGTAGGCCAACCGCGGGCGCAGGTGATCAGGCCGCGGGCGCGGAATCAACACAGCGAGCAAAGTCAACTTCTGGAGGGGAACCGCGGTCGCGGCCAGTGTGGCGCGGTCGCGGACTTGGTGCAGTCGTGAACTCTTGACTTCTCTTGAACCGGATGATGTGCAATAAAACCTTTGTATCGTGGCTCGTCTCTCGGGAGATGGACGAATACTTGATCTCGAGCCGTGATGACATGTGGGGGAACAAAGCTCCCCCATACTTAGGCTTTTGCACATAGCTAATACAAAAATAATTCCAAAGATGAATGAAAAGAAATATAGAAGGTGGTGGAAAGATATATGGAAAATAGAAGATAGATATATGGATAGAAAGAATGATGGTAAAGATAGAAGGATGGAAAAGATATATGGAAAATAGAAGATAAATGCCCGAAATCTTTTCTTTTTTTTTCGATTTTTTTTTTTTGCCAGACCCGGCCTCACCGCGGGCGCGGTATTTTTTTTTTTTTTCGGAACCCACTGCATGATAACCGCGGGCGCGGTACGAGTACCGCGACCGCGGTGCTAGTACCTGTACGTCGGGACTCGTTTTGGTGCTCCACCGCGGGTGCGGTATGGCTGCCGCGAGCGCGGTTTTGCACCAGAATGTCCTTTCGGACCTAGTACCTGCACGTTAGTCCGAAAACGAATAAAAACCTAAGTTAGGAATGGAAAAACAATCTATCTAAGTCTTGGGTTGCCTCCCAAGCAGCGCTTTTGGTTAACGTCGTTGGCTCGACGTCTTTAGGATCGGACATCGTCAATGCCCTGAGCATCAAATCAAAGTCCTGCACAGCTATCTTACAACAGGACTCATAGCATATTGACAAATTATCAAGAAATAAGAAATAATTCAAACTCCTTTTTAACCTATCAAACATGCTTGAGCAATTAGGGTGTGATTTTCTAGAGTGAAACCAATTAGGTGATTTAGGTGATTTTTCAAAGTATTCAACAAAGCATGCAAATCCCCTAGTTGAATTATCACTATCATGAGATAAAAAGTATGAGAACTCATCAACTACCCTATCATGCTTAAAGATTGAATCCTTAGTGAAAGATTGGCATGTAAGAACAAAACAAGGATCAAAGGAAAAAGAAGAAGTGGAGTAAAGGATATAGAGATCGTCAAGGCTGACTTCAGGAATCTCCATGGAGGGGGATACGAAATATTTTGACGGTGAAGAAGAAATCTCCATAACAGCATCTGGCTCCTTCGACGAGTCATCAGGCTCATCGTTGTCACTCCAGGGGTCACCATACTGAAGGAAATACTCCTCTTCTGTCATCACATATCGTTCTTCCTCAGGCTCAGGCTCGGAAGCTTGATCTATCAAAAGTGGGGGCGAAACCTCCAATACAATATCTCTAACCTCCTCTTGCTCCAAACCATCCCAAAATTCACCAAATACCGCCCAATCAACTTCTTCTTTAGTCCTCTCATTCTGAGTGGATTCTTTCGGCCTTGTGGGAACACGCCTGGGGAGCCTCTTAGGGGGAACAGGCTTGTGCTTAAGCACCGGCGGACAAGCCTCCTTAGAGGCCGCGGGTGCGGTTTGTGGGCCGCGGTCGCGGTATTCCTCTAGGGGGAATCCTCCGTTTCCTCATCCAAAATAGGGGTTGAACTGCGAGGGAGGTAGTAGTGCCCATCCACCGTAGCACATTCAAAGCAAGGGGCACCGAAGACCTCGCGACATGCGTGTCGCGCTCGCCTTTCTCCGGAGAACTCGGGGGATGCCTCTGGGGTATTTCCGCGGGCGCGCTCAGGGGAACGCGGTCGCGGCTCAGGTGACCGCGGTCGCGGCTCGGGGGACCGCGGTCGCGGCTCTTCATCCGAAGAAAACTCCGTATGTTCTGTTAAATTTCCGCGGGCGCGGGTTGGTGAGCGCGGACGCGGATCTTTGACAGAAGCTAACTCCTTGACCTCCTCGGCTCGGATCCCACAAAAGAAATTCCATTGGTCCATGGGTTCCCAGATGACGTATTTTCCTTCGCTCTTGTGGTACAACATCAGCAGGGTCTCATGAGTCACCCCACCAAAGATGTAATCGCAAGCATCCTTAATCTTTACGTCTAAGCCCCACGATGCAAGCTCATACAACTCTTCCTGGCACCTAGTGAAATACCCATGAAAGGGCTCATCCTGCAACTGACAAAACTTAAAAGCAGACATCAGACTATACAAGTGCGGACCGTAAGATAGGTCCACACAAAGCCAATAAAAATATTAATACTAGAAAGAAACCAAAGTTCCCCGGCAACGGCGCCAAAATTTGACTCGGCTAAAGTCGTCGTGCCAAGATCAAAGATAAATAACCCAAATTACAAACTAAGTATAGTAAGCAAGTAAGGGGTCGAACCCAAGAGAACTAAAGCTTCTAGTACTAATATAATTATCAACCAAAGAAGGGGGGGGGATTGAATAGAAGAATCTAAACTAATCTAATCTAAGAAACAAATAAACAAACAAACAAATATGGGAAAGCAGGTTTATTCAAAAGATCCACTCTTTAATAATCACTCGATCATAGATTTATCCATTGATTTCATTCACACCTATGGTTAATTCCTATCCTGATCATTAACAATCGCAAGTCCACGGTCCAAGCAATTCTATAACCCTAGGCAAGGACGCTTAACCTAGAATTAGCATAGAGAACAAGGATATGCAGGATATAATATCAAACAATCAAGCTACGAGTCAATTGTAAGATAATACAATCAATTCTCTTCTTAATCCTAGTTGCATAGACAACAGGTCTAGGTTAAGTTGTTTTCACAGATTAGTTTTGTCCACGGTCCAAACCTAATCAAACTGTAGAACATAAATCAATTCAATAGGTTAGCTACTCCTAGAGAAACAATAAACATTCATAAGATGAAGTACAAGAGAATCAATATCAACCAAAGGATAGAAATCAATTACCAAAATCTCACGAGTTCATACATCAGAGCTTCTCCCTTGAACAAACCCAAGGAGACTAGCTCTCCATAACTAAACTAAAACCTAAAAGAGAAGAATTGGAATTGTGAATGTAGAAGATACTCAAAACCTAAGGCTGGCTCCTCCTTAAATAGCCCAAGGAACAAGCTCCACGAGATAGATAAGGAAAGAGGCAAAAGATAGAAAAGGAAACAAGATAGAAAGATTTCGGCCCGCTTTGGATTCGGCATTACCGCGGTCGCGTCGCTCCCACCGCGCCCGCGTTATCGCAACAGAGAAGAACAAGTCGGTCTCGGGAAGCACCGCGGTCGCGTCGACCAGGCCGCGGTATCTCGACAGAACCTCCGGTGTCACTTCGGAGGCTCTTTTGACCATCTTCCGCTTGGCAACTGACTTCGGTGTAAAAATATGAATTGAAGCCCTTGAAGTTAGCTTTCCAATGGCACCGGAATCAGCTCAATCCGACCTCTGTAGCTCAAGATATAGCCTTCGCAAGCAAGTGGTATCGCGTAGACAGCTCAAAACGCCTTAAAACTCTTGAATCTTGCATCCTTGTGTCTTCGGCCTAGATATTACAATTACGCACAACTCTAACCTAAACACACTCAATATAGCCTAAAATACAAGAGTAAACCTATACAAAATAGGCCGAATCAACGGGCACGGTGGCGTGAAGGAGCGAGCCAACCAAGACCATGAAGGCCGCGGTCGCGCTGTCTGTGGCGCGGTCGCGGTAGAAGCTGACTCGGATTTGACCATTTGAAGACCGCCGCGGGTGCGGTTCTGGTGCCGCAGTCGCGGTGGTGGCCGACTTCCAAGCGGACGAAATCTTGGCGTTTCTATCTTGTTTCCTTTCTTATTTTTCGGTTTCCTATCTTATTTAGTCCGAAAAGGTTGATCCTTGGGGCTATATAAGGGGAACCTTTCTAGGTTTTTAGGATATCCAATACTTGTCAATCAATTGTCTTTCAATAAAGATTAGAGTTTTCTTTGTAATGGAGAACTAACTCTCCTTTGGAGTTTATTCAATCAAGGAAGCTTTATTATGAAGTTGTGAAATTCTGGTAACCTCTTTATCCCTAGGTCTTTATTGATACTCTTGTGCTTCATCTCATGATCTATGTTTGATTTTATGAGCCTGATCAACTTGTTTGATTGACTTAGATCTATTGTTTGAATTAGGATTGGTTGTTGTCTATGCATCTTTGCTATTCTCGAAACAACTCTATTCTAGGACCGTGGACTAGTTTAGGGAAGAGTATTCAATGGTTAAATTGTGCATGAGACTCGTAGCTTGATTGCATGATTTGATTTCCTATTATCCCTGTGCTCTATGCTAATTCTAGGTTAAGCGTCCTTGCCTAGGGTTATAGAATTGCTTGGACCGTGGACTTGCAATTTCTAATGATTGGGATTGGAATTGACCTAGGCATATAAAGGGGTGGATGAATTCATGATCAACGGATTAATAAAGTGGAATTGATTGGATAAACTTTGCTTGATAACTTTGATTGAAACCAACTTTCAAAACTCCCCTTTTAATTACTTGTATGAAAACCACTAAAATCTGAATAGAAACTGATTCCTTTGGGTTCGACCCCTTGCTTGCCTACTATACTTTTGTTTGCATGTTTGGGATTTATTTTTGATAAGGGAACAACGACTTTGCCCGAGTCAAATTTTGGCGCCGTTGCCGGGGAATCCTTTTTCTTGTTCTGATTGTGTGCGTTTTCGTGTTCTGCGCTCAAACCGCGCCCGCAGCCACCTTGGCGCGCCCGCGGTTCGTGCGCAGAACCATCCTTTGGGTGCGGGCCTGACACATGGTCCGTACCCGGTCTACTAATACTTCTCCTGTTCGTTTTGATCCAGAAATTGACAGGACTCTTCGGAAGATAAGAAGTACCCCCAGACCCTCTACATCTTACAACCTTCTTGAATCTCTCTCTCTCTTTGATTCTGAACCGGAAGACGTCATGGCGGAACAAACTATTCGCCAACTCACGGCGCCTGATCTCCAGCAACAGCAGCTCGCTGTTCAGTTCCCCGAACTCGGGGAGGGTGTGAAGTTCGAATTGAAGTCTGGCCTCATCCACCACTTGCCCAAATTTCACGGGTTGAGCGGTGAGGACCCGAACAAGCATCTCACTGAATTCCACGCGGTGTGCGTGAGTATGAAGCCTACTGATGTTACGGAGGATCAAATCAAGCTCCGGGCTTTTCCCTTCTCTCTTGAAGACACCGCCAAGGATTGGCTCCTTTATTTGGTGCCGGGCTCTATCACTACTTGGGCGGCCATGAAGAAGGCGTTTCTTGAAAACTACTTGCCCGCTTCCAAACAAACATCTATTAAGAAGCAACTCAGCAGTTTGGAGCAAGGGGAAGACGAGAACCTCTATGACTATTATGAGTGCTACAAGAGGCTCATCGCGAGTTGCCCATACCATGGCTACCAAGCCAAGGATCTTATTTGCTACATCATTGAGGGACTCTGCGACAATGACAAGAGGCTCGTGAATGCATCTTGTGGGGGTAGTTACGAGAACTTGACCCCCGCTGCAGCTTTTCAGAAAGTGGAGATCTTGGCGGAACAAGAACGCAATCAAAGGCCAAGGACCAATGTGAGGTCCGTTAGTGTGGTGAATGAGTCCCTGAATGCTGAAGTAAGGGAGCTCAAGGATCTTATGAAGCAGCTGCTCACGAAGAGGACGGCTCAGCAAGTCAATGCTTGCGGTCTTTGCTATGATGCGAGCCACCACACAGATCAGTGCCCTACTATTCAAGAGACCGCGGAGTCGGTCAACGCTATTGGCAACTATGGTGCGCCCCGGCCCCAGAATGATCCTTACTCTAACACCTACAATCCGGGGTGGGCGAACCATCCTAATCTAAGGTGGAACAACCAGCAGCAGCAAGATCCACCACAACAACAGCAGTACGCTCCTCAGGGCCAACAACAACAGTTTCGGTCCAACAACTATGCCCCGAGAGCACCTGCTCCGTCTCAGAATGATGCTATTACCGCCCTCTTGAAGGAGAACCAAGAGACGAGAGCTGCTGTAAAGAATCTTAAGACTCAACTGAGCCAACTTGCCACCATGATCAATCGGCTCGAGTCTAAGGATTCCGGGAAACTTCCCTCTCAACCGCTCAATCACAAGGAGAATGTGAGCGCCATGAATTTGAGGAGCGGTAGAACACTGGCGAGTCGCGAATCACCCACTGGTGACGAACCGCGCCCGCGCTCCCCTGGCCGCGACCGCGCCGGGGCGACAGCACATGAAGGCCAAGCTTCTGTGGGAATTCCGCGCCCGCGCCCTCCCCTCCGCGGCCGCAAAATTCCACCAGAGCCCATGGACCACGAGAGGCGTAGCGACCCGCGCCCGCGGTAAGGAGGCCGAGCGTAATTTCGAGGCTTTACTCGATTATGCCTTCAAGAATTACTCGCCCCCTCGCCCGAGCTCTCCTAGACGGAACCGAGCTCCAGCAGCAGAAGAGGACGATGGCTATGTGGCTCAACCTCTTCCACCATTGGATTCTTTCAAGCCCTCTCCTCCATTCCTCGATGCTCTCAAGGACACAAGGAAGCCGGCACATGACAAGGAACTCTTCGAGACCTTCGCCAATTGTCGGGTAAATGTTCCTCTCCTTAATCTCATCCAAAGTGTCCCTCGTTTTGCTAAGTTTATGAAAGAGCTATGCACCATAAAAAGAAAGAATAAGACTAATCCTAAGATTGAAAAGGTAGCTCTAGTTGAAAAAACGCAGGATAGCAAAATTGAGACTTGTAATTCCCTACTCCAAAAGCAACTACCTAAAAAATGCTCAGACCCAGGAAGATTCACCGTCCCTGTTACTATTGGAGAAACTAAAATTGAGCGTGCTATGCTAGATTTAGGTGCCTCCATTAATGTTCTGCCAGCTTGCATGTATGATAGGTTAGGCCTTGGTCCTTTAAAGGAATCAGATATTGTTATTGAATTGACTGACCATTCTAATGTGCGCCCGAAAGGGTTAGTTGAGGATGTTCTAGTACAGGTACGGGGTTTGATCTTTCCTGCAGATTTTTATGTGATGGAGATAGGCGAAGGGCGGTACGACCCCGTTCTCTTACTTGGTCGTCCATTTATGAAAACCGCCAACACGGTCATCGACGTTGCCAATGGATCTCTTTCCATATCTCATGGTGGCAACACGGTCCGCATTGATGTTGATGAGGACCCCTATTGATCGTATCCACATCGAGCCAACGACGTTAAACAAAAGCGCTGCTTGGGAGGTAACCCAAGGATTAGATAGATTGTTTTTCCATTCCTAGCTTAGGATTTGCTTGTGTTTTTAGCTAACATGCAGGTACTAGGTCCGAAAGGACACGCCTGGCGTGAAACCGCGCCCGCGCCGCCTTGGCCGCGCCCGTGGTGGATCGTCAGCGCGCCCCGACGAACAGGTACTAGCCCGTGCTCGCGGCAACTATACTGCGTCTCGGTTTTAGCTCGTTTTTATTTTGAAAAAAAAAATGAAAAAAAAAGAAAAAAAAAAATGACTACAAGAGGACTTTTTGGTCCCATTCTACCTCTATATTTTCCATCCATCTATGTCCATTCTATCCATCTTCTATCTTTCCATCTTCTATTTCTTCTTTTCATTCACCTTTGTACTTTCCATTCTTTGGCTATGTGTAAAAGCCTAAGTAGGGGGGAGCTTTGTTTCCCCGGGATTTCTTCTCCACGGCTCGAGTCCAAGTTGTTGTCCATCTTCCAAGTGACGAGCCAAGATACGCAGATTGTTTACACATCACACTTTTCGAGACGAAGTCGAGACTATGTCCCTGCACAAGACCCACGTCCGCGCTTCCTCAGCCGCGCCCGCGGTGACCACCGACGATGACTCCGCTCTCTGCTTCAATTCCGCGCCCGCGCCCCTGGTGCCGCGACCGCGTTTTGCCACCGATTGGAAATACAAAGTGTTTCGTTCTACCACCATATGAAGAGTTCTTCCATTTCACCTCTCTTCATCGTTTGTGAGTCTTCTGATTACCTTCTTCCTCGCTTCTATCCTTTCTCTTTGCTTCATTGAGGACAATGAAGGATTTAAGTATGGGGGAGGGAGTACTCGCACTCGCTTATCTTAGTTAGCTTAGTTAGAGATTTGTTTCAGATTTTTGATTTTCTTCTTTTCATGGAGCACTTGCACCATACTTTTTGCATAATAAAGAAAGAAAGAAAAGAAAAAGATAGAAAAAGCCATAAAAAGTGAAAAAAGGCATAGAAAATCCTGGGATGAGTCGAAAACCCGAAAGGGCGGCTCAGGTAATAAGCAGGTAACCCGGACCCGCATTAGGCTGGGGTAATATGAGGTTCATGAGAGTTGTGAGTATTTGTGAGCACACCCTTGAGAAAAATGAAAAGAGCGGTTAGGTGAAAACCCGAAAGGGCGCCTAAGCAGAATTGAGCGGAAAAATTCGAGTGTTTAGGATCATTCTTGCTTGGGGACTTTGGGGCTTACATGTTAGATTTGGGTAGATCATAGGTTGCTCTTTCACTTTTTAGAGCTTGAGTGCTATATCATGTTGTGAGGTGTGTGTTTGAGCTTCATTGTTTTATACTCATGATTTCTCTATATTCTGGGTTCGGGTTGTGAGCTGAGTGTTTTTATCTTCCCTTGTATTTCCTGAGATCTTAGATGTGCTACCTTGTTATATTTGTTTTGATCTTACTCGAGGACGAGCAAGATCTAAGTATGGGGGAATTTGATTCGCTCTATTTTGTATAGGTTAACTCTTGTATTTTAGGGCTATATTGAGAGTGTTTAGGTTAGTTTTGAGCATAATTGTAATATGAAGACCGAAGACACGAAGTATGAAGAACCAAGAGTTAAAGAGCTTAAAGACGAAGATTCGCCACTGCATGGATATCGCGGTCGCGTTGTCTAGGACGCGGGCGCGGTGGCGTGAAGGGGCGAGCCAACCAAGACCATGAAGGCCGCGGTCGTGTTGTCTGTGGCGCGGTCGCGGTAGAAGCTGACTCGGATTTGACCATTTGAAGACCGCCGCGGGCGCGGTTCTGGTGCCGCGGTCGCGGTGGTGGCCGACTTCCAAGCGGACGAAATCTTGGCGTTTCTATCTTGTTTCCTTTCTTATCTTTCGGTTTCCTATCTTATTTAGTCCGAAAAGGTTGATCCTTGGGGCTATATAAGGGGAACCTTTCTAGGTTTTTAGGATATCCAATACTTTTCAATCAATTGTCTTTTAATAAAGATTAGAGTTTTCTTTGTAATGGAGAACTAACTCTCCTTTGGAGTTTATTCAATCAAGGAAGCTTTATTATGAAGTTGTGAAATTCTGGTAACCTCTTTATCCCTAGGTCTTTATTGATACTCTTGTGCTTCATCTCATGATCTATGTTTGATTTTATGAGCCTGATCAACTTGTTTGATTGACTTAGATCTATTGTTTGAATTAGGATTGGTTGTTGTCTATGCATCTTTGCTATTCTCGAAACAACTCTATTCTAGGACCGTGGACTAGTTTAGGGAAGAGTATTCAATGGTTAAATTGTGCATGAGACTCGTAGCTTGATTGCATGATTTGATTTCCTATTATCCCTGTGCTCTATGCTAATTCTAGGTTAAGCGTCCTTGCCTAGGGTTATAGAATTGCTTGGATCGTGGACTTGCGATTTCTAATGATTGGGATTGGAATTGACCTAGGCATATAAAGGGGTGGATGAATTCATGATCTACGGATTAATAAAGTGGAATTGATTGGATAAACTTTGCTTGATAACTTTGATTGAAACCAACTTTCAAAACTCCCCTTTTAATTACTTGCATGAAAACCACTAAAATCTGAATAGAAACTGATTCCTTTGGGTTCGACCCCTTGCTTGCCTACTATACTTTTGTTTGCATGTTTGGGATTTATTTTTGATAAGAGAACAATGACTTTGCCCGAGTCAGTGAGGCTTTATTGCATTTGACTTTATTCCTTGAACACTTGATCATGTGTGATGACGTAATCTTGCTAGCATATCTATCATTTGTGCTTACTTGATTTTTCATATGAGGCTTTACTTGAAGATTGTGCTTCGGTCTTGCTTATATTGTTATTGCTTGAGGACAAGCAAGTTTAAGTATGGGGTATTCTGATGTCTCTCATTTTGGTGGTGTTTTAGTAGTTAATTTCCCTTGTAAATATGTGTTTTTCATTCCCTTCTTTGTTAGTTTCGTTCCTTTTTAGCTTAGTTCCCGGTTTTCTTTAAGATTCGGAAACTATGCGAGTTTGTTATGATTTGTAGGTAAAATGGCGCAAATGAGGACGTTTTAGAGGAGCATCAAAGGAGGAGCTAAGCAAAGGAGCTAAGGAATGGAAGAGCCATGCCAAGAATGAAGAGGAACCAAAGGAAAGCCAAGAAGTGAAGGAGGATCGAGGCCCAGGACCGAGCACCATCACATCGGGCCCGAGATCGAGCAACCAGAGCACAGGACCGACGTTCCCAACGTCGGGCCCGAGGTTGTCCCGTGTCGGTCCGAGTCGGCAATTGTGAAGATTAGGCTCCAAGGCACAAATGTGGTGAACTTCCAATTTTGCCCTTCTTCTAACTTGGAATTCCTTGGTCCCCAATCAAGAGAAAAGCATAATTAGAGAGAGATTAGAGATGATCAAAAAAAGAGAATCCCACACCAAATCACTCTCAAAGGCTCAAGGAAGACATGGAGAGCAAGGAGAAGGAAGGAGGAGGAGAAGAGGAGGAAATCGGTGGAGCTAGAGAGAGTTGTAGTGAGTTTGTACTTGATTTGCTTTGGTTTTAGTAGGATTAAGACTTGGATCTTATGAACCCCTTTGAATTTGAATGCAATTTGAGTTTGATTTGAGATTGATGATTGAGACTTGCTTGCTTTTCCATTTGATTGCTTTGTACTCTTACTTTATGGAGTAGATTCCATAGTCTTGGGCTATGGGGGAAACCCCTAGCTAGGATTGGGTAAGAAACCCCAATTCCATAGCCTTTGAGTGCTTGATCTAGGAATCCTCTCTACACTAAGCTTCAATTCTCTTGTGGAAACAAGGGACATAGGGCTTGTGATTGGTAAGAGTAAGCGAAAGTGATCTCTAACCCGTCACTAGACCTAACATCGAAGGAGAGTGAAAACTCCCTTGGGTCGAAGTGTAGAGTGGAGGGATCGAAGGCTAGCAACCTCGATCTCACAAGGATCAACACTTATTGGTTGAATTGGGGTGGAATTACTCAAGTCTAGTTAGGGAAGGAACCCAAAAACCCAAGACCGATCTACCATTTTTGCCAAATAGAGTTACCCAATCATTGGGCCCGACGTTGAGTGAAGTCGGTCCCGGCCAATCAACCTCGATCCACCCACGGACCGAAGTGACTAGTGTCGGTCCGAGGTGATTTCCCTTGTTTTTCCTCACTTTGCCTTTCTTTTACCCCTTTTTAGTCTTTCGGGTACTCTCAACACATAAACTCCCGTGTGTTCGACACCCTACCTCTTTACTACAAGTGAGGTTCGGTTTATAAATTTAAATTTTGACCACCACACCCGGACCGATCAAACTCCCATGTGTTCGACACCCTACCTCTTTACTACAATTGGGGTTCGGTTTATAAATTTAAATTTTGATATCATCCGATCCGGACGAGTCCCCATCAGGTACAATAGGTATTTCCTCCAAATCAAGACCAAGGTTGACCGGCCGAGTCGGACCGACGTCACCTACGTCGGGCCCGAGGTACTGGGTACCTCGATCCGGCTTGGTTTGGCTTCCTAAAATTCCCTCTTCTTGCCAATTCTTTACCCACAAGTCCTTTTATTATTTTCACCACTACCATACTCAATCATGAAGCTCACACAACACACAATTCCACAAAACACATGCTAAGGAGAGATTAGAAAGAATCTAAGCTAAGACAAGAAAACTAAACTAGAAACTATGAAAATAAACCTACTAAGCTCGGGTTGCCTCCCGAGGAGCGCTTCTTTTAAGTCACTAGCTTGACTTCTAACCTCGACCTTCACGGTGGATGAAAAATGATGAATTGATCACCGTAGTCATGTCCATCTCCACGCCCCTCATAACCATAAAACCACCACTTGTGGTTGATGTAGGTGTGGCCTCCAAATTCTCCTTCACCTTTCTCCTCCAAAGTGTAGGTTTGCACTTCTTGCTCCTTCTCAACTTGATCTTCATTCCCTACATCACAAACATTTAGAGAATTTCTAGCAGACTCAATGACATTATAGCTCAAATCTTCTTTCAAATCACTCAAGCATATGTAACTATCCTCTAGATCCTCTTTCAAATCACTTAAACAAATATAAGAGTCTCCCACATCAAAAGGATACGAAGAAGGATACTCTTCATTGCTCCTTGGGCTATCTTCACCTCTTGACTCCTCATGGTGCTCGAATGGGTCTAGCAACTCTCTCTCTTGAACTTGAACATTGACTATGTCATGACTCCTCAAAGGTGCTTCTTCCTCTCTTGTGGCTTCCACTTCCTCTCTTTTACGCTTGGCACTTTCCTCCAATTTCAAGACTGCCAAAGCATCCGGTTCATTTAGAGGTTTGTTGAAGTGGAACTCTACCTTATCTTCCCCAATCTCAAAAGTCACCTTTCCATTTCTTACATCAAACTTGGCACCCGCCGTGGCTAGAAACAGCCTTCCAAGAATAATGGGTACCAAAGGGTCTTCTTTCATATCAAGGATCACGAAATCGTCGGGGATAAAATACCTCCCAACTCTAATCGGAACGTCATCTAAGATTCCTGTGGCCTTTGTAGATGAACCATCGGCCATAGTAAGACTCATGTCAACCGGTTCCATATCACCAAGGTTAGCCCTCCTCCATATGCTCATGGGCATAACCGATATGCTTGCTCCTAAATCACAAAGAGCCTTGAAGTTTTGGGATCCAATCCCCATGGTTATTGTAAATCTTCCGGGATCACCCAATTTTTGAGGTAGCTCCAAGATTTTCACCTCGTCTTGCATCTCCACAATCGACCTCTTCTTGCTCAAAATTTCCTTCAAGAACTTTGCATATGATGGCATCTCACTTAGAGCGTCGGTGAACGGTATGGTGATGTTCAAACCTTGCAAGAGCTTCAAGAACCTCTTAAACTTGCCCTCTACAACTTCCTTGGGCTTTTTCAATGGGTAAGGAAGAGTTGTGCCACCTTGTTTCTTGATTGAATCCACTTCCTTGGACCGGCTTGGATCACTCTCAACATTCTCAGCTTGGATCGACGTGGGATCGACATCGGGACCGATGTGCGGAACCTCGGTCCTAGGGCAGGGCAAAGCTGGGGAAGTCGGTCCGACTACAGGGCATGTCGGGCCCGAGTTCCACTTCTCTTCGCTCCTGGTCAGGGGACTTCCTCCGTCTTCTGGCTCGACTTCTTGGCACGTCCGGCCCGAGTTCCTGGGCAACTCGGTCCGACTCTCTTCTCTTGTTCTTGGCATTTGTGGCTCGGGCAAACTCCGACCACTCCTCAATCCTATGGCTCGGACTTCATTTTGTTGTTGTGGGGCACGGGGATTCTCCTCGGGTCGGCCCGGGAGTCTTCCTTCCTCTCTCGGAAGTTGATTCGCCATGTGAACAAATTGGTTGTCCACTTGTCTTCTCCATACACCAAACTCCTTGAATTGGGTGCTCATCTCATCAACACTTCTCTCCACATTGGTAAATTGATTCTTCAAGTCTTGTGCCCATTGTGGAGTTTGTTCATAGAACCCCGGAGGTCGGTATGGTGGTGGTTGGGCCCTTGGCTCGTTTTGGTTGTAGTTGTTGTTGTAGCCATAGGCTTGGCCTTGGTTCCACCTTCCATTTCCTCCATTGTTGAAGTTGGCTCTTCCTCCATAGTTTCTTTGAACATAGTGTGCCTCCTCGATTTGCTCGGCCAAGCGAACTTGGCGTTCATTGGGACACTCTTGAGCTCCATGCTTAAAAGAACCACATTCTTCACATGCTTTTGTGGTTTGCTTGTAGTGATTCATTTGCCTCCTCATCTTGTTCAACTAATCCTTAAGGAATTGAATCTTCACATCCTTATCAACCTCTTCATTCTTCGGGTCGTAAAGCCTCCTCGTACCATCTCCTTGGACTCTTGCCTCCTTGTTGACTTGACTCACTCCGTACATGGCTTCGTAATCGGAGAGTTTGTTTAGCAACTCCCATGCTTGCTCCGGCGATAAGTCAATGAACCCACAATCGGTGTGAAGGTTCAACTTGTCCTTGGTGGCGGGGTTGATTCCTTGGAAGAATATGTCTTGGAGAACATATGGTTGTTGCCCATGCGTTGGACATTGCCTCAACATTTCCTTGAACCGATCCCAAGCCTCAAAGAGTGGCTCGTGGGCTCCTTGTTGGAAACTTTCTATCTTCCTTCTAAGCTCTGTTGTCTTTGTTGGAGGAAAGAACTTCATCAAAAATGCTTCGTTGAGAGTCCTCCATGATGTGATGGATCGAGGTGCTTCACTCTCCAACCAATGCAATGTCTTGCCTCCCAACGACCACTTGAAGGCCTTGAGTAGCACGTACTCTAGCGTCTCCTCATCCGTCGAGATGGTCTCACATAGATCCTTGAATTGCTTCACATGCTCAATCGGGAACTCATTTGGTCTCCCTTGGAATTGGTCCCTCTTGATAAGTGAGATGAATTGAGTCTTGATCTCAAAGTTCTTTGAAACTTCCGGCACGACAATGGCCGGTTCAGGCACCTTCAACTCCGGATACATATATTGACGTGCATTCCGGGGTTGGGTGTTGATTTGAGCCTCCAATCTCATCCTTTGCTCACGCTCTCTCCTAGCTTCGGCATCTCGGTTGGCCATCTCAAGTTGCATACGAGCCATGTCGGCCCTCATCCTATCAACCTCTTCATCATGTAGTGCTTGGTTCTCCATTCTCTTCTTCTTTCGAGCTTGCTTGATAATGCTCTCCTGATCACTAACAAAGTCGAACTCAAGTGTTCCTCGGACGGAACGAGCTCGCATACACCTATAACCAAATACACAAACACAACCGAATCAAAACAAACAAGGGGTTTGGGCTAGTCCCTAACCCAAATCACTACTAAATCAAAGACTCAACAAAATATGGTACCTCAAACAAGTAGAACTCCCCGGCAACGGCGCCAAAATTCTGATGGGTTCCGGATCGGAGGGTCAAAATTTAAATTTATAAACCGAACTTGTAATACAAGGGTAGGGTGTCGAACACACTGGAGTTTGTGCGTTGAGTGTACCGAAAAGACTAAAAAGAGGAAAAGAAAGGCAAAAACAAGGAAAATCAAAGAGAAATCCTCGGGACCGACTTTGGTCACCTCGGTCTGAGGAGGATCGACGAGAGTTTCGGGTAACTCGGTCTTGTCAAATTAGTAGATCGGTCTTGGGTTTTTGGGTTCCTTCCCTAACTAGACTTGGGTAATTCCACCCCAATTCAGCCAATAAGTGTTGATCCTTATGAGATCGAGGTTGTTTGCCTTCGATCCCTCCACTCTACACATCGACCATAAGGGGTTTTCACCTACCCTTCGATGCAAGGTCAAGTGATTGGTTCGAGATCGCTTTCGCTTACTCTTACCAACCACAAGCCCTTGATCCCTTGTTCTCACAAGAGAATTGAAGCTCAATGTAGAGAGGATTCATAGATCAAGCACTCAAGGCTATGGAATTGGGGGTTCACACCCAATCCTAGCTAGGGGTTTCCCCCATAGCCCAAGACTATGGAATCTACTCCATGAAGTAAGAGTAAAAAGCAAACAACAAACAAAGCAAGCAAATCTCAATCATCCAACTCAAATCAAAGCTAAATTGCATTCAAATCAAAGGGGTTCACAAGATCCAAATCTCAAATCCACTAAACACAAGCAAAACAAGTTCAAACTCACAAAATCCTCCTACTCTCCAACGATTTCCTCTCTTCTTCTCCTCTTTCTTCCTCCTCCTTGCTCTCCAAGTCTTCCTTGAGCCCTTGAGAGTGATTAGATGTGTGGATTCGCCTCCTCTCTCTCTAATTGTCTTCTCCTTTTAATTAGGGACCAAGGATTTCCAAAAATAGAAGAAGGGCAAAAGTGGTAGATCACAATAATGTGCCTTAGAGCCCAATCCTCATTTTGCCGACTTGGACCGACACGGGTGCACCTCGGGCCCGACGTCACCAACCTCGGTCCGAGCCTCTAAACCGCCAACTCGGGCCCGACGTCTCGGCACGTCGTTCCGGGGCCTCGATCCTCTTCTCTTCTTGGTTTTCCTTGAGTTCCTCTTCGTTCCTTGCTTGGCTCTTCCGCTCCTTTGCTTCCTAGCTTTGCTCCTCCTTAGAAACTCCTTCCAAACGTCCTCAAAACGTGCCAATTTACTTACAAAACACAACAAATTCGCATAGTCTCCGAATCTCATAGAAAATCGGAATCTAAGCTAAAGAGAGACAAAACTAACAAAGAAAGGAACAAAAGACACATATTTACAAGAGAAATTAACTACTAAAACACCACCAAAATGAAAGACATCAGGTCTAGTGTGAGGTCCGTCAACGTGGTGAATGAGTCCCTGAATGCTGAAGTAAAGGAACTCAAAGATTTGATGATACAACTTTTGGTGAACAATGGTGTACAGCAGGTGAAAGCCTACGGAATTTTCTATGACATGAGCCACCCCACAAAGGCTTGTCCCACCATACAGGAGCCTGAGGCGTCGGTTAATGCCATTGGGAATTATGGTCAGCCTAGACCCCGTAACGACCCATACTCCAACACTTATAATCCGGGGTGGGCGAGCCATCCAAATTTCCGATGGAGCAACCAACAGCAGCCGGAGCAATAACAATAACAATTTGCTCCACATGGCCAACAACAACAACAACTATTCAGGCTGAACAATTATGCTCTGAGGTTGCTTGCACCGTCTCAGGACAACAATGCCATCAATGCTCTCATTAAGGAGAATCAAGAGACAGGGGCCGTTGTGAAGAACTTGGAGACTCAACTGAGTCAATTAGCTACCATGATCAATCGACTTGAGGCCAAGGATTTAGGGAAGCTCCCTTCTCAACACATCAATCATAAAGACAATGTAAGTGCCATCCAACTAAGGAGAGGAAGAGAAGTCGCTCGTCGAGAAGCCAATGCTAAGGAGAAACCGCACTCGCCCTCCGAGGACCGTGCCCACGATATCTCCCCAAAACCAGAGTCGCGATCTGATGAAAATCCGCGCCCGCTGTACAGTTCTAGGGGCAAATTTCAAGGCCCTGTTGGAAAACCATGAGCGCGCCTACAAGATCCGCGCATGCGGTTACGAAGCGGAAATTCCCAAAGAACCGCACCAGCGGCAGGACGACCGTGCCCGCGGTTTGGCCCTAGAGGAGGACGATGGCTATGCTTGACCGTATTTTCCACCTCTTAGCTTGTACAAGAGAGAGCCCCCATTCCCCGAGCCGTTGAAAGACACGAGGAAGCCCGCCAATGATAAGGAGTTCTTTGAGACATTCGTCAATTGTCAAGTAAATATCCCTTTCATTAATCTTATTAAGAGCATTCCTAAGTTTGCTAAGTTTTGAAAAGAGCTATATACAATTAGACGAAAACAAAGTGAAAAAGGTAAAATAAAAAAGGTAGCTCTAGTGGAAAACAAGACTTTAACTAGCAAAACTAAAGATGCTAATTCTATTCTCCAAAAGCAATTACCTAAAAAATGTGGAGATCTAGGAAGATTCACCGTGCCCGTCACAATAGCAAAACTAAATTGAGCATGCCATGCTAGATTTAGGAGCTTCTATTAATGTCCTTCCATTATGCCTGTATGAGAAGTTAGGCATAGGTCCTTTGCAAGATACTATAACTACTATTGAGCTGGTTGGCCACTCGAATGTGCACCCGAAAGGGATAGTGGAGGATGTACTAGTGTACGTGGATGGTTTGATTTTTCCTGTAGACTTCTATATATGTAATGGAGATAGGAGAAGGGAGATACGACCCAATCCTGTTGTTGGGTCATCCATTCATGAAAACCACCAAGGAGGTAATAGATGTTGCCAAAGGATTGCTTTCCATGGAACATGGTGACAAGGAGGTCCAATTCCACAATGATGAGGTATATCAGATGACTCACATAAGAAGAAGAGGGGTGGAATGGAAGAACTCTTCAAAGGTTGTAGAAAGAATGAACGAAAAGCTATTTGAAAATGAAAAGAGTGGTTATGTGAAAACCTGAAAGGTCGCCTAAGCTGAATTGAGTGATAAAATTCGAGTGATTTAGAATCATTCTTGCTTGGAGACTTTGGGGCTTACACATTAGATTTGGGTATGTCACCTAAGTTGCTCTACGCTTTTTAGAGCTTGAGTGCTATTTCATTGTTGTGATGTGTGTGCTTTGAGCTTTTATTGTTTATGCTCATGATTACTCTATTTTGGGTTTGGGTTGAGAGTTGAGTGTTTATGTCTTGCCTTGTATTTTCTGAGATCTTAGATGTGTTGTCTTGTCATATTTAGTTTGCGCTTACTCGAGAACGAGCAAGATCTAAGTATGAGAGAATTTGATATGCTCTCTTTAGTATGGGTTAACTCTTATATTTTAGGACTTTATTGAGTGTTCTAGGTTAGAATTTGATCTTAATTATAATATGAAGACCGAAGACATAACAATTCAAGATACGAGAGTTTCTGAGACCAAGTTACAAGCGAAGATCGCAACTGCACATAAACCGCGGGCACGGTTGTGCCAAAGTCCGAATTATTCTATCTTCAGAAGGCCGCGTGCGTGGATAGACTGGCGCGTGCGTGGTAGAACCTGATTGAGAAGCCTTTGACCCTACATTTGGCCGCGAGCGCGGCACTTATACCGCAGGCGCGGTTTTGCGACAAAATCAAAACGACAATTTTCTATCTTATTTCCTTTTTCTTATCTTTCCTCTATCTTTTATGCCCTTGGAGTTTATTCAATCAAGGAAGCCTTTTTATGACATCGTGAGATTTTGCTAACTTCTTTGTCCTTAGGTTGATATTGATACTCTTGTGCTTCATACCATGATCTATGTTTGATTTTGTGTGTTTGATCACCTTGTTTGATTGACTTAGATCTATAGTTTGAATAGGTTTGATTGTTGTTTGTGCAATCCTATCTTTCTCGAAACAACTCTTATTTAGGACCGTGGACTGATTTTGAGAAGAGTATTCAATGGTTGTTTTTTGCATAAGACTCGTTGTTTGATTGCATGATTCAATATTCTATTTTCCTTGTGTTTATTGCTTGATTTGAATTAAGCGCCCTTGTTCATATCATAGTTTTGCTAGAACCGTAGACTAGCGGATAGTTGAGTAAAGGATTCGAATTAACCTATGAAATATAAAGAGGTGGGTGAATCTATGATCGATTGATTGAAAAGGTGGAATTGGTTGAATGAACTCTGCTTTCCTAATATTGATATCAAATCTCTGAAATCCCCCAGTTTGTGTTTATGTTGATTTAATTGATTTATGTGAGAAATACTTAATTTCTTTGGGTTCGACCCCTTACTTGTTTACTATACTAGTTTGTTATTTAGGGTTATTTTTGATATTGGCACGACGACTTTAGCCGAATCACATAGCCACATGAAAAAGGAATAAAATAAAGAGGCATTAAATCTTGACAAATAGTAAAAAGTCCTCATTCACACCATAAGCCCAAATACCAGTGCAAAAAGTTTCCAATAGTTTTCCCTTTAATTTTTATTCTAGTAGTTTGGAATGAAATAATAAACATTAGATGATCAGACTCACTTGACGGAACCGATTTAAGATTAACTCTTGGTATAGGTGATTTGTAGTAATTAATAATTAAGGGGGATACTAGCTTTTTCAAGAATTTTATCAAGTATAATCTTTTCTATTACTATATACTAAAGTAGAAGTAAATTCTGCCATCATATTGTGCCGCATCACCTAATAGTAAAAAAGTTATCTTATTAAACCTTATTTTTATCATTATATATAATCTTGATTAATAATAATTGTAACATCCCGATTTCAAAAGCATAAGGGTATTACCGCCAACAACCTCAGATTTCACGGTCCGAAGCCGTTTAAGACTTAGGTAACTTAACACGAGAATAACAAAACCAAATCATATCTTTATAACAATGCAAGAGTAAAGAGTTTGCAGCGAAAAATACAAGTCTCAGAGAGAGACGAAAGCATGTGGAAACATACAGTAAGCAAAATATTTTAAAACGTCTTGCATCCTTCTTTCCTTCCTTCCTTCCTTCCTTCCTTCCATTCTAGGTCTTCGGTTGCTGGATAGCCTTACCTTTCCTATCTGATATCCCCATAAAAGCAAGGAATACCGGCCAACAAAGTTGGGAAAGAAAGAAGGGATGTTAGTCTAACGCGAGAATAAACAAGTAGGAGAATAATATTTCGGTTCTGAGAAAGGTCGGACATAACGGCAATCCTTAACCATATGATAACTGGTAGGTGCGCGGTAGTCGAGGTTCAACATGACGATAGCGAAACAACAATCCGAGTGAGAGGCTTTTAGCTTTTGGCACGATGTACGAAGGGTAAGGAGAGAAGATAGAACTTTCTCGGGAATAGGACGTTATTAGGAGATAACGCCTAAGAAAGAATTGTGTTTGTTGATTTTTTGGGAACTTAATCATTCAATAGTTTGAAAAGCATCCAACATGAATCAAGTCGTATCAACCTCATCACAACTCGAAGATGCCGACAAGGAGGTGGCCACAAATACTCTTATACACCTTAACCCATTTTGCCAATTTATAGGCATTTTAACAACTCGAGTCATGCATTCAGATTGGATAGGCGACTGTCAATAATGTTGACCCGGAGTGATTTTCCAAGTTGTACCAATCCCCCCGCGTTCATTAATTACTATGCATGGAGCACTAGTCTTTCATTGGTTATAAATCATTGCACTTCACTTAGTGACTTTTTAGAGAAAGGCAAGCCCTAATGAGGGACGAACCAAAGTAAGGAACATAGTCATCAACACTTTGCAAGAGTGTTAGCCTCTCAATTCGGAGAAAGGCAGAGTCATGACCCAGTATCGGGAGCCGGCAGCTAAATACACCTCCTAATACATTATAAAGAGACAGCGGATCACTAACCCGACAATCCATATCTTAAGCTAATCCAGAGCAAAGTCTTGAGAGGAGACTTGAAACAATCAAAGGCCACACATCATATATCGGAGACCTAAGTCTAAGTCTAACATTCGATGATGATAATCTATACAACACTTAAAATTCTCCCCCTCTTGTCACGTTAATGACTTCACTCTAATTGTTTTTGTTTTTTTTTTTTGTTTTAGATCAATTATCTATCTCTACAACTCTTATTTTTCTTTTCCTTATCAAATAAATACATGTTTTTATATTTTTTTTTGTTTTGCTTTTTTATTTGTTTTTTATTTGTAATTGATTATGAATGCATGCTAATATGTCTTATTTTTTACATACATATATCATGTTATAATATTGTAAGTTGAGTGCAAAGCCTTATCATTTTTTCTTTTTTGAGCGAGAATGTAAAGCCTAAAGAGCTAACCATATGCTTTCGATTTATATTTCCTCCAAAATGTCTATAAAATTATAAACAGTAATCCATACATATGTTCATTCAGCTAAAAAACTTAATTGTAATAGAAAAGCCATATTATCAAAATAATTCTCATAAGAAATTAACAAAATCAAATAAAATAATTTCATATTTTATATTTATTTTATCTACTATTTTTTGGAAAATTCAATACAAAATACTTACATAATTTATTAATTCGAACAAAATTGTGTTATGACGAAGATTATAATTTTCAGCTTCCAGAAAAATACGGTGAAAGAAATTGTCCGTCCATCGGACGGGTAAGCTTTCTAGTAATAATAATAATAATAATAATAATAATAATAATAATAATAATAATATTAATGTCATTATTTCTAAGCATAATAATCCTAATCAAATTATTAGCAAACAAGTTTGTTCCCAACGATTATTTAGATAACGGAAAGCAATTTCACGATTATCGAGTAATGAAAAAGGAGAACCATCCACTTGCCTTAAAACGATCCTAAGAGTCGAGACTAGCAAGGCACTAGATAAGGCCTAAGGCAAGGCAAAACACAAGGAAAAAACAAGGAACGGCCCGAGCAATGGCTAGAACGCGCCCGAAAACAAGGTGCAAGCAAAGGCCCCTGGCGGCGAACGCTGCCCTATGGCAACAGTCGCCCCCTTCAAGGTGGCGGGCGCTGCCTTCTTGGCGGCGGTCGCTGCCCACTGGTGTGACGAGGGCACGATTTCGCAAGCTTCCTTCGATCGATTTCGAGCACTTCTTGAGGAACCGATGCCAACAGTAGCAAGAACAATAACTCTACTTCGTATTGAGACAGATTTCGGAGGGAGAGAAGAGAGATTGGTGTGGGATTTTCCTTCACCCACACCCTCTATCTATAGTTTTCCAAATCCCCTTTTTAATCCAAAATGATGACTACATGGGGCATAATGATGCGAAACATTGATGATGAGGTGAGGTAAAGGGATCTCAGAAGATCTAAAGCAAAACTATAGCAGCAAACGAAACAACGGACGCCAACAATGAAAACGTCCCGTCGAGCCATTTGCGTTTGCAGCAAAGCGGCGCCCACCAGTTTCATGGCGGCGCCTGTAACACCCCTATTTTAACCCAAGGGTGTTACCGCCAGTGATCTCAGATTTTACCATCCAAGACCACCCGAGGCTGTAGGTCACACAACACGGTTCAAAGTAATATAAAACAGGATAGTTATATTACATTAAAGTGGTTCATCGTTTACCACATACTTGAAAAGGCGTTCAAAGGTCTGAACCGCTAGTGCTTGAAATGGAAACGACATTAGATAATAGTGCAGCGGAAATTAAGACAATAATATTATACAAAGTAGCTTGGCAGACCCAGAATGTTCAAAAGACTTGAAACCTTCCTTCCTCCAGATCCTTGAGTCCTTGCCTTTAATCTGCTACGGTCTTGCCCTTGCTACCTGATATTTCCATAGAAGCAAGAAATACCAACCGACCAATGTCGGGAAGAAAAGAAAGTGGTATTAGTCTAACGCGAGACTAACCAAATGGTAGAATACGAAATAGGTTCTTAGAAAGGCTAAGTATGTCGGCATCTAAGTCCAAGGGGAACTGAACGATGCACGACCAGTCGGGTTCTTTGGCGGTGAGAGAGATAAAGGTAGTGAGCTAACTTTATTCGAATACAATTCCGACAGTGAAAGGAAAGGAGTCTGATGCGAAGAGAAATACGAGATTTCTTTTGAAGGATAGGAAATCACAGGGACGTGACTTCTTAGAAAGAAAATTATTGTTCTTTGTCTGTTGGGAACGTTATTAATTCACAGCAAGTTTGAGAGAACTCCATCGAGTATTTTCGAGGAGCACTCAAATTCATTCTTTATCACTAATGTGCATAGGCAATTATCTTTGTCTAAAGTCATAAGGCAATACAGATGCAATGCGTGACTTTTAAGATGGCAGCTCGCTCTGCAGAGAGACGATGCCTATAGAGTAAGGGAATGATCCCTGGCACTTAGCTAGAGTGCAAAGTTCACCCCTCCAGCGGTAGAGCGGGCAGAGTCATGACCCAGTACTGGGAGCCGATAATAAATATACCACCCAATACAGTTATAAAGAGATGTTGAGAGTCAAAACTCGCATCCCTAATTTCCTACACTAGTCCACACAAAGTCTCAAAAGAGACTTGAAGCAAGCAGAGACCACAATCATCGGTCCTAAGTGCATGGGCTAGCGCAGTGCAATAATGTAAATAATAATAGGGTCGTTATCTCTAAACAATAAAATAACCCTATGTTCATTTTATTCAGCAAACAAGGTGTTCCCAACAAACTGAACAGGATAACGAAAGGAAGCAACGATTATCAAATATAAAGAGAGTACGA
Organism: Polygonum maritimum; assembly: GCA_963924305.1. Lineage (NCBI taxonomy): Eukaryota > Viridiplantae > Streptophyta > Magnoliopsida > Caryophyllales > Polygonaceae > Polygonum > Polygonum maritimum. The sequence goes on from OZ002735.1 coordinate 24,534,386, forward strand.
AGGGAGAACCATCCACTTGCCTTCGATTGTCGGGATTTGAGTCCTACGGAATCGATTCACGAGCTTACGACGATTCGAGCGCTTAACCTAATTTGAATACGGTTCCCAAGCGATATCGAATTAAATTAATATTTAATTTATTTCTTGATCGAAGGGAATTATATTTCTCAAATTATCATATTCCTTATAATAGTTTTATTGGGCTACATTATATTTGTATTTGTCTTAAAAATTATGGGTGTATGTGTATATATATATACATACATATATATATTGAGGTGATAACTTTATTGCTAGTCCACTATCCCTATGTAATCGAAAATGGACCGCATTCTAATGTATGTATATACATATGTATTCATGCTTAATCAACTAGACACGTTAATATGGATGTGAGATGAATTTTAAAAACATTAACTAAGCCTAGTTGGAAGGAATTACTGCAAGTTAATGTTGGTGGAATTCTTACGTGCATAAGCTAGTGATCAGGCTTCTAATCTACTCCCTAGTGCCGGTCCAATTTACTCTTACTTTAGTGGGTCACCAAAAATTAGAATTTGGCCCACATTAAGTAAAAGTCCAACCCAAAACAAAAAAGAAAGCAAGAGGCAGAAGCTTGCCTTCTACGTTCAGTTTTCACGTAACAATGGCGTCCACCCAGCAACGGCACTACGACAGCAACGGCTCCTGGTGGCGACGGCGGCAACTCCAGCGATGACGGGCTCCGACGATGAGAAGGGGCGGACAGCGGCTTCCGGCGATGCGGAAGGGCTGCAGGGCGGTGGTCTCGGTGAGGATCGACGGGTAACAAGGCCCGATCGGGTATTCCTCGGAGGCCGAAAATGGAATCGATTCGGCTCGGACTTTGAACGGAAATTGTAGAGGAGTTTTAGGGAAGTTAAGATCTGATTTTTGTTTGCCAAGAAGACTGCTACTGATAGCCGAAAAAGGCTCGACAGATCTGAACGAAAAATGTCGTTCATGGCTCGAGGTGGATTGTTTTTACTCAATTGAAATCAGTTTTGGTAGGGGGAGGAGTAGAGGTGAGGACAAGGGAAAGATGGGTGTAATAAATGCAGGAAGTTCACGGGACTGTTCTCCGGATTTTTGGGCAGGGGTGATGGATATGAGACCTTGCTTGCACTCCCCAATTTACAGAGGCAAATCACCATGGTCATACGCAGGGAAGTTTTTCTTGGGCAGAGGTGTTGAGTTGATAGCTTGTCCGTCTCCAATTTATTACCCTGGTTACACAACTACACGCAAGAGAGAAGAGTAGGGTGACAGGGGTGAAAATCAAAGGAAGGTTGACCGGATTTCTCGCTGCACAATTTCGCCCGCCTTGCGGATATGACCGGAGAAAGGAACCGGAATTTTCGCCGGTCAAACTTGGTACAAGGGGGTTATTTGGGTTTAATTTAAACATGCGCCCAAGCTTTTGATCAAATCTTATAAATATAACAATTAGTCCAATTTAATTAATTATTGCTAATTAATAATATTAATCTTCTCAAATTACATTTATCTTTAGACTATAAATCTCTATTTTATACTTTTAAATTATATCTAACGATTAATATGTTTTCTTGAAAGCTTTAGTTTGTCGTTACGAAAACGAACTCATTAGAATTGTTCTTAAACTTCCAGTAGAATATATTACATACTCTCTTATAAAAATAGCGAGTATTACATCAGTACCCCCTTAAAAATTAGTTTCGTCCCCGAAACTAGGAGAGATCGGGCTATACACGGAAGGATAAGTATCTTCGGAATATTGCTGAGTTACAAAAGAGTCAAACGTCCTAGTACCCCCTTAAAGAACGTCTCGTTCTTTAATTATGGGTCGAACAATTCTGGGAAGCGTGCTCGCATTCCTTGTTCGGTTTCCCATGTCTCCCAAGTCGTTTCTTCGCCACCATGTTTGGACCAAAGTACCCTTACCAACTGCACTTCCTTGTTGCGAAGCTGTTTCACTCGGCGCTCTAGAATCTTCACGGGTCTTTCCTCATACATGCCATTCGGTTGAATTTCAATGTCATCATAGTCGAGTACATGTGATTCATCAGGCACATATTGTCTTAGGAGTTACACGTGAAAGACGTTGTGAATTGGGTGTGCCGACGGTGGTAGTGCAAGACGATACGCTAGCTTGCCTACTCTTTCGAGTATCTCAAAAGGACCAACATAGCGAGGATTAAGCTTTCCTCGCTTCCCAAAGCGAAACACGCCTTTCGAGGGAGATACTCTTACGAATACCTTGTCGCCTATAGAGAACTCCACATCTCTTCTCTTCAAATCGGCATACGACTTCTGTCGACTCTGAGCGGTCAACATTCTTTGTTGGATGAGAGCCACCTCAGCAGCTGTTCTCTCTACTAGCTCGGGTCCAAGAAGAATCTTGTCCGCATTGTCATCCTAACAGATTGGAGAACGACATTTGCGGCCATACAAAGCCTCAAACGGAGCCATCTTAATGGTCGAGTGCCAGCTATTATTGTAGGTGAACTCTATCAAACTTAAGCTGACATCCCAACTCGTAGTGCGGTCTAACACACAGGCTCGGAGCATATCCTCTAGTGTCTGAATTGTCCTTTCAGACTGACCATCGGTTTGAGGATGAAAAGCAATACTAAATTTCAACTCGGTTCCCAATGCTTTGTGCAACTCTTGCCAGAACCTTGAAGTGAAACGTCCATCTCTGTCAGAGACAATGGTCTTTGGGGTACCATGGAGACGAACAATCTCATGGATGAAAACCTCCGCTAGCTTTTGGACTCCCCAACTCATTTTGATTGCAATGAAGTGGGCGCTCTTAGTGAGTCGATCGATCACGACCCATATAGCATCCTTTTGCCCTTGGGACTTAGGAAGGCCAGTAACGAAATCCATGGCAATGTCTTCCCACTTCCATTCAGGCACTGACAAAGACTGTAATTTCCCCCCGGGTCTTCTATGCTCAATTTTAACCTTTTGGCATACCAAACATCTTGAAATGAATTCTGCCACTTCTTGCTTCATGTTTGGCCACCAAAAAGTCTTGCACAAGTCTTTGTACATCTTACTTGCTCCGGGATGGACTGAATATGCAGATGCATGTGCTTCTTTAAGGATGGTTTTTCGAAGCTCATCCACAGCAGGCACACAAATTCGATTTTGAAACCAAAGCGACCCATCATCTTGTATGACGAATCCAGGTGCCTTGCCGTTCTGCACCTCACCACTAATCTTAATCAACATCACGTCTTCAGATTGTTTCTCTTTAATCTGGTCTAATAAGACGGAGTGAATTTCCAATGTGTTCAGACTTCCTTGTTGCCTTTCAAACCAAACTTCTATCCCTTCTCGAATGAGCTCCTTCTGCAAGCTCGGTTGAACTGTTAACATGGCGATCAAATTTTCTTGAGGCGTCTTGCGACTCAAAGCATCGGCCACGACATTCGCTTTACCAGGGTGATAAAGTAGTTCGATGTCGTAGTCCTTGATCAGTTCAAGCCATCTCCTTTGCCTCATGTTCAACTCTTTTTGGGTGAACACATACTTCAAACTCTTATGATCGGTGAATATTTGGCACTTAACACCATACAGATAGTGTCGCCAAATTTTTAACGCGAACACCACTGCTGCTAACTCCAAATCATGTGTCGGGTAGTTCACCTCGTAGGTCTTGAGTTGGCGAGACGCGTATGCGATAACCTTGCCATTTTGCATCAGCACACAACCTAGACCTTGCTTGGAGGCATCACTGTACACAACATATCCTTCATGCCCATTTGGCAGAGTTAGCACTGGTGCACTAGTTAGACGTTTCTTGAGTTCTTGGAAACTCTCTTCACACTTCTCGTCCCACACAAACTTTTGGGGGGCCTTTCGGAGTAGTTTGGTCATGGGTAGAGCGATTTTAGAAAATCCCTTACGAACCTTCGGTAGTACCCAGCCAATCCTAGGAAGCTCCGGATTTCTTTCACATTCCGGGGTTGCTTCCATTCAGAGACTGCTTGGATCTTTTGGGGGTCTACCATTACTCCATCTTGGTTAATGACATGGCCTAGGAATGCTACTTCCTTCAGCCATAGTTCACACTTTGACAACTTAGCGTATAACTCGTGTTGCCTGAGGATTTGCAAAACGGTTCTCAGATGCTCTTCATGCTCCGCTTCACTCCTGGAGTAGATCAAGATGTCATCAATGAACACGACCACGAACTTGTTGAGGTACTCATGGAAACATCGATGCATCAGATCCATGAACACTGCAGGAGCATTGGTCAGCCCGAAGGGCATTACTACGAACTCGTAGTGACCATATCGAGTGCGGAAAGCGGTCTTCGGAATGTCCTCCTCTCGGATCCGAAGCTGATGGTATCCAGACCTCAGATCGATCTTAGAGAAGTCCTTCGCTCCATGCAATTGATCTAGCAGGTCGTCTATCCTCGGCAGAGGGTACTTATTCTTGATGGTGACTTTATTTAACTCTCGGTAGTCGATGCATAGACGAAAAGTCCCATCTTTCTTCTTCACAAATAGCACTGGAGCTCCCCAAGGTGACGCACTTGGTCTAATGAAACCCTTCTCAAGCAACTCTTCGAGTTGACTCTTGAGTTCTTTCATCTCGATCGGAGCCATTCTATATGGCGCTTTGGAGATCGGTGCGGTTCCTGGCTCCAAACTGATGGAGAATTCAACATCACGCTGAGGTGGCAACCCTGGGAGTTCATCGGGAAAGACATCAGGAAATTCTCTAGCTATCGGAATTTCCTGAATGTTAACAACCTTCTTCTCAGTTGGTTCCAAATAGCACAGGAAACCAGCACAACCTTGTCGAAGCAACTTCCCAGCTCTCATGGCATTGATTAGCTTTCCATTTTCCTCGTCTCTTTTTCCTCTGAACTTACAAACGTGCTTTCCCCTAGAGTTGATGGTCACAGTTCGCTCGTTAAAGTCAATCACCGCTCCATGTCGCGATAGCCAATCCCTTCCTAGGATTATATCGTACGGAGCCATCGGGATGCATATCAAATTGGAACTAAATTTTCCGCCTTGAATGCCTATAGGGAAGTCACTTAATTGTTTCGTCCCTACTATTCTTTCCCCGTTGGGAAGATTCACGATAAAGGGCTCACAAATATCAAGGCATTTTAGTCCTAAGAGGTCTACGCAACTTTCAGAAATAAAGGAGTGTGATGCACCAGAGTCAAATAACAGGAAGGCAGCAGTAGAGCGAACATATAGTGTACCTTGGCATATGGGTGCTCCAGGTTCATCACTGGCACGCATCTCATAAAGGCGTTGACCTTGATTCTGCGATGTTGCTGGTCAGAAGCTGTCATGGCAGATCGGTTTGAGGTCGGGTTGATCTGAGAAGCAGAGGCTGACTTAAATTGTCCTGAACCATTCTTGATCTGCTGACAATAGGTACGGAGATGTCCTTCCTTTCCACAGCTAAAGCAGGTCTTCCTAGGTTTGGTGCATCTTCGGTTAATATGCCCCTGTTCACCACAGTTGTAGCAGGTGATTGGTCCACTCCTGCGTTCGGACTCCTTCGAAGAACTAGTCATGGTTGGCTCAGATTTGCTCTTCTTTGACCAACCTGACTTCTGTGGAGAGGCTGGCCTCTTAAATCCGCCTTGGTTCTGAAAGTGGGGCTTTCCTCCACCTTGTTTCTTTTTCTCAGCATCGTTCAAGGTGACCTCCATACAGTAGGCATGGTCGACGTACTCCTCAAGGGTCGAGAAAGTACGGTTCATCATCCACGGCTTAATATCGTTACTCATCCATTTATGGAAACGACGAATCTTCTGCTCCTCAGTGGCGAATTCAGAACCAGCATACTTCAATAACTGGTTGAATTTCTTCGCCCTTTCCAAGACGCTTAGTCCCTTCACTTTGGGATCATACAGCTCATCTCTCTTCTCGTCGATCATAGCAGGTGAGAAGAAACGTTTTAACATCTTTTCCTTGAACATTTCCCAAGTCAGTTCAGGATGTTCAGGCAACCTGGAATTTTCTCACCAATCATTGGCTTCATCCCTCAGTTGTAGGGCGGCAAGGTGCACTCTTTCAGCTTCAATGCAGTGCACATTCCTCAGTAACTTCTCCATGTTGGAAAACCAGTGATAGGCACTAGAAGGTTCTCCAGCACCATTAAAAGTTTCGGGCCTTAGCGAAAGGAAGGTTTTCAATGCTTTGGCATAATTTGACCCCTCGCCTCCATCGCGGGCTTCATTAACCCTCCTATTCACTTCAGGCTCGATCCCAACTGCATTGGTTGGATTCTGAACTGGTGCAGGCATAGCCTCACGCACCATCTGATTGATCATGGTTCGGAAAGCGGTCATACTTGCTTCATCAAAGACCACAGCCTGAGGTATTTCGCGTTCTTGGCTACTTCCGCCCGCTTTAGAAGCCACTTCCTCTCGCTCATTATCAGCTGGGGCATTATTCAGGCTGTCCCTTAAGGTGTTTCCTCGAGTGTTAACCATCTGGGTGAATGACAAATGTTTCCAAACAATTAACATTTGTATAAGGAAATGCGCAGACACATTTCGAAATGAAAAGGACCATTATATTAAAGGATCATCATACATGCCGCAGGTACAAGCAAAAGATGGTTAGACTTAGTACGAGGAAACTTAAACAACCTTACAACGACCCGACTATTCAAGCCATACAAAAGGAATAGTCGACAGCTTAAGTGGGCTTCCTAGAGCTATGCACTTATATGGGTACACGAGGGAAAGAAAATCTAACGGGGATGAGACGGAGGGAAGCAGTACTTATCCAAGAATCCGGGACTGAACAAATTTCCGTTCAGGACCTCGCCTCCATCTTCCAATAACCACCTGGCTTGCTCAAGATTGCGGTTGAGAATATCAATAGACCGCTGCTCATTGACTATAGCGGCTTCGAAATTTTGGATTTGCCAACGATGTTGACGGAGAGCGTTTTCCCATGCTGTCTGATGCCGACGGAGCAAGCGTGTCCTCACTTGGAGGCACGTAAGAGGGATAGGTTTTGGTGCAGGCAGCCGCCCACCTGTGCGTGGCGCTTCAGTGTTACGATCCACTTGATCACCTACTGGTTGATAGGTGAGTTCTGGTGGACTCGCCAGAGGGCCCCGGTTTAGATCAAGCGAGGAGGGGTTGTCTTCACGCCTTCGTTCTTGGGACGTCACCTCCTCCCCAATTGTTACCTCTGAATTCCCATCTATAGGGTGGCTATTTGCCTCGAGGTCATTGAAAAGATTTTCCAATCCATACTCTTCCAGGTCCGAAAGAGAAAAGTTCCAATCATCTCCTAACAGTGCGGGATCCTCTAGTCCGGGGTAGGCATGTGCTCCCTCACCAGCTCCCCAATCGAAGCCAAGGTCTGGCATTAATAAGTCCGTGAAAGATTCCATTGGTTGATCATTGGAGCCTCCAAGCTCGGCGGTAGGGGCTCTAGAGGTACTCCCCCTCTGGTGAGAAGCAGATCCGTTGGAAGGGCGCATTTTCCTAAAGATGGATTTATAGGGTTAGGACACGTTGATTTGCAAATCTGTATGCAAGGTGAAGACGATCTGAAGGAAGTTTCAAGTTTCCAAGTCATAAAAATCTCTAAGAACATTTTAAACGATTAGAATTCTCTAGGAGGTTTGCTAAAAGAAATCGCTTCCTGAATTCTGTTACAAGAAGGTTTGAAAATAGTTAGTTTCTTGATTTCTGTTACAAGAAACTTTCGAAAGGAAATAAATCGAAGTTTAGGAACCTTTAGCTCTGATACCATAACTGTAACACCCCTATTTTAACCCAAGGGTGTTACCGCCGGTGATCTCAGATTTTACCATCCAAGACCACCCGAGGCTGTAGGCAACACAACACGGTTCAAAGTAATATAAAACAGGATAGTTATATTACATTAAAGTGGTTCATCGTTTACCACATACTTGAAAAGGCGTTCAAAGGTCTGAACCGCTAGTGCTTGAAATGGAAACGACATTAGATAATAGTGCAGTGGAAATTAAGACAATAATATTATACAAAGTAGCTTGGCAGACCCAGAATGTTCAAAAGACTTGAAACCTTCCTTCCTCCAGATCCTTGAGTCCTTGCCTTTAATCTGCTACGGTCTTGCCCTTGCTACCTGATATTTCCATAGAAGGAAGAAATACCAGCCGACCAATGTCGGGAAGAAAAGAAAGTGGTATTAGTCTAACGCGAGACTAAGCAAATGGTAGAATACGAAATAGGTTCTTAGAAAGGCTAAGTATGTCGGCATCTAAGTCCAAGGGGAACTGAACGATGCACGACCAGTCGGGTTCTTTGGCGGTGAGAGAGATAAAGGTAGTGAGCTAACTTTATTCGAATACAATTCCGACAGTGAAAGGAAAGGAGTCTGATGCGAAAAGAAATACGAGATTTATTTTGAAGGATAGGAAATCACAGGGAAGTGACTTCCTAGAAAGAAAATTATTGTTCTTTGTCTGTTGGGAACGTTATTAATTCACAGCAAGTTTGAGAGAACTCCATCGAGTATTTTCGAGGAGCACTCAAATTCATTCTTTATCACTAATGTGCATAGGCAATTATCTTTGTCTAAAGTCATAAGGCAATACAGATGCAATGCGTGACTTTTAAGATGGCAGCTCGCTCTGCAGAGAGACGATGCCTATAGAGTAAGGGAATGATCCCTGGCACTTATCTAGAGTGCAAAGTTCACCACTCCAGCGGTAGAGCGGGCAGAGTCATGACCTAGTACTGGGAGCCGATAATAAATATACCACCCAATACAGTTATAAAGAGATGTTGAGAGTCAAAACTCGTATCCCTAACTTCCTACACTAGTCCACACAAAGTCTCAAAAGAGACTTGAAGCAAGCAGAGACCACAATCATCGGTCCTAAGTCCATGGGCTAGCGCAGTGCAATAATGTAAATAATAATAGGGTCGTTATCTCTAAACAATAAAATAACCCTATGTTCATTTTATTCAGCAAACAAGGTGTTCCCAACAAACTGAACAGGATAACGAAAGGAATCAACGATTATCAAATATAAAGAGAGTACGAAGGGAGAACCATCCACTTGCCTTCGATTTTCGGGATTTGAGTCCTACGGAATCGATTCACGAGCTTACGACGACTCGAGCGCTTAACCTAATTTGAATACGGTTCCCAAGCGATATCGAATTAAATTAATATTTAATTTATTTCTTGATCGAAGGGAATTATATTTCTCAAATTATCATATTCCATATAATAGTTTTATTGGGCTACATTATATTTGTATTTGTCTTAAAAATTATGGGTGTATGTGTATATATATATACATACATATATATATTGAGGTGATAACTTTATTGCTAGTCCACTATCCCTACGTAATCGAAAATTATGTAACCTATTCATGCTTAATCAACTAGACACGTTAATATGGATGTGAGATGAATTTTAAAAACATTAACTAAGCCTAGTTGGAAGGAATTAGTGCAAGTTAATGTTGGTGGAATTCTTACGTGCATAAGCTAGTGATCAGGCTTCTAATCTACTCCCTAGTGCCGGTCCAATTTACTCTTACTTTAGTGGGTCACCAAAAATTAGAATTTGGCCCACATTAAGTAAAAGTCCAACCCAAAACAAAACAGAAAGCAAGAGGCAGAAGCTTGCCTTCTTCGTTCAGTTTTCACGTAACAATGGCGTCCACCCAGCAACGGCACTACGACAGCAACGGCTCCTGGTGGCGACGGCGGCAACTTGTGGAAACCTAGCTCGTCAAGATCGGAATTAATCAAGAACAACACAAGCGTTGGATCACAAAGATCAAACAAATTCATTCAAGCAAAGTCACAGTAGAGTTTTGCATATTTGGAGAACACCAGTACAAGAACACGATCAGGCTACTGTCGCCACCCTAAACCTAGAAAGGAAATAAAGAAATATTTATATGACCGGTTCAAGAGAGAACCCAAGCCGTTTTATTAAAGCAACGCTGAACCGGACCATTGAAAAGAATAAATGAAAACCGAAACACCCAGCCATGTCTCCGTAGGAATTCTACTTTGCAAGTGATCAAATTCCACGCCTTTGATTTGAATGGCTCCAACTTGAACACTCTATAGAACACCATACTTCAACATTCCCCCTTCAAGTTGGAACATTCACTAAACCCAACTTGCAAGAGAGGAAGTGGTGCTGATTTTCACTCAAGGCTTTCGTCATAATGTCGGCTAGCTGCAATTTTGAGGGAATATAGGCTGTTGCAACAAACCCGGACTGAACCCGCTCCCTGATGAAATGACAGGCAAGGTCGACATGTTTGGTCCTTTCATGGAAACAAGGATTGGCAGCCAGTTGTTGTGCAACCCGATTGTCACAGAACAAGGTAATCGGTTTCTCCACATTCACATGCAGATCATTCAACAAATAACCAGCCTAAATTATCTCTGCGGTAGTAGATGCCATACTCCGGTATTCTGCTTCAGCAGAGGACCTTGATACAGTAGTTTGTTTCTTACACTTCCAAGACACCAAAGCATGACCAAGAAACAAACAATAGCCAGACAAAGACCGTCGAGTAGTTAAACAGGACCCAATCAGCATCTGAAAAAGCTGTCAATTTCAACGAAGTCTGAATAGGATAAAATAAGCCAAGTTGAGGAGTCCCACTCAAATACCTCAACACGTGTTGTAAAGCTCGCCAATGAGGACGTCTAGGTTGAGAAACAAATTGACTGAGATGTTGGACACAATAGGAAATGTCCGGACGTGTCAAGGATAAATACAGTAATCGACCCACAAGACGCCTGTACCTTTCTCCATCAGCCAGTAACTCACCATCATCCAATCGTAATTTTAAACCTGTAGGAAGAGGAAATCTGGCTGGTTTGCAGTCCTTCATGCGACAATCCTCCAGAATGTCACGAATATATTTTTGCTGGCTCAGAATCGTTCCTTTCTCATCTCTGTATAATTCCATACCTAAGAAATACCTTGCCTCTCCCAAGTCTTTGATAGTAAACTGCTGATGTAGGACCTCTTTCATGGATTCTATTTCTTCATCATCATTTCCAGTAATTAAAATATCATCAACGTACACCAACATGGCTGTGAAAGATGTTCCTTCACTTCTCACAAAGAGAGAATAATCAGAATGGGATTGCTTGTACCCATGAGAAACCAAGAACGATGTCAGCTCCAAGTTCCACTACCTAGAAGCCTGTTTCAACCCGTACAGGGACCTTTCCAGTTTACACACCTGACCTGGAGCCCCCTTAGTGTAACCCTCTGGAATCTCCATATATATCTCTTCATCTAATCGCCCATGTAAAAATGCGTTATTTACATCCAATTGATGTAAACTCCACTCTTTTGCAGTTGCCAAAGCTATCAACATCCTCATAGTTGGCACCTTTGCTACAGGAGAGAAAGTATGGCGATAATCTTTCCCGAGTTTCTGGCTGAAACCCTTGACAACTAAGCGCGCCTTATACCTTTCTATCTCTCCATTTGGGTTGAACTTCACCTTGTAAACCCACTTGGATTTGACAGCTTGCTTTCCTGGAGGCAATGTTGTTAAGCTCCACGTTCCATTTTTCTCAAGAGCTTCAAGCTCTTTGTCCATTGCCTCGTCCCACTCCTCACTACCATGAGCCTCTCTGTATGTCTGTGGCTCCTTGACGGTGAGAACATTAGCTAGAGATGCAAAGTATCCGGTTTAAGCGGCATTCACAACATAATCATTCTGCCACAGTGGCGCGTTTCTAGTTCTCTGTGATCTCCTCGGTGCTGGAGAAGCAACAATAGGAGAAGAAGTAATCACTGGCTGAGCATTAGTACTTGCACTTGGCTCAATTTCTAACGCCATATCTTGCCTTTCATCTCTATCATTTTCTTTGACAAAACTGTCATCTTCTGCTACCAGGAGCTGATGTAAGGGATCAAAAAGATCAACCTTACCCGTCCCCATAACCTCAACCTTGTCACTCTTTTTCTCCAGAAACGGAAACCTGTCCTCGTGAAACTGAACGTCTTTGCTGAAAAACAACCTGTTAGCCTCTAAATCAAACACCTTGTATCCTTCGCTATGACGAGGATACCCCAAAAATACACATTTCTTTCCTCTGGCTGCCATCTTATCTGTCGGTTTGGGTGCATTGTAAACAAAACATAAGCATCCCATCACCCTCAAGTTGTCATAACTTGGACACTTGCCAAATAAGACTTCAAACGGAGTCTTCCAATTTAGAACAGAAGAGGGCATTTTGTTGATCACATAAGTCGCTGCCAGCACACATTCACCCCAAAACCTCTGTGGCAAACCAGCTTCCAACCTCATTGCTCTAGCTGTGTCAAGAAGGTGGCGATGTTTTCTTTCCACTCTCCCATTTTGTTCTGGTCGATACACAACAGTTTTCTGATGCACAATGCCATGCTCTGTCATCAATCGACTGCATTCTTTGTTGACGAACTCAGTACCATTATCTACTCTCACTGCTTTAGGATTGACCCCAAACTGAGTCTTCACATATCTGACAAAGGCATCTAGTACTTCATGAACTTGTTGCTTTCCATGCAACAAATAAGTCCATGTCGCACGACTATGATCATCTACTATAGTCATGAAGTTCGTTTCTCCATTCAGTGCCCCAACTCTATAAGGCCCCCATAAATCAATATGCAACAAATCAAAGCAATTTGCAAAATATGATGCACTAGGATAAGAAGGTAACTTATGAAATTTAGCCAACGAACATACTTCACAAAGAAAACTGTTTTGAACAGAATCCTTGCAAACTGGCAAGTGTATCATCTTGGACAAAGAAACATGGCCAAGCCTCTTATGAAGCAAACTGAAATCAAAACTTCTAACAGTAGAGCAACTATAATGTTTCTCAAAATTCAAGGAATTATTTAAAACTCGAACTGAGTTCTCTCTCCCTCCAAGTTGCCCCTTAATTCTGAACAAGCCTCCACTTCCTTGTCCTATTGCCACATACTCTTTACTCATATGGTCCTGCAACATACAGGTATCCTTATGAAAAAGTGCAGTCAAACTCCCTAAAGCAACTACCTTACTTACTGACATCAAGTTGTATCTGAAATCTGGAACATATAGTACATCTTTTAAAACCAGGTTATCATTTAATCTCACATCTCCTATCGTTTGTACTGATTTAGTCGTACCATCTGGTAGCACAATATGAACAGGATACTTAACAGTTCGTGGCATCAACAATGACCCAAAATAAGATGTCATATGGTCCGAAGCCCCGTTGTCAATAATCCAATCACTACCATCATTATGAGCAACATTCAAAGCAGGGACAGAAATACCTGCAAAGTGGATTTTCCCCTTCCCTGACTTGTTTCCATGTCCATAGCTGCTTCCTAAACCACCTCGTATCTCAACATTTAGAGCCTTCTCAGATCTCAAGGCTCTCATCATCTCTTGACAAACATTTGTAAGACTAGACATAGCATTCGCAAGCTGAGATTGGTCCATTCCTCTTTGATCATTACCACCATTGCTCTCAAGTGGAGTATCGCTGCCAGTAAAGCTTTCACTCTCCACATTCGCTGCTACCTTCGGTCCTCTCCTCACCTTCTTCCCTTTGTACCAATCGGGATAACTGATAAGCTCGAAACAATTGTCTTTAATGTGCCCTTCTTCCCTGCAATGATAACAGACTCGCTTGCCATGCCCTCTTGACTTGTTGTGATCTCTTTTCTCTCCACTGTAACTGCCGTTACCCCGGTTACCCTCTGCTGAACCACTGCGACTTCCATTACCACCTCTGAAAGCACTCCTCTGTCCTGCCATAAAGGCCGAACCTTCCACACCAACTCCAGCACTAGAATTTGCATTCCTTTGCGCCTCAACAGTTGAAACAATATTAAAGGCCCTTGCAATCAACGGCAAAGGGTCCAAAGACACCACATAAGTTTTGGTAGCCTCAAATTCAGAGTTCAATCCCATTAAAAACTGCATGACCTTAGCCTGATTATCCTGCTCAAGCACTTTGGCTGCAATCCGACATTTGCACTTCTCCATCACTCCATAGTTGCAAACAGGTAAAGCAACCAAACTAGATAATTGATCCCAACATTTCTTAAGTCTACAATAGTACTCAGTGACACTCATATCACCTTGTGTAACCTGAGCCAGCTCTTGTCGGATCCGAAAAATAAGCGGTCCATTGTTCTGCTGATATCGCTCGCAAATCTCGAGCCACAAGGCCCTGGCTGAATCAGTATAGATGAACCCATTCGACATTTCCGTTGTCATAGAGCTCAATATCCAACAAGCTACCATGGAGTCACATCTCCTCCATCGATCCAGATCGCTCGACCCGACTTCAGGTCGCCTCTCAGTTCCATCAACAAACCCCAATTTCATTTTCGACATCAGGGCCCGTTCCACCTGTCGGCTCCACGCCATGAAGTTGCTTCCGTCGAAAGGCGCGTTCGTGAGCGACATCCCCGGGAAATCCGAGTTCGACAGTTGCAGCGGATCCACCATGATCGCCGCTGAGTCAGTGGCCGAATTAGCACCTGAACCACCAGTTTTCGTCATTGCACAACTTGGGAAAGCAGATCACACAAAGCGATCGAACAAAACCACACCAGATTGTGCAAACCCCCCAAAAGAAAATCTGATCGGGAAAGGAAAACCGCGAGTACGAGACTAGAGTTTCTCTTGCTCTGATACCATGTGGAAACCTAGCTCGTCAAGATCGGAATTAATCAAGAACAACACAAGCGTTGGATCACAAAGATCAAACAAATTCATTCAAGCAAAGTCACAGTAGAGTTTTGCATATTTGGAGAAAACCAGTACAAGAACACGATCAGGCTACTGTCGCCACCCTAAACCTAGAAAGGAAATAAAGAAATATTTATATGACCGGTTCAAGAGAGAACCCAAGCCATTTTATTAAAGCAATGCTGAACCGGACCATTGAAAAGAATAAATGAAAACCGAAACACCCAGCCATGTCTCCGTAGGAATTCTACTTTGCAAGTGATCAAATTCCACGCCTTTGATTTGAATGGCTCCAACTTGAACACTCTATAGAACAACATACTTCAACACAACTCCAGCGATGGCGGGCTCCGACGACGAGAAGGGGCGGACAGCGGCTTCCGGCGATGGAGGAAGGCCTGCAGGGCGGTGGTCTCGGTGAGGATCGACGGGTAACAAGGCCCGATCGGGTATTCCTCGGAGGCCGAAAATGGAATCGATTCGGCTCGGACTTTGAACGGAAATTGTAGAGGAGTTTTAGGGAAGTTAAGATCTGATTTTTGTTTGCCAAGAAGACTGCTACTTATAGCCGAAAATGGCTCGACAGATCTGAACGAAAAATGTCGTTCATGGCTCGAGGTGGATTGTTTTTACTCAATTGAAATCAGTTTTGGTAGGGGGAGGAGTAGAGGTGAGGACAAGGGAAAGATGGGTGTAATAAATGTAGGAAGTTCACGGGACTGTTCTCCGGATTTTTGGGCAGGGGTGATGGATATGAGACCTTGCTTGCACTCCCCAATTTACAGAGGCAAATCACCATGGTCATACGCAGGGAAGTTTTTCTTGGGCAGAGGTGTTGAGTTGATAGCTTGTCCGTCTCCAATTTATTACCCTGGTTACACAACTACACGCAAGAGAGAAGAGTAGGGTGACAGGGGTGAAAATCAAAGGAAGGTTGACCGGATTTCTCGCTGCACAATTTCGCCCGCCTTGCGGATATGACCGGAGAAAGGAACCGGAATTTTCGCCGGTCAAACTTGGTACAAGGGGGTTATTTGGGTTTAATTTAAACATGCGCCCAAGCTTTTGATCAAATCTTATAAATATAACAATTAGCCCAATTTAATTAATTATTGCTAATTAATAATATTAATCTTCTCAAATTACATTTATGAGTGAAAATACTTAATTTTATCTTTAGACTATAAATCTCTATTTTATACTTTTAAATTATATCTAACGATTAATATGTTTTCTTGAAAGCTTTAGTTTGTCATGACGAAAACGAACTCATTAGAATTGTTCTTAAACTTCCAGTAGAATATATTACATACTATCTTATAAAAATAGCGGGTATTACAGCGCCCACTGCCCGTCTGCGGTCGCTGCCCTTGTGGCGGCGGTCGCTGTCCTCCTGGCACTGGGCGTTAGTTCGGTAGAATTGCCATAACTTTTTGGATACTTATCGAAGCTCTAATGAAGGTTTTGGAATCACTCAATTCCGAGCTCTAATGAAGGTTTTATGAATTTTTGAAGTTGAGGGTTCCGTTTAGCGTTATCCATCGTTACACGGTTTAATCGGGTGACTTTTACCCTTTCTCTTGTCGTTCCAAAGACAAAGTTGAGTCATAAAACTAAGGAGAATTTCATAATCCATTTTATAAAATTTGCGGATATTATAATAATTCTATCATAATATATAAATCCCAATCTTATCATTCTATCCTAAATTTGTTATTTAAAAAAATATTTATTCAAGTCATAATGTATATATCATATAATTCTAATAAAATAAAATATTAATCATAAGTTATTTTCGTAATTTTATTATAATATTGTTTTTTATATAAACAATCAATTATAGCACATTCTGCTACTATTTTTATACATCTTCCAATTATTAAAATATACTTTTTGCTATCACATCATCCTAAAATCACAATAAAATTATTAATTAAAAACATTAGATGATATACTTTAATACTTGTCATAAATATAAATTAGACAGATTAAACTTTAGATACAAAATAGATTTCATAATTTAGATAATGATTCGTTAGTATTTTAATTTGATATTTATATAGTTCTTATGTTAAATAGTTTTTCACACCATAATTACATATACATACAAGATAATTAGGCTCTCATTTTTTTATCTATATTAATATTCTCTATATTTTTAATATCATTTTATATTAATCCAAGTTTTTATTTAAAGTTGTTGACTCAATTATATAAGTTAGTTTGTGCAGTTTAATTTAAATGCAAAAATATTATTTTTATCAATTTTTAATAAAAATTTATTATGCATTATGTAATTTTTTTATCGATCATTTAAATATATAAATTTATTTTTGTGTAAAAACTTAATACATAAATACAATATGTTTTTTACATAAATATTTGTTAATACAGAAAAATTAATATATATATACTCCAAAAAAATCATTATTTTAATATAACAATATGTGTAATCATTAGAGGTATCAAACAGGTCGGGTCGGGTGGATTCGGGTTCGGGTTGAGTGCGGGTTCGGGCCAATCAAGTTACATGTTAAGTCGAGTCAAGTCTTGACAGGTTATTGCGCGGGTTCAGGTCGACCTAACAAGTCAACAATTTGAATTTTTAATGATTATTAAAATAATATTATGATAAAATATATTATAATATTTATAAGAAAATATATTTATTCTACATATATATAAAAAATCGGGTCGGTCAGGTCGGTTTCGGGTTTCACCCAATTGGGTTCGGGTTAATAGGGTTGGGTTTTTTCTTTGCTCGCTACTATTCGGGTCGGGTTTCAACTCAGAAATTTTCGGTTGGTTCGGCTCGATTTTTCGGGTCCGGTCAGGTTTTGACAGCTCTAGTAATCATTATAGTAAATTTATATACAAAGTGATAAATAATTAATGACGTCCCCGTACAAGGTACTAGTCATTCGCTAGTAAAAACTAATGCCATGTCATCAAACTTGAATACAATGATAATTTATTTTTTTCATTAGTATTTTTTTGAAAATGACAATTATATCTACTTCATATCTTATCCGATTTACTTATATATATATATACATATATATCTACTTTATATCTTATCTAATCTCCTTATGTCTACTTTGATATGTTATCCCCATTTTTTATATCTTAAGATTTTTTTAACATTATATCCTTATACGGATAAAAAAAATTCAAGTGATTTTTTATGAGATCTTAACCATTTTTTCCCTATAATTAGTACTCCCTCCGTCCCATTTTGTTTGTCCTAAAGTACATATTTTGCAGTTATTAAGGAAGTGATAAAGTAGTATTGGGAGAAGAGAAAGTGGATAAAGGTTAAAATTAAATAAGGGTAGTTTTGTAATTTTATAGGAGTGAAAAGTTGAAAAGTGATATTAAATGAGGGTATTATTGTAAGAAATTGTTGATATAAAAGGAAAGAGGACAAACAAATTGAGACGACGGAAAAGGAAAGAGGACAAACAAAATGGGACAGAGAGAGGGTATATGTTTTGTCATTATTAAATCTTGAAGAATAGTGAAAAAATTTTCTCATATTATCATAGGACAATAGTATATTAAATAATAATAAAGAAATTTCACCCGGTAATAAATATAAAAAAATGAATAGAATTATTTTAAAATTAACATTCTATTAATATATAGATATATATGTCAATAGGTTGAGACTCGAGTCTATCGTCTTTGGATAGTAAATCCCCAAGTTAAAAGCGGATTCATATCGAAATTCAATCTCAAATCAATCGTGTAGGGGATATACTAGTTCAAATAATGTAAGTCACCGAATCTTTGCAAAAATAAACTTTGATAAGATGTGTGAACATCATTGAAAATTCGTTTTTTGTCCATTAATCTAATTAACGCCGCCGGAGAGACTATACTCAAGTTGTACCAAAACATCCCTTCTACCATCCTCTACAAAAAATAAGCATTTTATTTTGATGACGATGTAGAGACTGTAGAGGACAGCCATAGGCCCATAGGGGTTGTTAATCGCCGATCGAAGGAAGTTTGAAGCAAATCAATGAAGCCACACCACACACATAACTAAGCCACCACATCTTACGTACATATATAAGCTGGGTGGGAGCTGCAGGGTTTACATTGAACATATGTAAATACGTATGTCTGCGAGCAGATGTCTTTCTTATTCATCAGGCTTTCTTTTGCAGCGATCGTATCGGTCACAAGGTCGGTTCCCCGGTCCTTCTGGGCCTCCCTCGCATTGGTAATACGTCGGAGCTTTGCAGGCAGGAGGACGAATCAAAGCTTTGTAGACACTCAAGCGGTCTAGAGTGTCTGAAGCAAGCATCCTATGGGTTGACGCCGACTCCCATGTCGAGAACTCGGATGGTGATCCGCCATCGAAATCGAGCTCGATATCAGAGAGGGGTGAGCTGGCACTTGTGCTGTTGCTCGTGTCGGTGGTCCAGCCTTTGTATTCTGGTCTGCAAAGGACAGCATGGTCAGGGACGTTGACTATAACAGTAACAATGAGCAGGAGAATATGCAGGGTGATGGAGAAGAAGATTTGGGGGGGTTTTGGGATATTAGCCATGGCTTACTTCAACACTCAAGTGTACGTACGTGATTGTATTCTCAACCCTCTATATATAGAATATAGTATAGCGAGGGGCATGGACGGAAATGAAATCATGTTGTTAATTAATTAGTGCGGTTCTGTCTTTGCGCCTCAATTAGTTTTTTTATATAAGAGATTATAATATAATTAAAGAAATCATATATGATTAATTAAAAATATAATATTATTAAGTATATAATATAAATGTAAAACTTAAATATTTAAATTTTAAATTTATATAATTTTTATAAAAATTAATTTTTTTATTAAATTTTACAAAAATTCGATACGGATCGGAGTCAGAACCGACGACCTCCATTTTCATAAACCGAGGATTGGACCGGGACTGGATTTTACGCACCCCTAAGTCTAAGTACGCGTGCTGATCGATCGAGTAATGAAACAAAAAGTTGAATATTAATAATAGGACCACAAACAAAATAATAGGACCACATGTTTCGGTGGGAGGGAGGGAGTGGCCACGTGTATTGCCACAAGATTCAAGAGGGATATGATTTTTAACGTACTGTTCCACAACTCAACCTTGGCTACTTAATTGACTAGTTGACCATGCCCATTTTTCACTTGATTCACCCCTCTACGTACCCAAACATATATACCAACGGGGCCTACTCATCTTTTCGTACACAGGTCGGGCTTGCTTTGCTCACTTCTAGCCTAATTAAGTACAATGCAAGCCTATCGATCTATACCTTCAAAATGCCACCCATCGGTCTCATCACCACCTTTTTTTTAAGGGAAATTCCGGATGGTGCCCTCGAGTTTTTGACTTTTCCGGATGGTGTACAAAAAAAACGTTATTCCGCCATATACCCCTGAGGTTTCGGTTTAGTTCGTACCGTGCCCAAAATTCAAAAATCTAACAAAAACTCACTCCTTCCGTCAGCCTATTTTTAAAACAAAAAAAAAATTAAATTTTAAAAGGTAAAAAGAGAAAAGCGAAGGAGGGCAAGGAAGGGCGTCTCCCACAAACACGAGAGGGAACTCGGGAGGAAGGTGTTCCGGCGAAGCTGCTCATCGGAAGGGAGTCTCCGGCGAACGAAGCCCCACCACGGACGACGAACAGTCGGGAAGGAGGCGACTCGGGAGGAAGGTGGGCGGAGGGGTTTGGGGTTCCGGTCTCCTTGCTCGCGGACGACAAACAGTCGAAGCTGCTCGTCGGAGGGGTTTGGGGTTCCGGCTCTGTCGAAGCTGCTCGACGGAAGGCAACAGTTATTAGGTCGAAATTTATGTTCAATCGATTCTGCTTCAATTTATGTTCAATCGATTCTGCTTCAATTTATGTTCAATTGATTCCGGGGTGTGGAATTAGGTCGAAATTTGCAGTATTGGTTACAACATTCAATGCATAGACAAAACTGTTATAGCATTACTTGTATTACAAAGTTATTTTGGTCACAAAATTCTCAAACTCACATGGATGGGAAAACATCGGGGGTGCCAGGTATGTGGTTACAACAAGCTTGAACAGCAACAGTGGAATGTCTATAATCAGGAGCAAGCTTGATAGTAACTGAATCTAATCAAACAAGTTCAAACGAAATAAGGCTAAAGAACATCTTATGTACTAAAGTAGTTACAGAGGGCTTCCATTGCTGAACCCTGAACATCTTATGTGGGTAATTTTTGGTGTTTCAGTGTTTGTTTTTTGCTTAATCATTTGTGTTGTAGCCGTGGTTTATTTAAAGAGGTTCAATAGCAAATTAACAACATTCTCCATATAGATGGCAAAATTCAATTCATTTTGTTGACTTCTCATCAATGGTGGTCAGCAAGAGTAACACTTTCTTAAACAACGACGTAAAAAACAGAGCTCAAATCTCTTAAGAAAAGTGCAAAAGTAGTCTGAACTATATCAACTCTCAAGTCCAAGGAAAAAACCAGTATCATATCTAGGACACAAAACATAAGAAAGTACGGAAGAAGGATATGTTCTTAAGCTGTGGTTGCAGATTGAGCTTGCAGCCTCTTCCTAGCTTCCTCAATGATTGTGAGCTTGATACCTTTGCCCTTGGGAAGAGAGATCCACGGTTTGGTACCTTTGCTGATTGTGAACACGTTGCCCAAACGAGTGGCGAACTCATGGCCCTGGGAGTCGGTGACGTGGATAGTCTCGAAGCTTCCCTTATGCTTCTCTTTGTTCTTGATCACTCCAACACGGCCTCTGTTCCTCCCACCAGTCACCATCACCACGTTACCGACATCAAACTTGATGAAGTCAACAATCTTGTTGGTTTCAAGATCAAGCTTGATCGTATCATTAGCCTTGATCAGAGGGTCAGGATAACGGATTGTGCGTCCATCATATGTGTTTATGTAGGGAATTCCCTTTTGTCCGAATCGGACTGAGCAAACCTTGCACAGCTTGAACTGTACACAACCAAACCACATAATTATCAGTTCAAAAACATATATAGGCATGAAGTTATACAATTGAGTAAACTGATCAAAGTGTTCAAAAGAAAATCTTTGCCTCCTCATCTCTGATGGAGTGGAGTCGGAACCTTCCCTTTGTGTCATAAAGAAGACGGAAGTTCTCATTTGTCTTCGGGATTGAGAGGACATCTACATCAAGTTGCAAATACAAATTTATTCACCAGCTTGAGTTCATATAAGTACTAGCCTATATATGTTGCACATACAAATTTATTCACCAGCTTGAGTTCATATAAGAATTGTCCATTCCTATGGTGTAAAAGGATAAATTGTGCAAAAAGAAGAAAGGTAAACATTATTCTTCAATAGATGAAAGTAATCGAGCAGCTTGTTTTCTGAGATTTTGGTTGGTAGCTTTTCAACTCAGCTCATTCCATCTCTTCTTGTTCAATCTACTACAACTAGTTTACAGTAACATTGTACCTAGTAATATATACCCTCTGGATCATAACCACAAACTCCCTATTTCAATTCATTCGATGCTGAGAAATCAAAACCCTAACATAAATCGATCTAGATTCTCCTGCTTCCCGATTTTGGTTGGTAGTATGATTACCTGTTGCTGATATTGACCAAGCTACCGCCCTCCTACGGACCACCGAGTCGCCTCCGTCCGTTAACTTCGTCTCCTTCCCGAGTCGCCTCCTACCCGAGTCGCCGGAGCCGCCCTTCCTCCGAAGCCACCCTCCTTCACGTCTTTGTGGGAGACGCGGCCCTTCCTCCGATTGCCGTCCTTCCTTCGCACTTCGCCTCCTTCGTTCCTCTCCTTTCCCTTTTTTTTTTCCTTATATAAATTTTATTTTCTTTTTGTTTTAAGAGAACTGACGGAAGGAGTGAGAATTCGTTAGATTTGTGAATTTTGGGCACGGTACGAACTAAACCGAAACCTCAGGGGTATATGGCGGAACAACTTCTTTTTTTGGACACCATCCGGAAAAGCCAAAAACTCGAGGGCACCATCCGGAATTTCCCTTTTTTTAATATCTACGGAGTATTAGTTTAACCCTTAAGATTACCTTTGTCTAAAATCCTACACCACCACGAGTGCGAGCCTTAGTTTAATAAAAATGCTTGCCCCCATCAAACACCCAAAGCCACCATGCCCTCGTTCCCGCCTTAAATTGACTCGCCAATCAATCTCCTCATCCATTCTACTATTCTAGTCTCAATCGATACCCACTTCGGGTCCGGTCGTGGGTTAGAAGTTGTTAATGATATCGTCATGATGACATCATTAAAACTAATCTGCAATGCATTTATTACATCATTATGATGTATGAATGCCGTCATAGTAGGGAGATATATATATACACCCATATACTGGGCGGTCATATTCGTAATATAATATGTATTTTCAAATAAAATACCCTATATAAGTGCAAACCTTATGGTATTAGCACTACTAACTAGCCTCAATGCATTGGAAAGTCAAAATGCTCATAATGCGTTTGTGAGTGACATAACTCAATGGCGCAAATAAGACTAGTTTTGAGGACGCCATGACTTTAAGCTAGTGGGGGGAATAAGCACCTAACTCATAAGTCGTAATATACCCAACATGCGCATGCGCATGCACACTTGGTTTTTATGTATTTGTTTTTTTGGTAGAATTACTCACCGATACTGGTAACAAATTTGATGAAGCTAATTGGCAGCATAATCGTCTTTGTAACCCTGACCCTCGCACTCCTCGGAGCAACAAACATCAGCGGCAGCTAATCGTCTCCGTCTCCTCCACCGAACCCTACCTCACCGTCCTCGTCGACTCGGGCCGCCACCGTCTCCTCGGCAACTTCAGCGCCTACCTCTCCCTCACATCCACCTCCACTTCCATCGTCGCCAGAGAATTCTACGTCCACGTAACCGGAGCTCGACTCCGCCTCACCTTCTCCCCCTCGGTACAGGGCTCCTACGCATTCATCAACGGGATCGAGGTCGTCTCCGTCCCGGAAAGCCTCTACATCGGCCCCACACGCGCCATGCCAAGCTACGTACTACCCTCCTCCGTCCCCGGTCTAACATTCGACCTCGCCGAGCCCTCCACAGCTCTCGAGACGGCTTACAGGCTGAACGTGGGCGGGAGAGAAGAGTCCCTACTCGACGACAGCGGCAGCATGTACCGCACCTGGGCGCGCGACGACCCCTACTTGGCGGGCAACTTCGTCGGCCTCACGGGCTACGACGACAACAGCACCTCCATCGAGTACACTGCCGCCACCCCGAGCTCCAGCGCCCCAACAGGGGTCTACCAGTCGTTCAGGCTGATGGGGCACCAGAGCTACGCGTATCGGAAGACCGTGAACCTCACTTGGGGATTCGAGGTCGATCTCGGGTTTAGCTACTTGGTGAGGCTGCACTGGTGCGAGGTTGTTAGGGACGTCAACTCCTCAAACAGCAGGCGGTTCGATGTTTACATTGGCCAGCTCATGGCACAGGAGGACTTGGATATATACGAGCGGGTTGGCGGCCATACGCCTATGTTTCTCGATTATGTTATCCGCATGTTTGATGACGATCCTAGCGCTGGAAGCAGGGGACTTCTGCAGATTGCTCTGCACCCGAATTTTGGATTACATCCACGGTGAGCTGCTCTATTTCGATCAGTTCAACTCTCTTGGCGGCCAATATCTTATTGACAAGAAATTACAGAATTGATCACTAACTCCTATTGACAAGAAATTATAGAATTGATCTGCTAATTAACTCATTCCAGGACATTGATTACCAACATATATACATATGAGAAAGACTTTTTATATACATATGTTAGATGTTAGACAGTTTGGACAATCAGAAATAGAGAAAAAATGAGGCCATTTTGTTTGTCTCATACAAGATTTGAATTACATTGCAGGTATTACGACGTCTTGTTAAACGGCGCGGGTTGGAGATAATTAAGATCAACAAATCAGATGGCAGTCTTGACGGAACAAACCTTAGCAGTCCACCTTCCGCAGGTCCAATTACAAAAACGCCTTCTTCACGATCAAACTCGACCTCACACACCATCCTACTCATCGTCGGTGTCGTGGCCGGAGCCATCCTCCTTGCGTTCTTCCTCTTCTACCTCTTGATCGTCCGAGGACGGAGACTGCGCGAAACCTCAAGCAAGTCAAAGAGCCGTGGGCGCAGCGCTTCCCTGCCGACACATCTATGCCAACACTTTACCCTGGAAGAGATCAGGCTCGCCACGTCGGACTTCAACGACTCACTCATTGTGGGCCGTGGTGGGTTCGGCAACGTCTACAAAGGCACTCTCATGGCGGATGGGCCCACCACGGTGGCCATCAAGCAGCTGAACCCACTCTCAAGCCAAGGCGCGGAGGAGTTCAAGATGGAGATCGAGTTGCTCTCCAAGCTCCGCCACGTCAACCTCGTCTCCCTCATCGGGTACTGCAATGATGCCGGAGAGATGATCCTCGTCTACGAGTACATGTCCCGTGGCACCCTCCGGGACCACCTCTACCCGCACACCGGCTTTGATGATCCCGATGCGGCGGCACATCTTTCGTGGCGTCGGCGTCTCGAGATTTGCGTGGGGGCCGCGCGGGGCCTCCATTATCTCCACGCCGGCGCCCACAGAAGGATCATCCACCGCGACGTCAAGTCAACCAACATTCTCTTAGACGATAGGTGGGATGCCAAGGTGTCGGATTTCGGGCTATCGAAGCTGGGGCCCGTAGGGGGCGAGCTCAGCCACGTCAGCACCGCCGTGAAAGGGAGCTTTGGGTACGTGGACCCGGAGTACTATCGGCGTCAGCAGCTGACGGAGAAGTCCGATGTGTACTCGTTCGGGGTGGTGCTGTTCGAGGCTTTGTGCGGTAGAGCCGCCGTGAACCCGAACCTGCCCAAGGAGCAGGTCAGCCTTCGGGTTTGGGCGAGGAGGAACCAGACGAGCGGGACCCTCGACACAATTGTGGACCCCACAATCAAGGGTGAGATAACGCCCGAATGCTTGAGCAAGTTCGGTGAGGTAGCCGAGAGCTGCGTTCGGGATGAAGGGGCGCATAGGCCGTCCATGGCCGACGTGATTGGGGGCCTCGAGTTAGCTCTCCAGTTACAGCTCGAGTCTTTGGCGATAACTACTACTAATAGTCATCAAGATACTGAATGTGATGAAAGTATCCCTGATGAACGATTTCAGGCTATTAAAATCAATTCTTCGACCACAGATGCAAGTGCTAAGCTGATTGAAAGCTCGGGAGAAAGCGCTTGGACGACATGTATAAATGACTCCACGTCCAGGCTGTTCAGTACCACTACTTCAAAGGGTAATGGTGAATCACCTAGTGTGTTCTCACAAATCCTCATGCAAGAAGGGCGATGAGATAAAAGAATATTATAATATTGTTATACATACAGTATAATAGCAGCAAGGATCTTCTACTCCTCTCCCTACTCCCCTCTATACTCCATTCCTTTTTTATGCTACAAAATAATAATAATAAAATTTTATAAATATATTTTCATGTTAACAATACTTAGTCATAAATATTTGTACATTTCTTATCGTAAAAAATTATCATTAATATTGTTTTACATTAAAATAATGGAATAAATCATATTTTTGACATTTAAAAAATATTGACTAGGAGTTTATATCATAAAATTATACTAGTACATAAGAATAACCATTTATACACAAAAATAATTTTTATAATTTTTTTTATTATAATTTTATGGTATAAATAATAAAATGGAGCATGGAGAGGAATAGGGAGAGGAGTAGAAGATCTTGACTGGTATAATAGTATATGGGTTACAATGTACTCTCAATTTCTTAACTAAGTTAGTCCCATAGAGAACCTCTACATCAGTTTCAGATCTGCGCGCAAATTGAGCGAGACGGGAAGACGAGGCAGTATCGATGTCTGCAAATTAAGAGATGTTAAAAATATAGAAACGTGGAATGGAGATTTATCTCAATCTCATTCGATTAATCACAAACAGCAATGCCTTATATATAGGCTACAACCTCTAATTAATATAAGAAAAATAAATAATAAAAATTACCTAATGAAGTGGGCACATATCCCACATTCTCAAATTGCACGTCCACCACTAACAACTCAGCCTAAAATTTCTATTCAATTCTAACAAATTAATTAACAAACTTAATTAAGTTTGAATCACCTATTCTAACATCACCCCTTGATTCAAACTTCTATATTTGTATCTCTATTGATCTGAATTGTCGGAAGCACTTGTCTTCTTTCTCAATTGTAGATGCACTTCTCATCCACTTCATCTTCATTATGGTTGGATACACTTCTTGCTTGTATGTTCTTCTTTATATATGAACTTGGATCATCTTCTTGTTGTTGTACATTGTAGATTCTGACTTTTTTTTGTAGGTAGATGCACTTGTCATCTCCATCATTGTACTTGTTCTTCTTAATTTGTAGACGCACTTCTCGTCTCCATCTTTGATTTCTTTGTCGGAGCACTTTCTCTCTCCGGTTTCCTTCTTGTTTGAATCCCATCTTTTGATAGAGCACTTCTCTCCATCATCTTCTTCTTTAATGGAGCACTTCTCTCCATAATTCCTTACGAGAAACTTCATTCTCAATTTTTTTTTTGTTTGGAGCACCAATTCTCCACCATGGAGCACCATCTCTCCATCAAATCTCTCCTCTTTTTTACTCTTTTTTTTTTGTAGGGAGCACCATCTCTCCCATCATTTTTCGCTCGATTGGATCGAACCCGGAAGGAAACTACCTCTGCTCTGATACCATGTTAAAAATATAGAAACGTGGAATGGAGATTTATCTCAATCTCATTCGATTAATCACAAACAGCAATGCCTTATATATAGGCTACAACCCCTAATTAACATAAGATAAATAAATAATAAAAATTACCTAATGAAGTGGGCACATATCCCACATTCTCAAATTGCGCGTCCACCACTAACAACTCAACCTAAAATTTCTATTTAATTCTAACAAATTAATTAACAAACTTAATTAAGTTTGAATCACCTATTCTAACAAGAGAGATGGGAAGACAAGGCAGTGTAGACAGCGCAAGTTGTCGGGAAGGAGAAGGAAGAGAGGAGGAGGTGAAGTGGAAAGGAAATGCACATCCTAGATCTGCAAATCGGTTGATGGAGAAGAGTCTACATGCGCAGTTTACAGGTTAAGAATGAATTAAGTATATGGTAATGGAAAAATGTCATATAGCAAGTGTTAGTACACGAAATATGTCGGTGTACAAGTCTCAATTCCTTCTTCAATGACCTTCTTCTCCAAGTGCAAAACAATGGACAAAGGGGGCGGAGACCCCCTAATCCACCTCCGATGCCTAACTCAGTAGAGTATTCGCAAGGGTAAACAGTAGAGAGAGGCGCAGGGTAGGGCTATCACAAATTAAACGATGATCAGCCCCTCTAGGGTAGTTTGTGTATATCCTTTCTACATGGTGAAGACATGTATTTATAGTGGAGAGAGAGGGCTAGGGTTAGTTCTTTGGAGCCCAATTAATAATTCTATCTTATTAAATAGGATAGAATCTTCCAACTACCGGATAACTACCAGGATTTAATAGGCTAATAAAGATATTTATTAGATATGCTTACTTGGCTGGCGAAAATATTATCCTTAATTATGATGGTAAATTTACCCACCTACAAATGCCCCACCTACGTCTTTGTTGCGTGACTAAGACGTAGGTACTCTAGGATTGACTTGGAGTGACTTATGTGGATTAGGAGATTGACGCGTTTGCACGTCCATGAGCGAGTGTCATGGGAACCCCCGTGAGCGAATATCACGGTCCCACCCCCCGTGAACGAATATCACGGGGCTCCGCGAGCAAATATCGCGGTCCGTGAGCGAATATCACGGGAACATCCGTGAGCAAGTATCACGGGAACGACCGCCGTGAGCGAGTATCACGGAAATTACCGTGAGCGAATACACGGGAACCATCACGAGCGAGTACGCGGGAACCGTCGTGAGCGATTATCACGGGAACCATCCGTGAGCGATTATCATGGGAACCATCCGTGAGCGATTATCACGGGAACCATCCGTGAGCGATTATCACGGAAACCATCCGTGAGCGATTATCACGGGAACCATCCGTGAGCGATTATCATGGGAACTTCATGAGCGAATCTCAAGGTCCGTGAGCGAATATCACGGGAACTTCATGAGCGAATCTCAAGGTCCGTGAGCGAATATCACGGGAACTCTATGGGGGATCAAGCCATAGTCCGTGAACAAATATCACGGGAACTCCATGAGTGAAATTCAAGGTCCATGAGTGAAACTCAAGGTCCATGAATGAAACTCAAGGTCCATGAGCGAAACTCACGGGAACTCTATAGGGGCCAACCATAGTCCGTGATCAAATATCACGGGAACTTCCGCGAGTGAATGTCGCGGGAACCCCCTACGTAGCTAGCATATGCAGGAGTCCGTTAGTATGATGAACTAACGTAGCGCATATATATATTTTTTTATGCAAGACTCTTCTAATGCAAAAACCGATTATTAAAAAATAAACATGAATGACATGATCCTAAAAATTAAGCTAATGAAAGAAGAACGACCTAGGGGCCTCGTCAAAAAACCACATGGGAAAAAGAGTGCCCCTGCCTACATGAATCCTAGTCCCGGAATCCCCACGCATAAGGGTCGGGTACCCGCGGTCGCGCCCGTTCAGGCTTAGTCGCGGTTGCGGTTTGCCGGCCGTCTCCGGCGTGACCTGCCCCTGCTGCGACTCTTCCCTGGGCAAGGGGTTTCGCGCTCTGGACCGAAACCGCGGTCGCGGTTTGGAGACCCGCGGTCACGGCGCACTGAACCGCGGGCGCGACTTGGATCTCGTGAGCGCGGTCGTACGACCCATCGCCTTTTCTTGATTCGTCTCTGCGTTCGTACTTGGATTCCTTTAGCCTGCTTGCTCCCTTGGTTCCTTGATGAGCGTTCTCCCATCCTGGGGCTCTCACGCTCGGATGGGGCCTGAGGCGAGGAAGGCGACTTCCTTCTTGCCTCGCGATTAGCTTCTTCTAAGCGCACATGTCGGCAGATACGCTCTCGAAGTTCATCAATGGTGGGAGGAGGATAGAGTATCAAATCCTCCCTCAACCTGCTTTCGAGCGGGAGCGCTCCTTTGAAAGCGGCTAGCGCGGCCTTCTCACCGCATCCCTCAACATCGGTGTAGCATTCCATGAAACGATTCGAGAAGCTGCGTAAGCTCTCGTCTTGATTCATTTTGAGATCAAAGAGCGTGTCAAGGGACGCTGCGTCTCGGTAATTGGCGATGTAACGCTTGATGAACAAAGTGGCGAGTTGTCTCCATGATCGTATTGATCCGGGTTTTAAGCTTTGGAACCACTTGAGAGATCCCTGGGTGAGGCTGCTCGGAAACATCTTACACATCACGGCTTCTTCGGACACCCACAATGTCATCTTGTACGAAAACAAGGCTATGTGGCTTATGGGGTCCGAATGTCCATCGTAAAGATCAAAGGTTGGTGGAGAGAATTTTGCTGGGGGCTTGGCTCGCAAGATCTCCTCGCTGAATTGTGTCGATGTCACCATCGCCAACTTGCGCTCAGCCTGCTCTTGCGCTGATCGTAAGGTTCCTCTTTGCGATTTTAAGAGTTCGAGTAACGTCTTCTCAGCGCGCGTGAAAGCCCGGTCCTCTCCTTCATGCTCATCCCTACTACCCCAATCATGAGTCGAATTAGGGTTTTTGGGAGAGCCATGACCTTTGTCTTTAGGTTTGCCGAATCCTTCGCGCCATTCGCTCAAACCGCGGGCGCGGGTGCTGGGACCGCGGTCGCGCTGTTTTGGACCGCGGTCGTGGGTTGTCGGACCACGGTCGCGGTTGCCGTCGCGGCAATTTCCGCGATTGGTTGGGTTCCGCCGAATCCTCCGAGATTGAATCCTCGGGTTGAGGGTGGCTCGTAGTTCGCGATCCCTTGGATGAGGGTGGCTTGCGACCCCTCTTCCTTCCTCGGCCTTTAGGTGGCCGGCGATCGCCATCGCAATCGAATCGCACCTCCTCTAGCTCTTTAGCATCGATGGGTTTAGAGCTACTCCGATTGTCCGCGGCTATGATGACACTAGCGAGTCGCGGAGTAACCCTAGGTTCGTCGAGAGGGCGCTCGCCCCGAACCCCCCTCAAAGCATGCTTCAGCCTTGCGATTTCTTCTAGGGCTTGGTCCAAGCGAGACCTAGCCTGTTCGCACTCCGACCGCATTACCTCTTCCTCTCTTAGAGTGCCGGCCAGGATATGGATGACCTCGTCACCCTGCTCGAGCCTGGTGGAGGATGATGCCCCAATCACGCCGCTTGGGTTGGCGTGAATCGTTTGGCCCATTGCGCACCGCGAATTTGGGTTTTCGTGATTGGGCTCAGGCTCGCGAATTTGCAACTCGCGGTTGCGGTTTGGCTCTATGACCGCGGTCGCGCTTTCAGGCCTACCGCGAATCTCTTGGCCTAGATTTACTTCGACTTCAGCGATTCGTATCGTGGAATCCCTTGATCGACTAGATAAAGTTGGTTCGGACCATACGCGGCGATGACTCTCAATCCCGTCGCCTGACGCGAGTCCCCATAGGTCTGTGCGATGAACAGACGCGCATGCAAGGGGGACCAAGTCATGGGTAGAGTCGGATCCGGGCAAGGCGCCTTGCACGGATCGCGATGTGGTCCGATCTCCCGAGCGAATATCGGGATTTACGCATGTCGGGATTCGCCCCTCCGGGCGATTTTCGGAGTTCGATCGCTCTGGCGCCGATCCGCGGTCGCGGGTGGGTGACCCGCGGTCGCGGGCGTCGATCCGCGGTCGCGGGCCTCGATCCGCGGTCGCGGGCGTCGATCCGCGGTCGCGGGCGTCGATTCGCGGTCGCGGGTGTTGAATCCGCGGTCGCGGGTCTGCGGCGAATTCGGAGTTCGCTAATCGCCCTCCAATCCGCGGTCGCGGGTGGGTGTCTCGCGGTCGCGGGCGGCGATCCGCGGTCGCGGGTCTGGGCCTGCCGAAAACGAATCGCGTGATTCGTCCGGCTCGATTGCCCCAGACCCGACTAAAATTGTATCCTCGTCGTTTGGGGTCGATTCCAGCACCATAATTATGGATCGATTGCTGTTTTCCCCACGGACGGCGCCAAATGTTAGTACACGAAATATGTCGATGTACAAGTCTCAATTCCTTCTTCAATGACCTTCTTCTCCAAGCCTCCTCATCTTCAATGACCTGCAAAACAATGGACAAAGGGGGCAGAGACCCCCTAATCCACCTCCGATGCCTAAGTCAGTAGAGTATTCGCAAGGGTAAACAGTAGAGAGAGGCGCAGGGTAGGGCCAAGCGATGATCGGCCCCTCTAGGGTAGTTTGTGTATATCCTTTCTAGATGGCGAAGACATGTATTTATAGTGGAGAGAGAGGGCTAGGGTTAGTTCCTTGGAGCCCAATTAATAATTCTATCTTCTTAAATAGGATAGAATCTTCCAACTACTGGATAACTACCAGGATTTAATAGGCTAATAAAGATATTTATTAGATATGCTTACCTGGCTGGCGAAAATAATTATGATGGTAAATTTACCCACCTATAGCAAGAAAAAATTAAAAGATGTCATATTTGCACCTATGACATGACCTACCAATAACTTTCTCTCTCCACTATTTGACCAACCGTTGACCGATGTTGACCGACCGTTGACCGGGGTTGACCGATCGTTGACCGTCATTCGACTGCCACCACTCGTAACTGTTACCACTCAGTAACTGTCATCACTCAATAAATTTTAACCACTCGATTGTCACTACTCAATATTCACACCTAATTGTCATCACAAGTGATAATATTCACACCTAATAGTCATCACAAGTGACAATATTCAGCAATTATTCACACCTAATTGTCATCACAAGTGACAATATTCACACCTAATTGTGATCACATGTGACAATATTTAACAACTAACTAGAAGATTATAGTAATCACACCGAATAAGTATAACTAAAACAAGACTTATGCACACAACTCTAAATTATCATCACAAGTGACAATATATATCATCACCAATGTTATCAAAGGATCTTCTTGATAACACTTAATTGTCATCAAAGTGACAATATTCAACAAATAACTAGAAGATTATAGTAACTACACCAAATAAGTATAGTTAAAACAAAACTTATGCACACAACTCCAAATTATCATCACAAGTGACAATATATGTCAAATGTACAATTAGTAGTATTTTACAAGTGACAGTATCATCACAATTGTCATTATAATAAAATATCAGTGACATTACCATATTATCAAAGATACTAAATTGTCATCACAAGTGACAATATTCACCGAATTGATTAATGACTCTTCACAAGTACATATTTAAGTATTGTCACTTATATTGATTAATTAGTGATGACACTTAATTAGTGCATACCATATATTAGTACAATTAGTAGTTTGTATACTCAATTTATGTCATCAAGCTACCTTACCAGGAATCAAGATTTTAGATTTCCAACACATCTTCATAAATTAAGATGACATCCAAAACAAGTGGAGACTTCCAACACATTTTATTATTTAAATTTTTAGTACATGTCACTATGTAGAATGTACAAATTATTACAAAACTAAGTGTCATCACATAATCCGCTAAGTACCATTTTATATAATTTTTTAGTACCATTACACTAATTGTCATCACAAATTACACATGTTACAAAGTAGCAAATAAGAGAAACACAAACAATCTACTTGCAATGTAGATTAAGCAATTAATTCGAAATAAGAATTGAGAAAAAAAAATAAAAAGAAAGATATATAAAGTACAAAGGCAAGAGAATGCACAGAATACGATGCCAAATTTCAAATAGACATCTTCCAATGTGTCAATCCTGCACCAATCTACCGTCAACTTCATTCTGGCCAAAATTAAACACGTACAAAGATCAATTGCTATCGAATAAAAAAAAGAGTAGTACCTCTGGAGCTTTTTCTATGAGCTCCTATACGTAATTCTCGCCAAAAATCCGGTGGCCGGCGTCGTAGACCTGGCGGAGAACGGAAATGGGCTTGGTCTTGCTGACGACGATAACTTTCACTTTGTCAAGGTGGCGGCCGGAGCGCTCGGCGGCTTGAGCAGACCGCTGGAGCACTGATCCGAGCGTACGGCGGCGGCGGCTTTCACGGTGGATCTGGTCACCTCCAGATCTGGTCTTCTTACAATGGATCCGGATCCGAATATGACTCCGACTCCGACTCTAGATCTCGGTTCTTCTACTCGCTCTTGCCTCCCAATCGTCGTCTCTCGTCGACGACGTCTCGTGCTCCTCCTTGTCGGAGGTCGGCCTCCACTTCAACCGCTTCCTCAAGCTCCTCCGCTTCGCGTCCTCCTGTTCTGCCTGATAAATTCCGTAGATCCGGAGTCGATCTTGCCTTGTTCCCCACACACTTGTTATCCTTCATCGGGCGAGCCAAATCTATGACTGTAATCGCCTCCGCGAGCAACGACGACGGCGACAGTGGCCGGCGATGTCGGTGGAGTACAACATAGAGAGAAGGATGTCGACGGAGTACAACAGAAGAGAGAAGGATGGAGGCTGGTGGATCTCGACAGTGGCCGGAGTCTAGAAGAGATTGGAGGATAAAGGGAAGGTCAAGTGATAAAGCTAGGTTTTTAATAATTAATTTTTGCTATTGCCTTATATACAGGTCAAATCAGCAAAATGGGAGAAAACGGGCCAAACAAGAAAAACGGGGCTCAAACACAGAGGCTCGGCCCAATTCCCTCTAACAAAAACATATACAAAGTAAAATACTAAAATTTTTTAAATTATTCTAAGAAAATTTTCTTTCATCTTTTCTCTTAGATATAGACTAGTTGGAAAAAAATTTACATTTTCTTTTTTCTCTTCAGTCGTAATTTCTAATTCTCTAAATATTGAGTATTGATAATACAGTAAAACTGTATTTGGTGAGAATTGAAACAAAATTGAGCTATGTTCAATCAAGGAACAACAACTCAAAGTAAAGCTTATGATTGATAGGCAAAGAATCACAATCAACAGGAAATTGCCATTGCCGAACTTGTAGAGAGTAATCGGGAAAAAGAGAGAAAAGTTATTATGTTTATGAACCATCTATTATCGAAAGCTATTTAATTAGCAATTCAACTAATTACAATTAACATGACACATGGCAACGTGTGAGCCCTTGATCAATATAATTCTAATACACTTTATGATGAATTCCTGTAACAAATCTCCTCTCCTTTAAATACCTTGACCACAAGATTTCTAAAGAAGCTTTTATGAAAAAGCAAGTTGATCAAACTTGCAGTTGAAACCATATGCATATCACTAATTTTCATATCCCTAGTATTCTCTTCTTTGGCTTGTACACTCCAGTCAATTTGAAAATCAGTTCTAGGCACAATAGAGGACACTAAAAGCATGCCACTAGGATCAAAAACTAACATCTCTACACAAATAGGTATAACACTCTTGATGATCTTCAAGTTTGTACCAAACAGATTTTCTTGCACCCAAACCAGCTCAAACACTGATACAAATGACAATGTTATTTCTCTTCAACTAATTTCAACCATTGGTGGCCAGCACTGCACGCAGACCTTCCCATCCAACACCTTAAACCATTTCTCCATTGTTGCATCAAATTACCCGGATCGAAAACATCATTTGAATGAATAATAGGGTATTCAAAGTTGGAACTTTTGATAGACCTTTTATCAAACATATCATATGCACTTCAAATTTCCAGTGAACTTAATGAGATTAACTTAAACCCAGGCAACATAGTTTAAATCCAATCGATGGGCATATCAACGGATTCACCCTTTTCCATCATAGCTTCAAAGTAAACTGAAGTTACCTTCAAACACATTGGGTGCCTCTGAGTTCCTTCTATTACCTCTTATATTTCTTGGACCAAACCCTAACTTACTGGTTTGTAGATCATACCTCAATTTTCCTTGGACTTTTTCTTGATTTAAACAAGGTTTTCAACACTGGAACTTTCATCAAACACTTGGCGTGCATCCCCCTTGAAGTTGTTTTCACAAAGACAATTTTGCGTACGTGTTTCTTCGAGTGAGTCCATGGTTTCTCCATCTGGATTTTCACCTTCTTTTTCATCATCGATCGAATTTTCTTCAAGAGTAGTCACTTCCTCTATTGATGCGGGAAATCCAACACCGAAAACCTAAGAACCGATAATCCCAAACGAGGCTAAATACTACCCTAGTTTCGGGTACTCTTGATCAAAGATCGGTCCAAATTTAGAAGGGACGATCTGGTGATTGAAAGAGTGATTGAGAATTCAAAGAAGAATTCATTGAGAGATTTGAGAGGTTTTGAAAGTTGTTCGATTAATTCGAAAATTTTGGAGAAGCTACATCTGCAATTTTAAGTACAATGGCAATAAACCCTAAACCGGGACAAACCCGGTTGAATTAAAGAAAATAACAAACCGGGTTGAATTCGGACAAAGGCTTCCAATGAAAAGTCGAATTTCATCAAGACCCTCGTAGAACTTGATATCCAAATCTGTCCATGGAAGATAGAATTCTCGCGCTTGTTGAATCCATGGATTCAATTACAGAGTTTCTTCCATACCCGAGGATGAACGACTCTAATACCTTTAACAGTAAAATTGTATTTGGTGACAATTGAAACGAAACTGAGCTAATGTTCAGTCGAGGAACAACAACTCAAAGCAAATGATTGTTAGGCAAAGAATCACAATCAACAGGAAATTGCCATTGTCGAACTTGTAGAGAGTAATCGGGAATAAGAGGGATAGGTTATTATGATTATGAACTATCTATTATAGAGGTCATTGAGAACTATATAGAGCTCTAGCAATTCAACTAAGTATAATTAAAATGACACGTGATAATGTGTGAGCCCTTGATCAATTGTAATACAATTTATGATGAATTCCTATAACAATTGATTTGACAATAGGAAGAAACAACTTCAAGTGTTGTAAAGACGATAATGGAGGTTGTTGGGCAAAAAGGAGATTAGAGAAGATGTATATAGTTGATTTTGAATAAAAGGGAAGAAATTTAGAGATGACAATTTCACCCGAATCCAGTGGGTACCCACTTCACGCGACTCGAAAAAACGGGTGAAATCCGAAAAAAATGGGTCAAAGTCGGGTTTTGGGTGATGCGGGTGATGGGTCGGGTCGGGTATGGGTGAAGGTCCATCGACCCATAATCCGACCCTATAACCCGTTTTAACTTTTTATTAATATTTTTATATATTTTATATTTATATTCTTTTCTTTCTTACCTTTACTCATTAAATTAATTATGTTAACAATAAAGTATGTTTATTTGTTTCAAATTAAAATATGTCAAAACAATACTATAATTCATATTTAATATCATGATTCAAGTTTGATTAATATAGATGATGAATTAGATCATGAAATTTTCATGTAATATTTAATAGTTGACATTTAAAATATTACGGTAATATGTTTATCAGTTTGTTTGAAAAAGTTAAATTGTTCTAAAATAAAAAGTTAAATTAAAAGTCAGGTATATATTAGGTACATACCACTCGAAATTTCACCCGACCCACCCGACAATATAGGGTGAACTGGGTTTGGATGATCTATGCCAACGGGTCAGATCTGATTTAGATGGGGAAAATTGTATCACGGTGTCGTGTTTAGAAATAGTCCATCCCCCGAAACCTGACCCATTGCCATGTCTAAAGAAATTGATTACATAACTTCATAGTTTTAAAAAAAATAAACTTTGCAAAAACGTCCCAAAAAAACGCTACTTGAAAAGTGTAAAATGGCCCTAGTTTTCCGGGTCATTCGACGTAGGAGTAGGGCACAAATCCCCGAGTGACCGTTGAGCTGCATTGATGTCGGCAAGCGTAAAACGGAGGGAATCTTGCATGATTAATTCACACAATCGGCGCCGTTAGAAAAATATGACAACCAATCACACCTCAACACGTCCGCAACTTTCTTCTGATTCGGTCTCCTTTTTTTGTTTCTTTTTCTCGCAAGCGTTTAGTTTTTTGTCCCAAAACAATGTGTTGCGACTAATCAATCAACCCCACCTGTTTCCACTTTGCTTCCTAGTTCATTTTCCTCATAACCCAGAAGCAGAAGAAGAATCACACAAAACTAAACACACAGGGATCAGGGATCGAGGACAAAAAGAAAACGCAGTACAAGAAGTAATAACTAAAACATGGGAAACGCGCTGAGAAATCTGTACAAGAGCTGCTGTGAGGCCACAGCAGAACTAGAAGACCAACATTTGGGGGGGCACCACGGCGTGACCGCCCAATCGGTCGGCGTCTCCGCCCTCGCCCACGACATCCTCCAGTTCGAGGCCGCCGCCCAGGTCTTTCTATTTCCTTTCAACATCGATCTGGGGAATCAATCAATCATCATATCATCAATAGCTAGCTAGCTAGCTACCTGGCTAGGTTTTACTATGATTGTTGTTTGTTGAATTACGTAGGTGCCTGATGGGCTCAACAAGCATGTGGTCTCATCCAGAAAAGCACAGGCCAACTGGTGAGACTCCTTTCTTCATTCATTGATTGATCGATTGATTGAGTGAAATCCTATATATGTGTCAGGTTTATTGACATTACAAGTAAAATTGAGTTCTCTAGCTAATTAATAATGGTGCTTGAATTAAATTGTTGAAATTGGAAGGTACAAGAAGCTGTTAGAGGCATGGAAGGAAGCAAAGCCCCCGCCCAGAACCCCAGAGGATGCCTCCAGGTTCGTCATAAGCACCCTCAAGAGGCATCAGAAGGCGGATGTTGAGGTATTCCCATCCATCCAATCTTGCACTTAACTGTTATGCTCGATCAGTTGTTTATTTACTTTGTCAAACCTCTAGCTCTTTTAGGTCATTTGTGCAATGATACAACCATTACTTTACATATATATAACAAGTTTGCTGTACGTTAATGTATGTTATTAAGAGCACAATCTCAATTGTGGGTCTTCATAACAAGAGGACACTGGCATTGTGCTAGTTAAGTTCTCATTACTGATAGTTAATGTGCTGAGCGCAATCACCGCTGCTTGATATTACTACTATACCCTTACATGGATCCACACTATCAATATTAAGTTGCATTCTATATGTAGGCTATAGTTGATTGAGGGTGAGGTGGGAGGTTTTTTTGATACAAAGATCGAATGACATCTTATATTGTTAGCTTCATTTATAAGCACTGTTGGTGGTGGTGGCTTTGCTTCATTTCCATTTACGTAGCTCAGCAGGTTAACTTTTATCTTTGCACTTCCTCTGCTTGCGCTCCAGGTGTTCGCTCAAATGACGGACTTACCTTCCTTCTGGACAGTTAGATTAGTTAGAATGAAAAAGGCCAACCGTTTTCATTTTATTGCAGTCAGCAACTTTTCTTGTAAAAAAACACAAATCTAAAGGCTCAAGAGAAGATTTGAACTTGTATAAGTCTTCTAGACAAAAACTACTTTAGCAACTCTTCACTCCAAAAAGTTCTATGCTCATTCTATCCAACAGTTGTGATCATCATAGCTGACAACAATTGAGCTTGTCCTTGTGATGATGTTTGAACAGGGATTGCTTGCTTATTATGGGCTTCCGCTGCCTGACGCTCTCGTCAAACTGCCTACTGGTGTCCCTATTTCAGCTCCTGAAGGAGTCAAGTTTGAGCTCAACACCCTCCCTGTAACCAATCTCAACCTCCTCCTCTCAATATCATGTATCATCTTACAACAAGCTCTCTATCTGTGCTTATTTGAGTTAAAGGCTGTTGTTTTGGATTGTTAAGGTGGACGAAAAGGCTGTGGCTGATGGAGACACTGTAACAGTGTATGTCAGCACCGACGACCCCAGGGAATCATCCTGTGTCCCTAAGGAAGTAAAGCAGGCAGCCGCGCAGAGAGCCAAAGCACGGGCTGTGAGGAATTATGACACGGCAGACGCCCTTCAGAAGAAAATAGTCGATTCCGGCTATAGGTACCAAACGAGTCCTGAACTCCTCCCTCGTATGCTTTATATTTCCTTTAGGAAAAGAGGGTTTTCCATTTGCATTGTCTTGAGTCTTACTTATTGTCCGACAGGGTACTAAACATTCAAAATCAAGAGGTTCTGGCTAAAAAGTACCGTATTCGGTTGAGGTATATCATTTCTTGCATGGAGCATTCCTTCCTCTCTTTCTTTGAATCGGTATGTGATGCATTGTTCGTGTGGATCAACAGAGGAATCGATGCACCAGAAAGCGCAATGCCTTATGGAAAGCAGGCGAAAGAGGAGTTAGCAAAGCTTGTTCAAGGAAAGCCCCTGAGGGTTTTGGTGTATACAGAAGACCGTTACAGTCGAAGTGTAGGAGATATATACTGCAATGGCATCTTTGTACAGGTATTAATCCTAACAAATCATCATATCCAAATATGCAATCAATGGTAAACCAGTCTGCAGAAGAGCTTTTAACTTAGATTCCATTTCTTGAATCAAAAGAGCTAAAAGCTGGTGCTAGAATCCCTCACATAACAAGGCTTAAAAGGCGACATAGCCCATTTATGCGTGACACCATTTATTATAATGAAATTTGCATTTAACCTCTAGCTCTTAGTTAAAAAATGTTACATTTGGACATGTAATATTGTTTTGAAAATGTTGTCATATTAATGTTAAGAGTGGTAGGAATAAAGGTCGCTAAACAACTTTCGCTATAAAGGGCTGTTTTTATAGGTATAGTGGACTGAAGTATTCATATGGATATACATAAAAGGATTTATACAGTCTAATTCAAAATATTACTGTACTAATTCTGCCTTTTGTCTGTTCATGATTCTCATGATCGAAAACTAGGAATGGATGCTAAAGAAGGGACTTGTATGGCATTACCCAGCCTACGACAAACGGCAGGAACTGGCAAATGTAACGTAGCAAAGAGCAACATCTTTCTTCGTTGAGGAATGTTTTTAGATCCTTCAAAAAGGCTAACTTGTCCTAATTACTGTTTGTTTGTAGTGGGAGAAGGAGGCACGAGCAAAAAGGGTCGGGTTGTGGGCATCATCAAACCCAGAAGAGCCATGGGAGTGGAGAAAGAATCGTCGAGAAGGAAGATGATCCCCTGTAGAAATTGCAATTGCCATTTGTAGTAATCCCTCAGCTTGTGAACATGTATGAATGTTGTATTTACAAATTCTTACAAATAAGAGCATGGATTCTTACAAATAAAACCATAATTATTGTAACAAATGAATCTTTTTAAAATACTTGGAAACCTGCGGTGATTCCTCTGATCAAGAGCATGGATTCTTACATAAGGATTTATAATAATGAACACAGTTGTATCTTATAAATCATACCCTGCAAGGAAAAATGGAGTAGAGTGCATGTTAATGCAAAAAAAAACTCAGCATTTTTATTATGAACGCCTAGTCCATAGAAGGGAAAACAGAGCCTGCAATTCAGCTTTCACCCAACAAACTTCAGAAAGGTACTAAGAACCAATATGTTAATCCACAATGTGTATTATAATAGTTAATTGAGGATTTTTTTGTGGTGTACATTGCCAAGAGTTCTCAATCAAGTTCCGTAAATTACAACCTATCTCACAAGGAAAATTGTCTTGGTGAGCCAAAATTTTAGAAGATTAACAATACCAGTGATTACATGGGAAAATTGGAAGGCTGGGATCAACTTGTCATAATTTCTGAGTGTTCCTCGAAGCTAGCCTCTGGTGACAAAAAGGAGTTCCATTTGAGTTGCACTTGAGTCGACTTTCATACTCTTTATCCCCAGCTGTTCAGACGAACATTGTTAGTTCCATATGGTGCCAAAGCTGCTTTAAACATAAATTTGGTAATCATTACTATAGGAATCGTCCATAATATGCCTAATCGTCTATTTCGTAATCATGTTTTCTTTGTCAAAATTACCTTTCAATACTACATAAATTTAGTTGGATTCATACTCTTTGAAGGAATTTCTGCAATTACATATAGCATGGAGCAACTAAAATCGGCATAAAAACATTACCGAGAAATATGATCACTCAACAAACACAGCAATGACAAAACACGAGATGGAATCAAGTGCTGACACCTCCCAAAATTTAGGGGCACCCAGTGTAGGGCAAAACGTACAAATACCAAAACGCAGCAACATCATGCATAATATGACAAAAATCAAAACCATTTTACATACTGCGGTAAAGAAAATTGTCATTGAACCAGACATGAACATATGCCACGCAGTAGATTAAATCCCTAAAGATACAATGCAGATACTTTCACTATGCAAAGTTTTTGCACAACAATTCCTCAATACTCTAAAATAACCAGTTCTAACATTATTTGGATGTTGCATCTTCCACCTTTAATGAAAATAGACACAAACCTCATGAGGGATGGGAGACATAAAAAAAACAAGTTATGATGGACAAGGTATTCAATCTAACACCTTGAAACTCAATGGGAGAATCATATATGGTACATTTACGGAAATGTGCAACGCCCATATATCTCAGGACTAACTTGGAGCAGGTGGGCTCAAAAGTAAAAATAAAAAGCAAATCCCTTAAAATATGAAAACCAATATCATTTGAAGCAAGATACAACAATGCAATTTATTATTTATCCAGCTATGGTCAAGTACAGGATTGTAATGCGACTAATAAATATAGGTGTCCAACATGGCACATAGTGATTTCTAACAAGAACTACTATACCATTATCACCCGAGAGAATTTGTATCAATCTGTCACAATGATGCAATCAGCATAACATATCAGCACATTGATTTAACAAGAACTTCCGTTCAATCATTTCCATGTTACTCGCACCCTTATAATAGTTCTGATTCAACTAATAGATCAGCATTGTCATTGTAAGAGCATCATTGGGAGAGTTCATACTAACCTTCCATAGCAAAACAATATCAGATATACATTATTTGACTTCACTATTCACCACCCTGGGCATCGGATTCTGAGTCACTAGCATTATAGCCTGTTGAAGAATGAAGAGCAAGCAAACACGTCAGAGGCCAGTCAACTCCAAATAGTACACATGAAAAGAGGGTATGCAGCAGGAAGACCTGGTGGTTTATAACCAACTTTGAGAGCCGAAGAACGACACTTTGAAGCTTTCTGGATCCATGCTTGTCCCTGAATGCCAAACAAGATATCCTTTGGCATCAATAAATCTAAAAGCTTTATGGATACATGAGTGCCAATCATGATTGCTTTCTAACAGCATTTTCTCACATATATTAACAACGTGCCAAAATGAATAACATAGAGCCTGAAGGATTCCTTTTATTTCCCCAACTCTGGTATCTTTTTCTATGTGTGTTGTGTGCCATGCCCTGTTATCTCGATCGTCATGTATGCCATCATTGAACAAGCAATAAAAATAGCAGCTTCAGAAACTAATTACATATTAATTTCTGTTTGTTCCACCCTATATACAAGACTTTTTACTGAGTTTTGGTGACTCCAGCTCCAATGGGTATGGGGTTGAAGTTCCAGAAATCCATTCACCAGGACCCATCAGCTAATATAATCAAATTGCTCTCGAATCTATCAAACAAATCTTCCCATCAATTAAGATAATCATCAGCCAACACAATCCATGTCCCACTGCCAATGTCTAATTTGTCAAGCCTGGAAATCGATCAGAAGCTGAAATAGAAAGCAAGAAAGGGGGGACCTTGTGATTGCTCTGGGGGACGCCATAGCCGCTGTGATACATCTGAGCGACGAGGACCATCATGGCAATGTCGCCGGACTTGGCCTCCTTGAGGGTGTCGCTGAACCACCTCTTGGCGCAGTCGGACACCACCGCCGACAGCGGCATCCGCCCAAGCTGACTCAACGCTTCCGGGTTCGCCTTCTTCTCCATCTTCAGATTCGTTGACGGATCCACACGCACCCGACCCGGATTCGAGACCGCCTGCTGCCTTCTCTTCGCCACCTTCGGGCTCGCCTCGGACACCACCTTCGCCAAATCCAGAAGCCACGTCGTCGTCAACGCCACCGATTTTCCCATTTATTTTCTCCTTTTCTTTACTTTTTTTTTGTATCGGGATTTTCTCTTTCCTTTTCAATCACCGGCGTAGAGATAGAGAGATAGAGTGGAGCAGACAATCGGACAATCCTGTAATTTGCAGGCTGTTTTCATCTCTAGAGGAAGACGTGGCCAGTTTTGGGCTGATGGGCTGAACTTCAGGCCCATTCAGTTCCAATTGGGCCTAATATGAGCCCAAGAATCAAAATTATTGTATTTCTCATTGCAGGTCTTATTACAGTACTTGTTGGTCCTTTTAAGATAGAGCACAATTGTAAGAGGATTGTTATCTTGTTGTGTAATTCTAACCAAATCGAAACCCTAAATCAACAAAATGAACATTTCAATCTCTCACGATGGGATCAAACTCTTGGATGGTGAATGTTCATGTGCTTGGTTGTGGGTGGGGTGCTTTCCGGTGAATGATCAATTTCCTATACCAACGATGAAAGTTAAAAGTTGTACATGAAAGAAAGAGATACAAAGAAAAAGAAGATGAAAAATCTGTGGGTGTGTTTTATGCCGAACTGAGAAAAAAACTAGTAACAAATAGAGAAATTTGCACAAAATCACTCGTTAAATAGCTAATATTAAAAATAAGCACCCGTTATACGCAAATTTATTTAAAACCAC
Organism: Polygonum maritimum; assembly: GCA_963924305.1. Taxonomy (NCBI): domain Eukaryota; kingdom Viridiplantae; phylum Streptophyta; class Magnoliopsida; order Caryophyllales; family Polygonaceae; genus Polygonum; species Polygonum maritimum. The sequence goes on from OZ002735.1 coordinate 24,578,844, forward strand.
CTAGATCTATCCTTTCGTTAACATTTAGCCACCCCGAGCATTTTCCGTCAAAAACTCGGTTAAAAATGATAAAGTTACCCTTTTACCGTTTTCTTAAAAAATTGAATATTTTACATCTCTTTTCCTCGACCACTCCTATGGTGCTCGTCGACGATCTTCCGGGCCAAATTGTGTCCTCGTGTAGCCGGTTCATCTGCCTACACCCCTCTGCCATCAAATATCAGGGAAACTTGACCAACCGTGATTCGGCCGATTCCATCCCATTTACGAACCATGGACGACATCGGTCACTAATGCCCTTCACCCGACCTAGACCTGACGAAGCCGCCTTGTTCGTCCCAGGTCCTAGCCTCGCACCGTCGCCACCTATTCGTCCTCTTCTGTCTATCCACTGACCCAGATTCTAATTGTAGAGCCTGCATGGTTGAGCTGGTTCAATCTCGATGTCGATGCATAGCAGTAAATGTTGATGCCCTTCGCCCATGCTTGATTCTGCTCAGATCTGGCCTTTTTCAGCCCGGATTCTAGCCTTGCACCGGCTATTCGTCCGCCGCCATCCCGCCGCCAGCCTAGATCCGATCTTGTCCGACCCGGATATGACGAAGCCGTCTTGTTCGCCCCGGATCTGACGAAGTCGCCTTGTTTGTCCCGGATCCGCCATTGATGGAACTTGAAAAGGAAGATGAAGTACTATGCAATTTTTCTGTAAAAACTTAAGGGTAAAAGCATAACCTATGTTTTATATTGGATTTCGGACGGAAAATGTGTTGGATATAAGCATTGGTTGATGTTGTTGTCTAACATTTAGTCATGTGTGTTATGTATAGTAAGTAGTTACTCTCTGTTCAAAAGTCACATGTAAGAACAGTTAGTATAGTTTAAGTCAACTATATGTAACTGGTGCCATTGTGCTAGCTAGGTAGTTAGTTAGTTAAATAACTGTCAAAATGAAGGTATGACAATTATGGTAGTTAATTAGTCTTATGTATATAAATGACAATAAGTTACTGTAATACGTATCGATTCAATAACAAGTTTGATTTACAATCAACAAAGTTAGTTACAAAATAGTTGAAGTCACTTTCTATTTTCTTGAATCACACGTTTCGAACAAGTTTACAGAGTTGTGAACTAACAATTGGTATCAGAGCCATATAGAATTTGGCAAAGACAATTTAGTTCATTCCAGATCAATCATTGGACAACCTCATCAACAACAACATGCAAGCACTCATAAATTTGAACACAACGCCAGTATTACGAAAAGCACTAGGAGATAATTAAGATTTTTTCAATTCAATACCATGTGCTAACAAAAACAAATTATGCAGCGTGGTCAATTAAATTGGAAGTTTTTATGACTGTTCAAGGGATATTTGATGCAGCAGAAGTGACTCGGCTAAAGTCGTCGTGCCAAGATCAAAGATAAATAACCTAAACTACAAAATAGTATAGCATGCAAGTAAAGGGTCGAACCCAAGAGAAGTAAGACTTCTAGTATTAATATATCTATCAACTAAAGATATCAGGGGGAATATCAAGAGAAAAGGATCTAAACTAAACTAACCTAGGAAAACGAAACAAGCAAACAATCAAATATGGGAAACAAGTTCATTCAAAAGATCCACTCTGAAATAATCACTCGATCATAGATTCATGCATTGATTTCATTCACACCTATAGTTAATTCCTGTCCTGGTCATTAACAATCGCAAGTCCACGATCCAAGCAATTCTATAACCCTAGGCAAGGACGCTTAACCTAGAATTAGCATAGAGAACAAGCATATGCAAGATATAATATAAAACAATCAAGTTATGAGTCAATTGCAAGATAAAACAATCTTCTCTTCTTAATCTTAGTTGCATAGACAACAGGTCTAGGTTAAGTTGTTTTCACAGATTAGTTTTGTCTACGGTCCAAACCCAATCCAACAATAGAACATCAATCAATTCAATAGGTTAGCTACTCCTAGAGAAACAATCAACATTCATATAATGAAGCACAAGAGAATTAATATTAACCAAAGGATTAGAAATCAATTACCAAGACCTCACGAGTTCATACATCAGAGCTTCTCCCTTGAACAATCCCAAGGAGACTAGCTCTCCATAACTAAACTAAAAACCTAAAAAGAGAAGAATTGGATTATGAATTGGAATAATGGATTAGAAGATGTACCTAAAACCTAAGGCACACTCCTCCTTATATAGACCCAGGAAACATGCTCCCCGAGATAGATAAGGAAAGAGGAAAGATAGAGAAAAGAAAAGAAGATAGAAAAATCTGGCCCGCTTCGGATCGCATAACACCGCGGTCGCTTCGTCTCCACCGCACCCGCGCTTTCGCTATAGAATAGAACAGGTTGTTGATGTCTTCTTATTTGGTGGTGTTTTATATGTGTTTTCCTTTGTAGTTTTGTTTCTTTCTCCCTCTTTTCTTCTGTGTTTTGTTCCTTTTTAGTTTAGTTCCCGCATTTCTATGAGATTCGAAGACTATAAGTTGATTCACCGTCTTTTGTATGCCTTATCTTGACGTTTTTAGGAGGCTTTTGAGTGTTTTAGGCTTAGTTTTAGGCTTTAGTGTTGCATTGTGGCCGAAGACTCAAAAGTGTGCAATTTGAAGATTTTATCGGATTCGTCTCTACACGTTGCCCGCGGCCGTGGAGCTTAGCCCGCGGGCGCGGTACAACGACAGAAGAAGAAGATTGAAGACCCGAAGGCCGCGGGCGCGGTGCCATTGCCGCGGTCGTGGTAGAAGCGGATTGAAGACTTGTTGACTAGGCGAAGACCGCGGTCGCGGTGGTCAAGGCGCGGTCGCGGTGGCCACCGACTCCAACAAGACGCGGGAGCTATCTTTAGGCCGACTTTCCTATTATCTTATTTTATTTTCGGACATTGCTTTTATCCCAAGACAATATTTAAGGGATTGTAGGTTGTTTTATTGTTCATCTTGAACCTTGGTTGGAAGACTTGTGTTTTTTATGAAGATTATGGAGAACTAAACCTCTCTAGGGTTTGTTCATCAATGAAGCTTTAATTGATTAGTTTGTGAGGTTCTAAATCCTTTTTCTATTCCTTTGGTTATTATTAATTCTCTTGTGCTTAATTACATGATTATTGATTGTTTCTCTAGGAGTAATTAACCTATTGAATTGATTAATCTTCTACTGTTGGGACGGGTTTGGACCGTGGACAAACCTATTCTGTGAAAACAACTTAAACCTAGATCTGTTGTCTATGCAACTAGGATTTAAGAAGAGAATTGATTGTTTGCTTGAGAAATTGACTCGTAGCTTGATTTCTCTTGCATGCATCCTATATATCCTTGTTCTTAATGCTAATATTGATTTGAGCGTCCTCTATCATTGTTAAGTATTTCCTGGACCGTGGACAGGAAATTAGTCAAGATTAGGATTGGAATTAACCATTGGATTAAAAGGAATTGGTGTGAATCAATGATCAAACGACTCTTTTAAAGTGGATTTGTTGAATGAACCTGTCTTTAGTACTTTGATTAATCTTGTGAAACTGTCAATTTGTCTTCTTGCTTTGGTGATTGAAACTCTTGCATAAAACCCCCTCTTCGTTCTTGGTTAACATAAATATTAGGCTAGATACCTCAAGTTCTCTAGGGTTCGATCCCATACTTGCTCACTATACTTGGTTTGTGTGTTTGGGTTTATTTTTGATAAGGGAACAACGATTTAGCCCGAGTCAAATTTTGGCGCCGTTGCCGGGGAACTTAGGTTCTATTTAGTGTGATATTTGTGTTGACTGTTGTGTGGACCTATCTTACGGTCCACACCTTGGCTACTGATTTCTTTGCAAGTGCTGTCGTTGATTTCAGGGGACAAGATGGCTGATCAGTCGATTAGGCAACAATGTGCTCCAGATTTCGCACAACAACACATGACTGTTGAGTACCCCGCATTAGCTGAAGGGGTAGAATTTGTGGTGAAACCCGGCCTGACTGCTCTTTTGCCTCAATTTGGTGGGCAACCGGTAGATGATGCAATTAAACATCTCAGGGAATTTGAGTATGTCTGTCTAGGCATGAAACCTACTGAGGTCACCGTAGATCAAATCAATCTGCGAGCCTTTCCGTTCTCGCTAACTAACTCAGCTAGGGATTGGTATCTGCTCATATCAAGCGGTCCTCATGCACAGCAGATTACAACATGGGATCAGATGAGGGTTGCATTCTTAGATCAATATTTTCCTATCCCATTAAGGGCAGCCTTGAAGAGGGATATCTCCACGTTGCAGCAACAGAAAATGGAGAGTTTGTACGATTACTATAATCGCTACAAAAAGCTTATTGCTAGTTGTCCATGCCATGGGTTTCCAGCTCGTGACCTCGTGTGGTTCTTCATGAGCGGTCTTAATGAGTGGGACAAGAAGCTGATAACTGCTTCATGTGGAGGTTCTTATCTAGACAGAACTGCCCAGGAGGTCTTTAGAATAGTGGAGAACTTTTCTGAGGAGAATAGGAGCACAACACCTCCTTGCCCTGACGAGTCATCAGCCGAAGATCATCTTTCTAAGAAATTGGAGGAGATGAATGAGTTGTTCGATAGGAAATTCCGGGATATGAGCTTGGAACTCGAGAGGAGAATGAGGGAGATTTCTGAGAAGATCAATATTACTCCTTCAGCACTGATGAATGTGAGTGCTATGTCGTTAAGGAGTGGACGAGAGTTGAGCACAGCGAGAAACGCTTCCTGTGGAGATTCCGCGCCCGCGCTCACCATACCGCGCCCGCGAGATCTCGACAGAATCTCACAGTGATGATCCAGCGGATTCACCGCGCCCGCGCTCAACGATCCATGCCCGCGAAAATCCGGCAGACGACGAAGGCTTCGGGAACACTGAAATCAAGGATTCACCGCGCCCGCGTCCGAGGGACCGCGACCGCGGTTCGACTGCAGAACGTGTGGATGATTATGTGAGGCCCAACTTTCCGCCCCTCAACTCTTACAAGCCACCACCACCATTTCCGGATGCTCTCAAGGACACGAGGAAGCTGGCAAGCGACAAGGACATCTTCGAGACATTCGCTAAATGTGAGGTTAATATTCCTTTGCTCAAACTTGTTAAAAGTATTCCTCGCTTTGCTAAATTTCTGAAAGAATTATGCACCATTAAGAGGAACCAACAATTGAAAAGGAAATCTAAAAAGGATGTTAAGGATCTTGAACAAGTGTCAGCTGTTTTTCAAAAACGCATGCCTAAAAAGTGTGGTGATCCTAGAGTGTTTGCTATTCCTTGTGTTATCGGTGATACTAGGGTAGAAAATGCTATGCTTGACTTGGGTGCTTCAATCAATGTCATGTCTCATGCTATTTATAAGTCTTTAGGTCTAGGACCCTTGCAAGAAACTGACATAGTAATTCAATTAGCCGATAGGTCCACCATTCGTCCTAGAGGTTTAGTTGAAGACGTGCTCATCATGCTTGGTTCCTTAATCTTTCCTGCTGACTTTTATGTGCTTGACATGAATCATGACTCGCATACAACTCCATTATTGCTTGGTAGACCTTTCATGAAAACTGCTAAAACATGCATTAATGTGAGTCAAGGCACACTTTCCATGGAATTTGAGGGTGAACGAGTTGAATTCAATATCGCTGAAGCAATGAACTTTCCTTCTGATGATCCTTTGCTCTGCTCTGTTGATGTTCTTGAACCTTTAGTGCAAAACCACTTTGACCACAATCATGAGGATGCATTAAAATCTGTCATAGAATATGATGTGAAACCTTCTAATGTGGAATTTGCATTGTCTGCTGAAATGAATGATGTGGTTAGTAGCATGAATAGGAATGAACATGATGTATTGGCCATTGGGCCCCCGCTACTAACACCTCAGAAAGAGGAGCTTGTTCCTTCTGTTGTGCAGGCACCTGAGATAGAGTTGAAGCAACTTCCTGACCACCTCAAATATGCTTTTCTGGGAAAGAATGAAACACTGTCTGTGATAATTTCTAGCCAACTCTCTACGGAGCAAGAGGGGCGATTGGTGAAAGTACTTCAAGAGCACAAGACTGCACTTGGATGGACCATTGCGGACATTAAGGGGATCAGCCCCTCTACATGTATGCACCGGATCCTATTGGAGGTTGGAGCAAAGCCATGTCGACAGCCTCAGAGGCGGTTGAATCCTCCCATGATGGAGGTTGTGAAGAAGGAAGTTCTCAAGCTCTACAACGCAGGCATGATTTATCCTATCTTTGATAGCACTTGGGTAAGTCCCACCCAAGTAGTACCTAAGAAGGGAGGAATCACCGTAGTGGAGAATAAGGATGGAGAAAAAGTTCCTCAGAGGCTGCAGACAGGGTGGCAAGTGTGTATTGATTACAGGAAGCTTAACGCAGTCACTCGCAAGGATCACTTTCCTTTGCCATTTATTGATCAGATGCTTGAGCGACTCGCAGGCCGTGCTTACTATTGCTTTCTGGATGGTTATTCGGGATACTTCCAAATCGCTATTGCGCCAGAGGATCAGGAGAAAACAACATTCACTTGCCCCTTTGGTACTTTTGCATATCGTAGGATGCCCTTTGGGTTGTGTAATGCCCCCGGGACCTTCCAACGGTGTATGGTCAGTATTTTCTCCGAGTACATTGAGAATTTCATTGAGGTCTTTATGGACGACTTTACGGTTCATGGGGATGATTTTGACTCGTGCCTAAACCATTTGACACTTGTGCTGCAAAGATGCGTTGAGACCAATTTGGTTCTTAATTCGGAGAAGTGCCACTTCATGGTTGAGCAGGGAATTGTTCTTGGACATGTAGTGTCATCCAAGGGTATTGAGGTTGATAAGGCAAAGGTTGACACCATCAAATCACTACCTTATCCTACTAATGTCCGTGAGGTGCGCTCCTTTCTTGGTGACGCGGGGTTTTACCGCAGGTTCATCCAAGGCTTCTCCAAGATTGCCGCACCTCTCTGCGAGCTCCTCAAGAAAGACATCTCTTTTACCTTCACAAAGGAATGTCGGGCAGCGTTTGATACACTCAGGGAAGCACTCACTAGTGCTCCCATAATTCAACCGCCCGATTGGTCTCGGCCATTTGAGATCATGTGTGATGCCAGTGACTATGCTATGGGAGCCGTTCTTGGTCAAAGGGAAGCAAGAGTACCATCCGTCATCTATTACGCTTCTATGACTCTGAATGACGCTCAGAGAAACTACACCGTCACAGAAAAAGAGATGCTGGCAGTAGTTTTCGCTCTTGAAAAATTCAGGCAGTATCTTTTGGGCACCAAGGTGATCATCTACACTGACCATGCAGCTCTTCGTTATCTTATGACGAAGAAGGAAACCAAGCCACGCTTGATAAGATGGGTCCTTTTGCTTAGTAAGTTTGACATCGAGGTGCGTGACAAGAAAGGTGTTGACAATGTGGTGGCTGACCACTTGAGTAGGTTGCCAAACGCGTTGGAACCGTCAGAGAACCACGAGCAGATTCGGGGAGACTTTCCCGATGACACTCTGTTTGGGATGCACTCTGCACTGATTTCGCGCCCGCCTCACCCATACCGCGGCCGCGCTTTCGATGTAGAAGCAGAGGAAGAAACTGGTAACGATCCGCGACCGCGGCAGCCAGGCCGCGACCGCGGTTTTCCTGTAGAAGAAAACCGAGATTCTGAGAATGATCCGCGCCCGCGACAGGACCACCGCGCCCGCGGTACGAGCCCAGATCCTTCGGAGACTGTTCGGAACGAGGAATCTGTCCTCAATATACAGAAACTCGAACCTTGGTACGCCAACTTGGTGAACTTTCTCGTCTCGGGAGCAATGCCACCTCACTACACTCGAGCTCAAAAAGATAAAATCCGCAGTGAGGCTCGATTCTATGTTTGGGATGAACCATATTTGTGGAAGCATTGTGCAGACGGCGTTATCCGACGTTGTATCCCGGATAACGAGGTAAATTCGATCCTTGCTTTTTGTCATTCTTATGCATGTGGGGGACACTTCGGTGTTGATAAAACTGCTAGGAAAGTTCTAGAAGCTGGATTTTATTGGCCTCATATTTTTAGGGATGCTCATGCTTTCTGTAGATCTTGTGATAGATGTCAAAGGGTGGGAAATATTTCTAGGAGAAATGAAATGCCTCAATCTCGTATGATATTTTGTGAAATTTTTGATGTTTGGGGTATAGATTTCATGTGACCTTTTCCATCCTCCTTTGGGAATCTTTATATCTTGCTTGCGGTGGACTACGTTTCCAAGTGGGTGGAAGCGATGGCCACCAGGACTGATGATTCAAAAGTGGTTGCAGATTTCCTTAGGCACAACATCTTTTCCAGGTTTGGCATTCCAAAGGCCTTGATAAGTGACAGGGGTACTCACTTTTGCAATAAGACCATTAGCGCTCTCTTGAAAAAGTACCATGTCACTCAAAAGGTCTCGACTGCCTATCATCCTCAGACGAATGGGCAGGCAGAAGTATCCAACAGGGAGATCAAATCTATTTTGGAGAAAACGGTGGCCCCAAATCGAAAGGATTGGAGTTTAAGGCTCAATGATGCTTTATGGGCCTACCGTACGGCCTACAAAACCCCCATTGGCATGTCCCCCTTCCGACTAGTCTATGGGAAAGCCTGCCATCTCCCTGTGGTACTTGAACACAAGGCGTATTGGGCTATAAAGAAGTGCAACATGCGCATTGATGAGGACGGTGCCTTTCGAAAGCTACAAATCCAAGAGTTGGAAGAACTAAGGTTGGAAGCTTATGATAACGCTGTGAGTTTCAAGGATAAGACTAAGGCCAAGCACGACAGGAGCATTCTTCGGAAGGAATTCAAGGCAGGAGATAAGGTCCTCCTTTATCAATCCCGCCTCACACTCTTCCCGGGAAAGCTACGTTCTCGATGGGCGGGTCCGTTTGTGATTTCACAAGTCTTTCCCCATGGTGCGGTAGAACTCTTTGACCACGGTGGCAAGCCTTTCAAGGTGAATGGTCATTGATTGAAACCATACCATGAGAGCGTACCGCAGGACGTTTTTGATGAGCAGGACCTTGATGAACCCACTCCGGAGCCGGATTCTTGAAGTGTATCCACGTCGAGCCAACGACGTTAAACAAAAGCGCTGCTTGGGAGGCAACCCAAGGATTAGATAGAGTGTTTTCAATTTGTAGGTTAGGTCATTTTGTGTTGTTTTTGCGGACTAATGTGCAGGTACGAGGTCCGAAAGGACGCTCTGGTGCGAAATCGCGGCCGCGGCAAACACACCGCGTCCGTGGATCACCAGCAGTCCCTTGGCGTACAGGTACTAGACCGCCACGACCGCGGCACCCGTGCCGCGCCCGCGGCGGCCCCCGGTTCGTATTTTCTAAAAAAATAAAAATAAAAAAAATATATGCTGACCTTTGACCGGTCAAACCAGTCACCTTTGACCGGCCAGACCGGTCGGCCCCCTTCTTCTACCTAACCCCCCGCCTCCATCCATCCTTTCCCTACCACAACACAAAATACCTCCCACCACCAACTCCCTCACCATCTACCAACCCTCCCCTACCCCACCACCTCTCGTCGTCGTCGGACCCACCACCTGCCAGCGAAGTCGCAGCCCACCGCCGGTCCACCACCGCGTCCGCGTTCTCACACCGCGTTCAAGGTTTCAAGCAATTCCGGGCCCGTTTTTCCACCCTTCGATCCGGATCTACCACCATTGAAGACGGATTCACCTTGGTAAGTCACCAATACACTCATCCTTTGGTGTCTTTGGGGTGGATTTGGGAAATTTCCGGCGGAGCTCTCGCGAGAGCCCTTAATTCGCTCGGCGGCTGCATTCTCGGGTGATTTCGCTTCGTCACGCCCGCGCCCGCGTCCCTTGCACCGCACCCGCGGTGTGCAGGAAGCTCGAGCCCCTCTCTGGTGTTATTCCGCGGCCGCGGTATCCTTGTCTCGCCCGCGCTCTTGGACGACTTCAGCATTCACTCTCTGGACGAAAACCGCACCCGCGCCGGTCTCGTCTCGCCCGCGTTTTACCGACAGAACTTCCGGTATTTTCGATCAACTCTAGCTTTTTATTAATGGCTCCAAATCCTTTCAATGGGTTGAAGACTCTGAATGGGCGGGCTAAGAAGAAGTGGAGTGAGCTTGAGAGTCGGACGTTTGCGAGCACCAAGTTCTTTGATGTCCCGACTCTGGATATGCTGGGTTTGACAGAATATACTTCCGAGATGTTGCGGTATGCTGGTTTGGAAGGTATCCTTCATTTTCAGGTCCCTACCTTTGAGGACTTGACTATCGAGTTCCTGTCTACATATGAGTTTGATGAGGAGGGCACTCTTAGGTTTCATGCTTGTGATCAGCTGTGTGTGATGCCGGAGCAGGAGATCAAGGATTGTTTTGGTATTACTCGTCTCCCTCGGGAGAATTGGCTGGATTCTTTGACTGATCAAGGAATGTATGAATTCTGGCTTCAGTTGACAGGGCACCAGTGGAGGAAGGGTGGTGAGCTGAACAGCAGGATTCCAAATCCCGCTGTGCGTTTGATCCACAAAGTTATTGCTATGATGTTTCTGGGGCAGGGAGAGGTGAACAAGCTCCCAGCCAACGACATGAAAGTGCTGTGGATTTGTTTTCCGGTTTCTCCTGTTGTTTCTGATTGGTTGGCCTTATTTAAGAAGAATGTGCGGGACGTGATGAAGGGTAGGAGTAATCGGAAGATAGGTTTTGGTGGAATGGTTACCTTGCTGGCTTTGAGATTTGTGACTATGGACCGGATTCGTGAGGTGCACGAGCAGCCTCTCCCTGATGGTTATAAGTTTGATGTGCCTGCTCTGCGGAGGATGTATTGTTTGGAGGGTGATGAGGTTGATGGCTGGATATGGTGTATTGGTCATCCACCTCTACATTTCATGCGACTTCCGAGGCCATCTCTTGCTATTGGGTACCGGGCCTCTGACTTTCGCCTGCGCTCTGATGCTGAGATTGAGGATCACCCATTTGTTGCTGATGATGATGCTGTTGCTATGGAGGAGGAGGTTGATGCTGCGCCTCAGGGTGATTGGGACGAGCAGGTCCGTCCGTCGGGCTATGACATGACTGGATGGGGAGCCTCTTCTGCTTGGGCTCAGGGTGGTGCCGGTTCTTCTGCTGCTGACGAGCCCTCTTATGGGCAGTATTATGATGATATATATGAGCAGATGCACAACCTGTCTATCCGTCAGTCTGACTTGTCTACTGCTATGGGTTTGGTGGCTGAGGATCAGTCCGGTCTGAGGTATGAGATGATGGGGATGAGGAGAGAGCAGGAGGTCCAGACCCAGCTCTATCATGACATGTCGACTCAGGTCGATGATATGCGGGCTTCTCAACAGAGGCAGGAGGAGTTCTTCAGGAGCATCTTTCCTTCCTATCCTGCTGCACCTCCGGGCGGTCAGTCCTTCTTTTCTCCACCTTCTCAGTGAGTCTTCTGTTCTTCCCTCTACTTTAATTCTTGTTCTTATCTTCATTGAGGACAATGAAGGATCTAAGTATGGGGGAGAGTATTCACTGATGTATATATGTACAGTTGTTGTTTCCATTCCGAGAAAAAAAATTAAAAAGAAAAAAAAAATCAGAAAAATGAAAAATTAAAAAAAAAAAGAGCCAAAAAGATGAAAAAAGGCATAGAAAATCCTGGGATGAGTCGAAAACCCGAAAGGGCGGCTCAGGTAATAAGCAGGTAACCCGGACCAGCATTAGGCTGGGGTAAAAAGAGGTTTATGAGAGATGTGAGTTTTGGTGAGCACACTTGAGAAAAATGAAATGAGTGATTAGGTGAAAACCCGAAAGGGCGCCTAAGTAGAATTGAGCGGAAAAATTGGAGTGTTTAGGATTTCATTCTACTTTGGGGCTTGGGGATTCATTGTAGATGCTGGTTAGATCCTTAGGATTGCTCTTTCATGATTCGGAGCTTTGAGTGACTTGATGTATTTTTGTGAGGTGTGTGTTGAGCTTTCATGTTTTGCTCATTATTTCTCTACATGGGTTCGGGTTGTGAGCTGAGTGTTTATGGTTATCTTATTTCCCCTTACTTCCTGAGATCTTTTGATGAGTAGATTTGTTGATGTACTTTGAGCTTACTCGAGGACGAGCAAGATCTAAGTATGGGGGAATTTGATTCACCGTCTTTTGTATGCCTTATCTTGACGTTTTTATGAGGCTTTTGAGTGTTTTAGGCTTAGTTTTAGGCTTTAGTGTTGCATTGTGGCCGAAGACTCAAAAGTGTGCAATTTGAAGATTTTATCGGATTCGTCTTTGCACGTTGCCCGCGGCCGTGGAGCTTAGCCCGCGGGCGCGGTACGACGACAGAAGAAGAAGATTGAAGACCCGAAGGCCGCGGACGCGGTGCCATTGCCGCGGTCGCGGTAGAAGCGGATTGAAGACTTGTTGACTAGGCGAAGACCGCGGTCGCGGCGGTCAAGGCGCGGTCGCGGTGGCCACCGACTCCAACAAGACGCGGGAGCTATCTTTGGGCCGACTTTCCTATTATCTTATTTTATTTTCGGACATTGCTTTTATCCCAAGACAATATTTAAGGGATTGTAGGTTGTTTTATTGTTCATCTTGAACCTTGGTTGGAAGACTTGTGTTTTTTATGAAGATTATGGAGAACTAAACCTCTCTAGGGTTTGTTCATCATTGAAGCTTTAATTGATTAGTTTGTGAGGTTCTAAATCCTTTTCCTATTCCTTTGGTTATTATTAATTCTCTTGTGCTTAATTACATGATTATTGATTGTTTCTCTAGGAGTAATTAACCTATTTAATTGATTAATCTTCTACTGTTGGGACGGGTTTGGACCGTGGACAAACCTATTCTGTGAAAACAACTTAAACCTAGATCTGTTGTCTATGCAACTAGGATTTAAGAAGAGAATTGATTGTTTGCTTGAGAAATTGACTCATAGCTTGATTTCTCTTGCATGCATCCTATATATCCTTGTTCTTAATGCTAATATTGATTTGAGCGTCCTCTATCATTGTTAAGTATTTCCTGGACCGTGGACAGGAAATTAGTCAAGATTAGGATTGGAATTAACCATTGGATAAAAAGGAATTGGTGTGAATCAATGATCAAACGACTCTTTTAAAGTGGATTTGTTGAATGAACCTGTCTTTAGTACTTTGATTAATCTTGTGAAACTGTCAATTTGTCTTCTTGCTTTGGTGATTGAAACTCTTGCATAAAACCCCCTCTTCGTTCTTGGTTAACATAAATATTAGGCTAGATACCTCAAGTTCTCTAGGGTTCGATCCCATACTTGCTCACTATACTTGGTTTGTGTGTTTGGGTTTATTTTTGATAAGGGAACAACTATTTAGCCCGAGTCATGCGTGTTTTTCTATGTTTTGTAGGCGTTTTGGCGAAGGATCAAGGATTTTCTTGAAGGCGGATCAAAGCTTGCATCAAGGCACGAGCTAAAGGAGGAAGGCAAGGAGCAAGCCATGAAGAAAACAAGAGGAAAAGCCAAGAAGAAGAGGTGGCACGAGGCATGGAACGTGGTAGATGCAAAGCCGGGCCCGAAGACGAGATTTTGCCTTGGACCGACGTACCCTTACCTCGGGCCCGAGGTGCGTCCGTGTCTGTCCATGTCGGTTTCGTGGATTGGGCACCAAGGCATTGTGACGTACACTTCCACATTTTCCCCTCACCTACAAAAGCCCTCTTGTTCTTCTATTGGGGGGTTCCCACTAAGCCTTAGGGGTAGATACACACACAATCCTCTCAAATCAATACTTGGAGAGCAAGGAGAAAGGAGAGAAGAAGGAGAAGAGAGAAGTTCGGCCAAGGAAAGGAAGAGATTGCCAGGTTTAATTATCTAGTTAGCTTTGGTTTTGGTTTGTTCTTTGGATTTTGCAAACTTGGCTTTGAATTTGTGGATTGAATTTGAGTTTGTTGAATGAAATTTTCCTTTGATTGGAAATCGATGATGATGGTTGTGATGCTTTTCGATTTGTTTGTTTTTGTTACTTGCCATATGGAGTAGATCTCCTTGATCTTGGGCAATGGGGGAATGATCTAGCTAGATTGAGTTAGAAACCCCAATTTCATAAGCCTTGAGTGCTTGATCTAGGAACCCACTCTACATAGAGCTACAATCCCTTACGAATGTTGGGGATCAAGGCTTGTGATTGGCGAAGTAACGAAAGTGAAAAGCCATCACGAGACCTTGCATCGAAGGGGAGAAGCGAAAGCCAATCGACCCCATGATCAATATGTAGAAGTGGTCTGGACGAAGTGAAAGCTTCTCGATCCAACCTAGATCATTACTTGTTGCTTGAATTGGGGTGGAAAAGGCTCAATCTACGAGAGAAGGAACCCAAAGCCCAAGATCTATTTTCAATCACTCGAGTTCGACATTCTCAGTACCTCGGGCCCGACTTCCATAGTGTTGGTCCCGTTGTCCTCTGATCCAACCAACTTGGGCCCGACGTGACCTTATGTCGGTCCCAGTTGTTTCTCTTCGTTTTCCTTTGTTTATGTTCTCTTTTCCAGTTTTCCTAGTTTTTTGGAACAATAATCGAGTAGACTTCCCGAGTGTTCGACACCCAGCACGTACTACATCGGGGTCGGGTTATAAATGTATCTCTATACCCTCGCATCCGTGAGCGATCAAAAGATTGGCGCCGTTGCCGGGGAAGTTTAAGTGCATTGTGTTCCAATTTGGTGAGTCTTTTGTGTTTTGGTAGTGATTTGGGTGAGGGAATAGCCCAAGCCCTTTGTTGGTTTTTGATTTGTTTGGTTTGTGTCATTGCTTTGTAGGTGTATGCGAGCTCGTTCCTCTCGAGGAACCCTTGAGCTTGAGGTTATAAGTGATCCCGAGAGTATCATCAAGCAAGCACGAATAAGAAGAAGGATGGAGAATCAAGCTCTCCATGGTGATGATGAGGTTGCTCGGCTTAGAGCCGAGACGACAAGGTTGCAATTGGAGCGAGACAACCAAGAGACGTTGATGAGGAGAGAAAGGGAACAAAGGATGAGGGCCGAAGCTCGACTCAATGCCTTACCCCGGAATGCACGTCAATATATGCATCCGGAGTTGAGGGTTCCCGAGCCCGCTATTGTGCTTCCCGAAGTTGCAAAGAACTTTGAGATCAAGACGCAATTTATCTCCCTTAACAAGCGAGATCAATTCGAGGGCCGTCCGCTCGAGTGTCCCATTGAGCATGTTAAATGCTTTGTGGACATGTGTGAGACCCTTTCAACCGATGAGGAGACCTTGGAGTATGTGTTGTTGAAGGCGTTCAAGTGGTCTCTTGGGAGCAAAGCCGCTCATTGGCTTGAAAGGCAAGCTCCGAGATCGATTACTACTTGACGAGCACTCCACGACGCCTTTTTGATGAAGTTCTTTCCGCCCTCCAAGACTACCGAGCTTCGAAGGAAGATTGCTAGTTTCCAACAAGGCCCGAGTGGGCCTCTTTTTGAAGCTTGGGACCGTTTTAAGGAGATGTTGCGCCAATGTCCCACTTATGGCCAACAACCTTATGTGCTTCAAGATATTTTCTTCCAAGGCATAAATCCGGCGACAAAATACAAGCTCAACCTCCACACGGATTGTGGATTCATTGATTTGACACCGTATCAAGCATGGGAGCTCCTTGACAAGCTCTCCGACTATGAAGGCATGTATGGAGTTAGTCAAGCCAACAAAGAAGTGAAGGCTCAAGGCCAAGGTGCAAGGAAGTTGTATGATCCGAATGGTGAAGACATTGATAAGGATGTCAAGCTTCAATTTCTTGAAGGAGAAGTGAGTAAGCTTAAGAGGCAAGCCCACTACTACAAGCAAAATGGCCGAGCATGTGAAGAGTGTGGATCCTATGCACACGCCACTCAAGTTTGCCCGAATGAAAGCCAAGTGCGCTTGGCCGAGCAAATAGAAGAAGCAAACTATGTTTGTGGTAACTTTGGTGGTAGAGGCAACTACAACAATGGTGGTAATGGTAGGTGGAACAATGGGCAAGCTCAAGGCTACACCAACAACTTCCACCAAAACGAGCCAAGAGCACCACAACCATCTCCATATAGGCCACCCGGTTTTAATGAGCAACCACCGTGGGTGCAAGAAATAAAAGAAGGATTCAAGGAAATGAGGACTCAATTCAATGAGTTCGGAGCATGGAGGATGATCGGTCCGGATTGGGAGGGTCAAAATTACAATTTATAACCGAACCCCGTAGTAGTACTGGGTAGGGTGTCGAACGCTCGGGAGTTCGTGCGATGAGTGTACCTAAAAAGACTTAAAAAGGGGAAAGAAAGGGTAAAACAAGGAATATCAAAGAGAACAACTCGGGACCGACATAGGTCACTTCAGCCCGAGGTTGGATCGACTTTGGATTGCATAGGACTGACACTGTTGGAAGTCGGGCCCGAGGTCTAGGTAAGTCGGACTTGGCAAAATACTAGATCGGTCTTGGGTTTTTGGGTTCCTTCCCTAACTAGATATGGGTAATTCGACCCCAACTCAACCAATGAGTGTTGATCCTCATGAGATCGAGGTTGTTTGCCTTTGATCTCGCCACTCTACACATCGACCCTAGGGAGATTGATTTCCCTTTCGATGCAAAGTCAAGTGATGGCTAGAGATTGCTTTAACTCACTCTTGCCAATCACAAGCCCTTGATCCCTTGCTTTCACAAGAGATTGTAGCTCTATATAGAGAGGATTCCTAAGATCAAGCACTCAAGGCTATGGAATTGAGGGTTCACACCCAAACCTAGCTAGGGGTTTCCCCCATAGCCCAAGACTATGGAATCTACTCCATATGAAAGAGTAAAAAGCAATCAAAAGACAAAGCAAGCAAATCTCAATCATCAGTCTCAAATCAAAGCCAAATCTCACTCAAATCAAAGGGGTTTTCACAAGATCCAATCTCAAATCCACAAATTGCAAAACAAAACAAGTTCAAACTCACAAATTCTCCCTAGATCTAGCAATCTCCACCGATTTCTCCTCTTCTCTCTTCCTCCTTTCTTCCTCTTTGCTCTCCAAGTTTTCCTTGAGCCTTTGAGAGTGATTAGGCGTGTCTAAACTTGGAAAATTGTCTTCTAATCCTCTCTCCTTTTAATTGGGGGCCAAGAATATCCCAAAATGGAAGAGGGGCAAATGTGGTAGATCACATTTGTGTGCCTTGGTGCCCAATCTACACTTCGCCGACTTGGACTGACACGGAGGAACCTCGGGCCCGACTTGCTACACCTCGGTCCGGGTCTCCATGACTCGATCTCGGGCCCGACTTGCTGGGCACCTCGATCCTGGCCTCGGTCTTCTTCATTTCTTGGTCTTTCTTGAGCTCCTCTTCATTGATCGCTTGGCTCTTCCTCTCCTTTGCGCTCTTGCCTTGCTCCTCCTTATGGACTCCTTCCAAAGCTTCTTCAAAACATATGCCAAATTACCTACAAAACACATCAAATTCGCATAGTTTCCGAATCTCATAGAAAATCGGAATCCAAGCTAAAAAGGGACAAAACTAGCAAAGAAAGGAACAAAAGACACCTATTTACAAGGGAAATTGACCACTAAAACATCACCAAAATGAGAGACGTCAGAGTACCCCATACTTAAACTTGCTTGTCCTCAAGCAATAACAATGTAAGCAAGACCGAAGCACAATCTTCAAGTAAAGCCTCATATGAAAGATCAATCAAGCACAAGTGATAGATATGCTAGCAAGATTACATCATCTCACATGATCAAGTGTTCAAGGAATGAAGTCAAATGCAACCAAGACCCACTATAAGGACATAAAAATGTGTATCACTCATCATGTGTTTAGGTATGGCAAAGAACACTCAAACTCATGAATCATGCAAGTAAAGACTTTACTATTGAAGATAATATCACCAATTCCTCCACTTAGAGATGCCTATTACAATGAACACAAAGAATATGAACTTGGCTCAATGGAGGTCCTCAAAGAGGTTCCATTCGGCTGAGTTGTAACGGGGCTTTTGGTATTTCTCAAGGTAGGAATCATTTTGGTCTTGTGGTGCTTACAATGGGGATTGAACTTGGGGATTGAACTTCCTAATCTCTCACCCACTTCACCAAATTATTCCACTTTCAACATTCACTCATCCAAAAGACTTTGACATTTCTCCTTTCAACCCACAACTTCACTTAACATTCCACTTCATCTTTGTACTTAGACTTTTGTTGGATTTTTCACACTTTTGCACTTTGGACCGACTTGCACACTAAATCGGGCCCGAGGTGGTTACTAACTCAGTCGGACCCTTTTCTTCAGACTTAATCTCTTTGCTTTCAATCCACTTTTCTTTTTCCAACATTTCTTTTCTTTTCTTTCTTCTCACTTTTGCTCAACAAAGATGCACTACCCACTTGGTTTATAGCTCCATTTCTTGCCCTTCACCAAAGAGAATCTCAACTCTCCAAACACATTCCCAAACCTCTCACTAAAGTCCAATCCCATAAGGGTCAAGTCATATAGGCTAGGAATCATATTTCTGAGGAGTTTCAAACAAAGGTCTAAAGCTAAAACGGGGCTACAAACAACGGTTTGTGACTAAATGAAATAAAGTTCAAATCAATGTGACAAAGCATAGAACAAATCTCACATTGGTCTTAGAAAATAAATAAACACCACAATAGCAAGTTTTACTAAGCATGCATGAGCTAATCACACAAGAAAATGAGGCTTATGCAATATGAACAAGTATCCCTAAAATGACCAAAAATCATCTCACAAGGTTCACTCATACTTGGTTGCATCAAAATTCATTCTAGAACACATATGCTCAATAAAAACATGCAAGGTATCACATCACATCAAAAGCAACATCATTTAGAGGCTAAACCATCCAAAAATATGCAAAGGACTTTATATGCTCACATCATCATTAGCCTTCTTTGGACATCTAAGATGGGAATTCCTAGTCCAACAACAAAAATTTTTTTGGCATTTTCAACCGAAAATTTTCACATTTTTATGGATTTTTCGAAAAATTTTCTCAAAAATCAAACAAACTCATCCATTCAAACCATATCAAACTCATTCATCATTCATGCAACATTCATGCCACTATCCAAAGAAAACATCCCAAAACCAACTAAGAACAAACACAGGAAACAACCTACACATGAAACTATGAGCTTCTAACCCCACCCCATACTTATAATTTTGATGTCCTCATCAAAACAAAGAAATCAAAACTCAAAATAAAAGAGAAGAGAGTAAGAAAAGCTCACAATTTCTCATTCTTGATTGGCATGTCTAGATTTAGTTAGAAGGACGCCCTCGGCGACTTCCTCTTTGGAGCCTCGCATGTCTTTCTCGCTCGTACACGTGGGCTTGGAAAGGATCTTGACTTGGTGGTTGGAGTTGCGGTGTTGGACGCACCCATGGGTCCTCCCGTGAAGGGTAGTTTCCGACCATCCACTCGTTGAAGCTCTCTTGAACCCTCCATCTTTGGTCCTCCATCGATCTCAAGTCATCCACATCACGCCTTGTGTAAGCAAGATTTCGGTTCATTTCTTCATATTGAGCTTGAAAGACTTCTTGTTGTTGGAAAAGTTGTTGTTGTTGAAGGTTGATTTGGTGGGCCTCTTGTAGCATGCTTGATTGTTGAAGTTGAAGGTGATCCATTTGGTTGGCTAGGAAAGTCATGTCCACCAGTTGTTGAGGTTCGGGGAAGACCATTCCGGGCCCATACCATTGGGCATAACCTTCGTACCCTCCGTTGTGTGGTTGCTCTTGCCTAGCTCCACTTCCTTCTGCTCTCTCAAAGTGGCTAGGGACCGACTCGGGCAAGTAGGCATCGGACCGACGTTGGTGGACGTCGGGCCCGAGGTGCCCTGCATCTCGGTCCAAGAGTGTGGGAGCTTACTCTCTTGCACGAAGGTTGGCTAGCAAACCTTGGAAACCTTCATCTTCTTTGGGAGCCGTGTCCACATCCATGGCCTCTCTTCTTGCAAATTCAAAGTTGTTAGGCTCTTCATCGGACTCCGGAGAAGGTTGAGGAGTAGTAAAGCGAATGTTTTGGGCACGACGCCTACACTCAATCGTCCCCTCCGGTTCTCCAAACAGGTTCTCCTTCCCGACCCAAACTTGGAACCAATTGTAGTAGCTTGCAAGGTCAAAGAGTCTCGGTCCCAAAGGAACATACACTTTGTCAAAGTTGGAATGAGGTGCTAGATGGGTGGTGATGCCGGTGACGGTTTTCTCCTTGATGATGTTGGCTTTCTTGAAGTACTTAAGATCCATGTACTCCACTCCATTCGGTGCCGGCGTGTACTTGGATAGATCAACTTCGAGACAACTAGCCAAGCGGGCAATCATCCCTCCAAAGTAAATCCATGATGAGCTTTGGAAGTCCCTCACCATTTTCACCCATTCCCATGTGAGGTTCAATGGCTTCTCGGTTTGGAATAGCATCTCATGTAGCAACATGGCTTCCTCCTTCATTGGCTTGCTTAGCTCGTGCCTAGCATAGATGGCACATCCCAAAACTCGGATCATCACTCGGAAGAGGGGACTCGCTATCTCATTCGTTGAGGCTCCTTTCCTCATCTCATTCCTCCCCGCTACATACTTCCAAAGATAGTTCACCTTCTCATTGTCCACAAAAGCTTCTTCTCTTGGAAAAGGAAATCCAAGATAGACCGCCAAGTTCCGGAGTGAGAGCTCTTGTGTCTCATTGCCCATTGAAAGGTGATGATGCCTTCACTATCCTCCACTCCTTCATAGGTGCACTTGAAGGTAGCCATGAACTCCGATGTCAAGGCGGGGTAGTGAGTGTTGTTCCACCTCAACATCACATCAAGGCCAATATGTAGCACCGGGGAAGAGCTACATCCATACTCATCTTCCGAATAGACTCCCAATCTAGCCACCTTGTGTGGTGAGCTAGACCCATGTACCGCTCATAGCTTTGAGCCACATCATCATCATCAAATTGCACATCATCCATCCTTTGTGCTTTCTTTGACTTCTTTGATTTCATGGATGACCTCTCCATGCGTGAAGAAGATGCTCGGGTTGTCATGATACCTACACACATTCAAAGCAAAGAACTACAAGATAAGATCTATACAACCTCAACAATATCATGCATATTCACAACTCACAAGTCATCACACAAGAACAACCCCATACTTATCCTCTAGACACTTAGCTCACAAAATCCAACATGTATGAACAAAGGATCACAAAACAATGGTCAAGCTAGTAGATAAATCATGATAAACAAGCCATAACCAACAATCAAACTCATGAATCCTATTGTCAACACAAGAGAAAGACAACTAGAACTAGGACCGACCACTATGGACATCGGGCCCGAGGTGCTCTCAACCTCGGTCCGCAGTGTTGGACCGACTCATCAATGTCGGGTCCGAGGTACCTGGGTATCTCGGTCCGATTCTAAATTCGTCTCATACAAATTCACCCAAAAATCAACCTATCATGCTCCTAGAATCCAATATCAACCATATATCTTCATCAATCGAAGTTCAAAAGAGATTCAATCATGCACAATCAACAATTAAGAACAATTTCTCCTATTCATGCAAAACACCATTGATGCTCAAGATCTAAACTCATTCAATCATGGCAAAACTCAATTCAAGCAATGAAAGCATGAAATTCACAAGGAATTAGAGAGGAATTGAGATTCACATACCACAATTTGAAGAGATATAGACTTCTTAGCAAGCAAACTCCTTAGAACTCAAATTTTCTACCTAGATCTAGGAGAGGGATGAAGAACAATGGGACTTGTTGGGATTTTTTTCTTCTTTGGATCGATGCTAGGGACGGCTTGGGTGTTGGATCGAGATGGTAGAGGGGCAAGCAAGGGGATCGAGTGTGAAGGAGAAAGGGGGCCGATCTTGGGGTTTTGAAGGGAAGCTTGGTATTTTTGGGAAGGTGGTTATGAAGGTGATGAAAGTAGGTAAGGAGGAATAGGCTTTAAATGGCAAAGAAACAAAGTTAGGTCAGAAGGGTATAATGGGCATTCTCCTTAAATCTTGACCACGGTTCACCGACCTAGTCAGACCGAGTCACCCTAAGTCGGGCCCGAGGTACTGGGTACCTCGATCCTGCTCGGTTCGACCTCTAAAAATTTCCTCATCTAAACCACATCTCTTCCCACATCTCTTCCCCGGCAACGGCGCCAAAATTCTGATCGGTCCGGATTGGGAGGGTCAAAATTACAATTTATAACCGAACCCCGTAGTAGTACTGGGTAGGGTGTCGAACGCTCGGGAGTTCGTGCGATGAGTGTACCTAAAAAGACTTAGAAAGGGGAAAGAAAGGGTAAAACAAGGAAAATCAAAGACAACAACTTCGGACCGAGATAGGTCACCTCGACCCGAGGTTGGATCGACTTTGGATTGCACGGGATCGACACTGTTGGAAGTCGGGCCCGAGGTCTGGGTAAGTCGGGCCCGAGGTCTGGGTAAGTCGGACTTGGCAAAATACTAGATCGGTCTTGGGTTTTTGGGTTCCTTCCCTAACTAGATATGGGTAATTCCACCCTAACTCAGCCAACGAGTGTTGATCCTCATGAGATCGAGGTTGTTTGCCTTTGATCTCGCCACTCTACACATCGACCCTAGGGAGATTGATTTCCCTTTCGATGCAAAGTCAAGTGATGGCTAGAGATTGATTTAACTCACTCTTGCCAATCACAAGCCCTTGATCCCTTGCTTTCACAAGAGATTGTAGCTCTATGTAGAGAGGATTCCTAAGATCAAGCACTCAAGGCTATGGAATTGGGGGTTCACACCCAAACCTAGCTAGGGGCTTCCCCCATAGCCCAAGACTATGGAATCTACTCCATATGGAAAGAGTAAAAAGCAATCAAAAGACAAAGCAAGCAAATCTCAATCATCAGTCTCAAATCAAAGCCAAATCTCATTCAAATCAAAGGGGTTTTCACAAGATCCAATCTCAAATCCACAAATTCCAAAACAAAACAAGTTCAAACTCACAAATTCTCCCTAGATCTAGCAATCTCCACCGATTTCTCCTCTTCTCTCTTCCTCCTTTCTTCCTCCTTGCTCTCCAAGTCTTCCTTGAGCCTTTGAGAGTGATTAGGTGTGTCTAAACTTGGATAATTGTCTTCTAATCCTCTCTCCTTTTAATTGGGGTCCAAGAATATCCCAAAATGGAAGAGGGGCAAAAGTGGTAGATCACATTTGTGTGCCTTGGTGCCCAATCTACACTTGGCCGACTTGGACCGACACGGAGGAACCTCGGGCCCGACTTTGTTACACCTCGGTCCAGTCTCCATGACTCGATCTCGGGCCCGACTTGCTGGGCACCTCGATCCTGACCTCGGTCTTCTTCCTTTCTTGGTCTTTCTTGAGCTCCTTTTCGTTGATCGCTTGGCTCTTCCGCTCCTTTGCGCTCTTGCCTTGCTCCTCCTTATGGACTCCTTCCAAAGCTTCTTCAAAACATGCCAAATTACCTACAAAACACAACAAATTCGCATAGTTTCCGAATCTCACAGAAAATCGGAATCCCAACTAAAAAGGGACAAATCTAGCAAAGAAAGGAACAAAAGACACCTATTTACAAGGGAAATTGACCACTAAAACACCACCAAAATGAGAGACGTCAGAGGAGACAAGTCGACAACCAACTGGTTCAACTAGGAACTCAAGTCCCAAGAGATCACGGGAAACTCCCGGGCCGCCCCGAGGAGAATCCCCGAGTGCAACACAATCAAAATGAAGTCCGGGCAATAGGACTGAGAAGTGGTCACAACTTACCCAAGACACGCATGGATAAGAAGAATGAAGAGAGTCGGACCGACTTACCCAGCAAGTCGGGTCCGAGTTGCACAGAAGCCGGACTAGCAAGAAGATCAGCTCCTCTGCCCCAGACCGAGATAGAGAGTGAGTCGGGCCCGAGTTACCCAGATGTCGGACCGACTACTCTGCCTCCACTCTGCCCCATGCCCGTGATGCAGGATATCGGGCCCGACGTAGTGCCTAAGTCGATCCAGCTCGAGAAAGTTGCAAATGAGGTGGGCAAGTCCAAGAAAGTTGATTCAAGTAAGATTCCAAGTGCAACACCTCTTCCCTATCCTTCAAGAAAGCCAAATGATGTGGTAGAAGCCAAGTTCAAGCGGTTTCTTAAGCTCTTGCAAGGCATGAACATCACCATTCCATTCACCGATGCATTGGGTGAGATGCCGTCATATGCAAAGTTCTTGAAAGAGATTCTAAGAAAGAATCGGTCAATTATTGAAATGCAAAATGAAGTCAAGACTTTAGAGTTACCACAAAAGTTAGGTGATCCCGGCCGATTTGCTATCACAATTGGCGTTGGTTCGCAAAACTCTCAAGCTTTGTGCGATTTGGGGGCAAGTGTCTCGGTGATGCCTACAAGCATATGGAGAAGAGCCAATCTAGGAGAAATTGAACCAGCCGACATGTCTTTAACCATGGCCGATGGTTCAATCATCAAAGCTCAAGGTATTTTGGATGATGTGCCTGTGAGAGTTGGGAAGTATTTTGTGCCCGACGACTTTGTCATATTGGACATGCATGAGGATCCTTTGGTCCCGATTATCCTAGGACGTCCATTCTTAGCCACGGCAGGAGCAAAGTTTGACGTCAAGAATGGCAAAGTTTCTTTTGAAATTGGTGAAGAGAAAGTAGACTTCCATTTCAACAAAGCTCTAAATGAACCCGATGCCTTGGCTATTCTCAAGCTTGAGGATAATGCTAAGAGAAAAAGAGAGAATGTTGAGGTTGCAAGTGAAATTGTTGCTTTGAGAAGTGATGTGAGGTTCAATGAGCAAGTGCAAGCAAGGGACTCCCAAGCTCGAAGGGAGTTGATGGAGCAAGTTGAGGAACATGATGGACCAAGAATTGAGCATAACCCAAGCAAAAATGGAGAGTATCCTTCCCAATATCCTTTTGATGTGGGTGATGATTATTCTTCTTTTAAAACCTGTGATAGCTACATTTGTCTAAGTGATTTGAAGGATGACTTAGGAGATAGCTACATTTACCTTAGTGATTTGAAAGATGATTTGGTAGATTCTTCTAGGATTTCTTTGAATGACTTTGGTGTAGGGAAATTTGAGCAAGATGAAGCAAGCAAAGAGATAGAATCCTATTCTTTAGAGGAGTTCGATGCGAGAGCCATGCCCATATTAACCATCGTTGGTGGTTCTACGGATATGAGGGTAATGGGAATGAGCACAACAATGGCGAGCAATGCCCCGTCTTTCACCCGCCATGAGATTGAAGGTTAGAAAGTCAAGCTAATGACTATAAAAGATCGCTTCTCGGAAGGCAACCCGTCTTAGTAGCTTTCTTTTTGTAATTTTAGTTTGAAATTTTCTTAGCTAAAGATTTTCTCTAACCAATCCCAATCTAGTATCTTGTGGATTTTTGGTATTATGTATTCTTCATGGTTGTGTACGATTTGAGGTGGCAAATGAATGAAAATGTGGACAAAGGAGTTGCAAGAAGATGGAGAGAATTTGGTGGCGCGAACAATTCCACGTCAAGCCCAAGTAAGTCGGGCCCGACATGGAGAACGTCATTCCAGCCCAATCGGTTTTAGTGGATGTCCCCAACTTACCCTTTGACCTAGATTTGTCTCCTTCCCCATTACATAACCCCCACCTACCAACATTCTTTGGACCACCTACCATTCACAAGTACTATTCACCCTCTCTCACAACTCGTCCTCCAGCTCCTTCCAACTCGAGCCACACCTATTTTCCCCTTCTTCATCTCGATCCAACCACAAAAACCTTCCCCTCACCCGATTTCAAAGAAAGATTTCGAGTTCATACTTGTTATTCATCCCAAATCTCAACTTAGGTTGAGAAGATTTGAGTTCTTGCTAAGTAGATTGCTTGATAGTTCGAATCTCTCCAAATTCGGTATGTATTGCTTGATCTCTACCTATTTCTTTAGAGATTTTGTGCTTTGAGTGCATGATTGAGTGATACCATATTTGATTGAGAGCTTGAGCTTGAGCATCAATGGTGGATTTGCATGAGTTGTGAAATTGAGCTTTGAAGTTGTTTATGCATGCTTGAATCCATTTAAAACTTCGAGTAGGGATGTTTGATGGTTGAAATTGAGCCTTAGGGGCATGATAGAGTGAGTTGGGTTGATTTCTTGTGAGATTCGAAGCATGAACAAAGTCGAGTTACCCAGGTAAGTTGGGCCCGACCTATAGAAGTCGGTCCACCAGGTCGGACTGAGGTTGAGTATGCATCGGGCCCGACATAGCTTGCAAGTCGATCGAGTTGTTTTTGCTCTCTTCTTGTGATATCATGTGGATGTATGTGTTTTATTGTTGGCTATAGCTTAATCATGATGTAGTATGACCATTAGCTTAGCCATTGCTTGAGATATCCATGATGATTCATGTTGAACTGTGAGACATGTGTGTTTGGAAATTAAGTATGAGGTATCTCTTGCATTGATGTGTTGATGATGGTCTTTGTTGTGTTGTATGGAGCTTATCTTGTGCCCTTTTGTTTGATTGAATGTGTGTAGGTACAATGGATACTCGTGCATCATCATCTCATTCGGAAAGGCCAAAGAAGAAGTCTAAGAAGTCGAGGAAAGAGCCAACGTTGGATGATGTTCGTTTTGAAAGTGAGGAGATTGCCGAGAAGTATGCAAGGTATATGGAGCTTGAGCATCACACTAGATGGCTTGATTGGGAAACCGTGAGGAAAATGGGAATGGATGAAGCTCTTCCAAGGTCTTACTCCCACATCGGCCTCAATGGGATGTTGCGGTGGGACAATCCCCACTATCCCGCCCTCACATCGGAGTTCATGGCTACTTTCGAGTGCACTTATGACGATGTGGAGGATGAAGAAGGTGAGATCACCTTCCAATTGGGGAATGAGGACTACAATGTCTCTCTTGAGGACTTGGCTACCTACTTCGGGTTCCCATGTCCAAGAGAGGAGGCTAATGTGGACAACGAGAAGGTGAGTCAAGTGTGGAGGCATGTGGCCGGGAAAGGAGAGATGAGAAAAGGCGCCACCACCACTGATGTCTCTCATTTTGGTGGTGTTTTAGTGGTTAATTTCCCTTGTAAATATGTGTCTTTTGTTCCTTTTCTTGTGAGTTTTGTTCCTTCTTAGCTTAGATTCCGATTTTCCATGAGATTTGGAGACTATGGGAATTTGTTGCATTTTGTAGGTAATTTGGCGTGTTTTGAGGAGGCTTTGAAAGGAGACTCAAAGGAGGAGCAAGGCACGAGCACAAAGGAGCGGAAGAGCCGAGCGATCAATGAAGAGGAGCTCAAGAAAAGCCAAGAAGAAGAGTTGACCGAGGCCAGGACCGAGTTGCCCAGCAACTCGGGCCCGAGATCGACTCCAGGACATCGGATCGAGGTGCCAGCACATCGGACCCGAGGTACATATAAGTCGGTCCGAGTCGGCGGAATTGTTGATTGGGCATCAAAGCATACAAATGTGATCTACCACTTTTGCCCCTCTTCCATTTTGGGTATTCTTGGCCCCTAATTAAAAGGAGAGAAGACAATTAGAGGATTATCACTCATGACCCACAACTAATCACTCTCAAAGGCTCAAGGAAGACTTGGAGAGCAAGGAGGAGGAAAGGAGAGGAGAAGGACAGGAAAATCGGTGGAGAAGGTGTTAGATCTAGGAAGAATTGTAAGTTTGTCTTTGTTTTAATTTGCAAATTGTGGATTTGGATTTGGATCTTGTGATTTCCCTTTGATTTGAATGAAATTTGGATTTGCTTTGATTTGGATGATTGAGACTTGTTTGCCTTGTGATTTGATTGCTTGTTACTCTAGCCTTATGGAGTAGATTCCATTGGTCTTGGGCTATGGGGGAAACCTCTAGCTAGGTTTGGGTTTCAACCCCCAATTCCATAGCCTTGAGTGCTTGATCTAAGAACCCACTCTACATAGAGCTACAATCTCTTGTGGAAGCAAGAGATAAAGGGCTTGTGATTGACAAGAGTGAACAGAAGCGATCTTTTGCCTATCACTTGACCTTGCATCGAAAGGGAGGTAAAATTCCCTAGGGTTGATGTGTAGAAGTGGCCGGGCCGAGGCGAACAACCTCGATCTCACGAGGATCAACACTTATTGGCTGAATTGGGGCGGAATTATCCACATCTACTAGAGAAGGAACCCAAAAACCCAAGACCTATCTCTCCATTTTTGCTAAGATCGACTTACCCAGACCTTGGGCCCGACTTACAACTGTGCCGGTCCCGTGCATTTCTTCGTCGATCCATCTTGGGCCCGATGTGACCATGTCGGTCCCGAGTGGTTTCCTTTGATTTTCCTTGTTTTTAGCCTTTCTTTCCCCTTTGCAAGTCTTTTAGGTGCACTCAACGAACGAACTCCCGAGTGTTCGACACCCTACCTTGTGCTACAACTAGGTTCGGTTATAAATTTGAATTTTGAGACCCTCCGATCCGGACCGATCAACCACCGAGATAACGAGCCCTCTCTTTCGAGTTATGGTGCGAGTCTTGGGATGTGCGATCTATGCACGTCACGAGTTGAGCAAACCGATGAAAGAAGAGATTATGTTGCTCCATGAGATGCTCTTCAACACCGAGAAGCCCATGAATCTCACGTGGGAGTGGGTCAAGATGGTTCGAGACTTTCAAAGCTCTTCTTGGATCTATTTCGGTGGGATGATTGCAAGGCTAGCCATGCACCTAGAAGTTGATCTTAGTAAGTCCTCTCCGGCTCCTAATGGTGTTGAGTACATGAACATGAAGTAATTTAAGAAGGCCAACATTATCAAAGAGAAGCTCTACATGACTTTCTTGGATCCTCACTCAAGCTTTAACGGCATATCCATCCGGTTGGCGCCCAACCTCTTCGATCTCTCAAAGTATAACAATTGGTACGGTGTTTGGGCCGCTAAGCCCCATTCTTTTGGTGATCCGGTTGGTGCTCATGAGGGGAGACAACAACACATTCGGTTTCACTCTTCCTCATCTTCACCGGCTTCCGACCACAATGATTATGTGTTGGCACCTCGAGGAGAAGCCATGGACATTGATCAAGAGCCCACCGAAGAGGATTAAGGCTTCAACAACTTGGTGGCCAACTTCCGAGCCATGCACAACCCCCTAGCAGCAGAGGACCGAGGTACGCAGCACGTCGGGCCTGACTTCCATCAAAGTCGGTCTGGCTCATTTTTTGGTGATGAGGTCCCGAGGAACTTCGAGCATGGAGAGGGGAGTAGTGCGAGGCATGAGCAAGCTCAAGGAGGAGGATATGAAGGGTATGCTCAATGGTATGGTCCGGGAATGGTGTTTCCCAAGAGGCAACAAACGGTAGGCATGTCCTTTTGGGCCAACCAAATGGCCCATCTTCAACTCCAACAAGAGAATGTTCTTCATGAAGTCCATCTTATTTCGTGGTGTTTTATATGTGTTTTCCTTTGTAGTCTTGTTTCTTTCTCCCTCTTTTCTTGTGTGTTGGGTTCTTTTTAGCTTAGTTTCCGCATTTCTATGAGATTTGGAGACTATGCGTGTTTTTGTATGTTTGTAGGCGTTTTGGCGAAGGATCAAGGATTTTGTTGAAGGCGGATCAAAGCTTGCATCAAGGCACGAGCTAAAGGAGGAAGGCAAAGAGCAAGCCATGAAGAAAACAAGAGGAAAAGCCAAGAAGAAGAGGTGGCACAAGGCATGGAACGAGGTAGATGCAAAGCCGGGCCCGAAGACGAGATTTTGCCTTGGACCGACGTACCCAGTACCTCGGGCCTGAGGTGCGTCCGTGTCTGTCCATGTCGGTTTCGTGGATTGGGCACCAAGGCATTGAGATGTACACTTCCACATTTGCCCCTCACCTACAAAAGCCCTCTTGTTCTTCTATTGGGGGGTTCCCACTAAGCCTTAGGGGTAGATACACACACAATCCTCTCAAATCAATACTTGGAGAGCAAGGAGAAAGGAGAGAAGAAGGAGAAGAGAGAAGTTCGGCCAAGGAGAGGAAGAGATTGCCAGGTTTAATTATCTAGTTAGCTTTGGTTTTGGTTTGTTCTTTGGATTTTGCAAACTTGGCTTTGAATTTGTGGATTGAATTTGAGTTTGTTGAATGAAATTTGCCTTTGCTTGGAAATCGATAATGATGGTTGTGATGCTTTTCGATTTGTTTGTTTTTGTTACTTGCCATATGGAGTAGATCTCCTTGATCTTAGGTAATGGGGGAATGATCTAGCTAGATTGAGTTAGAAACCCCAATTCCATAAGCCTTGAGTGCTTGATCTAGGAACCCACTCTACATAGAGCTTCAATCCCCTGCGAAAGTTGGGGATCAAGGCTTGTGATTGGCGAAGTAACGAAAGTGAAAAGCATCCATCACGAGACCTTGCATCAAAGGGGAGAAGCGAAAGCCAATCGACCCCATGATCGATGTGTAGAAGTGGTCTGGACGAAGTGAAAGCTTCTCGATCCAACCTAGATCATCTCTTGTTGCTTGAATTGGGGTGGAAAAGGCTCAATCTACTAGAGAAGGAACCCAAAGCCCAAGATCTATTTTCAATCACTCGAGTTCGACATTCCCAGTACCTCGGGCCCGACTTCCATAGTGTCGTTCCCGTTGTCCTCTGTTCCAACCAACTCGGGCCCGACGTGACCTTGTGTCGGTCCCAGTTGTATCCCTTCGTGTTCCTTCTTTTGTGTTCTCTTTTCCCGTTTTCCTAGTATTGTGACACAACAATTGAGTAGACTTCACGAGTGTTCGACACCCACCACGAACTACATCGGGGTCAGGTTATAAATGTATCTCTAGACCCTCGCATCCGTGAGCGACCAGTCGTCTCAGGCACCACCGCGGGCGCGGATCCTCCACTGTGGTCGCGGAATCGAGATAGAATCGCTTTATGAACTTCGGAGGCTGTTTTGACCCTCTACGGCTTGGAATCTGAATTCGGAGATGATGAATTGAATCTACCTTCGATTTAGCTTTCTAATGGAACCGGAATCAACTCAATCCAACAACTGAAGCTCAAGATATAGCCTTTGCAAGCAAGTGGTGTCGCGTAGCCAGCTCAAAACGCCATAAAACTTGAAACTTGAATCCTTGTGTCTTCGGCCTAGATATTACAATTACGCTCAAATCTAACCTAAACACACTCAATATAGCCCTAAAGTACAAGAGTTAACCCATACAAACTAGGGCGAATCAAGAAGGCACATGATAAATTGATAACAAAAGAGACAAGATGGCTTTGGCAACAATCTATCAAGCCATAAGTGAAGAAGTTTTGTTACAACTTGGTGCCAAAAGAACTGCAAAAGAGGCATGGACAATGTTGAGAAATATGAATGAGGGTGCAGATCGCATAAAGGAAGTGAGGATTCAAACTCTCTTAAGGGAATTTGGGGGCTTGAAGATGAAGGAAAATGAATCTGTGGACGACTACACAAGGAAGATGACAGTTTTGGTAAACAGAATGAGAAGTTTGGGAAGTCAAATCCAAGAAGAACATGTGGTTAAGAAATTACTAAGATCAACCTCTTCTAGATACATATAACTTACATCTACCATTGAGGAATTCTGTGATCTAAAGACAAAGACCATGGATGAGATAATTGGCTCTTTGAAGGCTCATGAAGAAGAGCTATAAGATTTTGGTGGGAGTCTCTCGGAATCTGCCTTATTGATATAGACTGAATGGAAAGCCAGACAAAAGAGAAAAGGAAAAGAAGGTTTTTCTCAAGATAAGGCAAAGGGAGAGTGTCTGCAAGAGGAAAAGATGCAGACGCCAAGCGCAAAGGTGATCAAAAGCCTAAAAGAAAATTTGACATCAGTAAAGTCAAATGCTACTCTTGTGGTAGGTTGGGCCATTACAAGGTTAATTCTGACTCAAAGGAGAAAGAAGAGAAGGCAAGTTTCATGAAGAGAGATCATGATGATGAAGAGCCTACTTGATATGCTCTCTTTAGGATAAGATAACTCTTGTATTTTAGGACTTTAGTGAGTATGTTTAGGTTAGAGTTTGAGCCTTATTGTAATATGAACACCAAAGACACAAGACATGAATATACGAGAGTTTTCCAGGCTAAGTTTTAAGTGAAGTTCGCCACTGACCCATATCCACACGTGCGATGTCCGAGCCGCGATCGCGGTGAAGTAGAGGTGATGACGATCTATTATCGAGAAGGCCACAGGTGCCCCGCCTTGGCCGCAGCCGCGGTAGAAGCCGACATTAGGAACCCAAAGGCAGTCTCGCGGGCACGGTGGTTGTGCCACGGGCACGGTGATGCCAAATCCGGAGCGGAGCGAGATTTTTCTATCTTGTTTCCTTTTCTATCTTTTGCCTTTTTCCGTGTATATCTCGGGGAGCCTGTTCCCTTGGCCTATATAAGGAAGAGTCTTCCTTAGGTTTTAGTATCTCAATTCATATCAAATAAAACTCTTAGCTTTCTTTTGTAATGGAGAACTAATCTCCCTTGGAGTTTATTCAATCAAAGAAGCTTTATTATGAAGTCGTGAAATTTTGGTAACTTCTTCATCCTTAGGTCTTTATTGATACTCTTGTGCTTCATCCCATGATCTTTGTTTGATTATATGAGCTTGATCAACTTGTTTAATTGACTTAGATCTATCGTTTGAATTAGGATTGGTTGTTGTCTATGCATCTTTCCTATTCTCGAAACAACTCTATTCTAGGACCGTGGACTAGATTAAGGAAGAGTATTCAATGGTTGTTTTGTGCATGAGACTCGTAACTTGATTACATGATTTAATTTCCTATTATCCTTGTGTTCATTGCATGATTTGAATTAAGCGTCCTTATTCATATCATAGTTTTGTTAGGACCGTGGACTAGCAGGTAATTAAGATAAGGATTGAAATTGACCTAAGCATATAAAGAAGTGGATGAATTGATGATTGATAAATTAATAAAGTGGAATTGATTGGATGAACTCTGCTTGCTAATATTGATTGAAAACCCTCTTCAAAACCCCCTTTGTTTGTGTTTGCATGATTGAACTAAAATCATTATAAGAAATAGATTCTCTTGGGTTCGACCCCTTACTTGCTTACTATACTTGTTTGTTTGTTTGGGTTATTTATGTATGATTTTGGGAACAACGACTTTGCCCAAGTCACTACTCTGCTGATATTAAGAGGAAGTGTGGAAGAACAGGACTTGCTAATGAATGCAAGGGTGGGAAAGGAAGCCTATTCGAAGTGGTATTTGGATATTGGGGCAAGTAACCACATGACAGAAGATGAAGATTGACACGGGCAAAGTCGTTGTCCCTAAATCAAAGATAATAACTCAAACAACACAAGAACAGTATAGCAAGCAAGTAAGGGGTCGAACCCAAGAGAATCAGTTTCTTAGATTCATTTTAATCGAGTCATGCAAACCAAACAAAGGGGGGATTTTGAAGGAGATTTCAATCAATAGTAGCAGGCAGAGTTCATTCAATCATTTCCACTTTATTAATTCATTGATCATCAATTCATCCACTTCTTTATATTCCTAGGTCAATTCCAATCCTTGTCTTAATTATTCGCTAGTCCGCGGTCCTAGCAAAACTATGATATGAACAAGGACGCTTAATTCAAATCATGCAATACACACAAGGATAATAGGAAATTGAATCATGCAACCAAGCTACGAGTTTCATGCATAAAACAACCATTGAATATTCTTCCCCAATATAGTCCACAGTCCTAAAATAAAATTGTTTCGAGAATAGGAAAGATGCATAGACAACAACCAATCCTAATTCAAATAATAGAACTAAGTCAATTAGACAAGTTGATCAGGCTCATATAATCAAACAAAGATCATGGGATGAAGCACAAGAGTATCAATAAAGACCTAAGGAAAAAGAAGTTACTAGAATTTCACAACTTCATAATAAAGCTTCCTTGATTGAATAAACTTCAAGGGAGATTAATTCTCCATTACAAAAGAAAGCAAAGAGTTTTATTTGATATGAATTGCGATACCTAAAACCTAAGGCGGACTCCTCCTTATATAGCTCAAGGAACAAGCTCCCCGAGATAGATAAGGAAAGAGGCAAAAAATAGAAAAGGAAAAAAGATTGAAAAGATTTCGCTCGGCTTGCAATCTGGCATCACCGCGCCGGCGGCGGGTCTTCCTTCGGGTTGGCTAGGTCGGCTTCTACCGCAGTTGCGGCCATGGCGGCGCACCTGCGGCCTTCTCGGGAATGGATCGTCTTCACCTTCCTGCACCGCGACCGCGGCTCAGACACCGCACCTACGGAAAATGGACAGTGGCGAACTTCTCTTGAACTTAGCTCTAAAAACTCTCGTTTTTTCAAAACTTGTGTCTTCGGTCTTCATATTACAATAACGCTCAAATCCAACCTAAACACACTTAATAACGCCCTAAAATACAAGAGTAAAACCATACAAACTAGCGCGAATCACATATTTTTGCCTCACTTGATAGAACTTGTGGAGGCAGGATTAAGTTTGGTGATGGATCATATGTGAACATCTCTGGAAAGGGGTCTGTTTTGTTTCTAAGCAAAGAAGGCGAGCACATTCCACTTACAAATGTGTACTTTACCAAAACTAAGGACAAACATCATCAGTCTTGGGCAATTAAATCAAAATGGAAGTAAATCAACCATCAAGGATGGAAGTTTGAGTCTGTCCTCAGTGACAGGGAAGTTGTTGGCATGAGTGAAGAGACAATCAAACAAGCTCTACACTTTACAATTGAAGGCAGTGAAACAGGTTTCACTTCTGTCTAAAATAGATGACTCAAACTGGGTCTGGCATGCCAAATATGCTCACTTGAATTTTAATGCCTTAAAGAAGTTGAGCAAGAAAGGAATCGTGAAAGGGATGCTAGAATTATCCCGTATAAATCAAATCTGTGGTAGATGCACCATAGGGAAGCACCACAGGACAAAGCTTCCACATGAATCCAGTTTTAGAGCCAAGAAGCCCTAAGAACTAGTGTATGTAGACCTCTGTGGTTCAATTCAACCTACAATGTTTGGAGGTAACTTATACTTCATGTTAATTGTGGATTATTTTTCAAGATTTATATGGTTAAGATTCTAGAAAACCAAAGATGAAGCTTTGGATAATTTTATGAGATTCAAAGCCTATGTTGAAGTGGAAATGGAAGGAAAAAGCAAGGCTTTTAGGACGGATACAGGAGGTGAGTTCACTTCACAAAGATTCAAGACAGTCTGTGAGAAAGAAGGGATAAAAAGGTTCCTCACAACCCCATACTCACAACAACAGAATGGTGTAGCGGAGAAGAGAAATCCAACTCTTATGGAGTCAGTTAGATGCATGAAGAAAAGCAAGAACATGCCATCACAATTTTGGGGAGAAGCAGTTCAAACTACAGTGTATATTCTCAACAGATCTTCATCAAAGAGCTTGGAGAGCATGACTCCTTATGAAGCCTGGTATGAAAAGCCACCTACAGTTCACCACTTCAGAGTCTTTGGTTGTGTTCCACACGCAAAGGATGTGACTCCACACTTGACTAAGTTGGCAGACAAAAGTAAGAGGATGGTGTTGGTACGGTATGAAGAAGGCTCTAAGGCCTACATGATTATATGATCCAGAGAAAAAGAAGATCGTGATCAGCCGGGATGTGAAGTTTGAGGAAGGGGAGAAACTGGAGTGGAAGAAAACATTACTCAGGTTAAGTCCCCTACTTTGTCTATTTCACAAGGAGTGAAGGAGATACTTCTTCTACTCAAAAGCAATCAAAAACAAGCAGTAAAGTGCAATCTCACTCTAGAAATGAGATGCATATGGAGAGTGGTCGAGATGATGAAAATTCTATAGAGAGTGCCTCACCAAGGCTAGAACCGAGTGAATGATTGCAGGATACTTATGATGACATTACAATGAAGTTTAGATCAATTCAAGAGATCTATAAAGAGACTATGGAAACTGAGGAAGAGGCGGGTTTGTGCTTTCTGGTAAAAGATGAACCTTGTAATTAATTACAAAGAAGCTATGATAAGCAAGGATTGGAGGAAAGCCGTGGAAGATGAATTTGACTCAATAACCAAGAACAAAACCTCGAGGCTCTTTGATCTTCCAAAAGGCCATAAAGCCATCGGCCTAAGGTGGATTTTCAAGCTTAAGAAGAATCAAAGTTGCAAAATAGTGAAGCACAAGGCAAGGATTGTTGCAAAAGGTTATGTGCAGAAGTAAGGCATTGATTACGGAGAAGTATTTGCTCCTGTTGCCAGAATGGAGACAGTGAGAACTCTCCTGGCCTTTGCTGCAACAAATAACTATGAAGTGCACCACATAGACGTGAAGACAACATTTCTCAATGGAGAATTACTTGAGGAGGTGTATGTGAAGCAGCCTGAAGGCTTTGAAGACAAGAATCATCCAAATCAGGTTCTGAAACTTTCAAAAGCTCTATATGGTTTAAAACAAGCCTCTCGAGCCTAGAATGCTAAACTGGATAGAAGTTTGAAGAGACTTGGCTTTGGAAGATGCAAACAAGAGCACGCCTTATACACCAGGTTTCAAGATGAAGAGTGCATGATCCAAGGGGTGTATGTGGATGACTTGATCATCTTAGGATCAAGCACTGATGTGATTATTTCATTCAAGGCAGAGATGATGAAGATATTTGAGATGAGTGATCTAGGATTACTCTCTTATTACTTAGGTCTGGAGGTTAAGGAAACTGATCAAGAAATCAATTTCTGTCAATCGGGGTTAGCAAGAGCTTTGGTTGAAAAGTTGATGTTGACAGAACGCAACCCTTCCAACATTCCAATGGAGCCAAGCATAAAACTAAGTAAGAGTGTGGTGGATGAGAAGTTGGTTGATTCATCTGTCTTTAGAAGTATAATTGGAAGTTTGAGATACCTTTTTAATACAAGGCTAGACATTAGTTTTTTTTGTTGGAGTGCTAAGTAGGTTTATGGAAGCTCCAACAACATCTCACACGGACGCCTTGAAGAGAATTGTAAGATACATAAAAGGAACTGTATGGTTTGATTGTGTGTACAAGAAGAATCCATCCTACAAAGAGTTGATTGGGTTCAGTGACACTGACATGGCTGGGGATTTGGATGACAGAAAGAGCACTTCTGGGATCATCTATTTCCTAGGAAAAATTCCAATAGCTTGGATCTCTAAGAAGCAAAAGGTGGTGGCATTATCCAATTGTGAAGCAGAGTATATGGCAGCAACTACTGGTGTGTGTCAAGGTATTTGGTTAGGGAAAATAATGGAGGCCTTGGAAGGAAAAGGAGGGAAGATTCCAACTTTGTTTGTAGACAACAAGTCTGCAATTGCCTTGGCTAAGAATCCAGTCTTTCATGACTGAAGTAAACACATTGACACCAAGTATAATTTTATTAGAGATTGTGTTGAGAAGCAAAAGATCAATGTTGATTATGTGCACACCAATAACCAGTTAGCTGATTTTTTTACTAAGCCCCTTGCACGACAGAGATTCATCGAACTTAAGGAGAAGATTGGCATGAAGTTGATCAACCAAGCTTAAGGAGTTGAATGTTGGATATAAGCATTAGTTGATGCTGTTGTCTAACATTTAGTCGTATGTGTTATGTATAGTAAGTAGTTACTCTCTGTTCAAAAGTCATATGTAAGAACAATTAGTATAGTCTAAGTCAGGTATATGTAACTGGCGACATTGTGGTGGCTAGGTAGTTAGTTAGTTAAATAACTGTCAACAGGAAGTTATGACAGTTACGATAGTTAATTAGTCCTATGTATATAAGTGACAATAAGAGTAACTGTAATACGTATCCAGACAATTGTATTTCAATAACAACTTTGATTTATAATCAACAAAGTTAGTTACAAAACAGTTGAAGTCATTTTCTAGTTTTCTTGAATCACACGTTTCAAACAAGTTTACAGAGTTGTAAACTAACAAAACGCTCAAGGGTGGCTAAATGTTAACAACATTACAGATTTGGGTGGTTTTAAATAAGTTTGGGTATAACGGGTGGTTATTTGTAATATCATCTATTTAATGGGTGGTTTTGTGCAAATTTCTCTAAAAATACAAGAAAAAAATAAAGAGAAAAAAAAAGAGAAAAAAATGAAAATGATTTTTTGGGCATTTCTTTAATTTTAGTTGGGCATTCATGTTAATATTGGAAAACCTAGAGTTATTTTTACCATTAGAAACTTTTATTAGGGTATGGATTATCACTAACACTTTAATAACACCACTGACTACTTGGGAGACCAAGATGAAATTCAACAGCCGAAAAAACTAACATGAAAGAAACGACAACCACACAAAACAAAACAAACAACAAAGCAACAAACACCAAGCAATATCGAGATGCTGAAAGGCTTATGGCATATTAAGAGAGGAATTCCCACATATTATAAGAGAATCTAATACAAGCGTGTAAAGCTACCGATAGACAAGATGAAGTGGTAACTAGAGGAGGGCTCAATATAACATCACTCGATTTAATTCCTAAAGAAATGCACGCCTTGAATGCAAATTCGATAATGATGCATTACTAATTAAGAAAGTGTTGGTGCAGTGTTAGGAACTATCCATTCAAACACCAACACTATGAATCCATCAGATAAGTTTTAATGATGATAAGCATCCATCTGGAGCTAATGTCATCATCCAAGTATTTTCAAGGAACCATAGGTGACAACAAGTTGTTGTGATTTCCCTCTTAAATGGGGGAAAACCCAAAATGGTTTATGAGTTATGTTTTCCTTTATGAGTTTTATTACTGACCCATTAAGAAGAGATATTTAGGCATTGTTATGTATCTTGAAAACCTAAAAAGAGTGAAAGAAAAACCCTAACCCATAAAAGAGAGCTAGAGATAAAAGAGAGTGGAGAAATTTAGGACTTGTACAAAGAAATCTCAAAAGAGAATAAGTTTGCAATTAAGGGCCTCCACCACTGAAAAAGACAGAGCTCAAGTTAGAGAAGTGAGATA
This sequence comes from Polygonum maritimum, assembly GCA_963924305.1. Classification (NCBI taxonomy): domain Eukaryota; kingdom Viridiplantae; phylum Streptophyta; class Magnoliopsida; order Caryophyllales; family Polygonaceae; genus Polygonum; species Polygonum maritimum. Next base: position 24,617,750 of record OZ002735.1, read on the forward strand.
GAAGTCAATTCAAAGCTATTCCTGTAGGAATTCATCTTCATATACTATTCTTGAGTGCTTCCTCTTTTTATTCTAAGGTAAGACTTTGATGATCTTGTATTCTTCTAGTCTTAACTAGGGCTGGGACTTTGGACCCGAAGAGCCGAAGAACCGAACCGAACCGAGCAGTTCGTGTCGGTTATTGAAAATTATTCAACAAAGAAAAAACGGTTCGGTTCTTGTATTTAATTACGGTTCGGTTTTCGGGTTTAAAAAACTCGAAAATACCCGAAATTTTTATAATACCCGAAATTTTAGCCGTAAAAATCCTAAATTTCCCCTACAACCTCCCCCGTTGCCCTAGCCGTCTGTATTGCCTCCTTGCCAAGTCGCCCCTCTCGCCTCCTTGTCCTCTCTCCGTTCACGCCTCTTTGTCCTCTCTTCGGTCACGCCTCCTCGCCCTCTCCAGTGCGTCCTCTCATGTCGCGCCTCCTCACCGTCGCCGGCTCGCTGCTAAGCCGCCTCCTCTTCTTCAACAGAGCGGTATGTTGATGAGGGAGATGCCGGTACTCTACTTGTCTGCGTGAGTCGACTCGATCGAGAGAGAAGGAGATGTCGGGAGAAGAGGAGGAGCTTCCGAAGGCCATAGTGAGGAGGATTGTGAAGGAGAAGCTCTCGAAGCTGTCCACGACAAGCAATATGAATCTGCACAAGGAAGTTCTCCTCGCCTTCTTTAAAAGTGCTCGGATCCTCATCCATTATCTCTCCGCCACTTAATTGCTTTGTGCCACTCCATTTTCAGTACTCGTTCTACCTTCTTCTACAACCCGGTTTCTTGATTTACTATACCCTAATTGCATTCTGTGTGTTTCAATTGATGCAATCTTCAATTTCATCTTGTGTGATTAAATTGATGTTTATTAACGGTGTTGGAAAATATGTGCCTCATCAACTATAGTATGCACCGTATTGGAAATCCCCTTCATCCATGTTTGCTTACTTCCTTGTTGTTGCCTACATACTTCGGTGTATCTTCCCCAACCAAGTTCTGAAATCAGTAAATTGGCTCTCTCTGATGTACATATGTTTGTGGGGTTGTGTTGTAGGGCCAATGTTTTCTTCCACTTAAGAAATATTGAGGGTATGTTGAACGATTGAAAATGTAGTTCGTAGTTATTTGAGTTGTTTGATACTTTCAAGTTTCATCAGTTTCATTATATAATCAAACAATTCGTAGTTGTTTCATGCTCTTTTTTTTGTTCTTGTTTAATATGAGATTAAGAATTATTGAATTTGTGTTCTGATCAATTTCAAGTTCGGTTAACCAAATTAACCGTAGTTAGGAACCGAATAAAGTTCGGGTTCGGTTATTATGGTCCTCACTAAAATTCACAGCAACCGAACCGAAATTAAAAAAAAATTTACCCTGCGGGTAGGCTAAAAAACCCCTAAGAAATGAAGTATCCCAGCCCTAGTCTTAACTAGAGAAGAGCATTCCCACTTGTAATCTTTGGTTGATAGTGGAAGTGTTAGTATCGAGAGAGATATGCATGTGGTTTTTCTTCATAATAACGGTGATTTAGTCATTTCAAACAACAATTATGCAAAGAAACCAAACTAACTTAAAACCACAATATAAAGCAAGTAAGGGTCGATTCCACAAGAAGACAGATTATCTTTCGCAATAAAGTTTGTGTCAAACTGAAGTAACAAGGGGGGTTTTTGGATTCAAGTAACACACTAACATGCAAAATCTAATAAGTGAAGGGTTTGGATAACAATATTTGGAACTAGCTCAGGCAAACAAATATCCACATTCGCTTGACAAGTTGATCATTGATTTAATTAGATATCTATGCAATCGAAATTTCAATTCCTTTTCAAATATAATTAATAACACAACCAGATAATATTAACCCTAACTAATTAAACAATCATGAAACTATCAAGATTCAGTATAACTAGAAGCATTCAAGAATAAGAACATAATTGGACACAAAACTTTGATAAAACAACTAGCTTTTATCCTGGAATGCAAATCAATTCTCTTTTGCATAAAACTAACACAACTAGATATTAGCACGATGCAATTGCTACTCATGAAATAGAGATGCTCAACTAGAAACACTATAAATTTAGCAATAACCTAATAACAATAAATCCTAGATCATCAAGCTAGAAATTATTAAAACAAGTCAATTACAGATCAATCAAGAGAAAAGATTAAATCCATGCAATATATAAGGAATTAGAAATCTCACAATTGATTCAAACCGAATGCTTCAATTGTCTGTCTAAGCAAAAATGCTTAGTTCTCCATAGAAATCTCCAAATAATAACAAACTTATTCCAAACTCAAAAACTAGGTCTAAAGATGGAATTTCCTCAAGCATTGGCAGCGGTCGCAGCCAGCCACAATCTGCTTTTTTTCGACTTCTCTTCATTCCAGCTCTAAGTAGTCTTCCCCGCACATCGGCTCTTCCTTCTTTATGCTTCAAACTCCACTTAAGCACCTAAAATCACCACTAAGAGTACGCTAAAACCCCATCTAAATATACAATATAATTGTGCATATCACTTCACATCAAGGTTTCCACATAAACAATTGCTTGTGTGCTTAGTCGTTTTACATTTTGGTATTCTCTTTGAGTTGACTTGGTTGCTTTTTCGAGCTTTTGATTGTGATTGTGTGATCTCCTTGAAAAACCAACTTTGTTTATCGATGATCTTATATCTGCAACAACAAAGTGGTATCAAAGTATTTGGTTCTAATGGATGAAAAAGTTAGTTTTCAAAGAATGATTGTGTTGAACTACAAAAACTACTTTGATTGGAAGATAAAGATGGAAGCACTATTGTTTGTGAATAATTTGTATGAGCTCGTCATGAAGAAACAAAGACCGATAGGAGTCATTGATTCAGCATGCAAGATTCTAAACCGCAAAGTTATCGTGACGATGCGATAACTTGTTGATATTATTACACTTCAACACGTGGCAAATAACATAAATGATTATGAGATGTGGCATTTGTTGGATGAGATGTGAAGGAGCCTGCAGGCGTAGGTGCAAATTGTGGGTGAGCTGCGGCAATTTGTAGTGGTTGTGATGATATTGTGGTAGGAGCTGTAGGGAGTGCCTGGGTGGTGGTGTTGGCATGTGTGGTGTATGGAAATGATGTCTCATCAAACATGGCATGCCTAACAATGTAAATTCGGTTTGTATGAACATGAAGACATTGATAACCTCTATGTTGAGAACTATAACCAACAACGGTGCAAGGAGAAGACCGAAATTCACGTTTGTGAGCATTATAAGGTCTTAATAGAGGATAGCAAAGACAGCCAAACGATTTAAGAAAAGAGTAATCAGGTGGATTGCCATACAAGCATTCAAAAGGTGATTTATAATGCAAGATTGGAGTAAACGTCCTATTGTGCAAGTAGATGCTAGTGTGAAAGGCATGTTCCCAAAACGAATTAGGCATATGACGTCTTTCAGCAACTCCATTTTGGGATTAAGTGTGAGGAAATCAAACCCAATGAATTATACCTTGAGTGTACAAGTATAAGGAAACCGACCTGTACTCCCCTCCCCAATCAGATTGTAATTGCTTTATTTTAGGAGAAATTTGCACTAAATCACCGTTAGATAGGCGAATTTACACTTAACTACCCAGTATACAAAAATTTGTTTTAAACCACCCAAAACTTCAATTCCGTTAGCAAATAGCCACCCAGAGCGTTATTCCGTCAAAAAATCAGTTAAATCATGTACAATTACTACTTTGCCCTCAACTGTTTCAAAATATTACATATTAGCCAGCCAATTTGGCATTTTTAACAAAAAAATACACAGATCTGCTGCTTCGTCTCCCTTCGCCATGGCCGCCGCCGGCCCCTCCACCCATCCAACATCTTCTCCGGCATCTCCTCTCACTCGCCGCATTCTTGCCTCTGCTTCGTCTCCCTCCTTCCCCAAACCCACAGATCGGACTTGCGCAGCCACCACGCCGGCCATCGTCGCCCCTCTCTATCTCTCCGCTCTCTCTCCCTCGCGCCTGCCCGATCCCCAGCCTAGATCTCGGCGGTTTTGTCCATCTCCGGCCGTGACCACACTCTCCCCAACTTAACCCGAGGTGGCCCCTCCCCTACTCAACCCAGATCTGCAGCATACCTCCCGACTCAGCCCAGATCGATCATTTTGAGGTGCCAACGGCGGACTCCCAACGGGATTTGCGGTGGGATTGAGCAGACAAGGAAGACGGTGGCTTCTTCGATGGGCCTTTCGATCGTGTGGCCTCCAGCCATTGCCGGAGATGATGGTCGGCCGATGAGGTTTTTTATTTCCTTTTTTTATTAAAAATGCCAAATTGGCTGGCTAATATGTAATATTTTGAAACGGTTGAGAGCCAAGTAGTAAGTGTACACGATTTAACGGATTTTTTGACGGAATAATGCCTTGGGTGGCTATTTGTTAATAGAATTGAAGTTTTGGGTGGTTTAAAACAAGCTTTTGTATAACGGGTGGTTAAGTGTAAATTCACCAATTTAACGGGTGGTTTAGTGCAAATTTCTCTTATTTTAGTGTTAAATTTAGTTTCGACCATAGCTTTGAAATTTTGAATGTAGCAAGGACTTGTGATTTTTTATGCAAAAAGAAAGTCCTTACAAATTTGGTACAATCATCAACAACAAGGGGAATGCTCTGGTGAGATACCTATTATGGTGCTTCCTTAGGCATCCTCTTAGCCATTGGATTAAATGGGATTAATGGTAGGATATGATGGTGCATAGTAGGCCCGATTTTAGTAATTATATGGGATGAAAAATCTGCAATATTCCGCTTACCATAAATAAAAAAAAGCTCCTAAAATGTAGGGAATTATCAGCATAATTTACGAAAAAATATTGGGAGATCCTATCCAAAAATCGGTTACACAAATCAAGAAAAAACGCAATATCTCCATATTGAAAAATCTGCAATTTTCGAGTGAGATACGCAATATATCCATAATATCCATAAGATCCTATCCCAAAAACGGTTACACAAATCAAGAAAAACACATAATTTCCATATTGAAAAATCAAAAAATCGAGAGAAATATTCTGCAGAAATTACTCGTTGGCAACATTATACTAAACCCTAGTTTTTGACTTGAAAAAGTAATCTCGAAGAGTTGAAAAAGTAGTTGATTGTACTAAAATACAAACGAATTGAAAAAGTAATGTTGCATAGTTGAAAAAATAGTGTTAAATGTTGCTTGACAAGGAAAATTAATATTTAATAGTTGAAAAAGTAATGATGTACAGTTGAATAATAACAATCACGTTGAATAATAACAATCATGTTGAAAAAATTAATATGTTGCTTGACAAAAAGTAATGATCTGCAGAAAAATTTGAATTTTTCAAATTGTTGTATTGACATTTTCATTAGATATGATAGAACACAAAAACTATTTTCTTGTCCGTTACAATGACTTTTTCATCACTACATATAAAACACGATTCATTTACAACAACTTAGCGGTCTCCATCATTGCTAAGCTTAATCTTTAAATTTTTCAAAACTTTGTATATACTTATTCATTAGCTTGATATACTAAAAGCAAATTTTCAGTACATCTAGTGCTACATATTTGTCATGCGTATTTTCCAATTCCCCATCACCTTCCTCAGTTGAGCTTGAGCTATCATTATCTTCACTCTGCTCAGGGCCAAGATCAAAAAGATCGACATCATCGTCCGACTCGTCATGGTCCCTCATTCTTAGTCTCTTTGAAAAACTCAATATAACGTTTTGAAAAATTACATGAACACGAAAAAGAAAGAAATAAACTTGGTCTCGCAAAAGCATATTCGTCCCATTTGCTGGTTCCAACTGCACAATCAAAAACAAATTAAACACCTGTTAAACCTATGTTAAAAACACAACAATGCATTTTTCATGTTTATATCTGTTATTTGCAAAATGATTATCAATATGTAGAAAAACATAGTAGATACAAATGAAGTAGAAATGAAAAAGCACTTTGTTCTTCTTGTAATGAATAAGTTCGTGTAAATATTTGAAAAAAAAATGCAACGAGAGAAACCATTATATATTTGAAACTAATATGTGAAAAAGTTGTCTTATAATTATTGAAAAATAATATTGTACAACATGAAAAATACAAAATGTTTATATCTGTTATTTGAAAAACTATTATCAATATGTTGAAAAACACAATAGACATATATGAAACATAAATGAAAAACACTCCTTTCATCTCGTCATGAAAAAGCTCGTGTAAATAGTTGAAAAAGATTCACACAATCCAAACAGGATTCGTACTTATTCGTGAACCCGTTTATACTACTTAATTGAAAAATAGGTGATGAATTACATATTTAGCGATAAATAATTGAAAAACAAATGTAATATGTGATAAAAAACACACAATAAATATACTATAAACACAAGATATAGAGATTTAAATGTTAACTTTATCAATGAATAAGTCCTTATAGTTTGGTGAAAACAATTCAAATATTGTATGAAATACGTTGAAATACTAAATAATTCAAAAAATTTATTATGATGAACAATACAGAATAGATACATAAAAAAACATTACATAACAATTCACATGTTTATCCTATTAATGAAAAAGTCCTTATAGTTAGATGAAATAGACTCAAATAAAGTGCTAGATACGTATTTTTAACTAAAGCATTGAAAAACAATTGTGTACACCATGAAAGATACATAATAGATTAGTGAAACCTATTAAAGAAACGAAAATCCAAAAATCCAACTTCAAACATGCTTAATCAAACAAAAACGATATCGAAATCTTAGTTCAACAAGCTTCGATCTCCAATGGAGCTAGTCCGACAAACAAACACTACTCAAACATTACTTAGCCCGAACACTCATACCGATTTCGATAAACGCTTGAAGAACTATAATGGCGAAAAAGATTTGTAGATCGAAAGAGAGGGCGTCACTTGGCTTGGCGGTGGAAAGAGATGAAGAGAGCGATAGAAGGACCTTTGCCCCCAAATCAACAAGCTCCTCCACCACGGCATGCCTGTTAGTTACTCAAAGCAATTCAACTCGAAATTGAAACTCAAATTTGTCACAGAATTGGAAAAAAAAGGGAAAAAAAACAGTAGAGAGAAATAGAAATACCCAATTCATCGGGTTCCACTAGTGACAAGGGCGTTCTTCCCCACGAGAGACCATCGGTTAGGGTTTCTGAAACTTCCTCCCGGAGGTGTAGCCATTGCCGTTAAACGCTCTCTCCTCCTGTGCTACCAGATCGGCGTTTCTTGTGAATGAAAAAGGGAAGCAGAAAAGACGATGATTTGATTAGGAGAGAATCTCGGGACTGTTTCAAAAAAGGATAAAAATATTTTCAAGCAGATTTGTTTGTTATGATCCTGTATCTCTCAGTTGTGGTGTAACGGTATACCTTATTCTCATATATTACAAACCGTAGATCAATTGTAATCCAACAGATATGATTGAGAAGTAGGTTGCACCACAATTGCAAGCCTCTCTAGAGCGTAATTCCAACAGAAATAACAAAATACTTATTACCATAGAAAGAGTTAATGGGAGCCGGGCCCCAAACATCAAAATAAATCAATTCAAAAGGATGCAAACTAGATTCATGAATATGGTTTCAGGGAAGTCGATGACTTTTCCCTAACTGACACGACTCACAAATAGTAGTTAATTTATTGCAAGAAATAGGTAAATTAAACTTAGAAACTAAACGACGTAAAGAAGACTCATGAGGATGAGCAAGCCTATGATGCCAGGTGATTCGCTCTATTTTGTATAGGTTAACTCTTGTATTTTAGGGCTCTATTGAGTGTGTTTAGGTTAGAGTTGTGCGTAATTGTAATATCTAGGCCGAAGACACAAGGATGCAAGAATCAAGAGTTCTAAGGCGTTTTGAGCTGTCTTCCCGACACCACTTGCTTGCAAAGGCTATATCTTGAGTTACAGAGGTCGGATTGAGCTGATTCCGGTGCCATTGGAAAGCTAACTTCAAGGGCTTCAATTAATCATTTTACACCAAAGTCCGATTCCAAGAGGAAAATGGTCAAAACAGCTTCCGAAATGACGCCAGAGGTTCTGCCCCGATACCGCAACCGCGGATTGTCCACCGCGACCGCGGTGGCCGCCGAGACAAGTTGTTCTTCTCTGTCGTAAAAGCGCGGGCGCGGTGGGAGCGATGCGACCGCGGTGATGCCGAATCCGAAGCGGGCCGAAATCTTTCTATCTTGTTTCCTTTCTATCTTTTGCCTCTTTCCTTATCTATCTCGTGGAGCTTGTTCCTTGGGCTATATAAGGAGGAGCCAGCCTTAGGTTTTGGGATACATTCTACCTTCTACCAATTCTTCTCAATTAATTCTTTAGTTTAGTTATGGAGAGCTAGTCTCCTTGCGGTCTTGCCGGATCTGGATGTCGAGAGTGCAGTAGGCCCCAAAGGTGACACCTTCTCTGCTTGAAGGCATTCTTCCTCACGAAGAAGAAGTCCAAGGAGATCGCTGTTGTTGATGACTTTTGTTTGCATATCAAAGGCGGACCGAAAGGCCGAGAAAGAAGCATCAAGACCATGAAGTACACTCTCAACAAATTCTTCATCAGGAACTACATAAGAACATTTAGCAAGGGCATCAGAGAAGTAACGTTCTTGACATATTCAAGGATAGAGAGTTGGCCTTTAGGAATTGTTGAAGCAGAATTTTGAGATGCATCATCCGGGCACGATTCTGTGAGTAAAACATCCGAGCAAGGATATCCCTTTCCTCGTAGGTGGTGGAGGCTTGAGAGACATGAGCCAACAAAGAGGTAGAGAGAGTGGAATGCATCCACAAGAGAATCAATTTGTCTTTCTTTCTCCACGACGCGTAGTCGGGATTAGCAATCTGCGGAGCATCGATGCCACCCGTGGATGGCCACGTCGGGGAGGGCATGAAAAGAGGTGATAGAAAATCTTCCAATTCATACGCTTCAAGCACCGATCGAACCGTCTGTCTCCATAGCATGTAGTTGGAACGATCAAGTGTTACATTGATCTTTGGGAGTTTGATTGTGATGTTGGATGCATTGCCGGAGGCGACAGGAAGGAGGTTTCCAACGTCATTCTTGGGGACTGGGTCCTCGTTGTCTGAGTGGTCAGCATCGGAGCCGTGATCGCTCATTGTGATCGACGATAGTGGTGTAAATTAGGGCGGAAGCTTATGTGTTTGAGAGGAGTGGTAAAAGGCCTGATACCATATTAAGAATTGTACGTATTGTGAGAGTGGCTCAATAATTTCATTAATCTCAAAGGGATATATACAAGAGGTTAGGGTTCTCCTTGGAGCCCAAGAAATACATAATAAGATAGAATATTGTACAAATTATTTTTTTTCCTATTTGAATAGATTTTATCCTTAACAATATATAATAAAACATCAAAAGTGTACCATAAAGTGTCAAAAGTCTCATTACTTGAAGGCACTTTTAACATTTTATATTGCACTTTTAATTTGAATTGTCGATGAAGTAGATCCAACATTTAATAATGTGTTGATATTACAGTATTACAAACAACTTTTTATATTACACATGATTCATAAATCATTGTCTAAAGAAGAACTTGAACAAAATCATCCGTTAATTAGGTTGTAACAACCTGTTATACAAGATTTTGGTTTAAACTACTCAAAACTCCGCTTCCGTGAAAAAATAGCCACCATTACCTAATTCTGGCAGAAATTCCCTTGGGTCCCTTAATTTTACCCTTTTGTCATCTACTGTTCACAAAATTTACATGCAAACCGGCCAGTTTGGGGGCATTTTTAAAAAACTTATCAAAATCACCGGTTTGGGATTTTTTTACTAATGAATGCAAATTAAATTTATCCAAATCACATTCTTTGATATCACTCAGCCCATGCGCGGTGCCGGTGATCCACGTGCCTAAGAAGAATGGCGAATGTCGTATGTGTGTTGACTGCCGGGCCATCAATCAAATCACGGTAAAATACCGTCACCCTATACCTCGTTTGGATAATATGCTTGATGAATTGCATGGTTCAATTTTATTTTCTAAAATTGACCTTAAGAGTGGCTATCACCAAATAAGGATGGAAGAGGGTGATGAATGGAAAACTGCTTTTAAAACTAAATATGGATTGTATGAATGGCTTGTGATGCCTTTTGGTTTAACTAATGCCCCTAGTATATTCATGCACTTAATGAATCATGTTTTACGCAGTTTCTTATGTAAATTTGCTTGGGTTTACTTTGATGATATTCTAGTCTATAGCAAAACCTTGGATGATCACTTAGGACACTTGCATGCAGCTTTTCATTGTCTTCGAAAGGAGAAATTATATACTAACCTTACTAAGTGTAATTTTTGCTCATCTTCCACTATATTCCTTGGTTTTGTTGTGTCTAGTAGTGGTTTGTGCATTGATGATAGTAAGGTGAAAGCCATATAAGAGTGGCCTCAACCGATGACTCAAACTATGGTTCGATCCTTCTTAGGTTTAGGTGGCTTTTATAGCCGTTTTGTACGTGATTTTTCTATTATTGCCTCGCCTTTGCATGAGCTAACCAGGAAAAATGCAGATTTTAAGTGGAAAAGGCAACATGAGACCACCTTTGAAACTTTAAAAGACATGTTGAGCCACGCACCCGTCCTCCAACTGTCGGGCTTCACCAAGACCTTTGAGGTCGAGTGTGATACCTCCAATTATGGGATTGGTGGCGTGCTCTTGCAAGAGAAGAAACCCATTGCCTATTTTAGCGAGAAACTAAGTGGCACCGAGCTTAATTACCCCACATATGATAAGGAACTCTATGCTTTGATAAGGATTCTTAAGACATGGCAACACTACTTATGGCCAAAGGAGTTCATGATCACACCGATCACGAGGCGCTTAAGTACTTGAAGGGCCAATCTCGCCTCAGCCGTAGGCATGCTAAATGGGTTGAGTTCATGGAGACGTTCCCCTATTTCGTCAAACACAAAAAGTGAACCGAGAACGTGGTAACTGATGCTCTATCATGTAGGTACGTCCTTCTAGCTCATTTGGATGCAAAATTGTTAGGTTTTTCCATGATACGTGAATTGTATGCTAATGATGACTTCTTTGGAAAAATTTACAATTATTGTGTTGTGCATGGTGAATATGACTCTTACTTTGTCAATGATGGTTATTTGTTTAGAGTTGGAAAATTATGCATACCTTCGTCTTCATACCGTAGGTTGTTAGTTCAAGATGTGCACGAGACTAGAGGACATGGTCGGTTAGAAAAAACTTTGTAGGGATTAAAGGAACACTTCTATTGGCCTAAAATGTCGAATTATGTGCTGAAATTCATAAAGGGATGTGTTTCGTGTGCTAAAGGAAAATCAAAGTTAACTAACCATGGATTGTACCAGCCTTTTCTTATACCTAAGTTCCCTTGGGAAGATATTTCTACGGATTTTATTGTAGGGTTGCCTAGGACTAGGAAGGGCCGAGATAACATCTTTGTTGTGGTAGATAGATTTTCAAAAATGGCTCACTTCATTCCATGTCATAAAACTGATGATGTTGTGCATATTTCTTCCTTGATTTTTGAGCATGTTGTGAAATTGCGTGGTATTCCTTAATCTATTGTTAGTGATAGGGATGCTAAGTTCTTGAGTTGCTTTTGGAAATCTTTGTGGTCTAAATTGGGTACTAGATTGCTTTATTCTACCTCTTGTCACCCTCAGACCGATGGTCAAACTGAGGTTACAAACCGGACTTTGGGCGTTTTATTACGCACCATGATTAAGTCCAACATCAAAAGATGGGAAGATTGTTTGCCTTTTGTAGAGTTTGCTTATAATAGGTCGGTGCACTCGGCAACCAAGATGACTCCTTTCGAGGTGGTGTACGGTTTGAACCCCAAGACCCTGGTGGATCTCACGCCCCAGCCCATGAAGGACAAGGACAAGACGTCGTTCGACACACACAAGCGGGCTGAGTTCGTGAAGAAGCTACATGAGCGCACTAGGATGCATCTCGAGCGCAAGACCGCCCAATACAAGGCCCAAGCTGACAAGGGTTAGAAGAATGTGCAATTTGATGTAGGCGATCTTGTGTGGCTGCACCTTAGGAAGGAGAGGTTCCCGGACAAGCGCAAGTCCAAGCTCCATGATAGAGGCGACGACCCATTTCGCATCACTCAGCGAATTGGCCCCAACGCCTACCTTTTGGACCTCCACGGAGAGTATGGCGTCCATCCTACACTCAATGTGGCGGACCTATCCCTCTATGTCCCCGATGATGACTCCGACGACGAATCGAGGATGCTTCGTAGCCAAGTGGAGGAGAATGATCCAGACCAAGCACCAATGACTCCGCAAGAGATCGAGGACCTAGCCCGAGTCCTCTTCGATGGACCAATCACTAGAGATCAAGCCAAGAAGCTAAGGAAAGCCACGAGAGTCCTTTTGGCATGCATTCCAGCTACGCTCGAGTCACATGGACGACAATGGACCACCCTCATCTCTCATGAACCAAATTGATATTTGGGGCAGTGCCTATCCTTTGAGTTATTTCTAGATTTCGAAAGGTTTGCTATTTTGGGCACTTGCCCTTTCTTTTTCTCTACTTTTCTAAGTATACTGAAGGATGCCGAGCCACCCTAGGGCGCGCGCCCACGCGGCACACACACGGCACACACTCGGCATGGCCGAACAAGGATTGGGCGCGGCATTGCCCTTACTTAGGCCGCAAGTTGGGTGTATAGATAGATAGAGTTTGTTGTTTTTCACTAGTTACTTTGTTAGTTTAACAAGTTAACTTGTTAGTTTGTTATTTTTAACTAGTAACTTTGTTAGTTTCCATTACTTCTTTCCCAAGTAAAATTCTATCTTAGGATCTTGTTAGACTTAGAGTTTTGGCTTCTAGGTTGTCTATTTAAACGCATCTTTTTCATTCAATAAAGCAGATTTGATTCCTTGGAAATTAACTTGATTAAGTTGATTTCTTGGGAGAATAATCCCACCGAATTCATATTCTGACATGGATAATTTCGACCCTCTTATTCTCATACTCGGACGAACTCAAACAACAACAACATCATCCAATTCCATTCGTTCTCCATCAACATCATCGTCCATCATCAACAACCAGCCGAGAAGGATTGTCCTTCGACAATCTCTTCTCTCTCTTGCATCTCTTCTCTCTCTTGCATCTCTTCTCTCTCTCTCTCTCTCTCTCTCTCTCTCTCTCTCTCTCTCTCTCTCTCTCTCTCTCTCTCTCTCTCTCTCTCTCTCTCTCTCTCTCGTTCTCTTTAATCCATTCGAAAATCTACATGACTAAATCAACCATCAATCTACATAAATTCATTAGCAATCGTGAAATTCATTCTACTAAGATTGGTGTTCATCATGCTGTGTATTGCAGGTGGCCGATTGGGCGCAAGTTTGCCAATCGTTCCTATCTTCACACCGTCAAGGTTCCAACCCTTTTTGGATCTTCCAATCCAAGGGCAAGCCTCCAGTTTGTTAGGAGCGAGCGTGATTGAGCAAGGGCAGCAAGCAAAACATCTCTCGATCCTACGCACTCTCATCGTTTGGCTTCCGCACATGAGATTGTAGCAACGACGCCGGCAATCATGTATCACGTACAGATACAGGCAACATTTGTTGCTCATTTTCAATTTGACAATTAAGAACTACTCATTTTCAACTGTCAAATCAAACAATTATTCATAAGGCATGTTCACTCATAGCACAACAATCGTGAAAAAGCATTTCAAAATCGAGCGGGACTAGTTTCCAAAACCAATCCTACAATCCCAATGCAAAACCTAACGAGTTAGAATAGAGCCGAGAAAGTCAAAAATCGACTTACCTCGAATGACGAATTTCCAACAATCACGAAACGCCTAAAGCTCGAATCTAAAGATTTCCTAAATGGTGATTACAGTAACACTTAAAAATCTACTCAGAATGCCTCCAACATAATCGAAAACCGATTGAACCTACAAAACTAGTATAAATTTAAGTGGACTATCGCCTTCTTGACTATCTTTAGCGTAGCAACAACTTTTACAAATTTTACTTAATCGATGCTCACCTGCACCCTCACACCACACTTACTTAAATCACTGCACTCCTTAGTTAATTATAAATAAACTTACTAACTAGCCTACTAAGTTCAAATTATATATACAATTAATTACCTACTCACTTTACTAACGTACACCTTTCTTCGTTCTACTGCACAACTCACGAACACCCTACAAAGTAGCCCATTTGCTTGAAATGTTACTTAATTACGATTAATTCACCCCCCATGCTTAAGTAGCTACGAATTTAGAACCTACTTAATCATCACCAATCTTTCCCTTTTCCCTCAATTAACTAATTAAGCATTTGCTTTTCTTTTGCTCGGGTTCCCACCCAAAACACCCAACCACCTTTACCTTCCTAGACCGCCGGTTGTTCTTTTCTCGTACCTCTCCTCACCGACACAGCCCACCTCCCCGGCCACACCTACCCCCGCTCGATCTCGCACGCACCACCATCTGCCTATACTCTACCAAAACGGCCCCCTGACGGTTCCAAATGCCCGCCGGCCAACCCACCGATGACCGTGCTAAGAAAACCAAAATGAGAACTCACCGATACTCGGGACGACACGGGGCTGGAAAGTCGGCGACTTGAGCGACTCCTCGAGGCTTAACGGCGAGGTCGATGCACTTGCTGGCGATGAGGATGATGATGGCAACAACAAACGATGGTGGTGATTGACGGTTTCCCACGTAGAGATGGCAATGGGTCGGGTTTTGGGTGGATGATCCATTTCCAAACCCAACCCTCTGATAATTTTCCTCACCCGACCCGTTAGCATAGATCACCCACACCTGATCCACCCTATATTATCGGGTGGGTCGGGTGGATCGGGTGAAGTTTTGGGTGATATAGTTACTATAAAACCTTGATCGGTTAAGCCCTAAACCCTAATCGGACTTATATGAAACTGATTTGTAATTCGGTGCCAATCGAAGTAATTGCATTAGAAAATCGAAATTGATTCCACTCAGTTATTCGATTAAGTGGTGAAAATTAATGGGAATCAGATGTGAAGGGGACAATGATTGACATGGTATCCATCTGCAAATCCGGAAAACATGTAGCTCCTCGTGATTAAATAGGAATTTATAAACAATAAATTATCTAATTATGTTTCTTTAAACCATTTTTCTCGTGTAAGATGTGTACATTACACTATTATACTAGGAAGACAGACCCGTGCTATCGCACGGGGGATGAAATTTAGATGTAATGAGATATGATGCCCATGCTACACACAAGCTCCTTTTTAATTAACATATTATATGTATAACATTATATTTTAGGTATTATTACATGAAATAAATTCTACAAAAATTACTTAATATATTAAAAGCCGGTGTTCGGTTAAAGTGCAATAAACCTTAGTAACGAACCTCAACCAACAATTTAAAAGAATACAAACAAAGTTTCCTTTTTCGACCAAAAATTAAAAAACAAAGTTTCCTTTAGCCCAAGTCGTTTCCTTGGCAGCTTGTTTCCCTTCAATGGCTTTTTCAGAGGTGTAAGGGACCTGTGATATAATTGTAGATAAGAGCGAGTGGATAAGTTCGATGCAAACAATTGGAATACAAAATTTATTGCAGAAATGTTCATGGAGAAAGAAAGATTTTGCAAGCTTGAATCATCAGTACCACTATCAATTTGATAGAGCATATTATTACTTACAGGGATAAATTTGTCATTATAAGGATCACATATATCTGGATCAATCCCATTATTTATACCATGAAATTTCAAAAGATTAGGAGCAATTGCAGGATTTCCAGCCACTTCTTTTGAATAAGTTTGGGAAACCTGTTAAAAAAACTTTTAAGGTAGGAAACAGAACAGACAATGCAAACTAAAATTTTGAGCAGCCATTGATCGATGAATCATGAAACTGACAAAACTAAAACACAAGGATAATATTACTGTTCTTTAACAAGGAAAATATTACTTACAATTGTAGCCTTGTCTGCATATGTCACGGCCTTTGCAATGGAGTGAGTGCCAAACTCAAGATTGTGAATGGTGAAAACTATACGAGCCTTACTCTTAGACCTTGTTGTTGGTAGTGGTCCTTATACAACCATGCAACAAGAGGCCTTTGACCAATCATGACAATAAATTATATCCTGCTAAGGAAAGAGAGAATAGATTGTTTATAGTTAGGATAAACAACTTATCACATACCAAGGATCTTCAGTAAACAATGTGGAAAAAGAATGATCCTTAATCATTATTCAAGATAAAACATTATTCATTGGACAAAATTATCGTAGAATTACATTTAAAGTTAATCAATGAATTACAAACAGTTAGTCCCAAACACATGAGCCCTAGTCATACTAACTTATGAGCAAATCGATAGGTTGTTTTCAGAAAATTTCATCAAGCAAAACTTAATAATGGAATCACATAGCATGACTTACTAGATGTGATCCATTTTGCTTTAAAAATTCTACTACAGCATGGCAAAAGAAACCAAATCTCTCTGCATCATTCCTGCAGCCATAAATGCAACCAGTCAAAAAAATCTGTACAAAATGGATGAGAAATATATGCAAGTAACCCATATCAGCAACTTAACATGAAACCCTAATTCATCGATTCTAAACAAAGATAACTCAAAACTGACAATCGGTAGACACATAGGCAAAAGATGGGTGGAGAAGGTAACCGTGACCGAGGGTGAACTTGAACCGTTCCATCAAGAAACTTTCCGACGTAATACACTAAGCAGAAACAAACATTCAAAGATACTCTACTGAATACTGATAGGAGAAGGATCAAGAAAGAAGAAGGGAGAAGAAGTAGAGAAAGAGAGCTAGCGAGACCTTCAACTTCGTCGCCTTTATAAGGAGTCTCCCGACCTTTACCTTCCCTGACAAGATTCTTCTTGAGGCCACGGTTTCTGATCCCCTTTTCCTAGGCCGACTTTCATCTTCATGTTGAGATCGATGTCTCACGCTCCAACGCTCTTTTAGGTCATAAACCCTTGGTTTCGAACGTTTCCATCTAAACATTAATCACGTTGAATAAATTAGAAAATAAAAACGTTTCGAATGTTTCCTAGCATCATATTCATGATAGCGGAACGCCCGAGGAAGAGGAAATAAAAACGTCAAAAATAATTTAGATAAAAAAACACTTCCAAAATAATAGAAAACGTCCGCACATTAACAACAACAGTAAATGGCCTTTATACCAGCACATTTGACCGGCACATGGAAGGAGCTCTTCATCTTCCAACATACTATTTTTTCACGTAGGCATGAATATAAAACTAATCATAGGACTTTGTATATTATAGTACAAAGTTGATAGATGTAATTATTTAGTACTCGAATTTTGTACAAAGCTCTATATATGATCAGTTTTGTATTCGAGTACTAATTTTGGATATTATAAGACTTTGTATATTATTAAAATTTTGAGTACTAATTACCCTAAATATTTATTGATAGATGAAATTTTGAATGCATTATTGGGACATGAAAAAACTTTAGGGATTGTATATTATATATAACATCAATAATTACTCAAAAGGTTTTCGTTTATAGGTTTATAGATAGATATGTGATAATATTATAAAGTGCTATAGGATTAATCTTAATTTTTATTGAAAAGTTTAAAAAATATAAGATTGTGTGCATGTATTTAATATGTGCAATAAATGCACTTCGTACACAACTTTTTAATGTATTATATAGATGGAGAAGGCTGAGAGCATCTCCAAGAGATGCTCCAAAACTTTCTCCAAAATGGGAAAAAATAGCTACTTTCTCCAAAAGAAAATTGGTCAAACTCCAACAATTTCTCCATTTTGGAGAATTAATATTTATTGAAGTAAAACATGATTGGATGAAAGAGTTGAAAAGGTAGGAAAAAGCAACCTTTTACATTTAATTAACCAAAAAAAATAAAAGGAAAAGAAAACATTAATTGCAAATTCACAATATGGAGCAAGTAGAGAAATCTCCAAATTTGGAGAACCCACCATTAGTTTTGGAGATCTTCTCCATTTTAGAGATTACTTTGGGGAATCTGTTGGGGCAAAAATTAAGACAAAAATCTCCAATTTCACATCTTTCAAGAATTCGGAGATGTTGTTGGAGATGCTCTGAAATGGAGAAGACATGTTATGCTTAAACTATATGGCATATTCCATTGTGGTGATTTAGCTTGGGATCGTGTTCTGAGATTTAGGCTCGAAACGGAAGAAGAAGATGATGATGAACAGTTGAGTTGAGCAAAAAGTGTCAAAGCACAGGATTTAACGGATTTTTCGACGGAAAAAGCTTGTGGGTGGTTATTTGTTAACGGAATCCAAGTTATGGGTGGTTCAAAATAAAGTCGTGAATAAGAGGTGGTTATTAGTAATATACCCTATTTAACGGGTGGTTTTTTTGTAATTTCCTCTTTAAAATGACAAAAGTATACTAATTGATTAAGAAAAATAGTTAAAATATTGACTCGGCTAAAGTCGTTGTGCCAAAATCAAAGATAAAACCAAACATGCAAACAACACAAGTATAGTAAGCAAGTACGGGGTCGAACCCAAAGGAATCAGTTTCTAATCAGATTTTAATGGTTTTCATGCAAGTAATCAAAGGGGGGTTTTGAAAGGTGTTTCAATCAAAGTTAACAAGCAGAGTTCATTCAATCAATTTCACTTTATTAATCCGTTGATCATGAATTCATCCACTTCTTTATATGCCAAGGTCAATTCCAATCCTGATCATAAACAATCGCAAGTCCACGGTCCAAGCAATTCTATAACCCTAGGAAAGGACGCATAACCTAGAATTAGCATAGAGAACAAGGATATTAGGAAATCAAATCATGCAATCAAGCTACGAGTCTCATGCACAATTAAACCATTGAATACTCTTCCCTAAACTAGTCCACGATCCTAGAATAGAGTTGTTTCGAGAACATGAAAGATGCATAGACAACAACCAATCCTAATTCAAACAATAGATCTAAGTCAATCAAACAAGTTGATCAGGCTCATAAAATCAAACATAGATCATGGGATGAAGCACAAGAGTATCAATAATGACCTAGGGATAAAGAAGTTACCAGAATTTCACAACTTCATAACAAAGCTTCGTTGATTGAATAAACTCCAAGGGAGATTAGTTCTCCATTACAAAGAAAGCACATATCTTTATTGAAAGAACAATTGATTACAAAGTGATAGATGGCCCTCTAAAACCTAGAAAAGCTTCCCCTTAAATAGCCCAAAGAACAACCTCTTCGAGATAGATAAGAAAGGAAACGAAAAGATAAGAAAGGAAACAAGATAGAAAAGACAGGATTTCGTCCGTCTGGAAGTCGGCACGCACCGCGACCGCGCCACCATGGCCGCGCCCGCGGCGGTCTCCACTTGGTCAATTGCTGAGCCGGCTTCTACCGCGACCGCGCCATCAACAGCGCGACCGCGGCCTTCATGGTTCTTCATGGTCGTCACCTTACGCCACCGGGACCGCGTCATAGACAACGCGACCGCGATATCCATGAGTGGCGAACTTCGTCCCTAAGCTCTTCTAACTCTTGATTCTTCATAACTTGTGTCTTCGGTCTTCGTATTACAATAATGCTCAAAACTAACCTAAACACTCTCAGTAACATTATCTTGATGTCAATTTTTTAGCTTGTTCCGTTATGCAGTTACATGAAGAAAAAGGTCAAGCTGTTGATAAACCCATCAATTTACCAAAAGGGTTATATATAGAGATCATAATGCAAAGGTCAAGCTGCTCTTTGTATATCCATCACAAACGCCAAACTGTCAACACAATTTGTATTATAAAACCAATAGCAACAAAACAACACCAGAACTAAGAAAGAAAAAGGGCCATAAGTTCCAAGCAAAAAATCAAACATCAAGACCCATGCATTTCTTGGATTTTTTCACTATTGTTGATGTATTAGTTTCTGACTTTTCCTCCTCAAAGTGTAGACTTTACACTATGTGCCTATACAATTTCAACCAAAAGTTTGATTGAATAATTAACAAAAGCAAGAATTTCAACCAAAAGTTTACATTAAATAATAATAAAATGAAACTTTATATAAAAACTTATGAGCAAAAAGGTTCAGAAGCTGATTGGTTTGAGTATTATCTAACTCAAAAAAAAAACTTATCAACTTCGAAGTAATTTTCTTAAATTTTATGATAAAATTAATTGACTTTCAGTGGATGACACACCATTTCCCTTCGAACCCTCACCTAAAGGATTTGTAACATGAAAATCAGACATGTGTTACCGTCAATACATTGGAAAAAAAAACCCTCTAAGCAAAGAGAATATGCATAGTATATCCAGCACATGTGTACCAAAACACATAATACGGGAGACATACCTAATAAGGAAAATGTGTAGGCCTCTGAATCCACATTCGTGGTTCCACAAGAAGTAGCACTAAAATTAGCCACCATAGTCTTATCAGTAAAATTGTATAGAAAGATAGGCATTCCCACTCTTACTTTCTATAGCATTCCAATAGCTTTGTGGAAGTCTTGTAAGAAAACAATTTGACAAAAAGTCAGTCATAATTAATATATGGAAGTTATGTAAATGCAGTGAATGTTATTGAATGTAAGAGAGGGCTTATAAAGAGCCTTTGGTTACAAGATAAGAAGAATCACAAGGGAACCCTAATCATATCTTGCAAAATATAAAATCTAAGACACTAATAATAACACTAATAGAAACACACGTGATTTGTGATAGCTAAAGTAACAATATCTCAACATAATATGTCCTTGAAAGTTCTAAAAGCAACAGTTTTGTAGAATGCTACAATATTACAATTTCATCTTGCACTAAAAGTCCAAATAAATGAATCAAAACATGGGATCAATACAAGTGAAATATGGAAAGTCAAGTCCAAATAAATGAACTAGTATATAGGTGTGAGACGTACCAAATATATTCTTCTTCAATGATTCAGCCTAAGTTACATGATTGCATCCCATAATCATGCCACTCATGATTGGAGGGGTCAATTCCTCTAGATGGAGCTGACCTTGGTAGTCTTTGGTCAAGATGAACTTTCTTCTTTCCAACAGCCATAATTTGCACATATGCCCACATCTTACACCTCTTATTAGGGCCGGTCCTTACAATTCGGAGGTCCTTAGCAAAATATAAATTGAAAACCCTATATAGCTAAAATTATAACTTAGTATTTAAACACGGTCATTTTGAACTTAGTTTGCTCCATTTTAACTATTAAATGCACTAATGAAAATAACACAATTTATGAGCATGAAAATTCATGTTAATAGTCTTGACGTTTGAGCACATTTCAAAAACCATTACTCTCTAATCGTTTAAATCATTGTGATATAAGATTAGTTATGATTTTCAATGAAAATTAAGTAAAAAGTATAAGATTGTGTGTATGTATTTAATATATGTAATAAATGCACCTTGTACACAACTTTATAATATTTATAATGTTTATGTAGGTAAGATTGTAATAATCACTAAACGGAGCATCTATCGAGGACACCTCCCAAATTTATAGGATCCTGTTACGGTAGAGTTGTAAACTAACTCTACCTATAGAGTTGGCGCATTTTGAGCCATTGATTTAATTGAATGGCTAAGATTTGATGAATTACAAATTTTAAAAATGAAATAAATTAATATGATAAATAAGGAAATAAATTAATTGAATGACTATTCTCTTCATTTACAACTTAAAGTTATAGAAAACGATAATTCAACCCGATTTAAGAGTTTTTATTTTTATTTAAGGAGTATTAAGGAAGTGAAAGGCCAAATACACTTTATTTGGGCAAATCTAATTGGAAAACTGAAAGAAAATATAATTTTTGAACTGAGTATATATGAAAAGAAATATACTAAGTACTAACTGACATTGAAAAATTTTAAGTACATGGAGGAATCTCTAAAGCTTTGGCCTATAACGATAAATGGATTTCAATTTAATAAGTTCAATTACCACTTTTATAAGTTCGCAAAAAAAATAAGTTAATTTATAAGTTCAATTACTGGTTTTGCAAAAGAATATTAATAAGCTATGAAAAGTAGGTGGAAATGAAGAGAATATAAATTAAGTTTTGCAAAACATATATTAATCTCCGCCCACATAGCTTTGACAGAGATTAGTTGTATTTTGAAATTTAAGTTTCAGTTTCATATGTAGTTTATTCTAGGCGGACATTAGTTAGGGAGAGAAAAGATTTGGATGATTTTTTCAGTAACAAATTTTTTATATCTTAACAAATTATTTCCTTCTTTTAATAATATTTATAAATATTTCAAAAAGTCTCAATCTCAACAATTCAATTAAATCAATGGCTTAAAATGCTCCAACTCTACCCATAGAGTTATTTTCTAACTCTACCATAATAGGATCCAAGTTTATAGTATATATAAACAGATATAATGTTATATATACATATAGAATTAGGGGAACGTTCTTACTTGAAAAAAATAAATATATTAAAATGCTACTTAAGAGATTGATATAGATAAGATTGCAATAATTACTAAATGGAGCATTTATGGAGGACACCTTCTAAGTTTATAGTATATATAAATATAGATACTAATACTATCTGAGTTAGGAGCCCCCTATTGCCTTGGGCCATCACCCTAGCCAAACAAGGCAAAAGGCCGGCCCTACCTCTTATTGTAGAAAGGGGAAACACATCTTGTAAGAACCAAATGCACTATACTAAATAGATACATCATATCAAGATAGATAAGATTTTGAAGCATGTACAAGGATTGAGTTGTAGCTTGGCATTAATTACAATAACTAACTCCCTATTGCAGCCATTATTAAGAAGGACAGAGTTTGTATTTGGCTCAGACTTGATAAAGTACAAGATCGATCAAAATTGAGAAGGACAGTGCTTGTATTTAGGGAGGAAATTGCAACCATTATTAATCTATCCATAATTCATACAGTATATACTATGTTAGAGAGAATGGTCAAGAATTTCAAAAATCAATGTAGCAAGTCGAAGCTATCTCTGATCTTGCTATTTCACCTATGTCTAGCCTTTAGCTTCCCCTTCTTTACCTAGCTATTTTAGACTAATGGCTTTATCGTTCTACCTTCTCTCCTTTCTACATGAATCTTTCAAACAATAGAATAATCATCGCATAGCACATAGCACATATTAGGCAGGAAACAGTTGTATATACTATAATCAGAGGAAGGATAGTCAATTCAACACTATTCCAAGTCAGATCTGCCGAATATACCAACAAAAATTGATTTTTGTTTCCTCCAAAAGAACAGTCAAATACTCAAATCAATAAATATGCAAGACTAAAACGAAATCGACTGAGGAAAATGGAAGTAGTGTAGAAACCAACACAGTAAGAGTCCCTAGGATTTTGATGTAGAGCGGAAATTGAAGAATGAGAGACTCAAACGAAATCGTAGAAATCGCACCTTCTGGAACGAAGCAGATATCTCTCGCTCAGGTGGAAATTTTGGAGGGGGGAAGGGAGAGAGGAGAGTAAGGGAGAGAAGTGAGTGAGGGTGGGACCTTTAAATACTTGGGGAGAAACTTATAATAGAACCTCTTATCGAGTTTTATTTTCTATGGATGTATTTTAGAATTGATGGTCAATTCGTCATATTCATCCCTGATTTTGTTATTTTAGCATTTGAAAATTCCCTAAACTAACAATACATAGTTTATAATAATGTCACTTTTATGTATGATATGTTTTTTCAATCAAACTCAAACTGTATTTAATGTCATAGATATATTTTTGACAATATATCATATAGAGCAAGAAGAAGATTTATTATACTAGTTAATAAAAAAAGGACTCGGAGATAAAAATGGGTCAAAAGTCGAGACCATTGATAGGTGATGAAAAGAAGGCAACTCTAGCTTGACTCGTTTTCTGGTTCAGGTTTCTAGTCGGTTCCGAGACCGCTTCAGGTTCCGATTTCGGAATCAGTCATAAATTAAAGAATTAAGAATTTTTCTTTTATCTTAGCATGTAGAGGAAGCTCAAAATAACAGTGTTGGGTGTAACTTCAATAAGGTCGATCCTTTAGAGACAAAAAAAGACAAAGAAAAAAGGAAAGCCAAAAATGCCATGCCATTCTTTCTCAATCAGCTATCTAGTGTCAAGGAAAATATTTCACAATTGAAAGAAACCTCTAGCCCAAAGGCAATGCTAACTGCTAGCAACAAGAAGATTATAATCACCTTTGGGTGGTGTTTGTGGGAAGTATTCATGGAAAAATATACTTTTCTATACTACCATCTCTATGAACAATTTATATATGTGCATACTTTCAGGCCATCGATCGAGTTACTTAGGGATGATTATCTCCTCTTATGAATAATTACTTATTGAACAATCTTCTCAAGAAGGAGTTCTTGAACAATATTCTCATGAGAAGCTATTGAACAAAATGACCCAAAGCGCACTATGGTTGAGGAAACCACAAATAGAGGTGCTAATTTGAACAAAGAAAAAGTTACTTGGTTTGGATATATATATATATATATTATGTATTATGATCATAATCAAGAAATCTTGTGTTGTATATGTTCTGGCACCTGTATGCTTACAATTATGTCACTTTGTTTATGTGCAAGAATGTTAGGATGATACCTAGTAATTTGGATCAGATGGTATGCAACGAGCTATGCCTCCGGAAATTCAAAAGTTATTGGCTTTGTATTGGATGGAAACATAACCTCCTAATGGGGTTGTGTGAATTATGGCTCAACAATGCAACTTATCAAATGGGCCAATTTAAAAGAGACGCAGGTTTGTCCACAAACTATAAACATCAAATTTGGAAGAAAAACCAAATTCGTCTACATGAAAAAGAGGGAGCAACTCTCCATGAAAACATGGTAAATGAACACAAGGACATTGAGAAATCAAGATGGGAAAGAGGGGTGCTTACAAAGTTTTGTCCAATGAATGATCAATTCAGAATCTTTAATATGAAATCTAACTACTATGTCATTTGTATTACACAAGAACAAGAACTTGAGCTAGACAAAAGTAAAAACTCTTTGGACATGTTCATAAGAATATGTTTAAACAGGTTGAATGGCTATAAGGAATGGTTTTGCACCAAAATTGCGACATGCTACACGAGAAAATCGAAACATGTGGGATTTTTTATGCCCACAACGCAAATACAAAGTAGTTTTAAATGAAGATATCAATATGGAATTGTCGAGGGATGGGTCGGAGATCCTTTTGGCTGGAGATAGACTCTTTTTGTAAAATAGAACGAATACAACTTATGGCTTTTGTAGAAACTAAAACAGAAAAACCACTGAATGACAACCAATGGAGAAAAGCGGGATTTGATAACCTCGTATGGTCTCCTACTAGTGGAAAAGGAGGAGGAATAGGGGTTCTTTGGATAGCCCACCAACTAACAAACGAAATGATAGAGACTATGGTTCATGAACCAGGACTCATAGCTCTTAAGTACACTAACTTAACATCAAAAAATGTGGCTAGTATTCTTATTGTTTACGCACCATATACTATTTTTACAATAAAATAACTCATATTCAACATATACTATTTTTTCCACATATAAAGTTATTAGAATCATATTGGGTCCATTTAATAATTATAAATTATATATTTTATATTATAATTTTTTACTTAAACAAAAATCATATTAACTATAGTTTTATTTACTATGAATTGTTTTATAATTAGAATATGATTTGTATTTTGATAATCTAATACTATTGTGCTAATACAAATTAAAAAAATAATCTCTCTTTTGCTTAGAAATAAAACCATTTTTATATACTGAACTTTTCATTTTACATTTTCACTCATTAATATCTTATTTGCCATAAAAATAATTTTACAATGTAAAATGCAAGTCATAGTCGTGTATGACATGACATGATCCAGCTAGATAAAAACTCTATATTTGGGTGTTTAAATACATAAAAACTTTATTAATTCATATAGTCATGTACATTTAGAATTAAACTGTATCAGAATTCATAATTTCATATACATATAGGTGTTTTTCTGCCATAGTTGTGATTAAATACATAAAAAAAGTCATATCGTATGTACTATGTATGGTATATATGAATTCTCAAGTGGAACTCTATATTTGTTATTGATGTTTTGTAATTAGTAAAAACTATACACGAAGATATATGTCACAAAAATCGTACCTTTAATTTTGACTTTATTTATTTATAAATACCTCGATACGATATCTCACCAGCTCTCTGCAATTCGCACTGAACAGTCAAATGAGCTAACGCACAATCTAGAGGCATCTTCTTGCTTAAAGCATGGACAAATACATTCGCCTTCCTTGGGTGGTAAAGCATCTCTAAATGGCAGTCCTTCAGCAACTGAAGCCATCTCCTTTGTCTTATGTTCAGCTCCGTCTAAATGAAGATGTACTTAAGGTTCTTATGATCGATCATAAGTTCATAACCTTGCACGTACTCCTATGCAAGTAATGATGCCAAATCCTTAAAGCATGCACCACCGCTACTAACTCAAAATCATGTGTAGGGTAATTTAATCATCGACTTCAGTTGCCTTGAATCGTACATAATCTCCTTATCCATCTACATCAACACACAACCAAGCCCTACCTTTGAGGTATCGCTGTAAACCACAAAGCCCTCATTCCCCTGAGGGAGAGAAAGTATCGGAGTAGTAATAAACCTCCTCTTCTACATGCTCATCTTGACTCCGAGAGTATATCAAAATGTCCTTGATGAATACTGCAATGAATCTGTCCAAATAGTCTATAAATACCCAGTTCATCAACTCCATGAACACCGCAAGTGCAATCGTCAATTTGAATGACATATTCTACAAGCTCAAATCTATTTCCTAGAGATAACGACCTTGTTATTGTTAATTATTCTTTGTACTATGTTAGTACTAGACTTTAGGACCCATTATTATGGCCTTGTTTGTTTAAAGGGTTTCGTTTGAGAGGTCTTACCTGTACTAGTATAGAATAGTGATAATTCTATACACTAATAGAAGTTTAAATTCGTTCAGAGGGCCAAAGGCTCAAAACATATATAGCCCCTTGAACTTGCGTAATTTTGTCATTTAAACACCCCACCTTTCTTTTGATTCGATTGAATACTTGAACTTTACGATTAGGTTCTATTACATACCTGGTGCATGATGTGGCATTGTACGTGTATCTCACGCATGTTTGAGTGAGTAAAACACTTATATTAGTTGGGTACATTATTTAATACACAAAAGAAATAAAATCAAGTGTTATCTCAATCTTCTTCCTCCCTTGTTCTCTTTTACTCCTCGCTTTTTTCTTAATCAAATTTTACTCCTCACTTTGGAGCCAGATCTTTTTACTAACTTCCCCCAAGTTAAACTTTCTATAGCACGACAATACAGAAATATAAAGAACAATCATTCGAGTAATATGAAAAGTTGTAAATAAAATAAATGGTTCAACAAAAGTGAAAACTAACATGCTACCTCTATCTTCAACCACTCGAAATCAACTCCACAAATGCTCAATTGGATTCATAGCCACCAAAGTAAGAAGCTGTCGAATCTTGTTAATCATTCTCCTCCCCAACCTCTAAGGCCTTTGGGCCCGACTTCTTCAACCCTGATGCCTTCTTCGCTTTGCTTGGCACCGCCAACTTCAGGTATCTTTGCTTGGATCTATACATCCCTGCTTTGCAGAAGTGAGGGTTTTACATAAACCATCGACCCGGGCTAATGCATGTCTCGGAGTTCGCAAGTTCGTCTTAGTTCTCGGCGGTGCCAAATCAGGAGATGGCATTGATGGGTTGAGACGGAGGAGAAATTGCGGATCGATGACTTAAGATTGAAGGATTGGTAGATCTGAAAGTAAATTGAGAGAAAGGAGAGGAAAAAGATGTTTATCTGAGAGGGGGAGAAGGAGAGGGGAAACCATGAAGGTTTGGGAGATTGAGAGAACGGTGCAACTGTGCAAGAGGGTTTGGGAAAGTGACAATGGAGTTTTTTTTTTTCATTTCATTAAACATTAAAAATAAAAGTCAACATTATCTATGTGGCAGCAAACGTGGCAATATATTTTTCCATCTCACGGCGCGTACCTTCTTTTTTCTTTTCTTTTTTTTGGTATGGCTTATTCTAGCTCCTCATTGTCTGTACAAAAATGTCAGGTAGTAAAGGCATTGTCCTTAAGGGCTGAAGATAAAGTTCAAGTGAAGATAAAGGAGAGAAGGAAGGCAAAAAAAGGAAGATTGTAATAGAAACATTTTGCATTCGTCTATTTTATTTCATGCATGAACAATCAAATGTAAATATCTTTTGAATTTTAATTGTCATTTTTCTATCAACATATATGTTATAATAAAATTGTGCATTGAATTATCAATTATACATTCGCGTATTCGGTTGTTTTCAAAGGAGCTTCGAACACCTAATAGCCTTGGGTATCTTTAGATGGAAAAAATTCGAGGTCTCTAAAGGTAATACCTATGGTTTTAAAATATGGGTGTTACAATCTGAAAGATGCTTATGAACCGTATTATGCCCCTATTTGACAAGCTTATCTTGGTTAGACAAAGGGGCCTTCGTCTCGGGTTGCCTTTTAGCTCACATTGTGTTCATTGCCCAAGATCTCGTCTCTCAATTTGAATTGGGAGACACCTCAAAGCAGTGCATGATACAAGTTGACCTTCACAAAGCCCTCAATTATACAGATTGGACATTCCTTGAGCGAGCATTTCACTGTACCACCTTCCCTCTTGGTTGATCATTCTCATCATGCATTATGTCTCCACACCCAGTTACTCGATTCTTGTAGACAGGGAAGCAAAGGTGTTTTTTTGAAGGTAATAGCGAATCCACCAAGGAGATCATCTCTTTCCTTTCCTCTTCACTCTTGTTATAGAAATCCCCAACCATCGTCTTATCTTAGCCTCTAAACTCGTAGATTTTGCTTCCATCGGGTTGCAAACAAATGCGGTTGATAAAAATTGTTTTTGTTGATGACTTGTTGATTGTGTGCAAGTCGACTCACCTCACTCTTAGAGCCATCTCAGATTTCCTTATTGGCTTTGGGAATGCCTCTTGGCTTGTTGGAAGGAAGGAGGGAGTTGGCTGATTTACTAGGCTTTGAAATTAGGACCTTCTTGATTAGGTATCTTGGACTTCCTTTTCACTCATGCAAGCTCAAGGTGATGGAGTGTGAGCCTCTTTTTCATAAAGTCAACAATGTTATTCAAAGAAAGGGAGCCAGGGCGCTCTCGTATTTCAAAAGAACTTAAGTAATTTGATCCATTTTTTAAGGCATGACTAGGTCTTGAAGCAAACCTACATCCTCAAAGTTGGTCAACATGCTTGTGACTCGATCTTCACCACTCTTATCTCTTGTTGAGGAAATTAGACAGTCCTAGGTATTTGGTAACTTGGAAAGATGTTGCTAGACCATTTGATGAGGGTGGATTGAACATCAAGTAGATTCTTCCATCGAATAAGGTCTCTCTCTTGAGGCTTGAACATGTCATCATCTCTAAAAAAAAGTCAATCTTTGGACATTATGGGTGAATTACAATCAGACTCATTTACGGGACTTTTGGAATGATGAAGAGGGTCGTTGGGACCATTGGATTTGGAGATGCATTCTTAGACCTAGTGAGTCAAACCTTTCCGCAACAAGATGGTGAAGTTGTTGGCATTGCCACGACCAATACTCAAGCGAATGGGAAACTTGATCATAGAGCTCTCTACAACTTCATTCTAGGTAAGGTCCGTACTCTTCCTTGGTGTGAGTTGTTGTGGAACACGATTTGAGCAATGAAGTGGAGTCTCCACTTTTGGCTTGCCTTTCTTAGAAGGCTTCCAACAAGCTCTTGTCTTTGCCATTGTGGACTCCTTAACCATGACACTTCTTTACTTTGTGGAAATGGCTTGGAGACCTATAGACACTTATGGGGTGAGTGTCCATTTGTTAAGACGGTCACGGACTTGTTTTAGAGTTGGTAAGGTCTAGCAAGGAGATCTATTGGAAGAGTGGATTGAGTAATTTCTTGACTAATTAAGGAAGAAGAGTCAGATCTTCAAGGTAATTAAAATGCATCACTCTTCTTGGTGATGTCTACCACATTTGGGAGCACCATAATGAGGTTACATTTAGGGGTGTCCAACCTAGCATCTCCGATTATGCCAACAAGCTAGATTCTTACTCAATGCAAGCTGAAGATTGCTACTACTTGTAAGATTAAGGGAGAAAGTGTCATCTTCGATATAGACTATACTTTTAGACTACTCTTTCTCTTGTATTTTTCCTTTCTTACTTGTTGCCTTTATTGTGCATTTGTGGTGTCTCTCGTGTTTCCGGTTTGAGGTGGATTGATTGGATGTTTTATATTTTTTATGATATTCTACCACTAAGTGGTAAATCTTTTGAAGATATTCATTTAGGGAAGACCCTTTGTTTGGTTTTAGAGCTAGATGTTGTATCTTGCTCCTTAGTTATCTTTTAGGCCAAAGAAATATTTACCTCAAGTTCAACAACATAACTTGTACATGATCTTTTTAAATCCAATCGATCTATATGAATATAAGAACCTGTTAGTACACAAAATATGTCGGTGTACAAGTCTCAATTCCTTCTTCAATGACCTTCTTCTCCAAGCTTCTTCTCCCATCCTCTTCGCCTTCAATGACCTGCAAAACAATGGACCAAGGGGCGAGCGACCCCTAATCCACCTCCGATGCTTAAGTCAGAATAGGTACAATGTCGATTAAAGGCGTCAGGCAGAGCGATGGCTTAGAACTTAGAGCTTACCTTCCACGTGGTATACATGTGTATTTATAGAGGAGAGGGACAAAGGGGGGCGCGAGCTTAGGGTTAGGGCAATGCCTTGCTCCCTAAGTCAACAAAATATCTTATCTCAAGCGAAGATAAGATTCTCCTCCATAAATAATATCCTAACTAGAGTAACTACCCTATTAAAGGATAAAGCATAATAAATATGGATAGCAAAATAAATAAGATAGAGAAATAAATGCTAACTAATTGATATGGAATCATGCCCGCCTACAATTGCCCCCTCCGGAACCCTATACGCGTGTACCTTGTACTATCCCATGTATAGGGGCCGGAGCTTAAGCGGTGAGTGGCCATGCGGATTAGGTGCTCTCATTCGTATATTCATACATTCGTACATTCGTACAATCGTATATTCGTATATTCGTATATTCGTACATCCGTATTCCATAAATACGAGATCCGTGCAACTCCTACGCATGCTTATCGTAGGGCCTTCGTCTACCAATGGCTCGGGCTTAACCCCTTCAAGCACTTGATTCTAGTATTGCAAAACAAGAAAACATGAGGATAAAAACGAGAAAACGTTTCCGCGCGGATTTAAAAACAAAACATGTTTGAAATGTCGATGAGTTAGGAAACAAAAAGGCGGGCGCCCTTGGCAAAACGTCGAATAGTACTTGAATCATTGGTAGAACTTCTTTTTTATAGCGATGTTTTAAGTGCAAAGCACTAGCCCATATGCCCCCGTCCTAACACCGCAGCCTTAGCACACGGGCCCTTCCGAGCTTTGCCATTATCGGGATGCGCTCCCCATGGCCAATCGAGGCATCGCGTTGCCAACTCGGAATGTTCGTGGCCCTCGTGGGTGTGCGCATCGCAACATGACCCACTTAGTGGCGCTCCGTAGGACGCTCGGCATGTCTTGGTGGTTTTCCCCTTGCACCTACCGTGGTCGCGGCCTGGCGACCCGCGGTCGCGGCCTAGCGACCCGCGCTCGCGGTGTGCCGCCCGTGCTTGCGATTCATTCCATAGGACTCTTCAAGGCTCTCTGAGGGTTCCCCGCGCCCGCGGCTCCCAGTCCTGCGCCCTCGGCTCTCGTAGCCGGATTCGAACCAAATAGCGTGTTTTGAAGTCGGTCAAGGCTGGTCTTTCGATGTCGGCTCTGGGCATGCAAGTTGACGTCATGCGACCCCCGCTCGACAGACCACCCTGCGACTCTTTCGCGGAGGTTCGATTTCGTCAGCAGAGATTGGAGCGGGTAAGCGGCTACCACAGGAGTCGGGCGCTCGACCACGTAAGCCTTGGAGTCCTTACTTCGTTGTGGGCACACCGTCGTTCCTGGGAGGGTGCTCGGGACCCGCAATCTCTCTATGAAAGCAATCTCTTTCATAGGAGGGTCGGTTGTCGTTTTGCATGGGACGTACCCCTTTCGTACTCAGGTTCGTACCTGATTTCGAGCCAATTGGAGCGAGTTTCCAGCATTGGCTCCTGAAGACGAAAGGTAGTGCGCTTTCTAAGCTTTCCAAGACATCTTGAATCGTCCCGATCGGATGACCGTAGCTCACGAACGAGCCTGCACAATAAAGCAGTGCCACGCTGTTACTAGAGCAAGACTGCTCTGTTTTAGGCCGCGATTTCGGGCCAGTTGGAGTGCGATTCCGGTCTCGACGCCAAGAGAAGGCTTGTAGACGATTTCTTCAGCTTTCCAGAGATGCCAAGCCCGCAATTTTTTGACGTCTCTAACTCCCGAACGAGGGGCTAGAAGCAGGCTTCCCTGTCCTGCGCTTTCTGCAGGACAGCAGCCTTCGGACGTTCTTTTGACCCTCTTCGAGAGAGTTTCTGGGGCTGACGTCTAAAGATGGCTCGAAGATCGCTCTTTCCTCTTTCTATTGATGTATGGATCGTCCAATTCCGATGCGTGTAGCTCCCGGACGACTGGTCGGAAGTTTGCCTCGCCATCCTGTCCGCGAAACAGGTTGCGGTCTCTTGCGGCGCGATTTCGACCCGGATGCAGCGAGTCTCCAGTTCTGATGTGTGAACGAGAAACGTAGCATTCGGAGTCTACTTTCCAGCGCTTCTTGAATCATCTCGTTCCGACCACCGTGGAGCTTGCACGGACTATTACAGCGTCATAGGTTCCGCGTTGATCGTTGAGCGGCGATCAAGCCCTTCGACCCTATGAGCCCGATCTCTTCCCGTCATATCGCTCGTTGGTCCCGCAACATCCCTCAGCCCGACCACCTCTCTCGTTCTGCGTGCACCGTTCTGGTGGGCTAGCGAGCTATCGTGGTCATGCTAAGGCTCTTGGATGCGAAGGGACGAACGATCATGCTCACGATCTCTTGCTCCGGTGGGCTCCGAGCCTTTTCAAGATCCAATACTTGCTTCGTCGTGCCCCTGCGTCGGACACCTCAATGGATTGGACCAACCGCTCGCCCGCACTGGGCTGTAGCGATCGATCGCGTCGTGAGGGCCGATGGACGCCGTTACAAAGGATCGGACCGACCGCTCGCCCGCAATGGGCTCTAGCGATCGATCGTGTTGTGCGGACCAATGGGTGCCGCCGCCCCTACGTGATCCGGCTCCATGTATTGCGGCTCGATCGGTGGCGCAGAACTAATCAGGAGCCGGGTGAAGGGCTCGACTGGGCCGGAGGTGTACCGCGCGCTCGTCCGCAGCGCGGGGCAAAAGAACTTGATTTCTGGACTGTGCTGTTCGTGCCTAGTTTTGACTGACTTCGAGTAGGATTCTTGCTTCGACCTTTGAAGATAATTTGTAGCTTATCTCCTCCTCTTTCCGGCGATATATGGATCGTCCAAATCCGACAAGCGTAGCTCCCAAAAAGTGAGTCGGAAGCACGATCGGTAATCCTGTCAGTCTCCGACCCGCGGTCGCGGGTGATGGACCCGCGGTCGCGGTTTGCCCCAGAACAAACGTCACGTTCTCTAGAGCGAAACCGCGCCCGCGGCGGGGGCTACCGCGCCCGCGGTTCTGCCCCAGACTGCGATTCTTCGCGAGCTCCTCCTTCCTCGCCGCCTTGCCTGCGTTTGCCACCGCGCTCGCGGTTATAGTGCAGCTCGCTCCTGGCGACGAGCGAAGACTTGTGCGGTGGGGTCGGCTCCGATCCCGCGCTCGTGGGACCCTGGACCGCGCACCGCAGGTCCAGGTGTCCGATCCCGAAACCCTTTTCCGAACTCGCGCTGAGTTCGTTACGACGTGGGCCCGCGCTCGCAAGGCCCTGGACCGCGCACCGCAGGTCCAATCATCCAATCGTTTAGGGTTTCATCAACGGCGTGACCCAGCTCGGTTGGGGTAACGGATCGGACCGACCGCTCGCCCGCCCCAGGCTCTAGCGATCAGTTCCGTATGCTCATACGTATATCCCTGCGTTACGTACATGCGATTGTGATTAGAGTTGCCCCCAATCTAGGATTTTCATTGGATCGACAATCAACAATGATTCTTGATTAGGGCAACCTCTTGGATTGACAATCCAAGGTCCGATCGCGATGTGGTCTATCATCCCGAGCGAATATCGGGTTCGACGCGCATTGGGATTCGTTCTCCTAGCATTTTTTGGAGATGGTGTGTTCTGGCCTCGAATCGCGGTCGCGGGCGACGGACCCGCGGTCGCGGGTGGCGATCCGCGGTCGCGGGCGACGGACCCGTGGTCGCGGCTATGGGGCTGCGCCAAGCGAATCGCGCGATTCGCATGGCGCGATTGCTCCAGGGTTGTCTCGCCGTTTCGTCCGGCGGCTGTCTCGATCCGGGCTCGTGGACAAGCGATCCATAGCCTCCTCAGATCGGTTCTCGTAGGGACCTGTTCGTTCCCCACGGACGGCGCCAAATGTTAGTACACAAAATATGTCGGTGTACAAGTCTCAATTCCTTCTTCAATGACCTTCTTCTCCAAGCTTCTTCTCCCAGCCTCTTCGCCTTCAATGACCTGCAAAACAATGGACCAAGGGGCGAGCGACCCCTAATCCACCTCCGATGCTTAAGTCAGAATAGGTACAATGTCGATTAAAGGCGTCAGGCAGAGCGATGGCTTAGAACTTAGAGCTTACCTTCCACGTGGTATACATGTGTATTTATAGAGGAGAGGGACAAAGGGGGGCGCGCGCCTAGGGTTAGGGCAGTGCCTTGCTCCCTAAGTCAACCAAATATCTTATCTCAGGCGAAGATAAGATTCTCCTCCATAAATAATATCCTAACTAGAGTAACTACCCTATTAAAGGATAAAGCATAATAAATATGGATAGCAAAATAAATAAGATAGAGAAATAAATGCTAACTAATTGATATGGAATCATACCCGCCTACAGAACCGTTATATATCAAAGAGATTTATAACCAGTTATGCATATGTTTAGTCAGCAATAATTTATTAAAAAAAAGGAAGTTAAGTAAGCAATACTTAATTAAGAAAAAAAGAAGTTAAATAAATACTATAAATGTCAACAATGTATCCAAACTAAACTACAAATGACATTTAATAAGCCTGGCTAATCCTTCGACCAAAAAAAATAAATAAGCCTGGCTAATCTAACAAAATGGCATCTTGCTCTTCGACTAATAAAAATAGAACAGATCGACATGAAAAAGTTACACAAAAATGTGTAGTAGTGACTTATTGTGAGTGTAATGACTGTTGGAATCTATCGTTTGTGTGTTCCTTTCTTTTCACAGAAATCAGATTTCAAATCTGCCCTCTGTTCACACACAGGGGGCAGGCATCTGAACCGTCCATCTATACACTATTACAGAGGGGCATTCCGGTAAATCAACAAAAATACGGAAAATTGCCCGTTTGAGCAAAATTAGCTTTATTCGTTGCAGGCCTATTTCGCGCAAAAACCACTCTTCTGCACACTCCATTTTCGCTTCTTCGCCCGAGCTTCTGCAAAAATCCAACCCTCCTTCCTTCACCTTTCCCTTCCTTCTTCTTCTCCGTCTGCTTTCCGATCTCCTTCCGAATCGTTTCCGGCGGAGCCTCCTCGCCGCCATTCCTGATCGCCGGTGGCTTCGAGACAATCGGCGATCTTCTCCGTCTCCGTCAGTGGTCGTCCGCGGAAGGTTCTTCCTTTTTTCTCTTGCGCTTCATCTTCCAGCAAGCCAGAGCTCTTGTGTTTGCGGTGCGTGTTCTTGCTCGAAATTTTGAGATTCCTTTTGTGTGTGGAGTTTTGCTTGAATAATGTTTTTAAAAGCCCGATTTTTTCATGCGATTTTGCTCACTGGAAGTCTTATGCAGGGATTTTGGCTTGGGCGTTGGCTCTCTCTCTCACCTAAACCCAGCCAAAACGGTGAGGTGAGATGATTTTTTCGGTTTTTTGTTTGTTGTTATATTGGATTGTATTTGCTATGTGTTGCTAAAAATTCGGAGTCTAGGTTTTTTGAGCAGATTCGGATTATGTAGATTACTGCTGTTGAATTTCTTCTTTGATTACTTTGCTCCATTTCAGATTTTTCTGGACACTGATAGCATGATTAGCTCGTTTGGATCACACACCAAGCTTCCATATCTGATGATCAACTTGATATCTGAAATTATCCTTAAAACACCCATGAATTTGATGTGCTTCTAGTGCATTCCCTTGACTATTTGAAGTCTGACTTTAAATGCTCTTAGTTTAGTGATAAGGTTTAAGGTCTAGCTTTTTCCAGTTGTTGCTAAGCGTGGTTTGGGTGTTAGTTATTGTGCATGAATGTGGGTTCACATTTTGGTATATTGTTGACTGACTTGAGCAATTTATAGAAAACGGATCAAAATGAGGAAAACAAGAGGTGCATCTTACAGAAAAAGCAATTTCTAGAACAATTTTTCAGTTCATATGATGGAGGGAAAACTTTTGTTCTTCCTCTTTCCTTGCATATATCTCCTAAACAACCTTGAATTGTGTACTGAACCTAGATACGTTGTATTGTATCTGCAAGTTTTTCAATTCCTTTGGAAGGAGAAAGATGCTTGACTCTTATGTGGCTCACTTTGATTTGTGCTACTTCAGATTCTCGTAGAAGTTAGGACCTGTATGAGTGAGCAAATCCTTAAATTTGTCTTTCCTTGTTATCTTCCTTTATTTGTATATATAACATTTCCTTGATAGTTTGTTGACTATTATTATGATTTTTTGCTAATTTTGTGTATATGGTGCTTCCCAAGAAACATGGGATATAACAAGAAACAGATGGTATTGGACAACCCTTCCAGTCAGAGGCTTAGACATGTTAGTAGTCAATTGGCAAGAAACTTGGGCAAAACGGATCTTGGAAGTGTAATATTTGGCTGCAAGCATGCCACATACAAAGAATGCATTTTCAAGCAGTTATTTGGTTAGTAAACCCGTGAATTATGTATTAAGAATGTAATTCATCAGCAGTGGCAATCAATTTTGGTTTTCTAAGCGCAAGTGTTAATTCTTACATATTAACCCTCAACAGGTTTACCATCACTTCATTACACGTATGTAAGAAATGTTAGGCCTGGAATGCCACTATTCCTTTTCAACTACAGCGATAGGAAGCTCCATGGTATCTTTGAGGCACAAAGTGAGGGGCAGATGAATATTAACAAATATGCTTGGACATTTGATGGTGATGATGTCACACAATTCCCTGCTCAGGTAACGTCTTAATGTAAACTGATTGTTATATGGATGATTAGCATACGACCTATTTAATTTATGAGATGTTATGTTGTTAGGTTAAGGTGAGAATCCGTAAGCAGTGTCAACCTCTGACTGAGGATCAGTTCAGGCCTGTTATTCTGAAGAACTACTATGAACCCTTCCTTTTTTGGTTTGAACTGGACAAGGCCCAAACTCAACAAATGATAGCACTGTTCATGAAATCAACAGCCCCGCAGAGAAATTTGATGCCTCGGATTACATCAATGCTGGACACTGCCAAATCATCTATGCCTCGGAGTACTTCTACTGATGGTCAAGCTTCGAGTTCTCACGAACAGAAAGAGCTCACTTCTCCCTATGATACAAAGTCTTGGTGCTCTTTGTTTAAACCACCTCCTGAGTCCAAGGCAGTCAAGGAATATGAAACTGCCCCTTCATCAAACTTGTGTGATCATGAAAGTGAAAATCCCTATGATACAAAGTCATGGCCCTCTTTGTTTAAACCACCTCCCAAGTCCAAGGCAATCAAGGAACACGAAGCTGCCCCTTCATCAAACTTATGTGATCAGGAAAGTGAAAATCCTAACATTGTATTCCCAAGCAAAGCTGACATGGATTGGGAATCTATATACTTCCCCGATGGAGAAAACATGTTGCGTGAAGGTCAGATATATGATTTCCTGCAAGAGCAAAGACATAACAGGTGTGCTAACAATGATGGCATACAAGTTGATGGTTCTGAGCAAAATTTTACAGAGAAGCATTTAGATGTTCTAGAACCAATGATCTGCCACTCAAATGAAAACTCTGTTATTTCTGATGGCGACACTAAAACCATTATTTCAAATAACTCTTCACATCAATCTAATATGGAGTGGAGACTCTCTATTGATGTGGCTTCTCACTGTGAAGAAACCCAGGACCCGGGTATGCATAGCCCAAGACTTGAATTATCCAACACTAAGCATGATTGTGCTAATGGTTCTGCTAGACTTGAGAAAGAGAATGAGGTTAATGAAGCTGAGACTCCCGTTTCACTACCTAATGGAGCAGTTGACCTTTCAAGCCTTACCGAAGACATTATATTAAAAATGACACTATCTGATCTTCGTATTGTTGCACTCAAGGTAATCTTGTAGTTTCATTATTGCAAAGATTTATGTTTTTGTGTTTCCCCCTGATGTTTAGCAATGTTTCTGACACTTGTTTTATTTGGTTACAGCTCTTACATACTAACCAACAGATGAAATCATCTCAGTTGAAGCCGAATCACGCAAATCACTCCTTGAAGCAGGAGCAGGTAAGAGCAGCCAACGCCTTTCATTTGTTTTCGTGTACATAGTTAAATTTACACTTTCATTTGTTTTCTGTTACATTTATCTTAGTATGAACAATGTTCTACATTGTAGTGCAGCCTACAAACTTAAAAATGACTTTGTAGTCGTTCTGTGGAAGGTGAAGTGCTAATCGAGATCTTAGTATCCCATAGTGGTATCATTGAGCAGAAAAAAGCTGTCAATGCATGTTTTCACAATCAGTTATAGCCTAAGCTTCATTTTTTCTTCATACTGATTGCAATTGCTAATTGTAGTGGGAGAAAATATGGTTTCACTTCTTGATTGCAGTTTGCTGTTCCTAATTTTTTTTGCTGGGTGGACATGCATTTTTAATAAATTTTTTGTTTTAGGCATCTCTCAATTATCAGTCATCGCCTTTAAATTTGTGCCAAATCTCACTTTGTGACAAGAATTCTCCCTAGAGGACAGAGTAAATTGAGTTCATTTTTTCCTCAATTATGGAATCAAAACTTCAGTTAAGAACACTACATTTTAAGTTGGATTCATCTTAATAAAAAGTTAATGACCCTGTGGATTGATAAGTTGAAAGTTAAAAAAAAAAAAGAACAAGAAGCTAACCCAGGTCTATTGCACCTGTAAGGAATTGCCAATATCTTCACTGAAGCACTTGGAAAAGAATATTTTACTAGTTAAAAGATGAGTTGTGTTTTTAGTCAAACATCTTCGTGAGTGTTTGAAAATGATAACCTCCTCATCACAATCTTCATCATTTCCTTTTAGTTTTGTACTCGAGCTTTGTTGGTGTAGTTAGTATAGCTTGTATCTCTTGCTTAGGTTACATTTGTTGTTCATTTCAAA
Organism: Polygonum maritimum; assembly: GCA_963924305.1. Lineage (NCBI taxonomy): Eukaryota > Viridiplantae > Streptophyta > Magnoliopsida > Caryophyllales > Polygonaceae > Polygonum > Polygonum maritimum. Next base: position 24,657,402 of record OZ002735.1, read on the forward strand.
TCACATGTAAAAGATTTATTCCATTAATTTAATTTTCTTTCACTTTCCCTGTTCATTTCAAATAACATGTGCTGTTCATTTCAAGTCGCATGAAAAAGATTTATTCCATTAATTCAATTTTCTTTTCACTTTTCCTGTTTTTTTGACAAGTGCTATTATACAAATACTGTAAAGATGAACGTTTAAGGTTCCAACTCATCTTCAGTCTTTATATTACTCTCTAGGTGCAATCAGAAGTTGAAACAGAAGCATTAAAGGAGAATTTTAGGGGTCATGAATCTTCATGGTATCTTTCAGCTGGACTTGGTGATGAACAGTGCAAAAAAACCTTGGATACCTCATTAAAGCATGGATATTCAATACTTCTTGTGGGAGGATATGATGGCCGTCATTTCCTGTCAGCTTTGGATTCCTTTACCCCTTCTGTGGACAATATTCGATCATTAAAGTCGATGGACATTGAACATTCATATACCGCTTCTGTACAGTCAAACAACGAGCTATATGTGCTGGGTGGAGGAGATGGCAGACTGTGGTATGATACAGGTATTAACAGTATCCACTTGTTTTAGTCAGTTCTTTCTCTTCCTTCATTTTATTCAAACTTAAGTATGTTCACTTAGTGCAGCATAAATATGCAATTCTAACTCAGTTGTTTTTGGTGCCGATCTCAAGTTCAATCATACAATCTAAGCTATGATTGCTGGGTGTCTTGCCCTTCTTTGAAGAAGAAGAAAGGAAGTTTGGCAGGGATTGGTTTGAGCAACAAAATATTTGCAATTGGAGGTGGTAATGTAACAGATTGCTTCAGAGATGTAGAAATGCTTGATCTAGGTTTTGGGAAATGGCTCAGCATTCCATCGATGCTGGAAAAGGTAAAAAATCATTACTTGGAGTTGCATGAATCTTCGGTTTCTAACTTGAGTTCTTTTTAGTACATTACTCTTGACAATAATTAAACCTCTTTTGATTCCATCTTAATCCTGAAGAACCATGTCCATTTCTTTTTTCTTGCTGTATTAAGTGTGTTACTCTTTTCCCTTTTGCATCTTTTCTTCTATGGTCTTACCAAAGAAAATTCTTATCTTATGGTTACAACCCTTAAAAAAACATTCATAGTAAAGTAAGAATCTTGGTAACTCATTCTTTATTCTTGATGTATTTTACAGCAAATCTGTATTTAAAAAAAATACCTCTGTCTGAATGTTTGCTGACGAAATTAGCTGAGGTGTTTATCTTGTTCTTTCAGCGGTTTGCTTGTGCTGCAGTTGAGTTTAAAGGCATGATTTATGTTGTTGGTGGATATAATGGCACCAGTTACCTCAGGCAAGTTACAATCTTGCAATTACCTCTGTTATAACAATAAATTGGTATGTGTATTATACTGAAAATGTTAGTTTAATGCAGTTCTATGGAAGGATTTGATCCACGGGAGCAGTCATGGACTAGACTCCAGAGTATGAACACAAGGAGAGGTTGCCATGCTCTCACTGTTCTGAATGAAAAGCTGTAAGTGCTGTTTGCTTCTTGACCGCGTAAGAATTTTCCTTAAAAATATTGATCGACACTTGTACAAGGCTAATCAAATGCACTCTTTCCCTGGCTTTCTGAAGTTATCAACATCTTGGTAGAAGGCCAGTTAGTGAGTTTTTTGTTTTAAACTAGGTGCTTAATAATAGCATACCTTTTTTGATAGGTACGCTATGGGTGGATACGACGGTGAGGAGAACGCTATGGTTTCCAGCGTTGAGGTTTTTGATCCTCGTTTTGGATCGTGGCTGATGGCCGAACCTATGAATGTTGCTAGGGGCTATTTTGGTGCAACTACCATTGGTGGCTCCATCTGTTCGATTGGGGGAATTAGCACTGCTGATGAGATATTAGGCTCGGTATACGCCTCTTTCAAACTCGTTTCAGTTGCCAGCAACAATTGATGAGAGTAAAATAGTAAGTTTCCTCTTGTAATATATGGCAGGTTGAAAGTTACTCAGAAAGGTACGGGTGGGAGCTGACTAACTTGAAAGCAGTTGGGAAGAGGTCGGCTTTCTCGGCAGTGTCTGTGGCTCTGTAGATGGCTAGCTGGCCGTAGCTCGCCCAAGGATTGAAGGTACGTGTGATGTAGGAAATCAGAAGATAGGAATGTGAATAAGTCTAGTTCAGGTTTAAGGACAGGAAGTGACTCTTGACATCCCCTCTTGACTCTGACAATAGACTATAGTAGGGGAAATGTGCATAAAATCTAATTGTGATGCCTTTTGTGTGCCCAGCTTCAAGACTGGCAAATCTAGTAATGGTTTTATATGAATCCCCCGGAATACTATTTTAGCATCCCTTTCGAATGTGTCATCAAAGTAGGAGGATATGGTTTGGTCTTGCCCATCATATATGCTTAGGGCTGGTTATACATTACTAAAATTTGTTTAGTGATAATTAACAGTATTCAGTTCGTCTAAAACTAAACCCACAAAGAATGGCAAGTTAGGCTTTGTTTTGGATCAAGTAGTGAACTAAAACTAATTTGAAATTTGCCCAAACTCTCATAACATGCCTGCTTCATTGCTTTGCATAATTTTGCTATGAGAAACACAAACTCATATCACCAAATCCTTCCGTCCGGAACCGGCAGAGTTCATCTATTCATTTGGGTTAAGACACTATAGACAAGACGAAATCCAATTTGCGTAACTTTTCATATGCACTAGTAGTCCACTACATCTCCTTTTCTTGTTCAATTTTTTCATAGCCAATGGAATTGAACATCAATTTAGAATTCAAGCATTTGAAGGTAAATACCCAGAGAAATTTTCAAATGGCATAATGAAACATAATGAGTATCAGACTATGGAACTTGGAAGGCTTGTTTCAATCATGAATACAACACTTCTCGCAAGGTAGGATCATAGAAAGTAATCAGACCTTGTGAATCAAATTCTAAGAAACAAACACGACAGAAAATTGGTACGAATGATGAGAGATCATTTGTCTACTTGTCTTAACACGGCTATTGTGATTCACAAGATGCTATACAAGGAGGATCGTGGTATTGATTTCCCCGTTAAGGGAAAAAACAGTAGTGACATGCCATCAAGATAAGTAATGACTTGTATTTGGCTAAAAAAAAAAAAAAAAGACTTGTAGGGTTGTAATCAAACCAAGTCGAACCGAGGCTCAGCTCGATCCGTAATAGGCAAGCTCAAGCTTAGTTCAAGATCAAAATCTTGTTTAAACCCGGTGGCAACTCAGCTTCCAAGCCGCTCATTTAACTGATAATCTTTACAAGCAAATAACAGTGGAACTTAAACAGCATAAAGAAAGACAATAAACAACTACATAGTTTTTTTGTAAACTATATATTGTATATGTAAGGAAATTTCATAGATGTATAATCGAACTTGTTCGTGGATATATTTTTTTTTTTTGGTCGGATTGTTCGTGGATATATGTGCCCGAGCACAACTACACAACTCGTCTATAAATCAAGCTGAATACAAACAAGACATCAGCACACAAAACGAGTTACTCACAAAAGCCAATAGCTCCAAATTAATTTTCTTAAAAAGAAAAAAGAAATAAGACACTAAAACATTATTCGCATATATTTTAGAGGCTTGTTCTGGTTCAACCCTATGTTTGAATGCATTTGACAAAGAATTGCAAACAGTTGAAATATAACAGTGGAGGGCGATGTGATACAACAGGTTACAACAAACATCCAAAAATTAAGCTCATTGTCTCTTCGCTTCTTTATACTTGTTCATGTTGCATTGGCGACCGGCTAATTAAGGCCATGAAAAGATGGCAAGATGGCTACAAGGGGATCGCCATAACCAAGAGCTTCTGCAACGAGGAAAGAGATGATAAAAAAAACCCAGCTTAATAAGAAAATCTAGTGGCAAGAAACAAAAAACCAAAGGAAAAAAAGAACCATAGAACTGCATCAAAGTTAGAATAACTACTTTTTTTTTTTTTGGTCAATAGAATAACTACTTTATATACATATAAGTGTATTTTTAACACATATAATATACTTAAGTCAGTACAAATACACTTAAGTATTCATATAGTTTCTACCAAAAAATAAAGTATTCACATAGAGGTATTATTGTGCATAACTACTTATTTTGTGGTCTTTATATCACTAATAAGTAGTTTATACAAAATAAGTACATCCAGCCGAGCACACACTTTTACTTGCCTACTAACTAACAAGCACATTCGACAATTACTTGATATTTGATACCCACAGTTTAACTCATGAATCACTACACACTCAGAAAGTTCACACTAGTTTGACTATAAATCAGGACAGTGAAGAGAGAATTTCAGTGAGTTACCTCCGTCATCAAAGAGGACCTTCAAGAGCTCTCCAGCCACATCAGACTGTTCATCCAGCATAAGTAGATAATAAACATAAAATTGTCTCATGCACAAACAACATAACTAAATATCAAAGGAAGGTTACCTTGACAGGAAGCTGAGTTCCAAACTGATCCACATAACCTATGATCTGTCCTTCCTTTATCAAATCACCCTGTTTTCCAGTTGAGACTTTGTCAGATGCAAAAACACAAATTCAACACTAACTTTAAAGTTAGATCATTGTTTGAGATCACAATTAAGAGTTAAAACACTGGATTTCAAAGCAGTGTTTTTTTTCCAGTAAAGCAGGCCAAACAGAATCATCACTATAAAAGCAAGGATGCGTACGAAATCAAATATCAATTCAAAGTAAACAAGCAGCATTACCTCTTTGCACACAGGAGGTTGCTTCTTCCCTTTAACTATCCTCCCCCTGGAAAAAGATCCTACCTGCAGGACGGTTTACAAATGTTAACAGAAGAAATTTATATATCCTGAAGCTGGAGAGCACGCAAACATTTTAATACGTACAGCTGGTGATGATACTAGCTTAAATCCGCCGGATCCAGAAGCTTCCAAAGCAGATAGCTTTCCTGACTTCACTGAGGAAGCCTTCACAAATGGGTTTGGCTTCTCTTGAACTGATTTAGGTGATGCTGGAGAAGGCTTAGCAAGACCTGATAATTCCATGGGCTCACTAGGGATAGGGGGAGCTACAGCTGGTGAACTGATTGCGATCGGGGCATCTGTAGCTCCAATGTGTCGCTTAACATGCATCTCGAAACCGCCAATCTTTGAGGCATAATTTGCCAATCATGAAAAAAAAATATATATCTATTTCTCAGTTTTTTATAATAAAATCATTCAACTTTATATAACAAACTTTTGGTAATCGATATACATTTCATAAACTGATTAAAAAAAAATCAGCAAGCTATCAAACTGAAGTCCCTTTGTCAATGGGGGAAAATTACTAGGATGATTATGGCTGAAAAGTTACACAGCATAGTTCTTAATATATCCAACTCATGGTAATTCAACAAGCTCATAACGAATCAAACATAACCTTTACCTTCTAAAGTTTGAAAAAAAAATATTCTAATAATGAAAGAACCAAGGCTCAGAACATTGATGCATGCTTTTAATATGATTAAAGCTTAGCATGCGATCTAAATAACTGTGTTCCAGCATTTTAACATGCTAGAGCTATCCCGATTTCAGAGTGTGTTTGTCACAACTATCTTGAAATGGAAACATATGAGAAATAAACTACCATCTTATGTAAGGATGAACATTTGTAAATATATTCTGCACTGAATAGGCTAATAGACATTGTTTGGTTCAATACATAATTAATATGATTTGATGCATGTTCACAAATAAAGTGGATGACAATCAACCATCATGACAACATCTAGATCAAATCACCCAGTATTATCCAATTTTCACTGGAAGTGGTTAGAACCTTACCTTTAGTTTCAGTTCAGCAACACTGGTTTCATCACAGACTTCCGTAAGTAGTGTCTGAGAGTTCATCATATCAAACAAGAGATTCAGAAACACTATACAAAGAAAAACCCAAAGTTTTCATTGGGTTTGTAGGAGATTCGATTTATCAAGCTGAATTGCAATTTAGAAACAAGGAATCTGTGTAATCACAATATAAAGTAAGGATATGGGCAACCTTTGAAACTGAGTATTCAGTATCACAGATGAGAATTATCAATACCTCAGATTCAGATTCACTTTTAGCAAAGAGTTTTTGGATGACCAAGTTCAAACTATATTATGAGAAAAAGAAAATATTAAGGCTCAAAGGGTCAAAACAAATTAGGAACCATAAATCAGCTGATCACTAATCCAAGACAGAAAGTCCTTTCCAACTGCTATTTTTAACATAATGAAAGGGACTTGCCTAACAAAAAAAGCAAGTCTAATCCACAAAAGAATGGACCAATGTTCAGCAGATAAGTTTCTAAAAATAGCTTAATTTATTAAATTCCTTGTCTACTTCAAAGTTCAAACCAAATGAGAAAAATGGAATTTGTATTCTTTGTTTGCAGATAGAAGTTGTAAATAATGTAAATAGCAAGTCAGCATGGTAGTATCCTATTCTGATAATCGGGCCTGTTGAAAACTGGCTCCTAAGACTACTTCATTAGGTAAAAAGGAATCTTTATCTGTAACAAAGCCAAAGCAGACATTTTGAAAGCAACATCCATTACAAAAAGTTACAAAACAAGACATATATTATATGCACAAACTAAAAAACACAAAAAAAACAACAATCTTTTTTATCCAGACAAGGAAAAAGCATTGCTTTAATGCAAATGAACAAATTTCTACACCCATTTTACATATATATGACCATGAGATGACTTGATTTTTGTTGCCCAGAAAAGAGGCAACTTGTTAATGTATCAAAACAAATTACCAAATTGCGTTAGTAGTTCAGCAGAAACAGGAATGAATTACAGTCTAGATTCAGCCAGTAATAGATCGCATATCAACTTCTTATGCTTGAAACATTAATTACAAAAATACTTGGCATAAGGCATAAGCTTTAGTTAACTCCATACAACAAAATTATGATTGCATGCAATTTTGATGAAAATGCCTTGGTTTGTATTGCCTTTCTACAATTCGAATGATCGTTAACTGTTTTGCAAAAACATATGTGTCTACTTTTCAAGTATATATTAGGAGTAACTTATCTAGCTGTGCAATGTGTATGAATTCCATGCTTAACCCACAAACAGCATTAGATAAAGGCATCTTCCTCAGAACCTGACCATCAAGTGCTGAGGAAGAATACATGTTTGAAAACTAGTAGATATTTTCCCTGAAGGAAAGCTGCAGAATCCACATTCAGGGAACACGATAATCTTGAAGTAGAGGTGAATCACTTCTTCATCACACTTCTATGTCTAGTGACGATAACAATATTCTTTGCTAAGACTTTTTTATATGCTAATCTGAAGTTCTTTTGTGGCCTTTTATCCACCACATGGAAAATTGCAATGCAAATAGCAATAAAGAAGTGTAACAGAGAGTACAAGAAAAAATAAACTTATGCAAATAAAAAAAATTACGAAGGAAATTATGGCAGAAAGAAAATGTAGCATACCTCAAAGGCATTAGGGAAAGTGGCACTTTGCAGCATATGCTTCTCCTTTGGGCTTTTCGGGCTGCCATTTGGTGGAACTGTTGACAATTATAACATTATACTTTGAGTGGTGTAATTACAAGATATGCAGGCAGATATTGACATCAATAAATATTGCAAACTTGCAGCAAAGATGCTTCATGCTAGCTTCCTAAACTAATAGAAAGAAAAGAAATAAGAGTTTCATGTCAACTCCAGTGCTAGAATAAGTAGTGGTAAGCAAACATAGAGCCAGGAAAAGCATCAATTGTCAAGTACAAGAGAGTTGGTAGTTGGTACATATAAGACAGATATCAAGTACAAGATTACTCGAAGAATGACTTCATAGAATTCACCATTAGATTCAGAGGACACGGCAGTCTCTGATGTCTTTGAACTGGCAACCAGGACCCTTACATTCCTGGTGGATGAAATAAGATTTCCACCAGCCAAGCCGTGAGCACATGATCTAACAGAGGTTGGCCAGGCAGCCATACGGTGCCTAGGTACTGAACTGATATGCGCCATGGAACTGGCAGAGCCTGCAATAATACAGTATTAAGCCACCATCTCAAAATCACAACCGTAGTCATGAACCAGCAACTCCTGATCAACTGATAAGGATACATTCATAACTTTCCCATAATAACGAAAAAAGGAACAGAAAAATAAGATGCAGAAACCCTATCCCAATTTCGCCAAGCAAGGCAAATAAATAGGTTCTACAATTGAAGTAAGAATCACAACAACAAGGATCAGCCAGTAAGTATTGAAAGAAACATCTCAACACTCCACGCCAAGTACAGCACAAGTCATGTCAGTGGTAAATGGGAGATAGCTAAGACAGCATTGTGAAATGTGAAGTTCACCAATCAAAATCAAAATGCTGCCAAGGATGACCGAGCTATCCAAGAGCTTACACTAGAAGTTCTAACAGAGCGCTTATTGCAATGCTGTAAACCTAGAAAAAATCAAACAATCTATACAGCAAGGAGAAAATCGGCAACCAATTGAACAACAATTGAATTCTTGTCCGATCTAAGCTTACAAAAATGGAGCACTTGGTTTCCTATGCAGAATATGATTCAAACACTGCAGATTTCGCAATTGAAACAGGTGGTTGGGCGAGATGGAGTTTTCGAAGATAACATCTTAACATTGCAGTTTTAGAGAGGTCCACACACAGACTTACAGTCGAAAGATCGAAGAGCGCCGGCGGCCTCCATGGGAAAGCAAAGGAGCGATGGGGAAACAGAGAGAGTGAGATCGGAGAGACAAGGGACACGAGATGAAGTGAGAGTAAGGTTTTGAATTATGATGAAAAATGGAGGTGGAAGAAAGCTAATGAGCTTCGGACTACTTGGGAAACTCCGCCATCTTCCCTCTCCGACTCACAACTCACAAGCTAAGCTACGCTGCGTTTTGACATTATGTTCCACTTGGGATATTCGCTAATTTGCGCCTCATCCCATCCTTTCCATAATTATACGGGTGATCCTGATCCCATCCTTTCCATTATTAATACACGGCTAGGGCTGTGAATTTGATAACCGATCCGACGATTCGATCCGAGATATCCGCCGATTCGATCCGTTTTTATCCGTATCTAAATTAATCCGACTAAAATTGATCCGTATCCAATCCGATCCGCTATTTTTTCCGGATATTTGGATCAGATACGGGTCGGAGTTTCAGATAAATGGATATCCGAAAATATCCGTATATATTAAATATATATTAATATATATATTTAAAAAATATATATGTAAATAAATACATGTTTTTACCAAATATTATATATGTATATATCTAGAAAATATATATATGTATATATTTAAAAATATATATGCATATATTTAAAAAATATATATATGTAAATATAATTTGTAAATTGGGTTCATTGCTGGAGAGGAAGAGGGGAAGGTGTGCTTTTATGGTTCGAAGCAAATTCAATCGATATAAGAAGTTGAGATGGCTGAAGTGAAGGTGGTGGTGTGGACACTAAGAAGTTGTTAAGAACATGAACTTTCTTCTGAATTGAATTACTTGGCTCTTATCATAATAATTCAGAAGAAAACTCCTTAAAGGGTGCTTTGGCTGCATTGTTCGGCAACATCCGATCCAAAGTACAACAAGTGATTTTGTAGATTGTTGGTGGTTGACCGGGCTGCAGAGGTCGTTATACAACAATCAAGTTAATAACCCTAAACTACCATTCAAGTATAGCATGCAAGTAAGTGGTCGAACCTAGAGGAATTAGACTTCTCAGGCAATTCAGTTCAATCAGGAAGAAAGCAGGGGTTTTTGAAAGGGTTTGTTATCAATAATAGGAAAGTAGAGGATATTTAATCAGATCAACATAAAGAATCATTCGGTCATGAGTTCATCCAGTTTCTTAGACTTCCTTGACTAATTCCAATTTTGATCATAAATAATCACCTGTCCACGGTCCATGCAATACTTAAACTTAGGCAAGGACGTTTAACCTAGATTTAGCATGAAGAACAAGAATATGCAGGATATCAAATCAAGCAATCAAGCTACAAGTCAATCGCAAGATAAAACAATCAAATCTCTTTCCTAATCCTAGTCCACGGTCCTAGAATCAAGTTGCATTCTAGAAAAGATAAGTTCACACAGACAATGAAACAAATCAATTCAGAAGATAGAACAATGACAATTCAATTAGTTGATCAGGCTCAAAGAATCATGCAAAGCTCATGAAATTAAGCATAAAGAGAAGAGATATTAATCAAGGTAAGAAAATGTACCAAAACTTCACGAATTCATCAATAATGCATCACTTCATACATAATCCCCCAAAGAGGATAATCTCCATAATACAAACTAAAAAATCTAGAAATTAAAGAATGAACAAAAGGTCAACGGTTCCAAAGCTAAGGAAAGCCTCTAGTTAAATAGTAATTGGAAGACATGCCTAACCGAAACTATAAGATAGAGAAAATATAAGAAAAATGAAAGAAGATAGAAAATAAGCCGTCACGGATCTATGGCCAATCCCGCACGCGCCACATTAGTCGAGCTCGCGGTCAATGTCGGATCAAAGGCGTCTTCAGCAGATTCTATCGCGCCCGCGACACAAAATTCACGCATGTGGCCTTCGATCAACACTTGATCGAATCTGATTCCTGGGCACCACCGCGCTCGCAGTTCTTCAACAGTAGCACTTTCTTCACTTCGCGATCTTGTTTCGAAACTCTCGTATCTTGAATCCTTGTGCCTTTGGTCTTCATATTACAATTAAGCTCAAACACTAACCTAGAACACTCAATAAAGATCTAAACTACATGAGTTAACTATGACTAAATAGAGTATATTAGTGGGGTCTCTCGGTCTAGCCATGAAGCTCTTTTTTCTTTCCTGAACTATTTAATTTTCCAATTGGTTTAACTGGTCTTTTTTTAGATGGCTATCCATGCTGAATGATAAGCATGTATTTTGTTGTCGATTTGTTGGACTAATTGGTGTGCGTGGTAGTCATTTATTATTATACGGGGTAGCGCTTTTTTATGTAACTTGTGTTATCGTAGTTTATGCAATGCAAAGTAACATTTAATGCTTATTTTAGTTCATAGTTGGTCGGTGATAATAATTTTCATTTCGGTTTAGTTTGATTTTTTTGTTTTTTTTTTCGATAAATATAAAGGTTTCTTAAAAACATTGGAACTGAAAAACTTGAAAATTATTGAAATGATGACCGGATTGAACACTGTCAGTTTTCGTTCGGTTCTGTTGGATTGTTGTTAGTAGCTAAGAGTAAGGACATCCTTGTGAAGGAGTCCTTAGGCAGTGGAAAGTTAAAACATTACAAGTAAGAATGACATATATAAGCTAAGGACGTAAACAAGTGATTTATAGAGGAACCCCACAAAGACCAAGTAGTCCTTATCGGTAAACCTCTACCTCCGTGGAGGATTTTCGAATAACTTCCTTATCTTATATATGAGGGATTCCTTACAGTTTACAAGCGAGTTCCACTCTTCTCTGAACTAAGGTGTCCGTCCCTAAGTTCACTAGTATCACTCCTTTAAGCCTAAATTGTAACCTAACTCTCACAATGTAAGGACGCTAGACACACATCCCTCACAGTCCTTCGTGAGAGACAAGTGATTTCATTACAAACAATTTTCTTTTTGTCTTTTGACTTCCTCTTGACTCACACTGTCACACACACAAAACACTCAGTTCTAAGTTTGTTCTTCGTGTATTTCAGGTGTTCTTGCTATCGCTCTCAAGAGTGTGTGTGGAAGTCACGTCACTATGAATACAATGAATGTACTTATAGTGGTTGGGAAGGGCATCATTCTGCTGATGCTTTTGCCCTTCGTTCGTCCTCAGCCGCACGATAAAACCGGGGAGTCTGTACACTGTTGCACTCTTTCCTAGGGTTTCCTGGGAAGCCTCCACGTGTAGTGGTCCTTTACATGCAAAGCTCCGGCGAACTTGCTGGCTGTCTGGTGATGTCATCATTGTCACCAGCTTGGGAGGACTCTATCTTTTACGCGCGCGATCCTACTTGTTAGGGGTGACGTCCTCATCTCGCAAGAACACATTTTGGGTCATTTTCTTTTTAATTGTTTTAGTGTCCCTACTCCTTATTTATTGTTGTACACTTGTTGTCCTTTTAGAATGATATGCTTGTCTATAAACTCTTGAGACACAACTTGGACAAACATTAGATCAAAGTGGAGTTTGTTATTATCAAAATTTTATGAGACGATCATTATTGATTCGATGCTAAGTACTGACGTCCTTAATATCGTCCTAATAGGTTCGATTCAAATTGATTGGTTTCGGTTTGGTTAGTTCGGTCTAATTTTTTGGTTTTGACCAAAGGGTGCTCTAGCCTAGCTTGCAATTTGTTCCCTTTTATGTTGGATAGATCGTATCTGATCATACATACAATACAAACAATACTCTAATGTTAATTTGTGTAAGTTATTCATACATAATTTGTATCTGCAAATGACAAAAATGAACACAAAATCGTGCATTCAATAGATCATCCTCCTGATGTGAACGCAACGCAATAAGATTAGAAAGATGGCGGTGAGAAGGAAACACAGAGAACGTGATCCAGTGCGGACGAGCATATACAAATAGAGAACACACCTTTCCCGGTGGGCCCCACCCGGCCTCTTCTTTAACGATCACCGACCCACCAGGATCATACAGATCGGCCCCGAACTCCCAAATCCTCCACCGACACCTCTCTTCTCCACTCCCCTACCCAGACAATGTCGTCGTCGGCGGCGACTCCCCCTATCTCTCACCATCAGTCGCCGGCGTCGGGCCCCACGGTGACCCCGGCCCTCCGCGCCCTGCTCTCGCGCCTCTCCTCCTCCCTCCGCCAGAGCCTCTCCCAGCGCCGCCCCTGGCTGGAGCTGGTCGACCGGACGGCCTTCTCCCGTCCCGACACCCTCTCGGTGGCCGCCTCCCGCGTCCGGCGCAACTTCTCCTACTTCCGCGTCAACTACCTGGCGCTGCTGGCCCTCGTCCTGGGCGTGTCCCTCATCTCGCACCCGTTCTCCCTCCTCCTCCTGCTCTGCCTCCTGGCCGCCTGGATCTTCCTGTACCTCTTCCGGCCCGCCGAGCAGCCCCTCGTCCTCCTGGGCCGCCCCTTCTCCGACCGCGAGACCCTGGCCCTCCTCCTCCTCCTCACCCTCTTCGTCGTCTTCCTCACCTCCGTCGGATCCCTCCTCATCTCCGCCCTTCTGGTCGGCCTCGCCATTGTCGCCCTCCACGGCTCCTTCCGAGTCCCCGAGGACCTCTTCTTGGACGACCAGGAGCCCCTCAACTCCGGATTCCTCTCCTTCCTCGGCGGCGCCGCCTCCTCTGCCGCCACCGTCCCCGTCGCTGCTAGGGTTTAACAAACATAGCCGGATCTCGATTTCCATCTGGTGCCTATACGCCTCTTCTCCATATCATATATTAGTGTATTGTTGCTGCTGCTTTGGTTTTTTAGCTGGAGGAAATTGATTCTTTTGCTGGATTTGATCCCACATACATCTAATTAATTGTTGAGATTTCCAGCTCTGTATTGCACATCGGATATTGAGCAATAGAAATTTGTTATTTACATTAATTTATAGCGTCTTCTTGCTGTTTGAGTTGCTGAATCTGTAGTTCGCTTCCCACTTGCACCTAATTATCAGTCTTGAGCTGCTCAGTTCCTCACTAATCACCTTCCAGTTCATCTCTACCTGAGTTTCTGCTTCCCTTTGAAGATGTTATTTGCTACTCCAGTATATATGCTATTCTGAAATCTCAACTGTTTGAATCATAATGTTGCATAAGTATTACCATTAGGAGGTCTAGATTATTGGCTGAGACGATTGACTTCTGTTCTTGATCCCAGCCACTCAGCTCATTAAACAAAAGGTGCTCTTGCTCTACTTTTCTCAGTTATCATCATGGATCTTCATGCTGTCTTTAGATGGAAACTTCTTGTTCAAGCTGCTTATAAATCTCCAGTTCTGATCGCTAATACAAGCAACTGTGCGAGCTAACTAGCTATAATTCTATATGCTGGTATTGAAATTGGGTATGCTCAAAAACACATATGGCATGCCATGCCATTAATTTTAGGTCGTAGTTAGGTCATTTTCATTAAATGGTGATATGTTTTGTACTTGTGTAGATTGAGATATCCGCACGATGTTTGAGTTTGCGTTTGAGTTTGTTGAATCATAGCGTTAAAGTGAATATTTCATTAGAAATTGTTGTTGATGAGCTCAACATTCTTTCTGAACTGTCATTGTTCTGCTATCTGTCGTGCTTGCTGTGTGTTTCTGAACTCATTGGAATAACAGGCTGTGCTGCTTAACAGTGTTGAGATATTGCACATTTGGAGTATTAAGTGTGCCACTTCCCATTTTAAGGTGTTGTACAGGGCAGGACATTTGTCTTACCACTTTAACATGTAAGACGAGAGGTGGTATAATAGTGAATCTAACTCTAAACATGTGAACACAGACCTTAGCATGAAGTGTTTGTTCATCGTGAAATCCTCTTATCAATTATGTTAACCATTCTCTCATGCATAGAATGGAATTCTTGAGAAGCACCATGTTACCTCTTTCATAAGCTTGCTTTGTCATGAGACACTCTTTGATGACATCTGAAAGTAGTCGGAAAATGCGTAGTTTATCCTCTTCCCTGGTGATCTAGCCGTCATCCACTCTTTGTAACAAGAACGTTCAAGGCAATAGTTCCGCCTCCATTTTAGCCGGGGCTGGAATGAGTAATGCTGCAACAGTTAGAAGAACAGATTGATGGAGCTTTTGGTGAGTAGTAGTTGGAATGGTATGCCACATGAATTGGGTTACACAGCTTGATTTCTTTTGTCCCATTTGCCCTAGTTATCGTGGTGTGGTCCTTGGCAGACTTGGGGCTTAGGTCCATTATGATAAATAACTCACACCTACGCACCACCTAATGGACATACACTTGTTGGCCAAAGAGCGCTGATAAATCAAACCACTTGTTAAAAGTCCCAAACAAATTGATTCCCCGGTTGCAAATTGCCCTTCTATTCTGATAGACAAATATTCTGGTCTGCTCTATGTCATAACTCTTCGCCTTTCTTTCTACTAACATTGTTGCATTCTATGCATGGACCACCCTTTTATGACTCACAATTACTGCTTTCTCCTCTCCCACCTTTTTACCCTCTTCTGTAGAACTCTCAAAATTCAACGACTTTTTGAAAGAGCTTAGGTATGTTTTTTTTTGCTCTCGCGTCCGGTTCGGCTAGTAAACCCCGCCTACATCCGGATCGGGTACTGCAGTGGCCCTGTGAAGGGGGCGACCCTCCCAATTCCGTTGCTCCATCCACGCTGCCAAGGAGATTCGAACTTCGAACCTCTTGGACAAGCGCTTAAGGGGTCAAGTGCCACATCCCACTAGACCAACGGGTGATTGGTAAAGAGCTTAGGTATGTGGGTAACACTGTAACAGTCTACTTGATCATTCAGAAGACACCAAAAGCCAAAATACTGTACATAAATTTTACAACAACATTTACGAGTTAGAGTTGGCTCTTTACTCATTTTGTTCATTGATGGCACTGATTCAGTACTCATTTTCTTCATTGAATATTTGGGGTTCAGAGCTGTGTAAACATTTTCAAATCTATATTTAATAATTTTTTTTAAACCACAAAAAAAGGGTAATCTGTACACAGTTGTATTTCAAACCATACAAATGTCTTTATACTTACATCTAATGACGAATTGGAAGGAAAGTAAAAATAAAAGGGGTTTAGAAATCTAAAGCAATGCTGTATATAGTTACAAGAGAAAATGTGTAAATGAATCCCCAAATGTAATTAGCCAAAATCCAAGTGCTATAAGACAGGTCAAGGTCAAAACTAGTCCACATTCACACCGTTATGTATCGGTTTGATTACAACCTCGAATGACCAAAATCTTTAATCCTCTGTAAAAGTCACATCCTAGGGCTCATCCAACTACTCACTAACTAACAACCACGAGAACCACGAAAGCCAAGGAATTTACGCTACTGTAAAAAAGAAACCCCAAAGTAGAGAGAGGGGCAAATTGGTAAATTTAGAAGCATTAAATAAAAAATGTACTGCCGAGCACAAGAAAGTAGCCGTTGGAGAAGTACACCCCCCAATCTCCCATGAGTCGGAGCGGAGCGGATTCATTCAGCAAAGCAATGATATAAAAAAAAATTACAGACAGAACTAAGTGCAGAAATGCGTTTCTTTACAACTTGGGGATTTGCAAATAAAAACTAGCCGTTAGGCTTTGATTGTAATTGAGAAGTAGAACAAGCTCCTCTCTCTCTATCTCTTGCACCCTGACAATTTGTCTCCTGTGTTTATTTCTCCCAGAAAAACAAGATTCTTCCCTCTGTTTTCTCTCTCTGAGCTTCACGTGTCTTTCCACAGACGCCCCAAATATCTACAAAACCCCCTTTTTCCTTCCCAACCGTTTCACACCCCAGAGAAATGGTGCACACACACAACCCATAAGCCCCCCTCCTCCCATTAGAGAGAATTCAATTCAAACTCCAGTGCACTCAATTGAAGAGGAAGAAGAAGAAGAAGATGAGAAGAAAGCAGAACGAAAACAGCCCACATGGGCATTTCGGTAAATTCCTCATCACCCTCCAAATGTTGAGCCTCCTCTTCCACCATGTCTCCTCTCAAGACTGGGACGGAGTGATCATCACACAGGCAGACTTCCAAGGCCTCCAGGCATTCAAGAAGGAG
The DNA here is from genome assembly GCA_963924305.1 of Polygonum maritimum. NCBI lineage: Eukaryota > Viridiplantae > Streptophyta > Magnoliopsida > Caryophyllales > Polygonaceae > Polygonum > Polygonum maritimum. The sequence continues at coordinate 24,674,168 of OZ002735.1, forward strand.
CTCATAGACCCAAAGGGCTTCCTCAGGAGCTGGAACGACAGCGGTTTCGGAGCTTGCTCAGGCGGATGGGCTGGGATCAAGTGCGCCAAGGGCCAAGTCATCGTCATACAGCTCCCATGGAAGGGCCTACGTGGCAGGCTCACTGACAAGGTTGGCCAGCTCCAGGCCCTAAGAAAGCTCAGCCTCCACGACAACATGTTGGGCGGGTCCATCCCTTCCACTCTAGGCCTCCTTCCTAATCTACGAGGCCTTCAGCTGTTCAACAACATGCTTTCTGGCTCAATCCCTTCTTCTTTAGGGTTTTGCCCTGTTCTTCAAACCCTTGATTTGAGCAACAATTCCCTTACTGGCTCTGTTCCGCCTAGTCTTGCTAACTCCACAAGGCTCTATTGGCTTAACCTCAGCTTCAACTCGTTGTCAGGTGAATTACCCAGCAGCTTAACTGGGTCAAAGATTCTTACTTTTCTATCCCTCCAATACAACAACCTGTCTGGCCCTATTCCTGAATCCATCGGCTCTGTTTCGAGTCTTCGGGTTCTCGATTTGTCCCACAACTCCATCGATGGCGGTGTTCCGAGTAGCATCTCTAAGTTATCCTCCCTTTCCATCTTCAATGTGGAGTCTAACAACCTCAATGGGCAATTACCTAATGATCTAGGATCATCACTCCACAACTTGACTCTTCTTAATTTGAGAAAGAACCAGCTCTCCGGCCCTATTCCTGATTCAATAGGGGAAATCTCAACCCTCAAATTTCTTGATTTGTCCTACAACAACCTCACTGATGAAATCCCAGACTCAATTGCTCAGCTACCAAATCTTGGCACATTCAATGTGTCTTACAACAACCTTTCGGGTCCGGTCCCTCTTCGGCTTGCTTCGAGGTTCAATTCGAGCTCGTATTTGGGCAATCTTCAGCTTTGTGGCTATAGCCCTTCTACCACTTGCCCATCATCAGTTTCCACTCCTGGAATCAACCCAAACACCCATCATCATCATCATCATCACAAGTTCGGTGTCAAAGACATAATCCTGATTGCAGCAGGTTCACTACTAATAGTCCTCCTTATCCTCTGCTGCATACTTCTATGCTGCCTTTTGAGGAAAAGGGCAGCTTCAAAATCCAAGGAAGAAGGCGCCGAGCGGGCCCCAGGGGCGGTGGAGAAGGGTGCACCGTCCTCCGGTGGACCTTCAGCTACTGAGGTTGAGTCGGGTGGAGAGACCGGTGGAAAATTGGTCCATTTTGATGGGCCACAGATTTTCACAGCCGATGATCTTTTGTGTGCAACAGCTGAGATAATGGGGAAGTCCACATATGGGACTGTGTACAAGGCCACATTGGAAGATGCAAACCAAGTGGCTGTGAAGAGGCTAAGAGAGAAGATTACAAGAAGCCAGAAGGAGTTTGAAGCTGAGGTGAATACTCTTGGGAAGATCAGACACCCTAATCTTCTTCCCTTGAGAGCTTACTATTTGGGCCCCAAAGGCGAAAAGCTTCTCGTCTTTGACTACATCCCTAAAGGGAGCCTACAAACCTTCTTGCACGGTATACTTGACTCTATTTTTATCTGTTTCTGTCTAATAAACTCGCCCCAATCTACAACCGGACAGTATTTTGAACTTTCTTGGTTTTTCCGAATTCTCTATATGCAGCTAGAGAGGCAGAAATGCAAATGAGTTGGTCGATGAGGATGATGGTAATAAAGGGAACAACAAGAGGACTAATCCACCTCCACAACACTGCCAAGATCATCCATGGAAATCTCACATCAAGCAACATCCTAATCGACGAAGACAACAACGCCAAGATATCAGATTACGGGCTATCTAGACTAATGACAGCAGCAGCAAGCAACAGTGTAATAGCAGCAGCCGGGGCGCTCGGGTACCGGGCCCCAGAGCTTTCTAAGCTGAAAAACGCCACTACTAAAACCGACATCTATAGCCTTGGAGTGATCATACTCGAGCTCTTGACGGGGAGGTCCCCTAGAGAGGCGATGAATGGTGCAGATTTGCCTCAGTGGGTGGCTTCAATTGTGAAGGAGGAGTGGACTAGTGAGGTTTTCGATGTGGACCTGATGAGAGATGCGTCGGCCATAGGCGACGAGCTGCTTAATACTTTGAAGCTGGGGTTGCACTGCGTTGATCCGTCGCCTGCTGCTCGCCCCGAGGCAGTGCAGGTTTTGCAACAGCTGGAGGAGATCAGGGCTGAGGGGATGTCGACGAGCTCGGGCGATGAAGGTTTTGCTGGCCCTTCTACAAGTGAGTGAGTGAGTGAACAAGGGTGTTTTTGGTTTCCACTTGTTAGTTTGTTAGGCTTATTCTTTCATTCTTATGAAAGTGTAGTGGTGCTCTCTTTTGCCGTTTTTTGTTAATCTTAGTGATTGAGATACGTTGCCTGTAAATAGTAGTGAGTTTCTAATTCACATTCAGTTGACTGTGTGTTTTCATGTGATTCTTCTCTGTTTGGAGAATGAAGTGAGAATTTTTGATGTTTGAAATGATGGTCCTATTATTTTTTATACCTCGTTTGACTGTGTATTTCTGTTATTTTCCTCCGCTTGCTTGATCTGCAATGAATGAATGGACCAAATTCATGTTGGACCCTAAATATTCAACTATGTTTCCTCATGACTCTTGTCTATCTCATGAAAATCTTAGTGAATAACAAGGTTTATAAGGCTATCGTTGCAAACTATAGTCCCAGAATGCTCGCAGAAAGCTCTGGCAGAAGACTCTGACATAAACCAACGAGATTCCGAGATCTTCGGAAACCACTTCACCAGCTTTGATCAGGATTTCTCAACCTTCAAGAGCTATTTTTACGGGAGAACAGGTCAAAGACCTATTCAAATGGATGAACTACTCTCGTGCCTATTTTCTAGGGCGGTTATTCTCACTCCCTCTATGTTGTAAAAATATAAATAGGCTCCCTAGGCCATAGAAATACGCCATAACGTAAGAGAACTTGTCCACGACTTGTAATTGTATTTCTCTCTATCCGACAACTTTCTGAGCATTAGCCCGAAGGAATTCGGATGAGATCCAACATTATCGATTGTAATTTGTCGATCTTTTATAATAAAAAGGAGATAAGCAATTTTCCTTATTTGCATAGTTGTTTCATTCGATTTATAAAAAGTTTTTGCCGCTTTTGATTGTTATTTTCTATTTGATCTTCCGACAAACGAACCCGATCGTAAACCTTTAGCTAATGACCTGCATCGAAAGACGTTTGAGTGCTCTGTGCTTTTTTTCGTCCAAAACAATTCACTTGCTACTCTTGAAATGACACCAGAAAATGAAACAAGAGGGAGGTGATTTATAACAAGTTTCTTGTTAAATTTTCAATCATAATGATTTGGTAAACTTAAACAGCATTCAACGTTGCTCATTATCTCGAGGTGTTAGTCTCGAGGTGTTAGTCTGACTAGTGAAATAGTGAAATAGTCTGACTAGTGAACACGCAAGAGAGACTCAAAATCAATTCAACGTTGCTCATTCAACCTTGTTGGATCCAATCTTCAGAGGGCGGCCAATGTATAGACAGAGTTATAATGGGACCTTAGTTCATAAGTAAACTCGTATGATGGAGGTATGACAATAAATCTTCCTCCAATAACACCCCTTGATCCACAAACCAAAGTGCAAACTCAACTTCACTAATGTTCAGCGGCAAAATATACATATATGGTCCTCCGTACTTGTCATTTTTTTCAAAAAACCCCCTACTATAAAATATTCTATTGAACACCCGTCGTCCTACATGACACATCATGTGCACTATCCATTTAGTGAGTTGAAGAGTAAAATTTTTGATGACATGGCAAACAAATTGATGAGAGAAACAAATTAATTCCTTCGGATTTCAATTTGCCCACCGGCCATAAAAACCTAACTAGATCAGACCAAACCCAATCCCAATCCAATCGAAATGTCCGACACTAGACTTGTCACCGTCTACGACAATGGTGCCATCGCCGAGACCAATATCAAGAAGTCCTCGTTCTCCGTCAAGGTCGGCCTTGCTCAAATGCTCCGAGGCGGCGTCATCATGGACGTTGTCACCGCTGACCAGGCTCAGATCGCCGTAGAGGCCAGCGCCAACGCCGTCATGGCCTTCGAGTGCGTCCCGCCAACATCATCCCCGTCATGGCCAAGGCTCGGATCGGCCACTTCGTCAAGGCATAGATCCTCGAGGCCATCGGCGTCGACTACATCAATGAGATCCTCACCCCCGCCGACGACACCAACCGTATCAACAAGCACAACTTCCGGATCCCCTTCGTCTGCGGATGTCGAAACCTCGGCGAGAACCTCCGCCGGATCCACGAGGGTGCCGCCATAATCCCGACCAACAGAGAGGGAGGAGGAAGGTGAAGATTATTGACGCATGCCTACTCCGGTAGATTTTCCGGGAGTAGTGGCGGCGGGAGGGAGAGGAGGAAGGTGAAGATGATTGAGGAAGAATTTTGTTTGGTTTTTGGAAGAATTTTGAGTTTTATTTTTTTATTAAGTAAAATAGGATTTTAAATAAAAGTACATGTGTCGTAATGACGTGTATAAATTCAACCTTATGGTGTTGACATAGAAGTTAAAGAAGCACGTGAAGTGCACGGAGGACGACAGATATTCAATAAAATAAGGTTATAGTAGTACAAGTACGTATTTAATAGAATATTTTATATTAGAAAGGGCCGTTTGCAAAAAAAAAAAAAAAAAGACCAGTACAGGGTTACATGTCTTCATAGGCGGAGTCAGGGGGAGCCTGAGTGGTCCTAGGCCCCCTCTCTGATTTGTAGTTAATACCATTGTAGTGTATATTAAAGACACAAAACAAGTGTTGCCCAGACGGTTTAAGCACTTAATTTCAGCCATGTGACCCCCCAACCGCGGGCTCAAATCCTAGCATCTACAATTTGTGTTTTTTTGGTGGAAGCTGCATTAGTTTTTTTTTTTTTGCGCACCACAAACTATATTTAGTTTTACAGATAAAAAAAAATTGCATTTAGCTTTTTTCCTTGGGGAAACGGCATTTAGTTTTGTTCCTTCGGGAATAGTAAGTAAATATGTATCCTTTCTTGTTTTGCAATTTTATTTTTATCAAGTCATGTAATATTGTAAGTCTAGAAATTTTCACATAAAAATTAAATTAATTATATACATCCTCATAAAAAATATTATTTATAGATTTGTATTTTATTCAAGAAGAAAAAAAACCCTATTTACATTTTCTTAATAACCTAAATTATATTTTATTGGTTCAAAAATAATATTAATAATAATAAAAATAAAAATAAATAATAATCTTTTATTTTCATCCTAACGGTTTATATTACTTTGTGCCCCATGCCCCCATCTCTTGAAAATCTGTGGCTCCGCCACCGCATGTATTGCCAATGTTTAGCTCGTTTTCAGTTTTCAGTTTTGACCTTTGATTTTTGAAGGCATACAAAACAAGCGTAACTGGTTCATGGGTGGTAGACCCTTAACATTGATCATTACGTTTGTTTGTGTGTCTTGCTGCTTTGCATTTAAACTTTAGGTTGGTGACCAGGAGTTTTCAATATATAGTAGATCCAACCCACAATAACGTACTCTTCAATCGGTATGTTATGATCAATAAAACATGCTTTTAGTAGTTAGTGATGGTTTGATCGGCTGATGTTAACCTCATAACAAACCCGGCCAAAACTTAATGCACATATGTTCGTGTTACTATATAGCATTCGTGCATGCCTCCTCATGAGGTGACATTCCTCATTGTTGCCGTGAATAACGATATGATGATTTTTGGGGGGTTTTCAAGAAAAACAAGAGATGATAGTACGTTATTGGAGTTAGGAGGGTAGCCAAAGGAATCAATCAGTCACATCCTTAATCTGTATCAACCTCAACAAACGTCTTCCCATTCATCAACAAACTTTAACAACTTATGTCAAACTTTCTTAGCTTATCTAGCGTGATGATGAAGATTAATTCAACCATATTTTACACCAAATTTTACAGCTTATAGCAGCCCAGCAAGATTTATGTAGGGAAATGTGTTTTCCTGTATCTACATGCATAAAAAGTCATTATCTGTAGTCTATACATGAGTCGATCTAAAAGCTGATGTGAACGTTGTGAATGTCACTACTATAGTCTATAAATCTGTTGATCGCATGGCAGAAAATACGTACATCGTATCTTTCAACCCACTCTAAACCATCTATGGTGTTGCCGGCCTTTTCCCAAACCGGTCTTGATATTTTAGATGTCATATACAAGATACAAACAATTTATAAAATATGATAAGAATTTACCTAAATTTAACTTAATTACAAAAAATTGGGTGCTATAATATAGCTTAATTTGTATGAATAAAAGAAATAAGATTTTCTTAAATGCACATACTCTATATTATAAATCTAATAATAAAAAGTAACCAATGTATTAAATTCTATAAATAAGAGTCATATATAATAATTCTAGTAATACATAAACACACTAATTCATTAATAATCAAGAAAAATAAATTAAATAAAAGATATAAAATAGGGTCCTTATTTAAAAATAAATAAGTTAAGTTGTTGAGAGTTGAACACAAGACCTCTTTTTTTCTTATCAAAAAAGCCCAAGACCTCTTTAAGAAAGGTAAAAACACTATTCCACTAGCCTAACATGCAATTAATGATATTTTAAACACTCTTTTATATATACTATATCTTTTAAAAATTTTGGACCCCTAAAAATCATGGGCCCTGGACTTGCACACACTCTACCCCACTCTTTGGGTCGGGCTTGCCTTTTCCATGCTTGAATCACCTCATTATTCTCTTGATTTTTTAGGAAAATTTGACAAAACCACCAATTTTACTTTGTATATTCTTTAATTCCCAATAATCACCCCTATTTCCCACTTTTTAAGAAACTAACCAACTATGATTAAAAAAAAGAAATTAAAGAACTAAGGTTTTTATAAGTAAACAAAAAACGAGTACAAATTATGTACTGTATACGGGTAATGTGTATATAAACTCGACTTCATCGATTCGAGATCGACTTTTCTCACTATATTTTAAGACTAGATAATGATAAAAAGATATAATAATTGAAAATATTTTTCTTTTAATTTTAAACTTTAACTACAAGTTTTATTTTAAGTTATATAAAATTGTCTAAAACATAGATAAATATAAAATCTTGGATTCTTTTATTTAATATTTTTTCATAGGAATTATTTTGATAATATATTCTTTCCATTATAACATAATCTTTTATCAGAATAAAGATTTATATGATCATATTTTTTGTATAAGGATTGGGTAATTGTTATACCAATGAGTTTATTTATTTTATATTTATTCTTTTATTTTATATATATTTTGGAAAAGCATTCAAATATAGATCATACGTATGGTATAAACAATATTTGTATATGTCGAATCTATGATAAAATTTTAATTTGTAAAAAAAATCAATCAAAGTGTAACTAATATGATTGATTTAATAAAATGTTAACGTGGTTTAATTATATTTTTTTAGTATATAATAATATTGATTTAATTAGATATTTATTTGGATTTGATATTTTTATTTCATATTATTATTTTAACTTTAATTATATCTTTAAGAAAACCTTATAGATAGGATTTGAATGATATATTCTTTTAGATTTTAGATACATATGAAGTCTATAATGAAATTTCAATCAGCCAAGTTATTCTAATAAGATGGGTAATGTGGATAATGTGAGGTTGACACATGTTGTTTTAATTATTACTCCCTCTGTTAAGAAATACATGTCGTCTTAGGGTTTGTCTTAAAAATTAAGAAGCCAAATAATTTGACTTAAATACCCTCAATCTTATGAAGATCTTTTATTTTCTATTATGGATTTAGGTAATTATTTTAAATTAGTGAGGATAATTTGAAAAAGTTGTGTTAAAATATCTAGAATGACAAGTATTTATTAGCAACTCAATCAAGCTAAAACGACAAGTATTACTTAACGGAGGGAGTATTATTTTAATCTTCATTTTAGTATGAAGTTATGATATAAGATGTCAAAAACTGGATAAGATATCAAGTTCAAATAAATGTTAGTTTTAAAGGATACAATTAAAAGTAAAATCATTACTTATTCAATTTGGATAACGCGATGTATATTTTCACAAAGACTTGAATTCTCTTTTGTATTGTATTAGGTTGATTGTTAAAAATAACTAGCTTATCCCGTCGTACTAGGTACGGCTATATCTTAAATATTAAAATTATTTTGAATACATTATATCATTGAATTTATGCACATTTCATTGCACTTACTAATAAAATACCCTATGACAGTATTATTATATTTTATTCGAAATAACTTTTTTTGCCATATACATTTTTATCTTAGTATATTTTCTTATTTAATTTATAAAATTTTCCTGATATTAATTCTTGATTTGTCTTGTAGATTAACCTAAAGTATAATAAATATAACAATATCAATGTCCTAGTAGATCATAAATTTCTTATCAAACGTTACACAAATAAATATAATACTGATGTCCTAGCAGATCATATTTTCTAAATATAAATTTTTATCATATAACCAAAAATCATATTTTTTTATAGATCAATAATTAAAATGATATATATTATGTGGATAAATCCATTCATGTTAGTATTTATAGTTTCTTATAGGGTAAATCTAAATATTTTCTTAATTAGTAGGGTATTCATAAAATGTATAGATAGATATTACTTGGATAGATTATAAATATAAGATATTATTTTAGGGAATGGGGTGGGGGGAGGGCATAGTTATTGGCTAATTATGGGGAGGTTGTGTGATAGAAAGACTATTCATTTTTGGAAAGACCGCTGGACAGAAGAAGAACCGCTAACACCAGAAGATAACCTCCTTAAGTTACCCAACCAGGAGAAGATTGCAAGCAAATACATAAAAGATAATAAGATATAGAACATCCCTCTATTAAGAAGGAACCTCCAACTGGAAGCGCCAGACAAGATAGTCAAATATTCCTCCTTCAAACTAACATACAAGATACATTCTATTGGAAACAAAACAAGAACGGTTGGTTCTCCACTCAATCAACTGTAAATTGGATACATAAAAGTAAAGGAAATACGCCACAAGACCTTGAATGGATCTGGAAGCTCAATATACCACCAAAGCGAAAGAACTTTCTTTGGAAAGTATGCCAAAATGGCCTTGCTACCAAGGCCAGACTTGCTGCAAACTAGATGAGAGTACTACAGGGATGCGTATTTTGTAACAATACACATGAAGACACTTATTACCTTTTTCTGGAATGCCCGATGGCCGCTCAGGCTTTAAACAAATCCATCAATAGTAAAACGACCCAGATAATAGGAAGGCTAAATCTAGGTAAAACAAAACCCAAAACAGTTTATCGAAAAATTAAGATCTAAGACTCCAACAAAGAAATTCGAGGTCCTCATAGGAATAAGGTGGAGCATTTGATTTTTCTGAAACAAACTGACGTTTGAAAATGATTCCCAAAAACCTATTGCACTAGTTGCTGTTCACGAATTTAGTAAAAAATGGAGAGCAGAATGGAAATAGGCCAACATATTGGAACTTGGCGACGAGATACGAGGTCATTAGAAGAGGAAATTTGAAAGTGGACAAAACCTCCCAATAATCACATCAAACTTAATTTTGATGGTGTTGTTAACTCTTGTGGTGTTGCTTCCTTTGGATTCATTTTTAGGGATGGTATTGGAGCACCTATCTACCACGACGGAGGGTTCTTAGGGAATCAATCTGTGGTGTTTTCGGAGGCCTATGCGCTTCGTCAGGGGATTTTGGAGGTCATTGATCTTGGCATTCCCCGCTTGATTATTGAAAGTGACAATTTGCAAGTTGTGAGAGCTGTGTAGGGAGATTGGAGCTGCCAGTGGGAGGTGGAACTAAAGGGACGGACATTCAAGGTTTGCTTGGAAAGTTTCAGAGCTAGACGATCTCACATATCCTGCGTGAAGCTAATGATGTTGTTGACTATGTGGCGAACTCTTTCCATTGCGCATCCGGCCACTTTCCTACTTAGATTTGATCTGTTTCTTCGGGACCTCTTCCGTAAGAATGCTTTAGGATAGTGCCTGTTTTGCATATGTTCTAGCCTAATCTCTTTCCTTATCAAAAAATAAAAAAAATGAGGAGGTTGGGTTGTGTTTTTATTTTGAATAGTAAATAGTCCCCCCACTTTATATAAAACCCCCAAATCCCTCTTTTTCTCTCTCCTCTTCCATTTTTTTTCTCTCTCCCAACTTCCCTCCTCTCTTCTCATCTCTCCCTCTCCCTCTTTCCTCTTCTCCTCCCTCTTCTCATCTCTCTTACTTTCCTCTTCCTCCAGAGATTGTCAACAACGGCAAGGTCTTGACGATCGGCTTTTTGAGGGTGCCGCCACCGACAAAGTCGTAGAAAGGGACAGAAGACTCAAGCATGGCGTCCGGCAAAGTCAAAGAAAGGGGACGATGTCGTCGTGTAGAGGTGGGCGATTGACTTTTTGAGGTATGTATAGATTTATCTAAAATTCTAGATCTAGATCTAAAAAACCCTAAATCTAGATCTAAATTTCTAGATCTAGAGTCAAAATCTGTACATGGTGACAAGTTTTTTTCCCATATTATTGATGATAAGTTTTGTGCTTAGTGACAAACTATGTATGTGGTGACATTTTGATTGCAATTTTGTTCTTGGGGGACAAGTCTTTGTGCATTGGTGACATGTTTATTGTACGAGTTGACAATTTTTTATAAGTGATGACAAGTTTTATACGTGATGAAAAATTTGATTGCATTTTGAGTGGTACTAGTTACGGCGGTGATGACAGACTTTGAGTGATGCTAGAAAATCATCATGATAAGTTTGATGATAGATGATAATATGCTAGGTGATGACAAATTTTTTATATGTAAAGGGACTTCATTTGTAGACTAAGAGTTCCTAGAAAGTGTGATTCATTTTGGAGTTAACGTCCTTAGGAAATGCACACATGCAAAGGGACTTCGTTTATAACAAAGAGTTCCTATTTTTGTTGAGGTGAATGTATGCATCCCATATTTTTCAGCATTTCCCTTATGCATTTTTATTGGTGGATGTGTGTCCCTTCCTTCACTTGGGATATTTCGAGTCCCAAGAAGAAAGTGAGTTCACCAATGAGGGACATATCAAATTCACTACTCATCAACTTCTTAAAATTATCTACAAGCACAAGGTTAGTGGCTCTAAAGACTATATCATCGACATAGAATTGGACAATCAAAATATCTTCGGGGCCCTTTATTTATGAAAAGAGTTTTGTTTATGGATCCCCTAAGGTATCCATGAGACAAGAGAAAGGATGCAAACCTGTCATACCACGCTCTTGGTGCTTGCTTCAGTCCGTAGAGTGCTTTGTCAAGGAAATACACATGGTATGGAAACTTCTCATTCTCGAAGCCTGGGGTTAAGCAACGTAGACTTCTTCCTTAAGGTTTTCGTTGAGGAAGGCAGCGTTCACGTCAATTTGAAACAACTTGAACCGTTTGTGAGCGGGAAAAGCAATCAGAAGATTAAAGACTTCAATTCTTGCAACTAATGCGAACATTTCATTACAATCAATTTGTTCCTCTTGCCTATTGTTGAAGGGTTTCTTGAACAAATAAATTTGTAGTCAAGACCCCGCTGAGTATAGCGAAGTCAGGATCGTCAACGGGAGTGACAGTAGTGCTAAGTTTAGTCGAAAAACTACGAAAAGAGCAAAAGAAACAAGAACAGAACAACTCAGGATCGACCTGAGGAGGGTCGATCTCGAGCCTAAGGGGGTCAATCCTGAGATCCAATTATCACGAAAGCACACAAAACACACAAGTAACGGTTCGAGCACGACGATGGGGGTCGTAATCAAAGCAAAAACACGAATTTCAATCAATATAAAAGGCAAATTCCAGGGCTAGGGCTACCACAACAACAACCATACATGCTTTCAACAAGAATTCACAATTATCATGCAATCTAGATCATAGAAAAGTTAACTTTCGCAAACTATTCAAGCTATTCAATCAACTTTCGCAAATCAAACAACTTTCTACCTATCCTTCTACCTAGGAATATCGACTTTCGCAAATAATCCTATTAGATGTAATCAAGCAACTAACTTTTCACTTTCGCTATGGTTAATTACAAGACATGCCTCAATTTTCACCAAGGATTAAGCACAAGATAGGTTAGATATGATCATCAAACATTCAAGTCATGAATTCAAGTTTTAAACATGCATGATTGTGTTGGGTTTTTGCCCAACCCTAGAACTTAAGAAAACTACTCACACATAGCAAGAAGAGAAGAGGAAGAAGAAGAGGAAGACATGATCAAAACTAAACTAGAATTCAAATTAAACAAAAGATCAATCTTACAAATTCTCAAACTTGCTCTCCAAGTCTTCATCCTAGCTCTCCTAATGTTGAATGATTAATTGATTGATTAAAACTAAAGGTTCAACCTCCTTTTATAGAAGAAAAGGAGTCCTAATCTAACTAGGAAACACAAAGAAACAACCTTCATAAAATTCAAACTAGGAAATTCAACAAGCAAATCCGGAATAAGGGAAGTCGGTCGCTGAGCTCGACCCAAGTAGGGTCGATCTCGACCCCCCTCAGGGTCGATCCTGAGGATTATTTTCCTTGGGCTCCAAGTTGTTGATCTAGCTCGAGCTCGACCCTCCTATGGCTCGATCGTGAGACTTTTTCCTTCACTTTTCCTCTTGATTTAGCTCCTCTTAGCTCTTCTCCTTAGCTTGTCCACTTGAAATCTTCCTTCTAGCTTGTCCATCTTCTCTTAGCCTTGCTCCAAACTCGTCTTCAAGCTTCAAAACACCTACAAAACGACACAAATATGCGTAGTTTCCGAATCTCAAGGAAATACGAAAACTCATGCAAAAAGACTCAAAAACACAAGACTCAACTACGAAAAACAACTTAAACTAACCTATCTAAACCCTAAAAATCTACCTAAAATGCGGACATCAAAACACCCCATACTTAGACTTGCTTGTCCTCAAGCAATAATCATGCAAATCAAGACCAATAACACAATCTTCAAGCATAGCCCTTGTCAAAACATCTTAAATACAAGTGAAAAAGAAGACAAGTAATTTTAACGTCATCACATATGTATAAGCCTCAAGCACAAGCAATCACAATCCAACCTCACAAGGGATATAAATGTGTTTCTCTCTTACTCTCATGTGTTTAGGCTATCAAATCAACTCTCATCTCAATCTTTATGCAACACGTACTTTATCATTGAGACTTATATCACCAATCTCTCTACCTAGAGAAGTCAAAACACATCAATCTTCATAAGAACTTAGGCTCAATGAAATCTTCATATATGACTCATTCGGCCGGGTTATAATAGGGATCGGTAATAACATAAGGTAGGGAGGTGCTAAATCCGGGAATCAAACTCCTAAACACAACACTTCAAACCGAGATAACTCACTTCTTCTCTTTTCAACTCATAACCAAACTCTTCAATGAAACTCACACCCTTCAATTTCTAACCCAAACTCCCAAAATACAACTTATAAACACTAGGAATTCTTGGCTTTGCACTTAAACATTTTTTTTTCTCTCTTTTCTCCCTTTTTTTTCTTCTCTTCTTTTTTTTTCATCAATTTTTTTCAACAATGTGCCTTCCAAGCCAAGAATCCTATTACACTACACTTCAACAAGTTGTTTTCTACCCTTTAACAATGTCACCACTTTCAAACCCAACCCAAATGTTACTCAACAAAACTTATTCCCAACACAATCTAAGTCCAATTCCCGGAAGAGGGTCAAGCTAATAGGCTAGGGATAATCTTTGTGGAGCTTCAAACAAAAGGCCAAGGCTAGAACGGGGCTTCAATCAAGGATAATTCAAGGTAGGCATGGAATAATATGGGCTAAAAATATAAGTTCTTAATCACAATCAACATGCATGAACAATCTCATAACGGTTTCAAGAAATAGATAACCATATCAATGACAAGAGACATATGCATAAAGAGAGCAAAATCACACATATAAAGAAGAGGGAATTAATGATGTTCTCCCTATAAGGCCAAAATTCTCACTAGGTAAAAATTTGTTGGATTGCAACTACTTTCACTCAAGACACATATGCTCAATTTCATCACAAGTCATATTCACAATCAAAAGCAACTTCTCAAAAACATGGGCTACACTATCCAATCATGCCAAAGGAATTATATGACAAGCATGAAAATTAATTTTCATCATAGGACATCTAAGCTGGAGCATTTTTCTATCCTAAAAAAAACACACAAAATATTTTTGGTTTTTTCGACATTTTGCAATTTTTTTGGATTTTGACATTTTCTCAATTTTTTGAATTTTTTAAGATTTTTCTCTTAACAAAGCAAACTATCAATTACACAAACAAACTACTCAAAGACTCAATTATATACAACATGTGAGATTTCTTCTTCCCCACCCCATACTTAAATCATGCAATGTCCCCATGCATGAAAACACATGAAAAAGTAAAGAGAAAAGAAGAAGAAAACTCACAAGGAACTCTTGAAGCTTGAAAAGGAGGGGGAGCATAGAAGGCATAGTGTGCTGGCACGACCCTCTTAGGGTCGAGATCGACCGTCTTAGGGTCGAGATCGACCGTCTTAGGGTCGAGATCGACCGTCTTAGGGTCGAGATCGACCCTCTTAGGGTCGATCCTGAGAGGTCAGTGAGGGGAGGCAGAGCAAGGAGGAGGTCGTGATCGACCCTCATGGGGTCGGTCCTGAGGGCTCATGTACCTCATGTCAAGTTGTCTTCTCCCATCCTTTTTGAGCCCGTATTTGAAGCTTAGAACCTTGCAAAAATCCCACAAAGATCCTATCCAAACAAATGTATATCCTATTCTAATCTAAGGAAGGTTAGAAGAAACAAAAATCTAGTCTAAAAATTGGAAAATCAAAAATCAAGAAAAAAAAGGAAAAACTAATCTAGAAACCGGGTTGCCTCCCGTAAGCGCTTTTTTAACGTCGTTAGCTTGACGAGAGAGGCCTCAACTAGTTGGAGGATGTGAGTGTCAAGGTGGCTCGGATGTCCTCATCGCCACCCCATACTTAGAATGAGAAGAGAGGGTGGAAGAAGGTGTAGAGAGAGGTATACCACAAAGCGTGCAAGTAGAGTGAAAATATTGACCTATATCGACCGGAGGACGGGTCGGTGTTGAGTAGCTTCGTCCGGAGTCAAGCTTCTCTTGTACATGAGGTGTGGTCGGTCTTGACCCAGGACTGGTCATGACCGATCTTGCATGGGTGATATCGAGCCTTAAGACCTCGCCTTTCCAAAGGTCCTCTTCCGGATGAAAGTTGTTGATGGGTACCACGTCTCTAGACTCCATGATGCCCCCAATAGGTAGCCGAAACTCTACCACCTCATCACCAATTCCGAAGGTAAGGAGACCCTTCTTCACATCAACCTTAGCTCCGGCGGTTGCTAGGAATGGTCGCCCAAGGATAATTGGTACGTCGGGATCTTCCGTCATATCCATGACAATAAAATCATTAGGCACGACAAACTTGCCGACTTGGATAGGAAAGTCGTCGACAACACCGGTAGGCTTCACACAAGAACCATCCGCCATGTATAACCTCATGTTCACCGGTACTAATGGCCCCATGTTGGTCTTGGACCAAATTGAGAGTGGGAGCAAGCTAGCACTAGCACCAAGATCACACAAAGCTTTGAAACGATAAGCTCTAATACCGATAGTAATAGCAAACTTCCCGGGATCACCGAGCTTCTCGGGAAGGTCCAACGACCTCACCTCATCCGTTAGTTCCGACATTGATAGCTTCCTAGAGAGAATCTCCTTCAAGAACTTGGTGTAAGCGGGCATTTCATTCTAGGCCTCGGCGAAAGGAATAGAAAGATTCAAGCTTTGAAGCAACTTAACAAAGCGCTTAAACTTTCCTTCCATCGCGTCCTTGGGTTTCTTAGAAGGGAAAGGAAGTATCTTAGAGTGGGAAGAGGAAGGAGTGGGATCGGGAATGAGTTGAGGGGAAGGGTTAGAAGACTTTCCGGGTGCAGAGTGGTCTAGCTCGACCTCAGCAGGGTCGATCGCCCCTTCGTCCTCATCATTAGCAGCCTCAGGATCGACCCTGAGGGGGGTCGAGATCGACCCTAATGGGGTCGATCCTGAGACAACTTCTTTTGCCATTTGCTTCGGTGGATCGGGTAATGCTTTGCCACTCCGAAGGTTCATGGCTCGGATATCACCATTGCTTGCTCTGCCTCTAGGATTCTCTTCGGGACGGCCCGGGAGTTGTCCTTGAGGTCGTGGGATTTGAGCTGCTAGATGACCAAGTTGGGAATCAATATTCTTTTTCCATGAGTCGAGGTCTCCCAACCTTGTATCCAGCTCGGTCCGCATCCCCCGCATGAGTCCTTCTTGCAACTCTTGCATCCATGATGGCTCCGCTTGATACCCGGGAGGTCTATGAGGAGGGGCCCTTGGCTCTTGTGGGGGAGGGGGATAACCTTGGCCTTGCCCATTGTTATTCCATTGAGAATAGTTGTTGTTGTTCCTCCCCGCATAAGCATTGTTTTGGCCTCGGTACGGTCCTCGCATATAGTTGGCCTCCGCATATGCCTCGGCAGCCCGAACTTGCTCCACATTTGTACAAGAAGCGGTGGTATGAGATTGAGAACCACATTCTTGACAAGTTGGGGCAACGGACTTGTAGTAACTCACTTGCTTCTCGAGTCGGTTAATCTTATCTTGCATGAATTGAAACTTAACATCTTGATCAATTGGCTCGCTATTCGGATCATAAAGCTTCTTTGTTTTGAATCCGGATGGGTTGTTGGGTCCCATACATAACATCATAGTTGGTGAGTTTGTCCAATAGAGCCCACGCCTCATTGGGATCCATCTCAATGAAACCGCAATCGGTGTGAAGATTGATGCGGTCCTTTGTGGCGGCATTGATCCCTTGGAAGAATATCTCTTGAAGAACATAAGGAGGTTGTCCATGAGTAGGACATTGCCGAAGAAGCTCTTAGAATCTCTCCCAAGTCTCAACAAAAGTCTCGTTAGGAAGTTGATGATAAGAAGTGATGCGCTTCCTTAGCTCGGTAGTCTTGGCCGGTGGAAAGAACTTCGTCATGAACAAGTCGTGCAAATCCTTCCATGTAGTGATGGACCTAGCGGGTAAACTTTCGAGCCAATGAAGTGCCTTCCCGGTTAGAGACCACTTGAACGCCTTGAGGAGCACATATTCAAGTGACACGCCATCGGCGGCGATGGTGTCACAAAGATCGGTGAAGTTTTTGATGTGCTCCATAGGGCATTCGGATGTCTTGCCTTCATATTGAGACCTCTTGATGAGAGTGATGAAGTGGGACTTAATCTCAAAGGCACGCTCAATTGCTGGGAGCACAATAGCGGACTCGGGAACTCTAAGCTCCGGATGCATGTATTGCTTAGCGTTCCTTGGAATAGCATCTAGTTGTTGTTGGAGACGGGCAACAACCTCTCTCTCTCGGTGCAAAGCAGCCTCTTGAGCAGCACGCTCCATTTGCATGCGCTCCATCTGAGCACGGAGTTGTTCCATCTGTTGAGCAAGAGCCTCAGCGTCGGCCATTGTTCGTCGTTCTCGTAGCCTACGATGAAGGGTTCTCTCTATTTCAGGATCAAAGGGAAAATAGTCGATTTTCCTTCGTGAACTAGAGGGCATACACCTGCAATCACAAACACGAGAAAACGAATCAGTAACACACAAGGGGTATGGGCTATTCCCAAACCCAAATATCAACTAAACTCGGCACTACTCCCCGGCAACGGCGCCAATTTGTTGAAGGGTTTCTTGAACAAATAAATTTGTAGTCAAGACCCCGCTGAGTATAGCGAAGTCAGGATCGTCCACGGGAGTGAGAGTAGTGCTAAGTTTAGTCGAAAAACTACGAAAAGAGCAAAAGAAACAAGAACAGAACAACTCAGGATCGACCTGAGGAGGGTCGATCTCGAGCCTAAGGGGGTCGATCCTGAGATCCAATTATCACGAAAGCACACAAAACATACAAGTAACGGTTCGAGCACGACGATGGGGGTCGTAATCAAAGCAAAAACACGAATTTCAATCAATATAAAAGGCAAATTCCAAGGCTAGGGCTACCACAACAACAACCATACATGCTTTCAACAAGAATTCACAATTATCATGCAATCTAGATCATAGAAAAGTTAATTTTCGCAAACTATTCAAGCTATTCAATCAACTTTCGCAAATCAAACAACTTTCTACCTATCCTTCTACCTAGGAATATCGACTTTCGCAAATAATCCTATTAGATGTAATCAAGCAACTAACTTTTCACTTTCGCTATGGTTAATTACAAGACATGCCTCAATTTTCACCAAGGATTAAGCACAAGATAGGTTAGATATGATCATCAAACATTCAAGTCATGAATTCAAGTTTTAAACATGCATGATTGTGTTGGGTTTTTGCCCAACCCTAGAACTTAAGAAAACTACTCACACATAGCAAGAAGAGTAGAGGAAGAAGAAGAGGAAGACATGATCAAAACTAAACTAGAATTCAAATTAAACAAAAGATCCATCTTACAAATTCTCAAACTTGCTCTCCAAGTCTTCATCCTAGCTCTCCTAATGTTGAATGATTAATTGATTGATTAAAACTAAAGGTTCAACCTCCTTTTATAGAAGAAAAGGAGTCCTAATCTAACTAGGAAACACAAAGAAACAACCTTCCTAAAATACAAACTAGGAAATTCAACAAGCAAATCCGGAATAAGGGAAGTCGGTCGCTGAGCTCGACCCAAGTAGGGTCGATCTCGACCCCCCTCAGGGTCGATCCAACTACAAGACGTTTCAAAACAGTTTTTCTAAAGTCAGCAACCAAGGGTCCACAAACACACACATAACTCTAGTCCATTACTAAATCCAGTTAGTCACAATCAGTTCGAAAGTTCATATTTAGACAGTTAAATTACTACACACGATCACTTAATAACGCACTCAAACACATTCATCAATTTAACACACACACAATCACGAATCCACACATTGACACACACACACATACACACCATTCGGCACACACATTCACAAATCCACGCATTCACACACACACACATCATTCTTATAGACACCTTCACATACCCACACATTCACACACACACTCCATACCTACACATATATTCACAATGCACACATTCATCAATTTAAGACATAAGTTCATACCCTTCAGTCAATCATCTTCACATAAGACACACAATCAGAAACTCTACCTATGATATGGGCACTGCATCACCACCGCATATCTTACGCTACCTAGGCTATGCAAACCTGCATCAACATTGCATGCGACAACGGCGTATCAATCCCACGCCGGACTCAGAGACGGGCCATCTCTTAAACCATCCATCCTCAATCCAACCATCTATCTCATCACAAACCATCCATCTCAACACAACCATCCATCACAACTCACTTCCACATTAAGCCTTCACTGGAACGCTTGCCCAACACAGAGAAAATCGACACACTATATATATACATATCAACTTTCAAAAACAAGTTTCCAAAACGATTTACACGTAGCACCCACATACTCAATAAAGCATATAAGAACAACGTTGCACACAATATCACACTTTCACAAGGTACAACACAATCACGCAATCTGTAACGATACACTCAGAGACACTGATCAAACAAAGTCACACAAATCCTCACAATATTCATAACAACCCACAACACATCAAACCTGCACACAAACTGGCAATCAAGGAGTACCCATTTACACAATCAAATCAAACAATCATTTATAAGACAGGTTCACTCATAGCACAATAGTCATGAAACATATCAACACAACATTATACACAGTATCACATTAAGGCACGTTCACTCATATCACAACAGTCATGAAACACACACACAATATATATCAACTTTTAAAATAGGTTTTCAAAACGATTTGCACATAGCACACGTATCCAAAACATTTACAAAAATCGATCAGGACTAATTCCCAAACCAATCTCATAATCACAATGCAAACCCTAACAAGTTAGAACAGGAACTGAGCAAGTCGAAAATCGACTTACTTCGTCTTCGAAGGAACTCCTCTATAAACACGGAATGACAACGATCCGGAAAGGTCAAACTCCCAACTTAATCCAACTAGCCAACCCCCTCTTGACTTTGGGTGGACCACTAACTTGCCCGAAACCGAATGCTCCCTCCACATAATTACCCGTCAAACGCACATTTCTTAATTTAATTTTCCTTAATCTGCTCTCTTCCCTCAAAACTTCTCCTAATCTATAATCTATCCCTTCTTTTCCTTTCTGCAGGCTTCGGCCCCCACCTTTCCACGGTTACCTCCCGATCCCTCACACCCGATCACCCTCCTCCTCTTTCTAGATCTACACGAGCCACCAGACCCTCACACCAACGACCTCCTCACATCGGCGACCTAGGCCGGCTCCTTCTACGCATGCCGTGGCCTCCGCCATGACTCCTCCGTTCCCGATCTAAATCCCCACGCCGGCAGCCCGACCCTAACCCGGTGACACCCAAACCCGACTCCGACCACCAACTCGCTAGCCGACCACCCCGATCTTCTTCGCTCACTTCTCTGCCCTCCTCTCGACTCCTCTACTCTCCCAAACCCGACCACGGCGACCTTGCTTGACTTCCCGATTCTACCACGACGGCCTGCCCCTCTTGCACAACCTCACCGGACCTCCAATCCTTGGACCCAAAATCCCAGTCCCCAAAGATCCATGACTGATGAAAGAAGTGAACTCCAGAAAAATCAAAATCCCCTTTTTCTAGGCTTATGCAGTTACGCGTATATATAGATGAAGATGGAGGTCTGACACAGTGACACGTAAAGAAACTTACGAATCAAGCTTTCCCTTATACATATCTAGCTAGGCTTTATATATATGTATGTATATCCACACACGTAAGTATTGTTGTTTTATTTTATTTTATTTTTTTCCTTTTGACCGACTTCCAATCATGGAACAAATCCATACACATATATAACTAACCACGTACATGAAATTTATATTATTATTATATATTGAAATGTTTTCGCCTCCGTTCTAACTAATCGGTAAATGATACGGAGGTTAAAAGAGATGTACAATTTTATTAAATAGTAAAGATATAATAAATAAACTCATATTTTTCCGATCAATAAATATTACCCGCTTTAAATCGATACCGGACATTACACCAAGTAGGGTCGATCTCGACCCCCCTCAGGGTCGATCCTGAGGATTATTTTCCTTGGGCTCCAAGTTGTTGATCTAGCTCGAGCTCGACCCTCCTATGGCTCGATCCTGAGACTTTTTCCTTCACTTTTCCTCTTGATTTAGCTCCTCTTAGCTCTTCTCCTTAGCTTGTCCACTTGAAATCTTCCTTCTAGCTTGTCCATCTTCTCTTAGCCTTGCTCCAAACTCGTCTTCAAGCTTCAAAACACCTACAAAACGACACAAATATGCGTAGTTTCCGAATCTCAAGGAAATACGAAAACTCATGCAAAAAGACTAAAAAACATAAGACTCAACTACGAAAAACAACTTAAACTAACCTATCGAAACCCTAAAAATCTACCTAAAATTAACCTATCTAAACCCTAAAAATCTACCTAAAATGCGGACATCACCTATAGCCTTGAGCTACAAGCCTTGCCATGTCCCTTGTAACTCTTCCATTTCCATCAAGCTTGTTGCGAAACACCCAACACATCCCTAAGTGCTTCCTTAATGTTCTTTGGTTCAACCATAGACACAAAGGCATTGGAGCACAAAAGGCATAATTCTCTTCATTCGAATGTTAACAACTAATCTAGTATGAACTCCTTGATCTCGAGAAGAAATGATCTCCTCAACTGGACGATCTCTGATTCGCTAGGGCATCCTTTACCTAGCGTCCCTTGCTTCATTGCTACACTCATGATCTTCACATTCATCCTTAGAGTTATCCCTTGTTTTGATTCAATGTTTTCCCCCTGAGATAGATAGTTCATATCTTCTCTGAGTTCCCCCTGAAGACTTATTCTTCATTTTCTCCTTCACATCCTTGATTGAAAGACCAAGTTTGAGAACTGTCTTTTTCGGTTTTGGGTACTTCATGGGAGACTTCATCTCGGATGCCAAAAATGTTCCCATTATTCGGATTTTGACGGGATGAGCTACCCATGTAGTTCTTGTAATCCTTGTTTGGGACGTCACCATCATCTTCGTTGTCGTCGTCCTTAGAAGGGACTGAAGAAAAGCGTTCCTTATGAATTGGGGCTTTCTTCTTGAGAACAGACTCCTCCTGAATACTATATGGTTGCTTTCTTTAATTTTTGAAGTTCTTTTGTTGAACACTCGGTAGGCTTTGCTTTGAGAAGAATATTCAAGGAAGATTCCTTCATCACTCCTTGCATCAAAAACTTTCTAAGGTTGTCCTTTCCGTTGTTGTGGACAAAGAACTTGCACCCAAATGTCCTTAGATGAACTATATTGGGCTTCCATCCATTTATCAACTCATAAGACGTCTTCTTTAGCAAATGAGGGATCATGGCTCTGTTCAGAATGTAGGCAGATGTAGAGATGGCTTCAGCCCAGAAGTGTATGGAATGCCATTCGCCAACATCATTGTTCTAGCCATGTCCTCTAGTGTTTTGTTCTTTCTTTCCACAACACCGTTTTGTTGATGAGTCCTTGGAGCCGAGAAGTTGTCAGAGACGCCGTTCTTATTACAGAAATCAAGGAACTCCGAATTCTCAAACTCATACATGTACCTCTTTCCTCCATAGCTAGGCGTCCTCATTGATCCACACAATTCCATGTGAAAAAGTTCTAAAGGCTTTTGTCAGCTCACAACGTTCTTTGGCTTGAAGGAACTTCTTATTCGCTTCCCTTAAATGCAAGCTTCACAAACTTCAGCTTTGTCAGGGTCAATTCGGGGAAGCCCTCTCACTAGGTGTTGTTGGAATAGCTTTTGAATGGTGCTTAAGCCAACATGTCCAAGTCGTCTATGCTAGAGCTCAGCGTCCTTTGGAGATACGGTCAGACACAACTTCATTGGTGGCTCATAGTCACTGTTGAGGATGTATGTGTTGTCCTTCTTTCTTAGTACAAACCTTTGTTGGTTTTCTTGATGATGCACTCATGAGAGTCAAATGTGACCAAGTTGTTCCCTTGATCACACATTTGAGAGATGCTCAAGAGATTGAAGCGAAGTCCTCAACAAGATTGACGTTGGAGACCTTGGTTGACTTGTTGATTTTGGAAATGTCAGTCCCTTTGATGTTTCTTTTTCCTTTGTTCCGAAAGAATACCGTCTCTCCTTGGATACTTTCCTAGATAGAGGTGATATGGACCTTGTTTCCTATCATATGATTTGAAGCTCCAATGTCTATGATCCATGGGCAGTTCCTCACCTCGACCTAAAGAGAAAGATTAGTTCTTTGCGACTCAAGCAAGGTGTTCCTTACCTGGCTCGCTACTAGTAAAACAATTCTCTATGGGGAAAATAATTAAACAAGTTCACATCATTTGAAGAGTTAGCATGCTTTAACACAGCGTTCTTAGACTTGGAAGAGAAGCTAGCATTCGTCCTATGAGTAGACTTAGCAAGTTTAGACTTAGCAAAATTTCTCTTTTCAGTCCAAGCCTTCCTACTCTTTTTGACTTCGTCCCTAAGCTTAGGACACTCCGATTGACAATGTCCATGCTTCCCACAATGCCAGCACGTCCTATAGTAATTCCTTAGGTAGTACTTAGGTTGTGGCCCCTGAATCCTATTCCTTTCCATTTGTTTTGGTTTAGGAACTCTAGATCCTTATTCTTTAGCAATTTTAACACATATCATGTGAATCTTGGAGTTGGTGTAGCCCTTTCCCCAAACATATCACTTTCAAGGACTCTAATTCTTTCCTCAAGATTGTTGTTTCTTTTATTTTTCAAGAGCCAATTCAGAAGGCTTGCATGCTTCAAAACCACATGGCAAAGAATCAACAACATTAAAAATTGATCGAGTCAAAGCTGAGTCCCTTTCTAGCAGGAACGAGAACAATTGGCTTATTCATTTTTGGAGAGGGATGCTCGCTCCTACTCAGTTCTACCTTCAATTTCACTTGTTAAACATGCTATCTCAGATTTGAGAGACTCATTTAGCTCATAAAAGGGAATCAAGTTTGTCTGTTAACAGAGGACAAGTATCACACATTTTCTCTTCATCAATAATAGTGTTTTCATTATCAAGGCTATCCAGTTTCTCTTGCAGCTCATTATTCTTAAGAAATCTAGTTAGTAATTTAACAAGATCAGGCTTAGAGTAGTGTGCAAAGGAATTGATTATGGACTCGGTGGTTACCTCATCATCAATGTCCTTTGACGCATCACCGACTGCCATCAGACAGTTGTTTGGCTAGTCCATGCTTCGGGATCATCCTCTAGATCGTCCCAAACGGCGACGTATGCCTTCCCTTTCCCTTGATAGTTAGAACTACTCCTAGAGTGGCGGGTCTTAGTAAAGTGTCCTTTCTTGTTGCATTTGAAGCAAGTGACGTCCTTCATCTTTTGGTCAGAGATTTTGTTGGAGCTCTTATCTTTGGAGAAGTTTTTTTTATGAACTTCCCCTTTATATACATTGCACGAACGACCTGGGTGATGAGGACTAGATCATCGTCCTCTTCTCCTTCATCCTCTAAGGATGGGGCTTGGACTCTTGTGCTTTCCTTTATGAGGGAAGCCTCAATCTTCAATGCAATTCCTTTTTCCTTCCCTAAAGATCTGTCTTTTTCTCTTTTGAATTCATAGGATCTCAGTTTCCCAAAGATTTCACTCATTAGGAGAGTCTTGTTGGACGTGTTTTCCTTGAACGATGTGCTATCAGTGTTCCATTCACCAATTATTCTATCAATGACTTAATGAACTTTCATTTTATCGGTGATTTCACCAGTTGAAATTCCTAACTGGATGATTTTGTTGCATAGAGCTTCAAAACCTAAGGCATAGTTTTGAACATATTCGTCTTGTTCCATGCGGAAACAAAAGAACTCCCGCATTGTATTCATCTGGTGGTCCTCTTTCATGTCGGTCGTCCCAACGTGGAATTTTTCAATCACCTCCCATATTTCTTCAGCAATCTCCAGGTTCCCAACACTGGTACCGTCCTACTCACACATAGAATTCTAGAGGAGGACGATAGCTTTGGCGTTGGTTTCCACAACTTTCCATTCCTCAAGACCCCACTCATCTTCCTTATCAATCTTGTCAGCTTTGATCTTGAAGTCACCTTTGCTGATGACCATCTAGCATTGGTAGTCATCACTCCTTATCTAGTGAGTCATTTTTTATCTCCAACGTTCATAGTTCCTTTCCATAAGACGTGGAGGTTTGTTGTTTTTGTTTCCAATTGGCACCATATTGGACATCTTTCCTGCAGACTAACGAAAAATCTAGAGCGTTCCTACTCTAATACCAATTGTCGAATCGTTAAGCGTTAGTAACAGATAAGGACGTCGTATAGCGACGACGTCCTTGACAACAGAATGATAAAGAAAACAAAGTGTAGGAAATAAATAGCTGGGGACGCAAGTGATTTATAGAGTAGCCCCACTTTTGACCAACTAGTCTCAGTGGGTAAACATCTACCTCCTTAATTGGAGGATTTCTGAATGACTTCTTTATACTTGTATTACTGAGAGTCCCTACAACTATTACACAGGCGAAGTACATACTTCTCTAAACTACAAGTGCTCGTCCTTATAGTTTACTAGTGTAGTCCCTTTTATCCCTAATTCTATGTAGCCTAACTTAATAACCTGAAATATAAAGAATTCAAACCTCACGTATTCCCTAGACCTTAGGGAACACAAAGACTCTTAGTTGTTGAAACAAATTTGTTCTTGGTGGACTTCTTCTTAGTGATGGCCAACAGTGCGGGCTGGCCCGGCCCAACCCGGTGTCATGGGCCCAAAAAGCCCGGCCCGGCCAGCCTGCGGGCCAGACGGGCCATGGGCTGGGCCCGGGCCGGAGTTTTCCAGCCCAGCCCGGCCGGGCTGGTCAACGGGCCAAGAGCCCGGCCCAGCCCAACCCGGCCCGGACCGACCCGGTGCATATTAGTTTTATTTTTTGTAAAAATAAAATTAATATGCATCATATTAATTGTATATTTGTAAAAATAAAATTATTTGCACCCTATAAATTATATTTGTGCAAAAATAAAGTTAATATGCACTATAATTATTAAAATTAATTACATATGCATCTTAATTATTAAAAATTTGATTAATAATTATTAAAAATAAACTATCGGCCCGGCCCAGCCCGGTATCTGTGGGCCAGCCCGGCCCGGCACCAGCCCGTTCCCAGCCCGTCCGGGCCTATGTTGACCGGCCCAGCCCGGCCCGGGGTCCGGCCCGGCCCAGCCCGGAGATTTGCCGGGCCGGGCCACGGTTTCTTGGCCCAGCCCGGTGGCGGCCCGGCCCGGTTCCATGACTACTTCTTCTTCTCGATCAAGCTCATTCTCACTCACTTTGTTCTTGGGTGAACTTGAAGTTCTTGAGGATCTGGCGAGAGAGTGTGGATGTATTTATAGTGGATGTGATGGGGTGCCTTTCCTAGGACCCTTTTGCCCTTTTAGCATCCTCAGAGATATCTTCAAAAGCTCCCGCTCTCTCCTACGTTCTATAGCTACAAACATTTGTCCTCATCCGATAGTCAGCTCTTCCTTTGCTAGGGAGCTTCCACATGTTTCTTGGGATGAGTTTGAGAAAGCGACATATTTGGCCTCATGCATTTTCTCTCTGACACCTGAAGCTTTTGAGAACTGCGGCTGCAAATGATCGATGTCATCTTGTTAGACAACCTTGACTCTATTTGAATATTTGAACTTTATGAGTTTTAGCGTCAGTTTCCTTCTCGATAAGGACGAATTCCTTATCTCGCAAGAAGCTCATTCGATTGATCATTAAAGCTTTGGTCGTCCCTATACCATAGGGACGACATACACTTGTTGTCCTTTTCACACGATAAACGTCCTTGGAAGCGTTCCTGAGAGTAACACTTGGACAAATGGTAGATTACATGGAGTTTGATCATTATCAAAACCAGGGATGGTGATCGTTGATTCAGTGTTAATGACTGACGTCCCTAACACTATCCAAACATCGTCTTTTTAGGATAAATCTAGATTGCATAGATATATATTATTTGGATAGTTTATAAATAGAGGACATTATTTTGATAGATTACGGATATGGATATTATTTATATGTATTAATATAGGGTAATTAGATAAATATATATATAATTTTTTTTAATTGTAAAATTAATAAGGATGTATAATTGTTAAAATCTAATTGATTTATAATTAATTTAATATGAGACGGGTCAAAATTAACGTAAAGACTCAAAAGATCTCGGTTTTTATTTTTTTTTGTTAAAAGATCTCGGTCTTAATACATAGTACGTGAAAAATGGTTTTTGTTCTTAATTTGTCGAGTTGTTATTCTTACCTTGCTTTGTGCGGAAGTAAACTAACCAATAAAAGGATAACAATATCAAATTACTAATTTTCAAAGATGTAGAATTGAAAGGCACTAATATTGTAAGAAGACAAATGATTCAATTGGTTTAGGTAAAGTCTCGATACATATATGCATATATGGTGCCTTACCCTCAGCTTGAATGACGTTTATTGGTTGTTGTTTGATATCTAGTCGTATTTTAATAATAACTAGCACTGGACGCCCGTCTGATGGACGGGCTTTAGCGTTGCTAAATTTGTTGGCTTAATATTCGAGTGTGAATTTCACCTATGTTGTGGATGAACAATATAGGGGAATTTGTTTGTAAGTTACATAATTTCCATCTTTTATATAAATTATGTTTTATTTAAATGCATAATAATATAGTAATAAAAATTAATTTGATTGTTTGTAGTATTTCATTGCTACATTGAGTTTGAAATAAAAATACATTGATTGTTTATAGTAATAAACAACATTTAAGTTTTCATAAAAAAAAAACAACAACAACATTATTTGGGGTAAATTTACAACATATAAGTTTTAATACATTGATTGTTTATAGTAATAAACAACATTTAACTTTTCATCAAAAAAAAAAAACAACAACATTATTTGGGGTTAATTAACAACATTTAAGTTTGCTACATTGAGTTTGAAATAAAAATACATTGATTGTTTATAGTAATAAACAACATTTAAGTTTTCATAAGAAAAAAAACAACAACAATATTATTTGAGGTTAATTAACAACATTTAAGTTTTAATACATTGATTGTTTATAGTAATAAACAACATTTAAGTTTTCATAAAAAAAAACAACAACATTATTTGGGGTTAATTAACAACATTTAAGTTTTATGAATGTGTTGCATTTTTAAAATAGTATAGATAACAACGTGCATAGTCAAAACAAAGGCTTAACAAACTTCTTCGACTGAAAACAGATTTCCATTGATTTCCTATAAACGTGAAAAATTGACAACGGAGGTGAATACCAGCCAATGAAGTCCACGGTATTGGGAATTATTTATTGCGATCAGTTTAATCTAACGACTGTATTTTTTTTTATTTTTTTTTACATTGTTAGATAAAAGCGTGTTGAAAAAACAAACAACTATCACTATTATGATCAAACCAAAGTTGGTGGCAACAAATGCTTATAGTTTTCCATGTTCGTTATTGAGCGATGACGTGGACACACCCGAAAGCCATTTTATAAGAGCATGTACAATGGTGAGGAATGCACATCCTCTTAGCACTCTCTTTCCTCTATGATGATGTCCTCTTTGATGTAGAAATTATAAGAGGATCCTCTTTTGAAAGAGGAATGAAAGTAATCCTCCTTCTACAAAGCATTACTCACATTGGCTCTTGTGCCAAAGAGGATACAACTTCAAATTATATGTTGACATGTGTTCATCCAAGTATTCACCCATTTTATTTCTTCCACTTCAATTTACACTTAATATTTCCCTAACTAAAAATTAAATCAATATGAGATTATCTTAAAACTACAAAATTAGTTAGTGTTTCTATTTTTTTTTGTCTATAAAAAGAGTTCAAATTTACCTTATTTTTACACAATTCATTTTTTTTCTTATTATTCCATGGATCATAATGTCTATAATAAATGTAATTTTTTTTCTATACCTTTTAATACTTTAGAATATTGCTTAAAGATATTTTTATATAAATCAAGTTTTATGTCTCAATAGTAATTCTTTTTTTATAATATCATAATTCTTTTGTAGATACTAAATTAGCTAAATAAATATAATTTGAGGAACTAAGTTAGTAGAATTGATTAATTATATAAAACATATAATGAATATATATATTTGAAAGTAAGAAAAGGTGAAATGAAATGAGGATCCTCTTTGTTGTGGGAGTTAATAGAGTAAGAGGAAAGAAAGGAGGAAAGGAAAAGTGAAAAATGAGTTGGATGAAAGAAAAAGTGATGTGTCAACTAGATAGAAGGAGAGAGAAAATCAAGAGAGGATTCAACATCCTCACCATTGCACATGCTCTAAGATAGTTACGTACGAAAGCATTGTCTTCTCCATGACATTTCTCTGTATCGCCCATGACAAGAGAAGCTTCCACCTACACGTAAACTGTTTTGAAGTCAAATGCCCGCAAACACAATATTCATAATTTTATTCAATTTGCTGAACAATCAAAAAGCAAATATCGATCGAGATGGACTCTAATTCAACTCGCTCATATTACTTTTTCTAATTAATTATTGTTGAACAATCTATAGCTACTAATTAACCGGCATCTCCCCCTTGCTTTTGGATTCTATTCATAAACTAGTTTATAGTGTTACACTATGGATAACTATGAACCAGTATCTAAATATAATAAATAGACCAGATTTAATTTTAAAATTACAAAGAGAAAAGATTTTTAAATCCCATAATTATAGAAAAGTGAAAATCACGTACATATGTGCATAATTATATTATGTCATATGCATTATTATAACATGTTATGTGCATGTTATGTACATTATTATGACATCCATATGCATGATATGTTACTGCATATAACGTATTAATTAAAATCATGCATATAACCATGCATATAAATAACCTAATTTTACTTCCTATAATTTTGGGATTTGTGTATTCGTGTATACATACAACCAACAAAACATTATGCATATAGCGTATTAAAATTATGCATATAACATGTTATATCACGCATATAAATAACATAATTTCAGTTCCCCATAATTATGGGATCATCCTGATTTTTTTTCTCTCCTATAATTTCAAGATTAGATTTATTCTTTTATTATATTTAGATCAAACGCTCCATATTCAATATATATTTCGAGCATTACTCTATACGTACAGGCTAGAAAAGTAATAAATTAAATCAACACGTACACTTTCCTACTAGCATGTATCGACATTCTTCTTCTCCTCCTTTGAAGATGCAAATAACGTATAATGACATGATTAAATTAAGTATTCCTCAAATTTCAACGACCAACTACACGGTTTTTATCCAAGCCTAGCTACGTACGGGCTTCTTTAAATCCTTCTACACTAAATGTAACATTAATTAATTATACTAGCTAGCTTTTCTGACCCACAAATGTGAACATATATTAACTACATGACCTTTTTGTTACAAAAAATGTTATGTAAATAGGAGAATTCCATTTTCGGGTTAAGGAAAAATTACCTTAACTTCGATATATAATATACTATGCGAGACATAACATATTAAAGCGCCTTACATGTTTAAAGTGTGTTTGGGTTACACTTAATTCACAATCCATATAATTTTGCATGCATTGAATGTAATATTAATTACTCCGTATAATGTACGTAAGATAATGGGTTATCAATTGTAATCCAGATAAGTGGACCTATATTCGTTAAAACAAAAACAATAAATTAATCCAGATAAAAGAGCATCTTCATGTTTTTTTTTTTTGGGAGGGGTCAAAAGCATATTCATAAGGTTGCTAGCTTGTACGTGGTGGTGATTGATGTTGAAATAACGAAACTTGTAGTTATATGTTTATTACTTTGAGATTGTAATTATTGGACTAAGGAAAAATGATGGCAGCTTGGAGGTTGAAAGATGGGTTGGCTGGCGAAAGACTTGCAAACCAAGTATGTTTGAATTAATTCACATGTTGAACACAAACAAATTCAAAAAAAAAGGTGAGATTTTTTTTCTTTGGTGCAATATATATGCTTACAAATTGAGATAGAGGCCAGCTGCAGTGGGTGCACCAAACTCTTCTTTACCGGTTGAACTAATTAACCCATGCAATTTTTGTTAATTTGTCAATCCAATTTAATTTCTTCCCAAAATATAAGCCATACATATATACTTGTTGGAAGTATAACGTAATTACAATTTCAACCAAAAAATAGATCACAATCCAACTACAACATTATATTTGCTATACTTAATTGCAAGACGATGAAGCATTTTGGACCTATAGATGACCAAAAAAACTAACATTATATTTCTCCACCGGAATTTATTAAGTGGCAAGCCTCCTACCCCAACTTACCTACACATTGAAAAACCAACAAAAGGCAAAACCTCTAGAAAAAAATCGAGACAAATATGTAACTACCAATTAAGAAAAGATGAAATGAGAAATTATGGTTGAATCAAAACCTAATCTGCCCACTTTGGAACAACCCTTCTCTTCTCTTAATTGGATTGATTCCCTATAAATACACCCGTTCATTTGTTTCATCCTCACACACTTCAACCAACAACCCCCCTAGGGAAAACCCACAAGCACTCGTAACAACATTGCATTAAAGAAGATGCTTTCCTTCTTGCCAAAACTTGCCTTCTTTCTCTTGCTCGTAACAACAGTCTCACCATTGGCTTCAGCCATAGTTCACAATCATGTCTTTGTTGTATGTCACCTCCATCCCTAACTACGGTCTTTCCCTTCATGTTTCCGTGTCCTTCATTGTCGAGTTGAGCGTGCGTAAAACATCTTGTATGTATTGTAATGGCTTTCGTTTCTTTTTTTTCCCTACCTTGTCCAGATTCAATCAACGCCAGTGAAGAGGCTGTGCAAAACGACCAATGCCATCACGGTGAACGGGCAGCTCCCGGGCCCGACCTTGGAGGTTAGCAATGGAGATACCCTCGTCGTCAAAGTGATCAACAAGGCTAAATACAATGCCACCATTCACTGGTATCTACACTTCAAACACTAGTAGCTACATCCTTATGATATGATTATTGGAGTTGGTATTATTAACTTGTTTTGCTCTCTTAGGCATGGAGTGAGACAAATGAGAACTGGATGGGCCGATGGGCCCGAGTTCGTGACCCAGTGCCCGATCCGGCCCGGACAAAGCTACACCTACAGGTTTACCATCCAAGGCCAAGAGGGTACCCTTTGGTGGCACGCCCACAGCTCCTGGCTCCGAGCCACAGTGTATGGAGCTCTCGTCATCCGCCCTAGGCCAGGATCAACCTATCCTTTCCCTAAGCCCGACCGCGAAACTCCACTGGTCCTCGGTAATTATTCCATAACTCCTCGATCATTCCAACCGTCGATAATCACCTACGGCTTGACGCTAGCAAGATAAGATCATGAGCTTGATTGATGCTTATGACTTATTTCATTTGGAAATATCAGGGGAATGGTGGAAGGCGGACCCGGTCCAAGTCATAAGGCAGGCGACCCGGACCGGAGCTGCTCCCAATGTGTCCGATGCCTACACCATCAATGGCCAGCCAGGAGACCTCTACAACTGCTCCAAGCAAGGTTTGATATATCACAGCTAAACCAACAAAAACACTTCCCCTGTTTTCCCCTGTTTTTCTTTTGCACCAGTTTACCCATACAAGTTTTGACAAGTTCTAGCGTAAACTAAAATTATACAACTCATGCAGACACGGTGATCGTCCCCATTGCTTCCGGTGAGACACAGCTCCTACGAGTCATCAACGCGGCCTTAAACCAAGAGCTCTTCTTCTCCGTGGCCAACCACCAAATGACGGTGGTGGGTGCCGACGCCTCCTATGTCAAGCCCTTCACCACCAACGTCATCATGGTAGGCCCCGGCCAAACGACCGACGTCTTAATCAAAGCCAACCAGCCACCAAACAGCTACTACATGGCCGGCAGCCCTTACCAGAGCGCCCAAAACGCCCCCTTCGACAACACCACAACGACCGCCATCCTACAATACAAGACCGCCTCCTGCACCACCAATTGCCCCACCTCGAACTCGAACCCGGTCCTCCCTAGCCTCCCCGCCTTCAACGACACCAACACCGTCACGACATTCACGAGGAGCTTCCGGAGCCCGAGGAAAGTCCCCGTGCCTCAAAACACCGACGAGAGCCTCTTCTTCACTGTTGGACTAGGACTCAACAGTTGCCCCCCGAACTTCAGCAAGTCCCAGTGCCAGGGCCCCAACGGCACCCGCTTCACGGCCAGCATGAACAATGTCTCCTTTGTCCTTCCCTCCAACTGGTCCCTCCTACAAGCGCACAAAGAGGGCATCCCGGGCGTTTTCTCAGCCGACTTCCCGGCTAACCCACCGCTCCAATTCGACTACACCGGGAACGTGAGCCGGTCCCTCTGGCAACCCGTGGCCGCCACCAAGCTTTACAAGCTCAAGTACGGCGCAACGGTTCAGGTTGTGCTCCAAGGCACAAGCATCTTCGCCGCCGAAAACCACCCTATTCATATCCATGGCTATGACTTCTACATCGTAGCCTCTGGGTTCGGGAACTTCAACCCGAAAACCGACACCGCCAAGTTCAACCTCGTTGATCCGCCTATGAGAAACACGGTTGGAGTGCCCAGAAACGGGTGGGCCGTCATTAGATTCGTGGCTGACAATCCAGGTATTTAATTAATTAATCATAAGTTTACTTAATTTCGTGCACTATCAAGTATGTTCTGGATTTTAACCCTCTGTTTGGCATGGAATTTCATAGGGGTTTGGATCATGCATTGTCACTTGGATGTGCACATCACCTGGGGTTTGGCCATGGCGTTTGTAGTCGACGACGGAGTCGGAGTGTTGGAGACTCTGCAAGAGCCACCAGCGGATCTTCCAGTTTGCTAGATTCCATGCATCCTCACATGCTCTACAACTCAGATCATCCTAGTTTGGGAAGGAAATTGAAATTCTTCAAATTATTGGTATCTATATAGGGCTCCAATTTTGGGCATATGTTATGTACGTTGATTGTTTTTACTTGTTGTTACAGTGTGTATTTTGTTTTATAGATAATACCGGTGAGTTTAGAGGAATATGTATGTGGTTCATTGATTGGACATAGGGAGTTCACCGAGTGCGTAAGTTTGATAATTGAGGTTACGTTTTTTGCATTAAGCTGTGTATTGGATCCTGAAACATTTATAGGAACTCTTACAGTATGTTTTCCATTGCGCGCATTTCTTGTGATCTGGAATCTGAATCGAATACCGTACAATTTAATTAACGAAACTCTAGACTTGTTTGTTATCTGTTAGTATTCAGTTTCTTACACTAATTGCGATCTTTATGTTGGCCCCACACCCACTAATCCTCACATGCTCTGGAATGTGGAAAAATCGTGCAAAACCATAAATGGAAGATGAACAAAAACTGGTGTTTCACAAGGTTGAATCGCTCCGTTAACTTGAAACCCGCAGCAGAAATCATGGATTTGATCCAGGGGGCACTCATCGAAGCCCATATGATTTAGGCTAGACCCAAAAACCAAATCCACCTCCATACCCAGAAAGCAACAAAGGATAGGAGACCATGCCATGGGTACGACACAATTACATGGAAATCGAGAAGAAGAGTGTTGAAAATTGAGGGTTTGATCCTCTCCCAAGTCCCAACTACATGAAATCAGTGTCCGGCCGTCTCACCATTCGATACGCTTGCTCGTGGTCTAGGGTTTAAGCAATTAGAAGCTGGACGTTTTCCGGTTGTTCAGATTCAGTGGATGATGCTGTATTTAAGGCTCAGAAGCTCTGACCCGGCTCCGAAAGCTGTTGACGGTGTCTAAAAAATAGGATCACTCGAAAGGAGTTTCAAGTGTAGTAGTTTAGATTGTTTGATTTAAAAGAGTAGATCAATTGAGAGATTGTGGACAGAGACCCCGCCCTAGTTCAGCTGTTTGTGCTCTGCCTTCATTGCTCTCCGTACGAGCAACTGGGTGATGGATCCTTGTTTGGCAAACGTTTTCCACTACTCTCAACTCATTCTCTACTTCTCTTTATCATTAATAATAAGCCCTTTGATGCGGCAAGGGGATCTGAATGCTTTGGAACCTGGAAGGATCTTTTTAAATAAGTGCTTGCTAGCTTTTTATTAAGACATCCTATGTTGTAGCACTAGTACAGTACATTTGAAGAATCTGGATACCCCATGTTTCTTATTGAATGGGAGAGGGGTTGATACTAGCTGGATAGTTTCTCACATCTAGCTTAAGTCATGAAATGCCTTAACATAAACCTGCTTCATTATTATTACTATTATCATTGTTGTTGTTGTTATTATTATTATTGTTATTGCTAACATCTTCTTAAGGCAGACTCATTTGCGTTGGCGTTGCGTTGTATGTGGGCTTGGATATGGTAAATCATCTTCTTCTTGCAGAGGTTTCTCTCTGAGCATTGAAGTAGACTGCAGCAACAGGGAGGCCAAGTCCATATGCCTCAGCGAAGCTCCTCGTATTGAACCTGTCCCTCGAGGATGGAGGCCTGATGCCCTTCCACCCTCTCTGCTTGAACAAGAGGAACATGTACCTGTGGATCCCTAGCACCGGCTTTGGTGCCTCATACCTCACTATCTCCTTCCCTATACTCGTATATGCGGGTTCCATTTACAACATATATATGGTACGTCAACACTTATTTATTACAACACACTAAACGCACCTTACATGAATAATGAAAGTATTGAGAGCTCAAAGTTGTATGTGCTTACCAAAGGATACATCAGTTGTCCCAGGAATATCTGTCACAATCCTGCATGTTAATTTAAAAATGAGCATGTTACAAAGTTTACAGTTATAACACACTCTTGTTTGACTTACTAATACAAATAGTTCACTCTTATTGCATTGCTGATGAAGTAAACTAGCTAGGTAGGTGCTCACCAATGGAGTTACTCTCTTAACTGGGGATCACTAGGGCTAGGAGCATCCGGGTCGGTCATTATCTGAAGTACGCACTCATCGATCAGTACATGTATATGTATGTTAGACTTGAATGAATGAATGAATGAATGAATGGCGGGTTTACGTTAGATTACCAGGGTATAAGCAGATCTCATGTCGTCACCACCAACCTCAACACGAGGCCTCGACTGCATGGAAGGAAGCATGAACTCATGGCCGTTGAGGACTCGGTTGTTAGGGTGGTAAGTGATGTTCATCTTCACACTTGGTGTGAAGCTATCCACCACATCCCCCACCACTCTTCCCATAACGAGGGGCTCTATTGTTGGTCTTGCCATTCATACACTCGCAACAAATTAGCCAACCTCCTTCTCAATTGGTTTTTGTATGTATCATGTATGTCTAGTTGATTGTAGTAGAACCCTCTATGCATCTATATATATATACATCTACCAAACTACTTAAAAGGTCCTTATCTAGCTACCTATTGGCTGAGCTCAATCTCGTAGCAATTGCACGTCCATTCACAGAGATACCACTTTCTACAATTGCTAAAGTTATGTTCACTTTTTTCCATATGTATATATGTAAATACTTTAAGCGCATTGATTGCCCGCCAGAATAATATTTGTGGGACAACAACCATTCAATTTCGGCCCACCCAACCCATAATTAAATACGGAACAACTAAATTAAACTACGACTAAAACAACCCTAGGGCTTCTTGAGAGCGTTTCTTGGCGACTGTCCTCTGGCGGTACTCCGAGCGTTCTTGCCTCTCTCCGGCGTCAGGTCGTGTGAGCTAGGGTTCTCCCGCCGTCCGTGCGGGCGTCACCGGTTTTGTGTGTGTGCTGGTTTTAGGGTTAGGGCTTGAGAGAATGTCAAACGGGAAGAAGAAAGATCTTCACTTGACGGAATCGGAATGCGTGGAGATCGAGGGTTCTGCAGGAGGGGGAAGTGACGAGGGTGAGAACGATGTGCTTACGTTGGTAGGAAGGTTATTGACGTGCAGACCCTTCAATGCGTTTGCATTAAATAATACAATGAAAGGGGCGTGGTGCCTTCGTCATGGCTTTGTATTCAGAGAACTTCGTGACAATCTCTTTCTTTTCAAGTTTGCGGTGAAGGAGGATAAAGAAAGAGTGCTGTCAGGAGGGCCTTGGACTTTTGACAAAGCTCTACTCGTCCTCAAAGAGCCAAGACAGGAGCAACCGTCACGCATGGTCTTGGACAAGACCTCTTTCTGGATAAGGGTGTATGATGTTCCTTTAGAGGCTATGAACAAGGAGACAGCGGCTGCTATTGGTAAGGTCTTTGATGGAGTAGAGGAAATTGATGATGAGGATATGCTTTTGTGTGCTAAATTTATCAGGATGAGGGTGTCGGTGGATGTTTTGAAGCCTTTGCGTCGGGGTCTTATGATGAGGTTAAATGGCAAAAGAATGTGGCTTGAGATCAAGTACGAACGGCTGCCTAATTTTTGTTATGCGTGTGGAAGATTAGGGCATGTAGAAGTGGACTGTGATGAAGAAGGGGCGCAGGAGTTACATGGGGAATATGGTGATTGGCTTAGAGCTACCCCATTGAAGCAACTACAGCCAGAGAGCTTGCTGAGAAGGAGCGTGAAAGGGCTATCTTGAAGGGCAAGCAAAGTAAGAAGAGTGGGGCTGGGAGTAGTGGGGGAGGGGTGAGGAAATCTTTGTTGGAAATGTTGGAGCAGGCTGAGGAGGAGGAGAAGGAAAGCAGCACTGCGGAAAATGCCCTTGCTGATGAAGTGGGTCAACAAGTGAGCCGGCTTGCAATAACGGAGTCGAAGAGTGGGGCGCTGAGGTGTGATGGTGGAGGCCAAAGGACCATTGGAGATGGGGATGGTGCTGGGTCCATTCAGAAGACGGGGGAAGGGAGTGTGGGTTCAAGCAGGGAGGGGGAGGAGGTCAACAAAAAGGTTCTGGATGAAAGAGCTAGGAAGGGAAAGACGGTTGAGGGTGCTAGTCTTGTGTCAGGAGAAAGCACTCTCAGTAAAAAGAAAAAAGGCTGGAAGAATAGGGCTAGAGGGAAGAATGGGGCAAGCAAGGTTACTGAGGAGAATAACAGGAAGAGAAAAGGTGAAGGTCCAATGGAAGTAGATGAGGAAGTGGGTGTCTTCAAAAAACAGATTATATCGGCGGGGGAGACCGGGTGTCTCCCTTGCCGGAAACAATGAGTTTCCTCAGTTACAATTGCCGGGGACTGGGGAAGGCCCGCGCAGTTGTAAGACTCACTAATCTAGTGAGACGAGAGGCCCCGAAGGTGGTTTTCCTTATGGAAACGCGTTGTGACCATAAGCGGATGGAAATGGTTAGAATAAAGCTGGGTTTGGAGGGTTGTTTTACAGTTGATAGTGTTGGAAATTCCGGGGGTTTGTGCTTGCTGTGGAGTTAGGACGTGGAGGTCAACATCTGATGTTTTACGAGACACCATATTGACGCTGATATGGTCTCGAAGGAGGAGTCAAAAAGCTGGCGTTTCACCGGTTTTTACGGCTGGTCGAGGAAAGAAGAAAAAGTTCATTCTTGGTCTCTTCTTAGAAGATTAGCGGAGGATACTCACGAGGCATGGGTGTGTATCGGGGACTTTAATCAGATTTTGAGAAGAGACGAGAAGGAGGGTGGCCTTGAACCGGAATGGAACGATATGATGAACTTTAGTAGTGCTGTGGACGAGTGTGGTTGGAGGGAGTTGGATTGGTCGGGAACCAAGTTTACTTGGGATAATGGGCGTGTGGGTGAAGATTTTATTCAGGAAAGGCTGGATAGATGCTTTGCAAATGAAGAATGGTTTGAGATGTTCCCGACGAGCAGTGTTAGACATTTGGATCGTTGCGGGTCCGATCACTTACCGATCTTTGTGGACTCGTTTCGGAGGGGCGATGTGGAGGAGGAGCACCGAAAAGGTCCGAGACCTTTTAGGTTTGAGGCTATGTGGACTGAGCATGAAAACTATGATGTGGTGGTGAGAAATAGCTGGCTGAATCCTTTGGTGGGTGATGGTAACGTGATGGGCAAGCTAGAAATTTGTGTTAAGGAGTTGAAGGAGTGGAATAAAGTGGAGTTTGGTAATTTGGTGGTAAAGCTGAAGGAAATTCGAGAGGAGTTACGATGGATGCAGAAGAGTGGGATGAAAGGAGAGTGGGTTCAGAGAAGAAGGTTTTTGGAGGATCAGGAGCGTGATCTAATGGCGAAAGAGGAGCTAATGTGGTTTCAGCGTGCAAAAGCCAATGAACTAAGGTGGGGTGATCGGAATTCTAGCTTTTTCCATAAGAAGGCGAATGGGAGGAGACGACGGAACAAGATACAGAAGCTAGTTGATGACCGGGGAATGGAATGGCGTAGTAGTTCGGGGAAATCGAAAGTGGCGGTGGACTATTTTCTTGAGCTCTTTAAGTCTGATCCTAGCACACACACAAATTCGGCTCCTCAAGGACTCTCACCTATCTTGACGGATTCGGATAACCTGATGCTCTTGCGCCCTTTCACCGGTGAAGAGGTTCGTCTTGCTCTTTTCTCTATGCATCCTACAAAGTCGCCAGGCCCGGATGGTATGCCAGCGTTGTTTTTCCAACAACACTGGAATATTGTCGGGGAGGAAGTGATTTCTTTTATCCTAGGGTTACTTAACGGCGCCCACTTTCCCGAGGGCTTTAACCACACTTTTATTTCACTTATTCCCAAAGTTACTAATCCTTTCCGCATGAAAGATCTTCGTCCTATTAGCTTGTGCAATGTGATCTACAAGATTTTGTCCAAGGTGTTGGCGAACAGGTTGAAGATGATACTGGAGAAGGTGGTTTCGGAAACTCATAGTGCTTTCGTTCCTGGAAGGCTCATTACGGATAATGTGTTAGCAGCTTTTGAGCTTTTTCACTTTATGAAGCACAAAAAGAAGGGCAAGAAGGGATACATGGCTCTCAAGCTAGACATGGCTAAGGCTTACGACAGAGTGGAGTGGTATTTTCTAGAGAGCTGCATGCGTCGGTTGGGTTTTGAGGAGAGATGGGTCTCGTTGATCATGAGATGTGTCTCAAGCGTTTCGTTCTCGGTTTTGATGGATGGCAGCCCGACCCACACTTTTCTGCCGACGAGGGGATTGAGACAGGGGGACCCTCTCTCCCCATATCTCTTTCTCTTAGTGGCAGAGGGCTTCTCATCGATCATCAGAGAGCGGGAGCGCGAAGGCAGGATTCAGGGTATTCGTATTGCTCGGACGGCCCCGGTTGTTTCGCATCTGTTTTTTGCTGATGATAGTATCCTCTTTACTCAGGCTTCTTGTCAACAAGCGCACGAGATCGTTGATATTCTCCATCGGTATGGAGCAGGTTCGGGTCAACAAGTAAACCTGAGTAAGTCTGAGGTTTCTTTTAGCAAGAATGTCGAGGCGGATCGAAGGGAGGCTATTCAAGAGATTTTGAATGTTCCTGAAGTCGAAAAGCATGAAAAATATTTGGGTCTTCCGACGATGGTTGGTAGATCGAAAAAAGTGATTTTTGGCAGCCTCAAGGATCGGGTGTGGAAGAAAGTTAAGGGATGGAAAGCTGGTTTTCTCTCTCGGGCAGGTAAAGAGGTGCTTATAAAGTCTGTTATTCAATCCCTGCCAACTTATGCTATGTCTTGCTTCCTCTTGCCTAAGAGCCTTTGCCATGAGCTGGAACAATTGATGAGTAGTTTTCTTTGGGGCGGAAACAACCAGTCTCGTAAGATCCACTGGATGAGTTGGAGCAAAATGTGTAAGCCTAAATCGCGAGGGGGCTTGGGTTTCCGAAATATGGCTTTGTTTAATTTAGCTTTGCTTGCAAGACAAGGTTGGAGATTGATGAAGGAACCTAATTCTCTGGTGGCAAGGTTGTTGAAGGCAAGGTATTATCCTCGCTCTGACTTTTTACATGCGTCGGTTGGCTATAATCCAAGCTACTGCTGGAGAAGTATCTGCTCGGCGAGGTCAGTCCTTGAGAAGGGGTGCTTTTGGGAGGTTGGTAATGGTAGGGATATTCGTGTTTGGAAGGATAGGTGGATCCCCAGACCTTCCTCTTTCAAACTTCTTGGAAATTTCCGTAATGGTGATCCCGAGCTGCATGTTTGTGATCTGATTGATTGGAATTCCAGAGCTTGGAAGCAGGATGTGATCAAGGAGTTGATGTTGCCTTATGATGAGGAGGCTGTTTTGGATATTCATCTTGTCGATGTGTGCGTACCTGACCAGATTGTTTGGTTTTTCACTGAGGATGGTTCTTTTACTGTGAAGTCGGCCTATAGGCTGTTGGAGCGTGATTATCATTTGCAGGCGAATGTAGGGGAGTCTGCTGATTCGGCGTCTGCTTCAAGGGTCTGGAAGAAGTTGTGGAAGTTAGAGGTGGTTCCGAGAGTCATCTCCTTTCTTTGGCGAGCTGGGAATGATCTGTTGCCGTGCCTGCAAAACCTCCAGAGAAAGGGTGTTGTTGACGAAGCGCGCTGCTGTCTGTGTGGCCTTGAGGAATCAGTGCTCCATGCGGTCCGTGATTGTATTTTGCCGACGGAAGTTTGGGACCGTTCGTTGGCAGGTTTGGGTGAGTCTGCCCGCTCTTTCTTGGATTGGGCTGATCGGGTTGTGCTGCTTCCTAACGAAGACAAGATCTGGTGGGCGGCTCTGTGCTGGAGCCTTTGGAAGGCAAGGAACTTGGTGATTTTTGAGGGGAGAAGTATTGGAGCAGAGGAGGTTTTTCATGAGGGTTCGAAGATAGTGGAAGAAGCCAGTAAGAGTAGCAAGTACCGGATCGAGGCTGTGCGTGCGCCGAGAGCTAAGTGGCAGCCACCGCCCCAGGGATGGATTAAAATCAATGTTGATGCCTCCGTTTGCGGGAAGGAGTGTGGTATTGGAATTATTGCTCGTGACGAGGTGGGTGGGCTGGTGTTTGCTGGTGCGAAGAGAATTCAAGGCGGTTCCTCGGTGGCGATTGCTGAAGCTGAAGCGGCGAAATGGGGCATTGAGAAAGGGATTGATTTGGGGCTGAGGAAGGTGATCATCGAGTCTGATTCTTCCAAGGTGGTGCAGCAAGCAAATGGAATGAAGTTGGCCTCTAATGTTCTTGGCACGATTATGGCGCTGGTAGTTGAAAGGAGCTTGGACTTCTCCGAATGCAAGTGGGTGCATGTAAGGCGGGAGGCAAATGCAGCTGCAAATTGGTTGTGTAGGTGAAAGCCTAGTCTTCCTTTCTTTGTTTTTAACAATTTTCATTTCCCTTTGGATTTTTATGGTGTATTGGAGACTGATTTGGAGTTAATTGAATAAAGCTGCTATCCTTTTGATCAAAAAAAAAAAAAAAAACGGAACAACTTGGAGGGGCATATATTCTCCCCTAAAACCACTTAAGAATAAATGTAAGACTTACTCTCTATTTTTTGGTCGAAGACTTGCTTCAACTAGTTTAACCCTTCGTCATGTACGGACAACTTTAATAAATTTAATTTACTAGATACATTAATAAGAAAAATACTATATCGACAAAATTTATTTATTTGAACAAAGATTTAGACAAAAATAATTTGTAAAATATTATAAAGATATTCAAGTATATGATCCAAAATCTAAACTCTCATAATAAATATATAAGATTTTCAACTAATATATTTTATTAGATAAGATAAAATCTTTGAAATCATTTGAAATTCACCTACTTTAATTTAAAAGATCATGTTAACTAATTTAGAGGCTTAATACATCAGGAGACCCCTGTACTTTAATGTTTTTTTTCCTATAGACCCCTCCACTTAAAATGTTCTATTAGGCCCCTCTACTAATATGAATTTGTTTTGTTGAACCCCTCATCACTAATCATTTGTTATGTAAAACAATCGAATACTGACTTGGCTCTCATAATTAATGACTAATCATTATATCATCCAAATTTATATCACATACGACTTCACTAGCTGTATAAACCACGTATGATAACATAATATATCAGATACGGTGGTTCATTTTCTGTATTGAGCCTATCTTATTGTTGTAATTGTAACTAATAGAGTCTGATGTGGCTTAAAATTGGATTACATGACGATGACTCATCAATTATGGGAGCCAAGTCAGCATGTGTTTGTTTTATGTAACGAAAAATCAATGATGGGGGGTTTAATAGAACAAATTTAACTAGGTAGAAGGGTCTAATAGAACATTTTTAAGTAGAGGGGTCTGTTGGGAAAAAATGTTAAAGTACAGGCCGGGGTCTCCTGATGTATTAAGCTCAAATTTAGATATAGATTCTTAGATAGAAAATCCTATACATATAATTATGGTCTAGATTATTTGTTTAAAAAAATACGAATTATATTTCAAAAATATGTTATTTTTGTTTAAGAAATAATTGAAGGATTATATATAAGAAATTACATTTCGATTTTATCATTATTTTTTGCATAAATGAAAAGATCATGTTTTATTAAACTAGATAAAAAATCTTATACATATAGATATAGTCTAGATTTTTTGTATATAGAATCTGAATTACATTTCAAAAAAATCGAATTTTATTGCTAAAATATATTGTATTTGTTCAGAAATATTTGTAGAATTATTATTTAGAAATTACTTTCCGATTTTGTCTTGGTTTTTTTTGTTTGAGTGTGAGATAATGTTTTATTAAATAATTTTATATATTAGAATATCATAAATTATTATATAAAGGATGAATAAATGAACTATTTTATAATATACATGCCACATGACAAAATTCTTTGTGAATACATTGACTCCGCTTGATACAATAATATTATAGATGAAGGTAAAAAAATAATATACAAATTTTATTTACCTAAATATGAACTCTCTATAAATAAAATCTATCTTAAACTAAGCTAATTTAAACTTCAAGAAGTTACTTTAACCACCAATCATCAATATATATATATATACTTCTAAACCTGAAGCAGTTAAGGGCAGTTTCGTCAATACGAATTTTTAAACCGCCCATCCTATTTTTATTTAAGTGATTAAATATGACAAATTTCTATCCATTCATATCTATACATAAATATCTTGATATCATATTTTTAATAACTGTTTTTAATATTAATTTTCTATCCATTTGTGTAGCACAGGATAAGTTATAACCTCTATATATACATATGAAACACAAACACGAACACAAACACAAACACGTAATTACTTAACAAAATTTCTCCGAGTCCAAGAAATTTGTAGGTTCGGTGGCCTTCTCTAATTTCTCTACTTTCTGATCGTAGTTAATTGTTGGATTTGTATGTTTATATTCGTTACTTTCTGTTATTGGTCTACATTAAGTACCAATATAGTCGGTCAATGTATGTTATTGGCCTTCTCTACTTTCTGATCGGGGTCATAATGTATGTTTAAAATATTGGATTTCTCCACGAGTCTTTCTATTGGCGTCAATGTATGTCGTTTGGATTCCACGAGTCTTTGATATATTTTTTAACAATATATACATTCATTTCGGGCAGTAGAGATAGTTTACCTATCTTTTGTCATTAAGTTCCGACCAAAAAAAATCTTTTGTCATTAAGTAATAGTCGGTGTTTTGGTCATAATGGTTGAAGCAATTAAGGGCAGTTTTGTAATTAAGATTTTTGTAAATTA
Source organism: Polygonum maritimum (assembly GCA_963924305.1). Classification (NCBI taxonomy): domain Eukaryota; kingdom Viridiplantae; phylum Streptophyta; class Magnoliopsida; order Caryophyllales; family Polygonaceae; genus Polygonum; species Polygonum maritimum. The sequence goes on from OZ002735.1 coordinate 24,719,011, forward strand.
TACATTCTATTTTTATTAAATGACTTTTATATTAATTTTCTATCCATTTATATTAAATAGATTTAATAGATTACAAGTAGATATTTACTTTATCTTTCAAATATATCTATTAAAATTATAACAATGATATCGATCAAATATTTATCTTGGTACAAACAGAATCCATGATTAAAATATTTATTTTAGTTTACATAAAAAAATGCGTATCAAATTTCTTTTACATATTAAAATTACCATTTTAATAACAAAGGTATCGATCAAGTATTTATCTTGGTACATTACAATCCATGATTAAAATTTATTTTATTTTACATCAAAAAATACGTATCAAATGTGTTTTTATTAGATCAAGATAATGTTTTAGATTAATTCTATCTTTTATGATAACTTTCTATCCTTTATACTGATATGGCTTGAGGCCCAAGTTTGTCTTTGTAATCTATAAACACCTACTACGGTTGAGAATAAAGAGATCAATCTTTTTCCTGGAAATTACTTCCTCAGTTTGTTTTAACAGTTTTACATATTATAACTACCAAAATATGGAGCTCTTCTACATAGATATATAAAATAAGTTTATACCCAAAATTAAATCTTATATATTAGTGATATATGGGTTTATTGAAATATTTATTTAATTTATATTAAAAAAATATACATTACAAATAAGATAGATATTTACATCTCTATCTTCTTTATTGTAATATAATACATGATATATCCATACATCTTTTTTTTAATAGAAAGTGAATTGAATATATATATATAAAAACTTTCATGTACATATTCTTAATTTTATCTTGATTTTTTGAATAAAAACTTACATAAATAGCATGTATTAAATTTGTTAATTTTATCCATATACCAAACACCATAAAGATAGATCTTTGTCCCTATGTATTCACATGAGACTTAATTAAAGGTTGTATAAATAATTTTCATTGGTATTATTTTTCGTTATTCATCTTTTGGTGTAAAAATTTAATTATAAAATTTTTTATAATTTCTTAATCCAAATATGCAAATTTATCGTATATGTATGGAGATGGTTTTATAATTGTTAATATTATAAAAAATTATCAATGCATCGAGAATAAACTATTAGTTAAGTCGTTTTGATGAGTCGGTCATTTTGATTTCGATTAAAGTACAAGGATGGGAGATATATATGGACAATAAACCTATTTATGGGGTCGATTTGGTAGGGTGGTCATTTTGGGTTCGAATTGTGTACTTGTTTGGACCGTTATGTGTGAAGAATAACCCAATTAATATGGTCGATTTTATAGCTTGGTCATTTTGAGTACAGATTGAATATAAGTTTGGGTTGTTATACGTGAAGAATAAATCTATTTATGGGTTGATTCTATATGTTGGTCTTTTTGAGGTCGGATTGAGCATAAGTTTAGGTTTTTAGATGTGGAGAATAAACCTATTTATGGGTCGGTTATGTATATTAGTCATTTTGAGTTTCAATTGAGTACAAGTTTAGACTATTGCTTATGGAGAATAAAGCTATTAATATGGTAGGTTCGGTATATTGGTCATTTTAAGTTTGGATTGAGTACAAGTTTGAGTTGTTATACGTGAAAAATAAGTCTACTAATGAGATTAGTTTAGTGGGTTGATCATTTTGAGTTTGCATTGAATACACATTTGGATGTTATATATGGAGAATATATCCATTAATAAGATCGGTTCGGTAGGTTGTTAATTTGAATTCATATTTACAAGTTTAAGTCGTTGAAATATATATATATATATCAATTGGATAGGGTCATTGCAACTTTGGTTCAGTTGGGTTCAGATTAGTCGGTTTAGTTCGATATTGGATATACGTTCACGTCATTAATTTATGGGCCAAGTCGTTATCGTTTTCTTACATTTTTCAGTTGACCAATTGGTGACGGGAGACGACTATTTTACGCATCCGATCCGTTTGACACAAACATTTTGGACTAGCTTGATAACAAATGAAAGTTATTTTTATTTATTTATTTTAATAATAAAATGTATATATATTCATATAATTTAATATATACCATCTTAAAGTTAGAAATATGACATTACGTTACAATATCGTAAATAATATGTATATTAATATATTATATTTTTCATTTAAAAGAGTTATCGGACAAGCACCAATTGGTCAATTTTAAATGATATAGTTTTCACAATTCTTATCAAATTCAAATAAATTATATATTTAATTTATAATACTTATATCATATACTCCCTCCGTTTCACAATAAGTGTCGTTTTAGTTCTCAACACAGTTTTTAAGAAAAGCAATCATTCACTTTAAAACTTACAACTTTTTCTTAATCTTACCTCTCATTACATTTCTTTGGCCAATGAATGAACAACTTTAGTCAACAAATACACATTCCAATAAAAATTATCATAATTCACCCCTAATAAATCACTTTGAAAACCTAAAACGACACATATTATGAAACAAATTTTAAGTGCTAAAACGACACTTATTGTGAAACGGAGGGAGTATAAACTAATATATTTTAAATTTTATTAAAAAAGCCTCGGGCAAGGCCCGGTTAATAACTAGTGTATAAGGAAACATCTTCTTCACACACATGTTCCCGCTTACCCTTTCTACAAACAATTATTGCACCTTTGCATTGATCTTAGTATCACCTTTTAGAATCAGTAAACACACAAATTGTTTGTTCTCTTTCTTTTTTTATCGGAAAACGGAGGGATCCCCTGCGATATTATTGAAAAACAATTCTAGTCTTGCCCATTAAGGGCTACAATATCAGAAGCAACAATTTGAGCAAGCTCATTAGGAACATTAGAGAACTCTAAAACATCAGAAACTAAGGAAATGGCATAGTTTGCTAAAAAGTCAGCAGCTTTGTTGGCCGACCTCCTCACCCAAGTGATTCTGGTAGTCCAAGTAGGAAGATGAAGCAGCTGACAACACTCTTCAATCAGGAAAAAATCAGGGTGCATTTGCAGCTACTTGTTATTGATGGAGTTCACCGCTGTCTCCGAGTCAGACTCAAAAAGAAGTCGAGCTACTCCTAATCTGTGCGCCAGCTCTAATCCTCGACAAATGGCCCATAACTCAGCTGTCAAGGAGTTGCATACACCACATTGAAAAGCAAAATCCGAATGATCTCTCCATTGCTGTCACGCAAGAGTCCGCCACCGCTGGCCGGACCCGGATTGCCTTTAGAACAAATTGTTTGTTCTCTAGGCTTTTCCTGGTGATTGAACATTTCTTTTGTTCCACATTCTTTTGGTTTTGAAACACTTAACACACAAATTAAAACACACATGTATTAGAATCATCAAACCTAGATTGAGAGAAAATATCATCTCAACACTTGTGTCACATGGTAATACCATGTGAAAAAAAATTTAATAGGTTAGAAGGAAATGTAACACAAATGTGTAAAGCAGTCGGAGAGGTAATACAAAAAAATTTAATACTCCCTCCGTTTCATAATAAGTGTCGTTTTAGAACTTAAAATTTGTTTCATAATATGTGTCGTTTTAGGTTTTCAAAGTGATTTAATAGGGGTGAATGATGATAATTTTTATTGGAATGTGTATTTGTTGACTAAAGTTGTTCATGCATTGGCCAAAAAAATGTAATGAGTGGTAAGATTAAGAAAAAGTTGTAAGTTTTAAAGTGAATGATTGCTTTTCTTAAAAACTGTGTTAAGAGCTAAAACGACACTTATTATGAAACGGAGGGAGTAGTTTAGAAGGAAATGTAACACAAAATTTTTTTACATATGTTTAATAATCTTCACTATGAAACATGCTAGTGTTGTAAATGTTTATATATTGTTTATTATGAAAGTCATTCATACTTTGTCAAATCAAGAAAAGTGATTGGATGTAAGAAACAAAAAAGGAAAAAGTACTAAAGTTACAAAAAAAAGACTCTCCATGATACAATAATTAATTTACTATGTAAGGGGAATGAATAAGATTCAAAAATTGAAGTTTATCTTAACAAAAACGCAAACATATATATTTACAAATACTCTTAATAAATATTTCCTTAATGATTATAACTACAACAAAAAGATATCAGTGTTCCTCGAATGATACAGATCATGATGACAATCAAGGAAAATGATTAAGGCATGGGAATGCTCGAATTTGTTTGTTCACATCCAAATCCAACCTGGACAAACTTTACTGTAAGACAATTATATATATTTTTATATAATTGACGTCGAGTTCTTTCAAAATACCTGATTCAAAGATGTTCAACTTCATAGTTTACGTCAAGCTAAAAGTTCAACGAGAAGGTAATGGATGTATTTTATTGATGCTTGAACGCGCTCATATCGAAATAGACAACTTTTGTTATCTTATCTTATGTATTAGATTTTATACTATTGGATCATTAGTAGCTTAAGGGAGTAAGGACGCTTCTTAGGGATGGCGTCCTTATGCAGCGGAAAATATCTTAAAAAGTAAAATGCAAAGAAAACACAATTTTTGGACGAACTCAAGATTTCTAGAGAAACCCCACTTAGACCAAGTAGTCTATATGGGTAAACCTCTATCTCCGAAGAGGATTTTGAATGACTTCGCTTTACTTGTTATTAAGCGGGTCCTTACAACTCTTACAAGACGAATTTCACTCTTCTCTAATCTATAGATTCCGTCCGTATAGATTATTAGTGAAATCCCTATCAGCTCTAGCTTGTAACCTAACACTCAAAAGCAAGATACAAGGAAACCAAACCTTGCGTGTTTATCAGTGCCTTCGAAAACACTTCTCTAGTTCTTACTCAATACAAATAGTTTTGTGATTTGGTTTAAACTTCTTCTCTGATTGAACACACTCTATCACTCTTGTTCTTGAGATTTTCTTCATGTTTTAATTTGATAGCTCTTGAGAGTGTGCGGAAGAAGTCACCTCACAATAAATACAAAGGGTTGTATTTATAGTGGGTGGTTAAGGGTTCTTATCCTAGGACACTTATGCCCCTCTGGCGTCCCTAGAGACAAGATTTGAGATGTCGATTTCTCCATGTTGTACAATGTTGTCTTCATCCGAAAGTCAGCTCCTTCATAGGCTGGGGAGCTTCCACATGTTATATTGGGATGATGTGGAAAGCGACGTCCTGGCTTCAAACTTCTTTGTCTTTTGATAACCGAAACTTCTGAGGACTACGACCGTCTATGATGTCACATTTCTTAAGCAGCCTTGTCTGAATTTGAACACGACATTTTGGCGCGCGTTCCTACTTCGATAAGGATGGCGTCCACATCTCGCAGAAACTCATTCTTGTTCTTTGACATGAAGCTCTTTGCGTCCCTACTCCTTAGAGACGACTTATCACTTGTTGTACTTTTCTTCATGATCGTCTCTAGATGAATTCCTGAAATACACACTTGGACAACTTATTAGAAAACATTGAGTTTGTCATTATCAAAACTAGGGACGAAGATCGTTGATCCGGTGTTAATGACTGATGTTCCAATACCATTCCAACAATTTCCCCCTTTTTGATGATGAAAAACCCTTAGTAAAATAAACACAGATTAAAGCTTAAAGCTTGAGAAAACTTTTAGGAATGTCCTTTTGGACTTAGCATTTTCAATGTGATTAAGTTTTCTCAAGTTCTCAATTTTGTTCAATGTTTTCTGTTTTGGTTGGAGAAAAATTTTCTTTGTGTGAGAGTCCATTAGGACTTAGCTTAAATTCCCCCTTAACACTTGCATATTCTAGATATCTTTCAACAACGCATCTTTGTAAAACTATACTTCCCCCTTTTGGCATCATCGAAAAGGAAAACAAGTCTTAAAACTGTTAGCACCAAATCATAATTATAAGTTAGAACGCTTAAACACATATGGATGCAAACATGGGGACTTCATTCATAGCCATCACGCTTATACACATACAGACCCAAAACCTTTGACCCTTCTTTCTAAATAGGGGTGTCCGAGGAACTTTCTCTTCTAATTTACTCATTGCCCATTCCCGTAAGGCCGAATTGTTTGGCCTTTTCTTCTCTATGTCCGCTCACACTTAGTTGACCTATGACGTGGTAAAGAAAAGAAAGTACAAAAGACTAGTAAGTGGAGCACACCGCAAAAAGATTCTAAATATGACAAGTCCCCTTTGGATTTGAGAAGAATAAAATGAAGAATGGAAATGAAACGTAATAAGACGTTTCTAACTCTAGTTTCAGATGAGCTTCTCCTAATTATATTTGATAATAGAATAGGGCCGCTTACTCTAACTTAGAGTCCACTTTTTTCTCCGTCCATGAAGCGTATGAATTTCCTTGAATGTAGATATATAGACCAAAAGAGGGAATGAAGGGACAAGAATAGGAATTATAGTAGCATTGGAAAAGGGGCACTTGTGGGAACATATCTACTAACGAACCATTTCTATAGTATAGATGTTGCCTTGCCACAAGGCAGAAACATGGAAGTCACGAAAAAGAAAACGTTATGCAGTTGGACCACCTGGTCTATTCGTTCGAGTTTTGCTTCTCGAGAGAAGATAAAAGGCTAAAAATGAAAGTGTTCGCCAGGCATACCTAAGTTGTACGCATCTCATTAAGCCGACCATTAATGACTAGTTCGAAGACCAGGAACGATCTTTATGATCAAATAAGGGATAAGACCACTCTTAGAAAGATGAAAAAAAAACAAACAATCATAGTTCCCAACTCCAACTACTTCGTAGGCAAGGTACTTTTCTGTTTGAATAGGGGATTGCCGTTTTGGTTGAAGTTCCCAACTCCAGCTACTTCCCAGATCCAAAATCAGACTTGACCCGAAATCCAACATAGCTAAAATCTGACTCTTATGAAATTGGAACGAATTACCGATCAAACTTGTCCAATTTCCTCCCTTGATTAAATCAATACCTCACTGATCAAACTTGAAATAGGCTTGACCCATTCGATTGACACCCCTAACTACACTGCAGGGAAGGTATAGCTTATTTTTTGGGTTATGTTTTAACTAACTTAAGCTTCAATACATTTACATGCAACAACTAGCTACGCACGGAATGCATATGTAGGAGTACGTTGATTTAACAATATTTGTATAAATTTAAATAGACTATTTTTATAGTTCTACCAATATTGTGATGGATATTTTGAACAATGTATTATTTTTTTTCAAATAAAAGGGTAAATATATTAACGAAAAAAAGAGTTATAGAGAAGCTAGATAACTAGCTATTTACAACTTGATCATCAAGCTCAATTCCAGTTCTCTCCATAAACCAACATGTTTCTCTAGATCTTTTCCTCCATCTAGCCTTAAGACAATTTCTAATGTGCCTTATACAAATGCTAGTGCACTCCTCAATGGTTACAACTCTATTATTGAACACAAGCTCATTCCTAGATCTCCAAACTTGGTAAATAACAACGCAATGACAGTGGTTCCATAAGCAAAAAGCTAAGCTCTTATTACCCTTCAAAGTAACAGCTTGAGTAATCCAAGCGTCGATATTCGCACTTCGTCTTCCAATTCTGGCCCACCGGAGAACACCAGAAATAACTCTTCTTGAATACTCACATTCGAACCAAAGGTGGCTGCTGGTTTCTTGGATTTGAGCACTGCAAAGTGTTAGGGTCGCAATTGTGCTTCCCACATCGAGAATTGGTGGGAAACCAAGCTCATTTATAAGTACATGGGTTACTCCTCCTATTGCCATTTGATTTTGGGATGGAACCCCATGGGCTTGCGAGTTGGGCTTGGCAATGGGGCCGTCTCCCCTCTAATAAGTGGTATCAGAGCCGATGGTTCGGCTTAGGGACCAGGAGGGTTCACCGTTATCGGTTGTGAGGGATTCACAATTGAGGGGGTGATTGTTAGGGTTGCAATTGTGCTTCCCACGTAGAGAATTGGTGGGAAACCAAGCTCTCTTATAGGTACATGGGTTACTCCTCCTATTGCCAATTGGTTTTGTGATGGAACCCATGGGCTTGTGAGTTAGGCTTGGCAATGGGGCCGTCTCCCCTCTAATAAGTGGTATCAGAGCCGATGGTTTGGCTTAAGGACCAGGAGGGTTCACCATTATCGGTTGTGAGGGATTCACAATTGAGGGGGTGATTGTTAGGGTTGAAATTGTGCTTCCCACATCGAGAATTGGTGGGAAACCAAGCTCTCTTATAAGTACATGGGTTACTCCTCTTATTGCCAATTGGTTTTGGGATGGAACCCCACGGGCTTGTGAGTTGGGCTTGACAATTGGGCCCGTCTCCCCTCTAACAAGCAAGCGAGCAGCTGTCATCTTGGATTATGCCCCAACTCAACATTCTGTCCTTGGTGCTAGCGCCTCCCTACAGGATTTTCCAAGCCATAAAACTGACCCGAGGCGTGTTCAAACCTTTCCAAATCAAATCTTTCCAGGGAACACTGCCACTCCTCTCCCTAATGCTGTCATATAGTGCCCTGCTGTCCATCCGTCCATGCTTAGACGTTAAAAGTAGAGGAGTAGAATTACCTTCAAGTGACCCGGTGGATTCATCCCTTAGCTTCAAAACAGATTGCCACACACCACTTGAAGATTTATTTTTCTGAACTGCCTAGATGCTCTTCCTTCTTAGGTGTGTTTTCTTTACCCATTCATGCCACACCGAATCCGAATTTGTGGAAGCATCATACAACAACTCCGCCACATTAGCCTTGTTCCAAGAATAAATTTCTTTGAGCCCCAGCCCACCTTCCTCCTTGGGTTTACAGACTTTCCTCCAGGCCACTGGTGCTTTACTACCTTCGCTCTTCCCACTCCATGAAGTTGCGGAGCACCTTGTTGATCTCTTTTATAATAGACTTCGGTAGTGATAGCAAACAAGATGATGAAGATCCACGAGATGTTGAAGAGTTGATGACGGCTCCAATTCAAGGTCCAATGACGAGAAGCCGAGCTAAGAAGATCATCCAAGGAACGTCCATTGCACTCAAGTGTCTCTTTTCAAGAATGGAAGAGTCTAGGAAGACGAAGTGGGTCACTTACTTGCAAGGAGCCTAAGACGAGCGACCTAGAGAAGGAAGATCCTCTCAGGATCGACCCCCCAGGGGGTCGAGATCGACCCTCCCAGGGTCGAGCCTGAGGGTCGTCCGAACGCGTCCGACTGGTTTCCTTGTGTAGCTTGTGTCCCAAGTTGTTTCCTTTTATTGTTATCAAACTATTTCCATATTTTGGTTTTCTAGATTTGCAATTATTATTATGAGATATTATTTATATCTTATGATAATAATTTAGGATTTTTTTTTCTAGGATAGAATAAATACTCTAGTTTTCCCTTATTTGTTTTTCAGCGTATTTTGAGAAGAGAACTCTGTTCTCTTCCTGCGCCCTATGTGATTCACGACATTGAGAACTAGTTTGATTTATGCCAGCTTTGCTTTGATTCATTCAAGTGTTCATTCTCGCGAGTTTGTTGATTGTGTTCCAATTCGAGAAGTTCAAGGCTTTACTTGGTGCAAGGTCTAGATCCGTTTCCGTTCGCGATTGTGTGACGTCAAGGAGCCATCTTCTAGCGTGTCATACATCAAGTGGTATCAGAGCTGAATTATCCCACTTATGACAAAGAATTGTATGCCTTGATTCGGTGCTTGAAGACATGGCAACATTATCTTTGGCCTAAGGAGTTTGTTATACACTCGGACCACGAAGCTCTCAAGTACTTGAAGAGCCAAGCTCGGCTCAATAGGAGACATGCGAGATGGGTGGAGTTCATGGAGACTTTCCCATATGTGGTGAAGTACAAGAAGGGCAAGGACAACATCATCGCCGACGCCCTATCTAGGAGGTATGTACTTCTATCATCTCTTGATGCAAAAATTCTTGGTTTTGCTTTGATTAAGGAGCTTTATGCTAGTGATCCTTTCTTTGGTAACATTTATGATCATTGCATGACTAAGGGCCCTATGAATGCTTTCTTTGTAGACGATGGCTATTTGTTTAAGAAAGGGAAATTATGCATACCATTGTCTTCCATTCGTAGGTTGCTTACTAGAGAAGTCATGAAAGTCGAGGGCATAGGGGTTTAGATAAAACTTTAGAAGGACTTAAAGAGCACTACTATTGGCCTAACATGTCACGTTATGTGCAAAAATTTGTTAATAGTTATGTTGTTTGTCATAAAGCTAAATCTAGACTTAATCCCTTTGGCTTATATCAACCTCTTTCTATTCCTAGTGCTCCTTGGGAGGATATCTCTATGGATTTCATTGTGGGTTTTCCTAGGACTAGAAGGGGTAGTGATAGTATTTTTGTAGTGGTTGACCGATTTTCAAAGATGGCACATTTCATACCTTGTCACACTACCGATGATGCTTCTATGATTGCTAACTTGTTCTTTAAAGAGGTGGTTCGTCTAAATGGTATTCCTCTTACCATTGTATCGGATCGTGATGCAAAGTTTCTTAGCTATTTTTGGAAGTGTCTTTGGCATAAGATAGGTACGAAGTTGCTCTTCTCTACATCATGTCACCCTCAAACGGATGGACAAACCGAGGTAACAAATCGAACTCTTGGAGCTCTTCTTCGTACTATGGTTAAGACTAACCTTAAAATGTGGGAAGAAGTTTTGCCTTTTGTGGAGTTTGCTTACAACAGGTCAATCCATTCCGCCACTAAGAAGACGCCATTTGAGGTGGTGTATGGGCTGAATCCCAAGACGGCTAGTGATATGGCGCCCCTTCCATACAAGGTCAAGCCGCACGAGGGTGCGTTAGACCGTGTAGAGTACATTCGGCGCATCCATGAGGAAACAAGGAGGAATTTGGAGCTCAAGGCCGAGAGATACAAGGCGCTTGCGGATCGTGGAAGGAAGGAGATGCTCTTTGAAGAAGGCGATCTTGTATGGGTGCACTTAAGAAAGGAACGTTTCCCTCATGCTCGAAACAACAAGCTCAAGCAAAGGGGAGATGGACCATTTCGAGTGATCAAGAAGCTTGGACCGAATGCTTATGAGTTGGAGTTGCCCGATGAGTATGGCGTCCATCCTGTGTTTAATGTTTCGGATTTGTCACCATTCATACCCGATGACGACTCCGACATTGAACCGAGGACGGTTCAACATTTAGTGGAGGAGAATGATAGCAAACAAGATGATGAAGATCCACGAGATGTTGAAGAGTTGATGACGGCTCCAATTCAAGGTCCAATGACGAGAAGCCGAGCTAAGAAGATCATCCAAGGAACGTCCATTGCACTCAAGTGTCTCTTTTCAAGAATGGAAGAGCCTAGGAAGACGAAGTGGGTCACTTACTTGCAAGGAGCCTAAGACGAGCAACCTAGAGAAGGAAGATCCTCTCAGGATCGACCCCCCAGGGGGTCGAGATCGACCCTCCCAGGGTCGAGCCTGAGGGTCGTCCGAACGCGTCCGACTGGTTTCCTTGTGTAGCTTGTGTCCCAAGCTGTTTCCTTTTATTGTTATCAAACTATTTCTATATTTTGGTTTTCTAGATTTGCAATTATTATTATGAGATATTATTTATATCTTATGATAATAATTTAGGATTTTTTTTCTAGGATAGAATAAATACTCTAGTTTTTCCTTATTTGTTTTTCAGCGTATTTTGAGAAGAGAACAGAGTTCTCTTCCTGCGCCCTATGTGATTCACGACATTGAGAACTAGTTTGATTTATGCCAGCTTTGCTTTGATTCATTCAAGTGTTCATTCTTGCGAGTTTGTTGATTGTGTTCCAATTCGAGAAGTTCAAGGCTTTACTTGGTGCAAGGTCTAGATCCGTTTCCGTTCGCGATTGTGTGACGTCAAGGAGCCATCTTCTAGCGTGTCATACATCAGGTAGGATGAAGAGTTTGCACCAGTATTGGGGAATACCGTAGAAAACAGCCCGAACAATGTCAAGCCGACCTGCATATGATAAGTGCCTAGCAGCCCATCCATCTACCTTGTTCTTAATCTTAGAGACGAGCACATTGCATTTAGCTCTAGAACTGCAAAGAGGCACACCAAGATATTTAACCGGAAGGTCACCTTTATTCATTCCCATGATTGCACAGATATCATCTTCCAAAGGGCTCGCCATGCCCGCACAAAAGACTTTTGACTTGCTCAGGTTCATCTCCAGCCCAGCGCAGCTACTGAAATCATAAGGACAGTTCTGATAGTTCTGATGGAGTCCAAACTCCCATGGGAAAATAAGAATAGGTCATCGGCAAAGCACAGATTTGTAATTCCTGCTCTTTTACATCCCGGATGAAATTTAACCTTGTTTTCTTCCGCTTTCACTTTGAGAGCTCGACTCAGATATTCCATAATGATCACGAAGAGATAAGGAGAGAGAGGATCCCCTTGTCTCAAACCTCTTTCAGCCTTAAAGAATCCGCATAATTCTTTCCCCACTTTGATGGTAAAATGACAGCTTGTAATACATTCTCTTATCCATCCCACCATAACAGGGTGGAAGTTTAGCTCTTCTAGCATCTTGAATAAGAAATTCCAGCTGACCGTATCAAAAGCCTTCTTCAAATCAATCTTCATGGCACATCTAGGACTGATGTATTTTCTAGCATAACGTTTGACAATGTCTTGGCAAACCGCAATATTATGGCGGATGCTCCTACCCTTGATGAAAGCTCCCTGATTTTTATCAATGTACTCCCTCCGTTTCATAATAAGTGTCGTTTTAGCTCTTAACACAGTTTTTAAGAAAAGCAATCATTCACTTTAAAACTTACAACTTTTTCTTAATCTTACCACTCATTACATTTTTTTGGCCAATGCATGAACAACTTTAGTCAACAAATACACATTCCAATAAAAATTATCATCATTCACCCCTATTAAATCACTTTGAAAACCTAAAACGACACATATTATGAAACAAATTTTAAGTTCTAAAACGACACTTATTATGAAACGGAGGGAGTATTATTTTTCCTTACATCCAAATGTCTTGTCTCTGACCTTATTAATTATTATATGAAAATATCCATAGCTTTTTTCGATCAGATGAAAATATCCATAGCTTTAACCCTTGTATGTATAACATTTAAGAAAAGAAGGGAAAAAACCATAACAAAGCTACTCATAAAAGTCTCATTTGGAGGATTCATGAGTCTGAATCAGGACGTAAGGTTATTGATCCTTGTCAGATGTCACGTCTGATATTGTGTTGCATTTGTATTTGATCAGAAGCATATATGTAAGTACATGTATACATTTCAAAGAACTGGGCAATGTGGTCATGTTGGAATTTGCATCATCAGCAGTTATAATTGTTGAATGGCTTATTAGTTAGTCAATGGTCATAATCATCAGTTGAACATATGAAGTTTCGTTGAATTTGCAAACTGATAATGTATAATAATAATAATGAAGTAATAATAGTCAAAATAAGACCTAGATTACGTACATTGAAGAAGCTTATAAATATCGATCAACACAATCTCATTAACCCCAACATCAAAAGCAGCACCTAGCTAGATCTCTTTGAAATTGATTACAGAACATCGATCTAATCAAAGAGGCTAGCTAGCAAGCTTGATTGGTTTCACTTCTTAACTGCTGTTCATTAGTTCACACTCACCAATCACCAAATGGGTACTCAAGTTGCTTCCGATAACTACTCTCCGAATTTCACTGTAAGCGCTTCTCGATCAATTCCTCATTCGTTTCATTAGTTCTGAAACTAACCAAATCCATCAATTTATTATTTCTTGAAATTAATTATATATGAATATCCCCATCCCTTCGATGATATTCTCAAGCTACGTTGATCGTACGTGTTTGGTTATCGATGATATTCTCACGTGACGTTGATCGTGTACTCGTTTCATTAGTTTCTTTTTTTTTTGGTCGACGTTTCATTAGTTTCTTAGTATGTATGTATGACCTCTTATTCAATCTGGGAATACGTTGAATGCAATAGATCTTTATTAATCGCACTAATCAAATCAGTAGAAAATGACCTATACGTTAACCTCGTGTCTCGACCTTTTCGTGGTCCAGTGTTATTTGTCCTAGTTTATCCTGATTCAAAATAAGAATTATATAGGTCACAAAAATGAAAGCATGTGACATTAAAGTTCTAGGAATTGTACACTTATGAAAAACATGTTTCATCAAAGAGTATTATATAGGAATTAAATTTTCCACTAATATAAAAAGGGAATGTAGAAGTAATAGAAGGTTCAAGATTATTATATGAATATTTGAGAAAATAATCTAGAATTCTATATTTTAAGAAAAATGGTAAAATAATAAAGGAAAGAAAGAAGGTACCATAAATTAGTCATTCTACACTGTTAATATTCAGCCTAGATAGATATTGAGGTTCATAATTACTTTTTTGGTTGAGGGCACTGCCCATGAGAGTCGAACCAGTGACCTCTTAACCGCTTGACTAAATGCCCGAAGGCAGAGGTTCATAATTACTAGTATTAAGTCAGGAATTCGAATATCATTATATAAGCATCTCTCACTAATTTATATAGAAAAAAAAAACATAAAACTGGTTTATATTGGACAGGGCTCCATTCTTTGGTAGACAGTTTGTATACAGCAATTAGGGTTAAATAGGGATATTGGTGTCCTACATTATTGGACCGTGCGTGTGAATGTGGTTGTAAACATAATCCTCCACGCATGTATACAAAAGAATTTGACTTTTCCTCTAGCCAAAAAAAGAATTTGACTTTTCATTTCTGCAATTCAAACGCGTTCACTTTTCAGTCCGCATTACAAATTTGTTATGACCCCAGGAAAATGAAATTGTAGAAAAAAAAAGAGAATATTACCTAAGCAAATTAAATTGAGGTACTACTACTGGGTTGTAATCAAGTTTGAAATATCTTATTAGTGTACGTACGTTTTCAATTGGACAGGTAGTTGAGTCGGATGAAGAAGCAAAGAGGCAAAAAGAGATCGAGGCATGGCTTCCGGTTACATCATCAAGGAATGGCAAATGGTATTATTCTGCATTCCACAACGTCACGGCCATGGTCGGTGCCGGAGTTCTTAGTCTTCCTCATGCCGTTGCTAACCTTGGATGGTACGTAACGTACTGATACATAATTCATTAATGTTCATACATGTATATGTATAGCGCGCCAATGTTGGATCGACACTTAATTATACGATGGCAATGATAATTGTATGTATATTGTTAGGGGGCCTGGTGTGACCATTTTGATACTGTCATGGGTCATCACATTGTACACCTTATGGCAAATGGTGGAGATGCATGAGATGGTGCCCGGAAAGCGGTTCAACAGGTACCACGAGCTGGGCCAACACGCCTTTGGCGAGAAGCTTGGATTGTGGATCGTGGTGCCCCAACAACTGATCGTCGAGGTGGGCGTGAACATAGTGTACATGGTCACCGGAGGAAACTCCTTGAAGCAGTTCCATGATCTTGTGTGTTCTAGTCCTTGCAAGCATATCAAGACCACCTACTTCATCATGATCTTTGCGTCCGCTCATTTCGTGCTCTCGCACCTTCCCAACTTCCACTCTATTTCCGGAGTGTCTTTAGCTGCCGCCGTCATGTCCCTAAGGTATGCATCGCGCGCACCATGCATCTCAATTGAAGTATGCCAATGAAGAAGCTTGAACTTAACGCGCGCAATTCTTGTGCAGCTATTCTACGATTGCGTGGGGGGCTTCAGTAAAGAAAGGAGTGCAACAAGACGTGTCCTACTCTCTAGGACACCACACCACAGCGGGAAAAGTATTCGACTTCTTCAATGCACTCGGTACAATCGCTTTCGCGTATGCCGGCCACAACGTGGTGTTAGAGATCCAAGCAACCATCCCTTCAACCCCCGAGAGGCCCTCAAAAGTCCCCATGTGGAGGGGCGTCATCCTCGCCTACATCGTTGTAGCCTTGTGCTACTTCCCGGTCGCCCTTATTGGTTATCGGGTTTTCGGGAACCAGGTTAACTCTAACATCCTCATATCACTCATGGAACCCAAGTGGCTTATCGCCATGGCTAACATGTTCGTCGTCGTTCATGTCATTGGAAGTTATCAGGTAATTAATTTTAAGATCGATCGATCAATCAATATATACTGACTAGTACGTCCCAAGTATAATATAACGTTATCATTGTCTATTATACGTACGTACGTACTTGATCGAGCCTATAACATTATTATCATGCTTAATGGGTACGTAGGTATATGCAATGCCGGTATTTGACATGATGGAGACTTTGCTTGTGAAGAAGCTACACTTTAGGCCTTCTTGGACCCTCCGATTCTTCTCAAGAAATATATATGTTGGTCAGTGCATACAAATTACTCAAGTGATCCATCGTATATATATGACGTACATATATCTAAATTTCCTAATGCATCCCCTTTAATTTTAACATGTATGTGTCAATCTAATTCGCAGCATTTACAATGTTCATTGCCATCACGTTTCCGTTCTTCGATGGGCTGCTTGGATTCTTTGGAGGATTTGCTTTTGCTCCCACATCCTACTTTGTAAGCCTTCTTATAATTCTCAAGAACGCACACTTTGTATATTACATTGTTGTATTTGTATGTCTTCTTGAAATTTGCAGCGTTTATAATACATGAGAATTAATTTCAATTATTATATTTGGTTGCAGCTTCCGTGCATAATGTGGCTCACCATCTACAAACCTCGCGTGTTCAGCTTCTCATGGATAGCCAACTGGGTAATGTAGCTTACGTAATTAATTATGTTCGTTTATTTGTGTTCTTTTTTATTTATGAAAATGTTCGTTTATTTGTTAGACAAGTCTACGCTCTTAATTACAGTAGTTGATTGATCAATCGTGAATTGCAGATTTGCATTATACTTGGAGTTCTACTAATGGTATTGTCTCCCATTGGAGGACTAAGGCAAATCATCATCGATGCCAAGACCTACAAGTTCTACAATTAGGCCATTTAACTTAACATTGAGCATGTATCATAATCATAATGTATTGCTTTCGATGATATTTTTTATTCTAATATAGGAAAATCTTAAGCTGTCTATCCGTTATAAGTAAGACAAGCCTAAATTATATTTCCATTTATATTATATCGTCCTCATACATTTTATTTTTAGTAGGAATAGATGTGAAGGATTAGATTGAAGTCAAACTCTTACTTGTCAAGAGATATTCTATTTTGTGTCATTGTATTCCCCTAGAACCGTACGATGAAAAGATTGTTATTCCAAAATTTCTTATGGATGAGGGGTGAAGTACTTCGTAGTCTCTAACGTGTTACATATTTTTACTTTTAGTCCCTGATTTTTGTACATGTTTTTTTTGGATCTCTAACATTTATAAAGTGTCACTATTTGGTCCTTTTTCAAGTTAGACTTTAAATTTAATTACAAATAATTACCCAAACTTTGTATTTATTTTCATCACAATGCCAGTATTTATATATATTTTTTATACAAACACACATCAATCATACATTTTAGGAAAAAATAAAATAGCACCCTTTATTTACACAGTTTTTTAATAGAATAAACATTTTTACATAAATACAGATTTTCAAAAAGAAAAGGTGGGTTTTAAACTAGTGTTTTTATCTACAAAATATTCTGTAATATTTATAAACTTAATAAAAAACTATTAATATCACCCATTACTTATTAATTTTTTAGAAAAAACAGATTAAAAAATCTACACTTCTTTTTCCTTTTTTATAAAAGAAAAAGTGTAAACAATGTGAATAAATAGAGATGTCAAAACTTGATCTAACTCGTCAAACCGACGTGACTTGATCGAAAAATTTAAAACCAAAACTCGAGATGTGAAACAATCAAACTCGATTGACCCAAATCCAATCAGAAAACTCATTAAGTTGGAAATTTTAGTATATTATACATAAATATAAAAGTAATTTAAAAACTACAATACTCCGTATATTTTATCTTAAATACATGAAAAATATACTACTACTCAATATTTTTATTTAATTAAAATGTTGTTACAATAATTATATAAGTTTAATGTTTTTTACCCATTGGTCAAAATTCGACCCACCGAAAACGCATAAAGACAGACCTGGATGACTCATTGCCTATAATAACAAGAACCTAACTTAACCCGAACCCAACCTAATTAATAAAATTCATCATTTTCTTGAAAATTGTTTCTTAATCTATAAAACATAATATTTGTTATAAAAAAGTGTAAATAAAGGGCATTATTGTACTTTTTCCCCAAAATGCATGATTGAGGTGCGTTTATACAAAAAGTATACAAATATTGACATTTTGTGATGAAAATGAATATAAAGTTTGGCTGGTTATTTGCAATTAGGTTTATAGTCTAAAAATGAAAAAAGACCAAAAAATCACACTTTAATTACAAAGGTTAGGGACCAAAAAAAGCATTTATAAAGATTGAGGACTAATAGTAACTATATGTGATAGTTTAGGGCTATAAGGAATGTACCCTATGAATGATGACAGTTCATCTTGTGTAATCGCATTTATGGTTAAACCCTTATAAATTCATAAGATCGAGACTATGATATTTTATTAAATTATAGAAATATTAATGAACCAATAAAATAATATTTATTAATTTTGGGCCTTCGTTATAACTTCAACCCAAGTCCAAAGTTGAATCAATCGAGTTTCCTCTAAATTGGATCAACCTGAGGAAGCCACTCAACTAATACTCTAGTTAGGTTGAGCCTGGTTTTCTATCGCCTGAGCTCGGTTCTCGAATGTACAAGTTCTCCAAGTCTTAAGATACATGATTTTCATGCCACTTTCTTTAGGGAAAAAAAATAGACTTAGAGCCCGTTTGGTTACTATATATGGAAACGTAAACGGAATAAAAACGAATCTAGACAATCTTTAGTGTCATGGTACATTAATGTAACAAAATCTTCCAACATCTCACTCCTCGTAAATGTGAGGTTGAAGGGAGTGATTCCTCTATTTTGTTACTCCTTCTAATAGAGGAATGACTGGGGTGAAGGAAACTCGAATTTTTTATACATAAGAGGTTCTGAGAGATGAGAAGATATATATTTTCTTGTCAATGTCTCATGACACTAAAATGGGCTAATTAAATTCATTTCCATTTTGTTTACGTTTTCACAATTTACAACCATACACATCCTTAGTGGCAATAAATGAAAATAATAAAAGCTAAAGAAAATAGAAATAATAACTTGAAATCGATAAACAACCAAACACAAATAATGTCTTCGGGCGGTGATTTGCCCTTTTCTTTTTGAATTGGTTAGTAAGCAGTTCATAACCTTAATGGATGCACGAACCCAAATAATATTTGTGGCGACTCTACTTACCCTATAGAAAAACAAACGGTAAGAAATAGAAAAAAGTAAAAGTCTACAACTAGCACACGTAAAAAGAAGGATAGACATCCAAAAATCGTTACACTATTATCAACTTGCTAAAAGTTTTTGAGAAAATTGACGAGACTCTTCAACACCATTTTAAATTTAAACATTTGGGACTCTAAAATGGTCTTCGGTCTTATTCTCTGATTTGCCTTCCTATCTTTTACGGATCTCTTATTACCATCACTATAATGAGCTCTATTCTAAATCACCCAAAGAGGTAAAACTCTCAAGTATATTTGCCTTTAAATCAGCCTAAAACTCATCAAACCATCTTGGACAACTTTTAGAATAAGGACTGTTAATTTGAGAAAAATCATTTTATATAAAAATAGTTAATAAATTTTAATAGTGTTATTTGTAATAAAATAAGATAGAAACTTTAGACTTATTTAGAAGAGATTAAAAACAACGAAAAGATGAAAAAAGCTAATGCAAGTTGTAAGAAAAGCCGCTAGTTTTGGGGCCATGAGAAGCTTGTTACGAGGCTAACAAGCTCACGATTCATGAAGTTTTGTAATGTGAAAATTGAGGGCTATCTTGCACTTTTGTCTTTTAAAAAAAAAAAGAAGAATAGTCCAGCTGATGCTGTGGGCCAATTCACATTTGTTACACTTGCCTTACGAATTGACGCATTCATAACTTGAGTTTAATATGAATCATTTGTGTATCGGTTAGTTATATGTGTCTTGTGCATGCGCGTGGAAATTTGGTTCAAAAAGGGTCGCAACTTGGCACGTAAGATGAAAATTTAAATAACTAGTGACCGTTGAATTGTATCAGCTACGCGGAACAGTAAGCATGGATTAATTTTTTTTCGGTGAACAGTAAGCATGGATTAATTTAGTGGAACTTACTATTGTTATAGACGAAAAAGGTTAAGTGGGCCCTGGATGGGCTGTGGGAGAAAGTAATGAGGTAATTCGGTGATTTTTCGGATTTATTCCAGGTCAAAACAATAATTATACGTGTGTTACCGCATCCCATCTTATATCCTGTCACCATCCATCGTGTCACTGCCTCCAATTTTTGTCTGTATCCTTTCACCGTTCATCCTATCACATCTCATCTTGTCACCAACCCTAATTTTCGTCCCCTTGTTAACGCTTAAATTGTGGTTAAATTTTGTCATTGTTCATGTATTATCATCTATTTTAATATCACCGTATTTGTCATAAGTCTTGTCCATCATTAGTTATATTGTCGTCAAATCTTGTCATAAGACATGTCACCACGTACACCAATTTATCACCATATACAAACAACTTATCACCATGCAAAAAAACTTGTCATCCACGTACAAAAAACTTGTCACAACGTACAATAAACTTATTATCAAAAATTAATATATAGCTTATGCGGGATTTGAACCAACATTACCGTGCGTTAAGCACGCTGCTCTACCAATTGAGCTAATAGGGCATAACTAGATTATTGTTGTTGGGACGATGTTAAGGACTCCTTTGTACTTAATATTGTGCCTATAACAATTGTCCCTTAGTTTTGATATGACAAACTCACTTTGATCTAATAAAGTTGTCCAAGTGTTTCAGGAACGCCAGTTATGAAAAGGACAACAAGTGTTGTGGCCGTCCTAGAGGAGAAGGGACGCCACTTTCCAGAAGTAAGGACCAATGAAGTTTCTACTTAGTCAAGGACGCAGTCCCAAGCAAGTAGGAACGCGAGCTCAACTCTAGAGTCCTTACAAGGCGACCCGACAAGATGACATCACTCGACAAGCTTTGATCATCTGGGACACGTGGAGGCCGATCTTGTAGATCAGTCCCTCACCACGTGGAAGCCGATCCTGTAGCTGAGTACTACAACTGTTGCTAGGAAGCTTCCCTCATCACTGTCAAGGACACGTGGAAGCCGATCCTGTAGCAACGTACAAGAAGGGCATGATCGTCAGAGGAAAGACGCCCTTCCCCAAGTACTATAAATACCCCTCGGGTATTTATTGTGACTTAAGCCTTTCAGAGAATATTCAGAGAGAATACGACAGCGATCAAGAACACCAAGAACAAGTCAATAACACTCAAGAACTAGGTGTTAGATCGAGAGAACGGCTAAACCCAATCACAAAACTGTTTGTAAATAAAAACCCAAAAAGAAAGGACTGTCTCTTACGAAGTACTGTAAGGGACGTAGGAATAGCGTCCTTTAGAAATTGAGTTAGGTTATAGTGAACGGCTAAAAGGAGTATTACTAGTGGACTTAGGGACGTATACTTAAGTGCCAAAGAAGTGTAATCCTCGCCTTGTAACTGTAAGGACTCTCAATAAGAAAGGAAGAACAGTTATTCGAAAATCCTCCAAGGAGGTAGAGGTTTACTCTCAAGGACTGCTTTGGTCTTGAGAGGTTCCTCTATAAATACTCGAGTTCCCTACTTGTTCAGTCTTTTACTTCCGTTGCACCGAAGGACGCCCTTAACATTGTTAAGGACGCCAATTTCACTGACTTACGATCCAACAATTGTCCACACCATGTACGGGACACGAACGATAATAGTTTTTACGTATTATTCATTTGATAAAACAATGCATAATTTTTATTAGGAATTTTATATTAATATCATCTTTTTTATCCAAAATCTTTATAATATTTTGTTGACCCAAAATCGTGATTTTATGCTACAAATATATTTAAATTTAAAATTGGGTCCGGATCCGGTAGGAATGATTATTGTGGTAGGAAATAGGAATGAATCTGGGCCGTTGATCACGGAGCAAAAAAAACCCCAAAAATTCAACACCCAAAACGCGTTACTGTTCACGCGCTACTGTTCACCCTCCTCTCCCCCCAAAATCGCGAAAATCGCCCCACTCCCAAACGCAAAAATCGCCAGCTCGCGTCCAGTCGATTTTCGCCTCCGAAATCGATTTTCGTATCCAACATCTGTAAATCGCTTTGATTCTAGGTCAAATCTGAGAACAAACTGCAACAAAATCAATCGCCTCCGAAAAATCGCCAGATTTCATTTTCGCGTTTTGGTTTTCAAATCTGAATTTGCGAACAAATCTCGGCACGAATAGAACAAAACTTCGAACAGATCCCACACATTGTTCCGATTCGAACTAAATCAACTACAAAAGCAATGGAACCAGGTAGTAAAAACTCTCTTCGATTCTCTTGATCAAATTCATAAAGTTGCTCAATACAAACAGTTTTCCTGTCGTTGAAACTGATTGTTGTGCTCAAACTAGTTATTAGAGATGTACAATCACTTATATCAGCTGCACAAATTATAATTTGGAATCCTAGTTGAATAAATTGAGAATCGATTATACAAAAATGAAACCTAGTTGCACAAATACATGTTTCAGTAGCACAAATCAAATCAATAGTTGAGCATGTACAAAACAAGGAAGAGATTACGATGGTGTTATAACGAGTTCATAACAGAGTTGAACAAATGCTTATATTAGTTGCACAATGATGATATACGGTTGCACAATTTATGAATGTTGCACAGACATTGTTGCACATAAACAAAACACAGACACAGTTGCACAAACAAGCTTACTAGTTGCACATTCAAGCTTACGAGTTGCACAAACAAGCTTACTAGTTGCACAAGTAAGCTTACTAGTTGCACAAACGAGGCTTACTAGTTGCACAAATTTTATTATACAGTTGAACAGAATAGTTTACTTTATTACTGAAGCTTCAATAACTTATTGTTTATGTTGTTTCACACTAATGAAGGTAAAGCTGAAGAAGAGAAGGGGTTGAAGATCTGCATCTCTCCTGGAAACACTACGTATTACATACCATTTTGTGATGATAAACTCAGACCTCAAGTGGGGATGGTGTTCCAAACTTGGCAACAAGGACCAAACTTCTATAAAGACTACGCACGGGCATGTGGATTCCAGCCACGTAGCGGGACTGCCACAAGATCTCGTGATGGGAGTATAATTTGGAAATTCATGTTGTGCAACAAGGAAGGCTTTAGAAAGCAATCAACTAAAAAGATTGCACAATCTACAACCACTAAACAGATTGTAGAAAAAACAGAGAAAAAAAAAAAGGAAGTTGAGAAGGAAGATGAAGATGAAGACGCAGAAGATGAAGAAGAAGAAGACGAAGAGGAAGAAGAAGTGGGAGGAGGAGAAGAAGGCAAGAAAGTACCCAAGAGAAAGATAATAAACAGTAGATGTGGTTGTATTGCTAGAATGGCTATGAGAAACATTGGAAAGGATGGATATATTGTCAGAACGTTTGAAGAGCGTCACAACCATATGATGTTGGATGATACACAAAAACACTTCGCCAAGAAGTATAGGAAGCTTAGTGCTTTCCATAAAGAGTTCATTATGACTTGCATCAAATCAAACATTGGCACAAGCAAGTCGTACAAGGTCTACAAGGAGTTAGTTGGATCATACAACAAAATTGGTGCAACTATAGTAGACTTCAAGAACTTCAAAAGAGATTTGAACTCCTTTATGATTGGATGTGATGCTCAGATGGTGATTGACAATCTATTCAAGAAAAAGGAGAGGTGTGATGCCTTTTGCTTTGAATATGATGTTGATGAACAACAACAATTAACAAAATTATTCTGGTGTGATCCTATTGCAAGAAAGAGCTTTTCCTATTTTGGTGATGTTGTCTCTGTTGATGCAACATACAAGTCAAATAGGTATATCTGTTTTCCTAACCAAGTTGCACAAGTATCTGTTATAGTTGCACAAGTATCTGTTATAGTTGCACAAGTATCTTTTATAGTTACACAAACCGATACCACAGCTGAACAATATGTTAACAAAAAGCATTTTGTGGTTCAACGGGCAATTATCTAGTTGCACAAATCTTGCTAACAGTTGCACATACGCATGTAATAGTTGCACAACTCGGTGAAATACTTAACCTGGCTTAACAAAAATTCTATCACAGTGGAACAAACATATATCCTGATTGCACAAACACAAATATTAGTTGCACAAATAAGTTTTGGAGTTGCACAAACTCATAATTTTGTATTTCAGGTACGATATGGTATTTGTACCATTTACTGGGGTCGATAACAACAAGAAAAGCATCACATTTGCATTTGGATTGCTTCTGAAAGAAGATGTGGAGGCGTATGTGTGGCTTTTTCAGAACTTCAAGCAAGCTATGGGGCATGAACCGTTCATCATCTTAACCGACCAAGACCCTGCCGTAAAACAAGCAATTGAGCGGGTGTTTCAGACTACTGTGCATCGCTTCTGCATGTGGTACATAATGTTCAAAATACCGGCAAAGGTCACAAGTCATATAGCTGACAACGAAACGTTTAGAAGCAAGTTCAACAAGCTTGTATGGAGCAATGAGATTAGTTGTGAAGAGTTCGAGGGGACGTGGCAATCGATTATATCTGAGTTTGAGCTTGAATCAAACAGCTGGTTGCAGGCCATGTATCAACTACGTCGATTGTGGATACCTGCGTTCTTCAATCACGTTGAAATGGGTGGACTCCTGAGAACCGCATCACGCTCTGAAAGCCAGAACTACTTCTTCTCACATTTCATTGGGGAGACATCGTCTCTGGTTATTTTCATGATGTAGTTTGAGAGTGCGATTGATTCGCAAAGACATGAACAAGGGAGGCTTGACTTTGAAATGTCTACTTGCTCTCCGAATCTGAATACACCGCTTGAGTTGGAAAAGTATTGCGCTTCTGTTTACACCATTAGCGTCTTCTATGATGTTCAGACGGAAATTGTCGCTTCGGTGTTTGAATGTGGCCTGACAAATCTGGTGAGGGAGGATCACATCCATACGTATCATGTGAGTCACTTTAAGAAGGTGTACATTGTGCAACACAAACTGACAACCGAAGAGTTTGATTGCACGTGTAACAAGTTTCTCAATATGGGGATCCCATGCTCACATATGTTCCTTGTTTTCAAAAACATTGGCTTGAAGAAGGTGCCTCCTCGATACGTAAAGAACAGATGGACTAAGAAAACAATTCTGACACCAACCTTCGAGATTGATGGTGCAATTGTTGAAAAATCAGAGAAGATGGATGAGAAAAAAATCCTGTTGACTGAGGTATTAAGTGAACTACATTCAACCATCGATGTCATAGGAGGAAACACGGAGCAGCTCAAGGAGTTAATACAGGTTCTGAAGGGACAAACCAAACTGTACACTAGCAAGAACGTAGTTGAAGCATCCACATCAACAAAGAACGACAAAATTCAAAACTTCCTAGGAATCAAGCCCAAGGATGTACAAGTGCATCCACCTGAGCATGCGGTAACCAAGGGGAGAAAGAAAAAAGGTAGAATACAAGGAGGGAAAAAGACATCAATGAAGAAAGCACAAAAGTAACAAAGGGCTTGCACAAAGTGCAAGAAGGTTGGACACAACAGCAGGACATGCACAAAAACTTCTAACACGTAGTTGCACAAACATTGTTTTGGTTTGCACAAACGGGTTTCCTAGTTGCACACTAGTCACTAATATTAGATCTGTTTTACGTGTATGCTTGAACAAAAATACTACTGATATTAGTTGCACAAACATGGTTATGGGTTGCACAAACGGATTCCCTAGTTGCACAAACAGTTACTACTTGTTGATCTGTTTTAATGAAGTTGCTAGTTTGTTTGTTTTGCGTGTATGCTTGAACTTTAGTTATATTAATAGTTGCACAAACATGACCTGTGGTTGCACAAACGGATTTCCTAATTGCACAAACCACCAAAACATAGACAGGCAAAACAAAAAGCATATTGTTCTGAGAAATGAAAATACATGAGCAGATTGATAACAAAAGCTTTGCTTAGTTGATACATAGAACCTAATTTCCATCTTCATCAGACCACCCCTCCATCATGTTCTGCTCTAATCTCACTCCCATCAACAAGCCCAAGCTGATCGCAAGTCAAATCACTATCTTTATCTTCATCAATACGCTTGTCATTGAAATATAACGTAATCGATCCTGGTTGCACATCGAGCCTTTCACAATAATAGTACGCATACAGCCTATACACCTTTAGATTTGCTAACAAACGTATAATTGTAGTCTCAGCCTGATGGGAAAAAAATTACATCAATAACCCGCACAAATAAGGATTTGAATTGAACAAATAAAAAACACAGTTGAACAAAAGTGTTGAAAAAGCAAATACATAGCAGAAATTGAGTTGACATAACCTCATTCTTAATATAAACGGATATGGTAGGAACAATTCCAGAGATCCTCCTCCTCTTGGACGTAACAGGTGTTGCGTTAGACATGAGAACTGAAACAAAAAAAGCTTAGGATGCTTTGGAGAGATGGTGGTGGAACAAGAAAAACTCAGGATTCTTGGAGAGAGAGGGTTATAAAAAACAATGTTGAAAAAAGTTGGTGGTAGCTTGAAAACTAGTCAAACTTATGCATTGGGAAACATCTAAAGTAAGGTGTCATCTGAAGACATGTCATATCAACCCAGACAAACCACCAGAGCTGACCAGAAAACTTATATCAGAGTTGTAGAATAAGAAAATCGTCAATATATCCAACCAATTGCACAAACAGTATTCAGGATTGCACAAACAGTATGCAGGATTGCACAATCCTCTAAAAGTATCTAAAACAGTAGCGAAAGTATCTAAAAGGTATCCAATTACATCTATCATAGTCATGATTCACTTCTTACCCCTACCCCTACCCCTCTTGCCCTTCTCCTTTGCTGCAGCTGGAGAGAGTGAAGGTAATGGCACTGGAATAACATAATTCTTTATGTGTTCCTCTACTTCGGATCTGCACAGGTTCCAAGGAGTAATCAACATTTCATGGCAGTACTTCTTCCTCAAATCATCAAGCTGTTATTGATCCTCTTTCCTCAGACCACAGTCCCACCCAGCTAAGCCATTACCGAAGTATGTCTCCATGTGGCGCATAAGGAAGATACCACAATCAATTCTATTGGATGTGTTCCTCCAACTCATTTCTAAGCGTTCCACGGGAACCTTAGTTTCATCCAACAGAGCTGAAGCCTTGTGATACATTTTGTGGTGGTTCAGATAATGAGCCATCAATTTTCTCTGAAAATAAAAAAAAAACCCTTAAATTTTGTAAAGACAATATATTTGAACAAATATGGAACCAGGTTGCACAAATGTGACACTGGGTTGCACAAATAAGATACCAGGTTGCACAAATAGGAGACAGGATTGAACTAACCACTTTAGAAGGCACAGAGCCATACTTTTCTTCCAGACTAGATTCTGAAGCAAAGTTATCAAGAATGTGCAAACCTAAATTTCTTAGGTTCACTACAATACAGTAAAAATGCCCATGAAAGCACACGGGGAAGAATACCTGAACGATTAACATTAAAATCAAAAAAATTATCAGATTGAGATTAACACATAGTCTTACTAAAAAGACACAGAGATATTGACACTTACGAGACCAATGTTGTGAGGCTTAAACACATTAAATTGCTTCATAGCATCATCAACCATTGCCACAAAAAATGTATTGGCTTCTTCTCCATTCAACAATGGAGATAGCACATATGTCTACAAATATAACAGTTGCACAAATCAATATTATGATTGAACAAAAAGGACAATCAGATGAACATATACATACCGTGTACTCGGATGACAAGAAAAACCTCAGCGGCTTTTCATCACTCTTTAGCAATTCGTCAGCAATGTTTAAGAAAGTGCTCCACATGTCAATGATATTTGTACTGAGTTCACAGCCTATGGCCATCGTTTTAAAATCCTGTTTCTTTGCAACAATTTTGCCCATCTTGAGCACGATAGAGCTACAAAAAACAAGATATCACAAGATTAAAACAAAAACTAAAAAAAAAAAGAAACTTAGGAAAATGTGTCGTTACCTCTGAACATCAGTGATATCACGTGTTAACCAAGAGAAGAGTTTTTCGACATTGAATGACGGCTTCTCAGATATAACAACGCGCCTGTTGAGGTATGGTGACTTGAAGTAATCGGATGGCTTTGATATCCTCTTGTCCATCACAGCCACACCAATACCGACATCACCCATTCGAGTATCAATTGGTACCTCTTTGTGAAATTCAGGGGGTGTGTTTAATAACATATAATCTTCATCGATTGTGCACTAAGTATTAAAAAAAAACAATAGATCAGAGTTGAACAAAATAGAAACATATGAATAAAAACAAAATATGGTTTCAAACGGCAACCACAGTTGCACAAACTGCAACCATAGTTGCACAAACGGCAACCACAGTTGCACAAACATGGTTTTAGGTTTTAGGTTGAACAAAAACAGAAATCCTCAACCACATATAATTTGCACAAACATGGTTTTAGGTTGCACAAAGGGAAACCACAGTTTCACAAACATTATTTCAGGTTGCACAAAACAGAAAATCCTCAACCACATATAAGTTGCACAAACATGGTTTTAGGTTGAACAAAACTGAACCAACAGTTGCACAAACATGTTTTCAGGTTGCACATAAAAATATCATAAAGATTTGAACAAAGAAGAAACCACATACACACACGAGTTACACAAAACATTATTCTGAATTGAACAAACTACAACAAAAGTTGCACAAACAAGTTTTCAGGTTGCACATAAAAAGTGTCATCAACATGAAATTGCACAAACAAGTTTCCAGGCATGCCGATATAAATATCCATGACAACAAAGTTACAAAAATAAACTTTTAAACCTGGGAAGATGTGCTCCTAGTATCAACATCAACTATTTCCTTCACAGCTTCATCTTCAACTCCTTGAGATTGAACATCTTTTTGCTGCAGCTCAGCTAACTGTTCTTCCCCTTCATGCAGCTCAAGTACTTCATGTTGCTCCAATATTGGTTGTTGTTGAAGCTGGTGGTGCTGGTCTTGTCCTTCTTCCACCACTTGATTTTTTGCAGGTGGTGGTGATGATGGTGGTGGTGTTGTCCTTGTAGTTGGTGGTGGTGGGCATTGTTTATCAAATTCTTGTTGTTCTGGTAGTGGTGATTGTTCTGGTGCTTGTTGTTGTTGTTGTGGTGCTTGTTGTTGTTGTGGTGCTTGGGGTTCTTGTGGTAGTTGTTGTTGTTGTTGTTGTTGTTGTTGTTGTTGTTGTTGTTGTTGTTGTTGTTGTTGTTGTTGTGGTGATGGTGCTTGTTCTTTTTCTTGTGGTTCTTGAGGGTGTTGTTCTTGTTGTTGTGCTGATGGTGGTTGGTGTTCTTGCAGGTGAATCATCTCCTCTTCAATTCTCTTCTGCTTCAGATTGATCTTTAACATTACTTTTTTGTTCAAAGATCCAACATCTGCACAAAACACAGATATGTAGTTGCACAAATGTTAAATACAGTTGCACAAATGCTACATTTGATTACACAAATGTAGAAACCAAATGAACAAACACAAGTAAGAGTTGCACAAAATACATACCAGCATCAGCCTTGTTCTTCCCTCTACCCTCCTTGCTCGAATCAACCTCCTTCTGACATGCCATCACAGTCTGCCTGGCAATGTCAGCCACAATATCGAAATCTGATTTTGGTGACGGGGTAAATAGAGAGAATGAAGGAACCTCAAAATTATAGGAAGCTTTTTCCTTCTGTGCAACTTCAATCTCATCCAACAGCCTTGATGCCTCATCCCAAAAGCTCTGCTGGCTCAGAGTCTCCTCATCCTCCACATGAATAGAAGAATCCTTCATGCCAACAAGCTTCTCGAGCGCGCCATTGACCTTGAGGAATAGGCTGTTTGAAGCAATATCAGAGGGCACCTGCTTCATGTGCTCTAAGAAGCTCTTCATGCCAGACACTAGAACCAACCCCCTCCTCAAATGCTCCTTGACGAATGACTGAGATAGATGAACAAAACAAAAATCAGGAAAAACCCAACAAATGAAGGGATAAAAACACATGAAAATAACAAAAACAAAAACAACGAAAAAATGTGCTTACATCGCCTTCAAAGCATGGAGGTACCACATCATCGGTGGGAGGCGTAGGGCATGAAGGTCCAGCCTGATCAGCAGCAGCAGTAGAAGGTCCAGGCTTAGGGTGATTGGCATGAACAGAAGTTGAGCCCTCTAAAATCAAAAACGGAGGACGAGAAAACCCTTGTCCAAACGAGCCCTTGTCCATTTCATACTTTTGGCGCCTCGAGAAAATATGAGAGGTGTAGCAGGAGACAATGGGGAAAACCCTTGGTGCAAACTCTTGGGTGTAGGATGAGAGGCAGTCACAGTATATAAGCTGTAATAGAAACCATTTGAAATCAAATTAACAACATGTATACTACAGTTGCACAAATGTGCGTTACAATTGCACAAATGTGAGTAACAGTTGCACAAATATAAATCACAGTTGCACAAACACGTGTCAAACAGTATAGCAGATGTGCAATTGAGTAACAAATTTACAGTTGCACAAATGTGAATTACAGTTGCACAAATATCAATCACAGTTGCACAAACACGTGTCAAAAAAGAATAGCAGATATGCAATTGAGTCACAAAATCACAGTTGCACAAACAAAGGTCAAAACAATATAGCAGATGTGCAAATGAGTTACAAAAACAGTGGAACAAAATATGCAACACAACAGTACATAAAAAAAGTGAAAAAAGAGCTGAATCATACCAGAAGAAGCAATGGAGAGCCTCTGAAAAGACCATTCGGCGAACTCCTCTTCTTCCACGCCTCGACATTTTCAATGGTCTTCTCCACAAGAAGACTACACCAGTCAAGATTACAAATCTCATCTTCATCAACAAGTGCATCCAGAACCTTTGTGTTCACACCACCGTTCTGGATACTCTCAACAAACAGAGTAACAAACAAGACAATGAAACAACGACGGAACCAAATCCCACCGTTCTTATAGTTCTTGACCACATTAAATACATCTTGTGGTTTAAGAGAAGCAATGGGTATAGGGATTCTATTATCATCAACAAAATGACGCATAAAAGGAATGAACAAACTAGATTTTGTTTGAACCTTCAAAACTTTAACCTTCTTGGTGCCACGAGGCAAACCAAGATACGGATGCACAAGTTCCGGAGTAAGTTGAACATCAGAATCAGCAACCTTCAGCATTCTAGTGGCAGGGTTGAAGTTGTCGATCACATGATAACACAGGCGGCTAGGCAGCTCATAAAAATCCCATTCCAAGAGATGCTCAAATCCCATCTCAATAAGGGATTTCTTCTTGGATTCATGCGACTTACAATACTTCATAACCTCAGACAGCATTGCAATGGAGCATCTTGAACCAAGCTGAGGGAGATCATCAAAAGTCAGCTTTGGTTCTTTAACAGGCCTGAAATAAAAAGAACAGATTGCACAAGTTTGCGTCAGAGTTGCACAATTATCTATTTCAGTTGCACAAATGAGCATTTCAGTTGCACAAACATGAAGCAAAATTGAACAGCAAGCAATATGGTTGAACAGACATAACAGAGTTGCACAAATGTGAACAGATACTTGTACAAATGTCTAATTTAGTTGCACATCTGAAACAGATGAATAATTTACCTTTGCTTCTGAGCAAGAGTTTTGATTCTTTTTTTGGGAGCAGGGGATGTAGAAGCCTTTTCAACCTCAGCCTTCCTTTTCGGAGCAGAGGATTTTTGTTGAGATGAAGACGCAGCCTTGCTTTGTACAGCTTTAGGGATGGGAGATTTGGCTTGCGATTGCTTCGGTGGAGCATCCCTTTTTGCAGATTTAGGGGTTGGAGGTTGAGATTGCTTTGGTGATCTCACCTCAGCAACATCCCTTTTTGCAGATCTCAAGGACTGCAACCTCTCAGCCAGAACAAAATCACCTGAGCTCTCGCTCAGGCTAGTTGACGACGTCGTTGGTGGAAGCACAGTGGTGCGACCACTTCTTAGCACACGTATCTCTGTGTTAAGACGACTATCATTTGCATTTTTTGATCTAAGCTCTGCAAAAAAAAAGGGGAAGAGACATGGATGAATAAAACAGTTGGTAAAGAGTTGAAATAAACAAACTAAAGCAATTACACAAAGGCATTGATATCAGTTGAACAATAAAAGTAGAATAGGTTGGAAGATGGCTTGAACAACCTCTTCTAACTGGAGGAGGCAAATCTCCAATAGTCATTCTTCCAAAACAAAGATCTTGTACAATTTGTTCTGGAACATTTACTTCCAAAACATAGATATATCAGTTGCACAAATAGAGACATCAGTTGCACAAATAGATATATCAGTTGCACAAATAGATATATCAGTTGCACAAATAAATATATAAGTTGCACAAATAGAGACACCAGTTGCACAACAAAACCAAACACAAATTAACGCAATCAGTTGCACAAACTTCTAGACCAATTGCACATATAGATATATCAATTGCACAAATAGATATATCAATTGCACAATAGAACCAAACACAAAGTAACACAATTATTTGAACAAAACTTCCAGACCAAATGCACAAATAGTTATATCAGTTGCACAAATACATATATCAGTTGCACAACAAAACCAAACACAAATTAACACAAAAAACGGTTCAATATATTGCAGAATTTAACAAACATGCAATAAAAATACACAAACTAGTAACACAGTTGCACAAATAGATAACACAGATGAACAAACCGAGATAAACAAACTCAACAGTTCCAGATCTGAACAAAAATACCAAATCTACAACCAAAAATACATGCACACATGATCAATTGAACATATATCCGGTACGTATAAGCACAGATCTACAAAGTTATGCAAAGAATCAACAAGAAACAGACGTGGATTCGAACAAAAACAAGCAAATGACTACAAAAATACATGAACTAGAGCAACAAATCAACTAAACACAAACTAATCGCAAATAACCGATTCGAAACGACTTCAATAACATCACTCAGAACCAAAATCGAAGGAAAAACAAGTGAAATTGCACAGAATCGAAGGAAAAACAAGTGAAAATACACAGAATCAAAAAATTAGAGTTCGAACACAAGCAAAAATCAAAAAAACCGAACCCTAGGGTTTCGAATTGAGCATACCTCGCGTGTTTGCAGGAGACGACTTCGATCTCACCATTGTTGAGTGTAGATATCGCAATTTGAATGCAGGAAACGAGCGAAAACCGTGAAGATTTGAGGGGAGATGAAGTCGGGAGCAGTTCCACAAACAGAGAGAATTCGGGAGGAGAGAGAATGCGTAAATGAGAAATGAAAAAAAAAATCTGAAAATACAGTTTTATCCGAAAACGCGCGCGGGGGGGTGGGGGTGGGGGGGGGGGGAATTTAATTGTCAAATTTGATTAAATCTGAGCCATTGGATCCGTTAGATCGGACGGTGGAGATCTATTCCTATTTCTCACCACAACAATCCTTCCTACATGACTCTTTCTCTTTAAAATTTATGTAATCTGACTTAATAGAAATCATACATGAACTACTATCATTTTATTTCAAATTTTTGATTAATTAAAAAGTTATATGTTATATATTTTTGATTAATTAAAAAGTTATATGTTATATGATATGAAATCTCAAGTGATATATTTTATCATCATATATATTTTTATAATTAATAAGATTTTTATATGATCATAGAAATAAATAAGTAAGTTAATTATGGCTTACTTACATAAATCTTTTAGAAAAATCGAGTTTGATCAATAATAATATTTTTTTAAATAAAATGAATATTTTAATAGATATTATAAAATATAATTGATTTAATAACTGTAGAGTTATAGATCAATACGAATTATAAATGAATATTACAACACAACTTTAGTTTATATATTTTTTAGATATTTTTCAAATATAGGTTTACATATTTGCTACATAAATTACGCATTTATGGGACAAAAATATTGACAAACAATATTGAAAATGTATATGATTATAAATACAATAAAAACAAATTTTCACAACGACAAATAAGTTTAATAGATTAATTATATTTTTTATTACAGACATGAATATCTAAGCAAATAATTGAAATATATACGTATTAGGTAGCTAGAAAAAGATAGAATTAGAAAAGTGTGAAATTAAAAGGATAAGAAAGACTTTAAAAATTAATTTTCTAAATTAAATTTTTTAACATGAGCTGGGGCCAGAATTAATGTGGAGGCTCGAAAGGTCTCGACTTTAATATATATTATAAATTAAAAGTGTGAAATTATATTTAATAGTAAAATTGTGATTTAAATAATCAATCAATAAGTATATTAATATTATAAAAGCCGACCATTGTTAAGCCACCATGTTGATTTTGACACCATGACATGTTTATTTTAATTAATCTGGTCAAATTCATCATTATACATTTACGTAGAAGACATGTGAAAATTATTTGATTTTGGTAAGATATTCTATCTTTCTTTATATAGAACTTATCGTTTTAATTTTCTTTGTAATCCATTTATTTGAGATGAAATGTAAGAAATTAGAATTTAAAAAATAATTTTAAAATCGAACCACTTTTCTTCTAATTATATTATAAATTTTTTCTTTGATTTTAAATTATTTTATATTTATTAATTGTTACCTAATGTATATATTATAATTTATATAATAACTTATCTTTTATCTCTCATATTTATATAATTAATTTTTTTATAATTAATCAATCAAATTAAATTCTTTATTATCTATATGTGTAACAAATATTTTGAAAATTTTAAATTTTTTGATATATAACTTATCTTTTTAGTTGCATTTTAAAATTCTTTATAAAAAAATTTACAAATGGAATCCCTTTTTTCTAATTAAGTTATTGTTTTTATATTTGATGTTAAATCAATCAATATTTTTTTATATTTTTCTTAACATATATATTATTATGTTTATAAAAACATAGTTTTTATCTTTCATAATAAAAAAATATTAATTAATATATTTTATTTATTTCAATATATAAAGGTATTGGAAATCATGTTGAACCTATTTTATATTTCTACATTAGGTTCGAATCCGGTGAGAATAGATGCTTATGTGAGAAATAAAAATAAACACTAGTTGTTGGACGAGGAGAGATCAAGAGACCTAAAAAAGGGGAAAAACGGCATGGACGATTTTTTGGCAAATTATTCGCGTATTTTAAAAACACACGGATATAGCGTGCTTCCAAGATTTCTTCATCAGTAGTATGAATTTGTTCAACTCCATTGCCAATTTTTTCAACTCTATTCCCAATTTCTTCACCTTTATTGTCAAATTGTTCATACATATTTGATAGTAATCGAACTTTGTATAATTTGTTCTACTCTATCGTCAATTTGTTCATTTTTTTTTGTCTAATTGTTCATCCATATTTTATAGCAATCGAACTTTTTATAATTTGTTTATTCAATTTCAAATTTGTTCACTTTTATTGTCAAATTGTTCATCTCTATTGTCAATTTGTTCATCCGCATTTTATATCAATTGAACTTTGTATAATTTCTTCAACTCTATTGCCAATTTGTTCACCTCTATTGATAGCTTGTTCATCTATATTTTATTGCAATCGAACTTTGTATATAATTTGTTCACCTCTATTGCCAATTTGCTCATTCATTTTTATATCAACCAAATTGTGCATAATTTGTTCAACTCTATTGCCAATTTGTTCATCTCTATTGCCAATTTGTTCATCCATATTTTATAGCAATCGAACTATCTATACTTTGTTCATCTTTATTGATAATTTGTTCACTTTTATTGCCAATTTGTTCACTTCTATTGTCAATTTGTTTATCCATATATTATAGCAAATGAATGAATAATTTGTTCATATCTATTTGTAATTTGTTTTTCTCTATTATCAATTTGTTCATCCATATTTAGTGGCAATTAAACTTTGTATAATTTTTTGACATGTATTTAAATATGTTCATCTCTATTGTCCTTTTATTAATCTCGATTGTCAATTTATTCATCCATATTTTATAGAAATCAAACTTTGTATAATTTGTTCATATCTATTTCCATATTGTTTCACTTTATTCGAAATTTGTTCATCTCTAATAATGCGGATTTATTCACCTATACATGCAATCTGTGCATATAGATGAACAATTCAAAATATACGAATTTTAAAAAAAAACAAGAATAATACGGGAACAAATAAAAAAATATGCAAATAATTCAAAACTTACGAAAAGAATATGTGAATAATCCGAAAAACACGAGAATATTTTTTTAAAAAAGGAATAACTTGAAAAGTACCCAGAAAATACGGAAATAATTCGTGGGTGTTGTTGTTTTATCTGTTTCACGAAGGGCTAATATGGTGTGTATATTCTTTTGGAAGGAGAACGCGTGAAGTATTATCACTTCTTAATATAAAACTCATTCTCACTTGAGTCTTACTCTTCTAAATTTTTATGTTATAATTTAATAATTTTTAATTATATAACAATACATAGTCATGATATCTCATATTAATAAATAGTAGTATTAGATAAAAGGCTTAAAACATAACCAGACCCCTCAACTTGTCACTTTTAGTCATTTAGACACCTCATATTTGAAACGGACCTATTAAACACCCGTACTTGTCAATCCTTGTCTATTAAACACCTGATCGAGATAAACAACGATGAGTGTATTGTACGCGCGATGATGTGTCATGAGATTGTTTTATTAAAAGCCATTCATGTGCCACCTAAGGCCACGTAATGTCCACCTAAGGTCAACTTAAAGAAAAATAAGTAAATAATTTTTTTTAATGATTTAAAGTGAAGGCAAAACAAAAAAAATCAAAAAGAAATTAAATCTCCACCCCATTTATTAATATTCAGAGTTGAAGCTTGAACGATGATGGAACTTGAGATTCCCATAGTTTGGGCTCGATCGAAATCGGCAAGAGAGTGAAGAACAAAGACGATGCTATGGGGTTGGAAAGGATTACTTAGTGGACGTATCATCTTCTTCAAACTACAGTCGATTCGGCGACTAAGACACCGACGATGGTGGCTATGAAGGGTACTAATATTTAACGGGTAACACTCGCCTAAAAGGGTACTAATGTCACGCGCATTGCCACCTCAACCACGAGGTGTTTAATAGAAATAAAATGTCAAGTTCAGGTGTTTAATAGGTCCGTTTCAAAGGTGATGTATCTAAATGACTAAAAGTGACAAGTTGAAGGGTTTGGATATGGTTTGAGCCTTAGATAAAAATAAAAGATTAAACCCAAAAAACCCAATTAAAACATCTCTTTTTATATCATATTGACATATAATGTCTCAAAATTGGGATCATAGGGATAATGATATATTAATCATTAGAGATAAACGTTTTTAGAGGATGACACCATTTTGTATTAAATTAATAATACATTAGTTAATATCTATCTATAATTAAAATATTTCATATATCTTTATTTAATCTTTATATTAATATACAAAAATAATATCTATATATATATAATCCATCAAAATAATATCTATCTTTATAATCTATCCTAATAATATCTATCTATAATTAATAACTATCAACGCCATACTAAGTAAGAAAATGTAATATCTCGGTAATTTATTGGGCATTGAGTTATTCCCCCTGTTGACAAGATGTCTTCCTTTTCATGTTTCGAGAGATAAAAAAGAAGTATGAAGCTAAGATTACTAAGGTGAAAGTAGTACTAGGATGAGTGACCTTTTGGGAAGTCTTCGGGTTGGAATGGGATAGCGCTTCTATGGTCTCGGTCCTTACAAATGGTAATAGAACCGACTTTAGGTTACGAGTTAGCGTGTTGTGGAGGTGGTCACTCAACCTAGGGGGCGGTCCTTGGGCCTTGACGAGGTCGTCTAGTGCTTAAGTGGGTGAGTACCAGGATGGGTGACCTCTTAGAAAATCTTCGGGTTGGCAATAGCCCTTCTAGAGCCTTGGGCCTTATAAAAAAAATTTAGACTTACCCAAAAAGACTATCTCAAAATAATATCTTATTTATAATCCATCCAAATAATAGACATCTATTTAATCTATCAATACCATACTAAGAAACTTTCTGTTCGACTATAGTACAAGCAGAGTCACTATACGTCCTACTATAATCCATTGAACATTCCTTTATATCATAACTTTTACTATTATTTAATAAAATATGATCTTTTCACTCAAACAAAAAATCAAGATAAAATCGGAAACTCATTTATAAAATGTAGTTCTGAAATTATTTTTTGACAAATATTATAAAATTTTGAAATGTAATTTGGATTTTTTCAAATAAAAAATCTAGTCTATATCTATAATTATAAGATTTTCTATCTAATTTAATAAAACATAATTTTTTTTTCATTTACACAAAAAATCAAGATAAAAACCGAAAGTAATTGCTGATATATAATCTTGACATTATTGTTTAATAAATATGATATATTTTTGAAATATAATTTATATTTTTTAAGCATATATGTTAGATTATATCTATATGTATAGGATTTTCTATCTAATAATCCGTGTCTATATTAATTAAACATGATCTGTTAAATTAAGGTACGTAAATTTCAAATGATCTAGAAGATTTTACCTTATCAAATAAAATATACTAGATGAAATCCTATACATTTATTTTTATAGTATAGACTTTACACCATATTCATAAATATTTTCATAATATCTTAAATTATTTAAATAAATCTTTGTTCAATAAGTGAGATTTGTGGATGTAATATTTTTCTAATTACCAAAGGCTGAAACGCGAAAAGATTGATACGTAGGAAACGGGAAAGAGGCATTTTATTGACTCAAGGCAAGACTTTACACTAAGATCGTATTTCTCGAGGTGATAACGCGTTGTGTATATATGGTGTTCGGCCTATTTCACGATCTATGTGCTCTTCTTCTTGTTTTAATTAATCGAGTTCTTGGGCAAGAGTAATATTGGAATTCAGAAGTTTCTTCAACCCCCTTCCCTTAGCATAGTGCTCGCTATTTATACCAAATACCCCACTTTGAACTTAGTGACCGCTACAATGTAGGACAACGGGGTCTTTGCACTCGTGTCGCTTGCTAATTGGTTGTTTTGGGGGGTGCGTGCATAGGCCTCAACGTACCACCCACAACTTGCCTGGATGGGACATCATCCACTTGGATGGGACGTCGTCCACTTGGATAGAACGCTTCGAGATGCATCCAGCGCACGGTCAACACTTATGGCTCCGCGACGTCGGTCATAATTTTTTATATAGGGGGTGAACAACCTGCGACAAGGTGACAATGCACCATGCCTCTTGGATGCTCGTAAAGAGGCAATAACGCACTATCTTCCCGAGTTGTGTTAATTTGGGTATCAACACAACCCCATGGGCCTGGGCTTCTTTGCGAGGGAGCCATAGTCCACAAATTCTTTATCATCACGTTCAATGAGGATTGTAGGACAAGTGATGCTATGAATGGAGGAGAGCAAGGGGGGGGGGGGAATCGTAGTGGGCTGGTGGTATCGGCTAACCTAGGTTGTATCTTATATGGACCTCTAGCCACACCCCCCGATACAAAATCAAAATAACGCTTCGCCTCCCCCCATCTTTTAACATCCCTCCCTCTATCTTTGTCTCCCCCATCTTTTAACATCCCTCCCTCTATCTTTGTCTCCCCCATTCTTGCGTTTTTATAATGAAGAAAAACCCAGAAAAACTGCAATGTTGTTCAGTTCTCCGCATCGTTACTGTCACCTTCTTGTCGACCATCTTTACCACCATTGTTGGATCGTAAGTCAAACAGAGAAGGCATCCTTAACAGAGTTAAGGACGTCCTTTAGTTGTAGCGGAATAAAGACTTAACAAGTGAAATGAATAAGTAAAGAACGCGGCTATTTATAGAGGAACCTCTCAAGACCAAAGCAGTCCTTGAGAGTAAACCTCTACCTCCTTGGAGGATTTTCGAATAGCTTCTTTCCTTTCTTATTAAGAGTTCTTACAGATTACAAGACGAGTAATTACACTTCTCGGACACTTAGAATGCGTCCATAAGTCTACTAGTAGCACTCCTTTCAGTCTCGAACTGTAACCTAACATAATCTTCTAAAGGACGCTATTCACACGTCCTTACTGTTCGTCATAAGGACTTGTTCTCTCTTTTTGGTTTTTCTTTTACAAACTGTTTTGTGGTTTTGTGTACGCTTCTCACTCGATCTTAAACCTAAGTCTCGCGTGTTCTTGAGCTGTTCTTGGTGTTCTTGAGTGACTGACAATATGCTCTGAAGCGTCAAGTCACAACAAAGGCTCAGGAAGAGTATTTATAGTGACCTTGGGAAGGGCGTCATTCTCTGACGATCATGCCCTTTTGGGACGTTGCTACAAGATCGACTTCCACGTGTCTCTGACAATGATGAAGGAAGCTTCCTGGCAACTTCTGCTGGACTTGGCTACAGGATCGGTCTCCACGTGGTGATGAACTTGTGTACAGGATCTGCTTCCACGTGGTGATCATGATCAAGGCTTGTCTGGTGATGTCACCTTGTCGGCCAGCCTTGAAGGGACTCTTGTATAATGATTAAGAACGGCGTCCTTTGTAGAATCATGCCAGGTTGCTTTATTCTAAGATGTAGCGTCCCTACTCCGTGTGACGGCTACACAACTTGTTGTCCTTTTCATGACCTGCGTTCCTGAAATACTTGGACAACTTATTAGATCAAAGTGAGTTTGTCATATCAAAACTAAGGGACGTTAGGCACAACGTTAAGTACAACAGGCGTCCTTAACATTGTTCCAACAATTTCCCCCTTTTTGATGATGACAAACCCTAAGCAAAAATAGTTTTGAACTTAAGGCTTTAGCATGCTTGAAAACTTAAAGGGCGTCCTCTGACACTTAGCAAAATTCTATACGCATAAGTTTTCAGCCTTTGATCTATCTAACTTTTTAGATTTTAGGGAGGGGACGGCGTCTTGAGCAAGATTCTTTCTAAGCGGCATCCCTCAATTTTATTTAGAGTAGTAGCGTCCTTTGGTCGTTTCACTAAAATTCCCCCTTAACACTTGCTTATTCTAGATAACTATTATGAAGCTCATCTCTGCAAAACTACACTTCCCCCTTTTGGCATCATCGAAAAGGATAACAATTTAGTTAAGCACAATAGCATAAAATCATAACTAGAGGCAAAAGAACGCTTAAACAATCAGATGCACATAAAACATGAACTGCCATTAGAAAGAAAGTTATTACAAACAATCAGACAAGTTTTAGAAAATGAAAGAAGCACATGCAAAATAGATGGAAGGGGTAAGATTTAGGAAGCATGTGATCCAGAAGGACGGGCAGTATCGTCCACTTTATTAGCGTTTTCCTCTTCCTCTTGAGACTCTTCCTCTGTGCCTTCCTTCGGAATAGCTTGGACTAGTTCTTTCATTACTTCATTCTGAGTCCGCAAGCTTTGAAAGTAAGCAACCCGATGTTGAATAATGGCGTTCCCTTACTGAGAGAGAACGTTCTGGTTATGTATTACTAGAGCAGTCAGGTGCTTCTGCAAGTGATTTTCAGGGTTGGCAGGAGCAGGAGAAGTGTGGTAGAAGGACGGTTGTGCATTTTGAGCAAATTAGCCAGGGGAGAAGGTGTAGTCCATCGTTGGTTGACTGAGGAAGGACGTCAAGTTATCAACTTCAGCAATTCGTGCCTGGCGTTCTTCTTCTGTCTCAACAACCTGAGCAGATTCGGGGACGGCTGTTTTTCCCTTGTCAGCAGCAGCCTTGGCAGCGGCGTCTTGCCTAGCCTTCTCGTCCTCAATTGCCTTTTTTCAAGGCTTCCTGCTTAAGCCTTTTCTCTTCTGCCTTCTTTGCAGCTTCTTCTTCCTTCTTTTTCTTTTCCGCTTCCTTCCATTCTTTCTCTAGCTGTTTGCGAATGGAAGGAAGCTCTTGGTCGTGCTTAGACCTGGCAATTCGGGTTGTTCGGGTCAATTCGGATCGGGTCGTTCGGGTCGGGTCCGTTCGGGTCAAATACTCATTCGGGTCTTGTTCGGTTCGGTTCGGGTTCGGGTCATGTTTGGGTTCGGGTCTAGTTCGGGTTTGGGTCGTTTCGGGTCATAATATTTCGGGTTAGTTCGGGTTCGGGTCATTTCGGTTCGGGTCTAGTTCAGTTCGGGTCCTTTTCGGACTGCTTCGAATCAGATCATTTCGGGTCGGGTCAATTCGGATTCGGGTGTTATTTGGATTCAATTTTTTAAAAATTATAAGCCCACCCGCAACGGTGAGTTTTTAACGTAGAAAGTTTGGACACTTTAATGGTTACTTTAATGTGTCTTGTACTAAAACATAGTTACTACATATTATTATTGACAAAGATTTATGTAATTTCTACTTAGTTAATTAAAAAAAATTACTATTTGTATTATATACTTGCGGGCACATTCAGGCGTATCTTGTATCATAAATCATTAATTAGATTGGATAACATATCATTGACACATTCATGACATATCTATATATTTTAACACGCGTCTCAATTTAACTATGCTAATTAGTGTCAGATCCGGCGAATTACCCGGTTCAATCGGTTAGATGAAGTAGGGCCCCCAAATAATTGGGGTCCCCAATATATCAAATGTTTTACGTAAGATTTAGGGATACAACTAAGCTTGGTGGTAGGGGTGCACAAAAATATCCGATCCGCCTATACAGTCAATTCGATCCGATAAAATCTGGATAATTTGGATAGTTATATCTTTTATTTATTCATAAATTTTCTTAATTTTAAAAATATAATTTGAAAAAGAATGCTAAAACGGATAATTTGGATATCCATAATATCCAGTCTCAGATTTCCGATCCAAACGGATATTTCTTATCGGATATTTAGTTAATAACGGATCGGATACGGATCGCTAAGTTTGACCAAAAAATTCGGATATCTGCTATTTCGGATCGGATAATCTGTTTGCTCATCCCTATTTGGTGGTGTAGACCGTAGAGTAGACTATAGTATATTAGTATAGAGTTTAGAAATGTTGTAAATGATCGGCTGTTCGAAACTCCATCTCTTTCTTTTTTCATTTGTATTATTTTCTTATTGTGCGGGTCATCGTCTCATTGAGCCCTAAAGTTTTCTTTTTTCACCCATATATATAAAACTATATAATATGTTATTTCTTTTTTCACCCCTAAAGTTTCGGGTCATTTCAGATCGGGTCGGGTCAGAATTAGTTCTGGTCGTTTTGGATCGGGTCATTTCGGATCGGGTTACTTCGGGTCAAGTTTAGTTCGGGTCAGCTCGGTTCGGGTCAGTTCGGGTTCGGGTCATTTCGGGTTCGGGTCAGTTCGGGTTCGGGTCAGTTTGGTTTACATTTTATTCGGGTCATTTCGGTTCGGGTCATTTCGGTTCAGTTCGGGTTCGGTTCGGGTCTGGGTCATGTTCGGATGGTTCATTTTTCGTTGTTCGGGTCAAATTTCGGGTTCGGGTCGGGTCAGTTCGGTTCGGGTTTCGGGTCCGGGTCACTCTCTGCCGGGTCTAGTCGTGCTTGATCTCCTCAATTCCAAGGCGTTGATCCCAGTGCATGCCCAGAGTGACTTCATTTTCAGCGACATAGGACTCGTTCTCAATCAGCAGACCTTTGACAAGTCTGGGATAGGGGAGGGCATGGTTCTTCCTTGTGCACTTGGCCATGTGCTCAATAACTATACGGGCCAAGTTTATCTTCCTGGGCTTGAGGAAGGCGTCCAGGAGCAGGCAGTCAATTGTTTGGACAATGGACTTATTTTCCTGCCTTGGCACCACACTTCTACAGATGAAGTAGTGAGCCATTGCTCCGGTATGAGAGAGGACGTGGGCGACTCTGTCATTTGCTTGTGGAGTCTTCCCATTGAAGATACGATGTAGCATGTCGTCGAGCTCTTCTCCCTCAATCCCAAAACCAGAGGAGGGAACCTGGTGCAGAGCCTCGTTGCCAGGACGGGCCTTGCCTAATCCTATGCAGTGCCGAATTGTCTTTTCGAAGAACGACACACATTCCCCATTAGCCATGAACGACCCAGTGCTGTTCTTGAGATCGATGTCCAGAGAATCGTAGAAGTCCTGATCCTGCTTTGGATCAACAGAGATGGCTTCTTCACTGATACGCATCCATCCTTGGAACTTGAGCAATTCAACAAGCTCTTTGGCCTCTAGAAACTGGCCAAGGAAGGCTTCATCAAAAACTAGAGGGCTCAGAATATGCTCCTCTTTCTTTTTCTTCTTCTTGCCTTTGTTTCCTTAGGACGACTCAACATTGTTGATTCGCCCTATTTTGTATGGATTAACTCTTAGATTTTAGGATGTTATTGAGAGTGTTACTGTAATACGAAGACCGAAGACACAAGATGTGAAGAATTAATCAAGAGTTTTTAGAGCTTAATTGAAGACAAGTTCGCCACTAGATGGATTACGCGGTCGCGCTTCTTATGACGCGGTCGTGGTGGAGCAAGGCGATGACATTCAAGGCCCATGAAGGCCGCAGTCGCGCCGCCATGGACGCGGTCGCGGTAGCAGCCGACTCAGCCATTCCAAAGATAGACCGCCGCGGGCGCGGTGGTGATGCCGAGATCCGAGACGGACAAAATCTTTTCTTTTCTATCTTGTTTCCTTTCTTATCTTTCTCCTCCTACCTTATCTATCTCGAGGAGTATGTTCCTTGGGCTATATAAAGAGGAGCTTCCCTAGGT
Organism: Polygonum maritimum; assembly: GCA_963924305.1. NCBI lineage: Eukaryota > Viridiplantae > Streptophyta > Magnoliopsida > Caryophyllales > Polygonaceae > Polygonum > Polygonum maritimum. Next base: position 24,763,867 of record OZ002735.1, read on the forward strand.
TTTAGGAGGATCATCTATCTATCTTGTTATTCAATTATTCTTTCAATAAAAAGTGTTTGCTTTCTTTGTAATGGAGAACTAATCTCCTTTGGAGTTTATTCAATGAAGGAAGCTTTGTTATGAAGTTGTGAAATTCCGGAAACTTCTTTATCCCTAGGTTTTTATTGATACTCTTGTGCTTCATCCCATGATCTTTGTTTGATTATATGAGCCTGATCAACTTGTTTAATTGGCTTAGATCTATTGTTTGAATTAGGATTGGTTGTTGTGTATGCATCTTTCCTATTCTCGAAACAACTCTATTCTAGGACCGTGGACTAGTTTAGGGAAGAGTATTCAATGGTTAATTTGTGCATGAGACTCGTACCTTGATTGCATGATTTGATTTCCTAATATCCTTGAGTCTATTGCATGATTTCAATTAAGCGTCCTTTTTCATGTCATAGTTTTGCTAGGACCATGGACTAGCGAATACTTAAGATAAGGATTGGAATTGACCTAAAAATATAAAGAAGTGGATTGATTCATGATCAACGGATTAATAAAGTGGAATCGATACTCTACTTGTTAACTTTGATTGAAATCTCTCTCAAAAACCCCCTTTGGTTACTTTGCATGAAAAACACTAAAATCTGATTAAGAAACGGATTCTCTTGGGTTCGACCCCGTACTTGCTTATTATACTTGTGTTTGCTTGTTTGGGTTTTATCTTTGATTCTTGGCACAACGACTTTAGCCGAGTCATATTTTGGCGCCGTTGCCGGGGAATCCTTTTTCTTGATGGATTTTCGTGTTTTTTCCGGTTCTGTGCCAGAACCGCGACCGCGGCCCCCTCGGCGCGCCCGCGGTTCGAGCCCAGAATCCTCCTTTGTGTTCGGACCTATCATATGGTCCGTACCCGGTCAACTAATACTTCTCCTGTTCGCTTTGATCCAGAAATTGACAGGACCCTTTGGAAGATAAGGAGTGCTCCCAGAGCTTTTGCATCCTACGATCTTCTCGAACCTCTCTCTCTCTCTTTGATTCTGAACCTGAGGAAGTCATGGCATAACAAACTATTCGCCAACTCACTGCGCCCGATCTCCAACAACAACAGCTGGCTGTTCAGTTCCCCGATCTCAGGAAAGGCGTCAAGTTCGAGCTCAAGTCCGGGCTGATCCACCACTTAACCAAATTCCACGGGTTGAGTGGTGAAGACCCGAACAAGCATCTAACGGAGTTTCACGCCGTATGTGTAAGCATGAAGCCAACGGATGTCACGGAGGATCAAATAAAGCTTCGAGCTTTCCCCTTCTCATTGGAGGACTCCGCCAAGAAATGGCTCCTTTATTTGGTGCCAGGCTTGACCACTACTTGGGCGGCCATGAAGAAGGCCTTTCTAGAGAAGTACATTCCTACTTCCAAACATACCTCTATCAAGAAGCAACTCAGCAGTTTGGAGCAAGGGGAGGACGAAAATCTCTATGATTATTAAGAGCGCTACAAGAGGCTCATCGCTAGTTGTCCCTACCATGGCTATCTTGCCAAGGACCTCATATGCTATATATATTATTGAGGGACTCTGCGGCAATGATAAACGACTTGTGAATGCATCTTGTGGAGGCAGTTACGAGAACTTGACTCCAGCACAAGCGTTTGAGAAAGTTGAGATCTTGGCTGAGCAAGCTCGCAATCAGCAAGCACGGACCAATGTGAGGTCCGTCAATGTGGTCGAGTCCCTGAATGCTGAAGTAAGGGAACTCAAGGATCTCATGAAGCAGCTGCTCGTAAAGAAGGGTGCGTAACAAGTTAACGCTTGCGGTCTATGCTATGACGTAAGTCACCACTCCGACCAGTGCCCTACGATCCATGAGACCGAGGCGTTAGTGAACGCCATCGGCAATTATGGTGCGCCCCGGCCCCGGAACGATCCTTTCTCCAACACTTACAATCCGGGGTTGGCAAACCATCCTAACTTTCGGTGGAACAATCAACAACAGGAGGAGCCTCCACCACAGCAGCAGCAGTTCGCTCCTTAGGGCCAGCAACAACAATTTCGCTCCAATAATTATGCCCCGAGAGCGCCTGCTCCGTCTCAGAACGATGTTATTACCGCCCTTCTTAAGGAGAACCAAGAGACGAGAGCTGCTATAAAGAATCTTGAGACTCAACTGAGCCAGCTTGCCACTATGATCAACAGGCTCGAGTCTAAGGATTCTGGGAAACTCCCTTATCAACCTCTCAACCATAAAGAGAATGTGAGTTCTATGCACTTGAGGAGCAGAAGAGCATTGGCGAGTCGGAAACCACCCTCTGGCGGAATTCCGCGACCGCGCTCTCCTGACCGCGACCGCGCTCTCCTGACCGCGACCGCGCCACCACACCCAAGGACGAGGAACAAGCCTTTGTTGAATGTCCGCGACCGCGCTCTCCATACCGCGCCCACAGAAATCCAACAGAAACTACGAAGCCAGCTCCAGAAGAGGTGCCGCGACCGCGGAGCCCCCGACGCGACCGCGGTAATGCTACAGAGAAGAACTTCGAGGCGTTGCTCGATTACGCCTTTAAGAATTACTCGCCGCCGCGACCGCGCCACCACACCCGCGGAGGATGACGGGTATGTTGCACCAAAGCTTCCACCCTTGAGCTCTCTCAAGCCTTCTCCTCCCTTCCCAGAAGCACTTCAAGACACGAGGAAGCCGGCACAGGACAAGGAACTTTTTGAGACCTTCGCCAATTGCTAGGCAAATGTTCCTCTCGTAAATCTCATCCAAGGTGTTCCTCAGTTTGCTAAATTCATGAAAGAGCTTTGAACAATAAAAAGGAAAAATAGATCTAAACCTAAAATTGAAAAGTTAACTCTAGTGGAAAAAACTAAGGATAGCAATACCGAGTCTTGTAATTCAATGCTCCAAAAACAACTACCTAAAAAATGTGGAGATCCAGGAAGATTCACCGTCCCTGTCTCGATAGGAGAAACCAAAATTGAGCGTGCCATGCTAGATTTAGTGTAACACCCCAAAATTATCTCGGGAATGCTACACGCCAGTGACCTTGGAATTCACACCCAAAGTCACCCAAGGCTTATACAGTACATAACAATAAAAAGAATAATATCCAAAATTCATAAATAGATCTCAAAACTTATATTGTCTTACAATCCAAAACAGTAAATGTGAATAATTAAAACGAAAGTGCGGAAGTAATCGATAACAAACGATCCTTAGAATAAAAGTATCACATTTATTCTCAACTAAATCCAAATGAAAATAACCTTGAAAGAAATGCTCCAAGTCTTCAACTCACTCCTCTTGAGACTCCAACGGCTCGAATCCTGATGTGCCGTGACGTAAATACGGTTGACACCAGCCGACCATGCGAGGAAAGAAAACGGACGGTTAGTCTTGTGACAGACTAAGCAAATGGGTTTTAGAAAAACGGTTCTTATGGTTAGACTCCACTATTAGTATTGAAACCCGAATGAAAGCCGGTCAATAATCTAATAATGAAGTATCCCCATCGAAGGTAAGAAAGGAAATATGCTCAGGAAGGAAGATAGGACGCCACACGAGGTGGTTCCTTAAGAGAAGTATGCGATTTGTTGGGAACTTATTATTCACACAAGTTTTTGAAAAACCTCCGTCGAGTGATTGGGTCTACGACCAACCTCACCGCACAATAATTGTACGAATTCATATTGGAAAGCAGACTTGGTCAATCGGGAGTAAGAACGGTTTTCCAAGTTGTACTAACCGCCCTGGTTCATTAATTATGTGCATAGGCACTTATCTTACTTACTTTCAAAACGGTACATTCAGGTTGATAGCTTTTAAAATAACGGATTCGACAATGGTCGAAACAAAACGAAGGAGATCTCAAGAATTCAATAAAGGCACTAGCTAGGTGCGATCACCCCTCATATTCGGATGAGGCGGCACGGTCATGACCAGGCACTAGGGTATAGGTCCATCCTAATGCAAATATTTTAAAGAGGCGTCCAGGGTCTAACCCACACCCCTAATACTACGCTAAGTCCACATCAAGTCTCAATGGAGACGAAACACATAAGGCCACAACATCGAGACCTAAGTCCAAGTTCTAGCGCAGTCTAGCAATATATACATCCTACATATATAATGAGGTCATTAATGCTATAACAATAAATCCTAGTTCATTTATTAGCACACAAAGTTCCCAACAATATTTAAAACAGTTATGCAAGCGAGAACCGTCCACTTGCCTTGATTCGAAGGCAAAAGAGAAATTTGTCAACGAGGTGAATCCTTACGAACAGGGTTCGTTTCCTGTTTCATTAACAACGACAAAATAAATTATAAGAATTTATTTTGGTTTTTCGTTATCTAGGAAAAGGTTGGATTCAAGATATATGCTAAAGATCTTATATGTATATAAATATTTTATTTATTATACATACTCATGTTCTTAATATATATCTTAATCATTATTTCATTCTTGATTTTAATTTCTTAAATATTACATATGTCTTAGCAAAACACTTTTGAAAATCTATTCTTTTAAATTTACCAACACTTAGTCATGGTAAAAATTAAAGGATCAAGAAACAATAATTTTATTTTTATGTTCATAAAGTAAAAATACATTCTTTTTGGCTAATTACAATCTACTAGTTAAATTACGATAAAATAGGCTATAATATACATAAAAATTACGTAAATAATAAAAACATCTAAGCTACTTAGAAATACTTAAATCTGTTAGTTTTGAATTTCGTAATTATTTTATTTAATTAAAAATTGTATTCTTTTCTTTAATACTCTATATTGTGATAATTGTTTTCTTTAGGCATCAAAAGTCGAATAAAATATTCAAAAATACTGTATATAGTTCATAAATCATATTTACAGAACATATATAATTTATAGTAATTTATATAATTAATTTAGAATAACATACGAATTTATTTCGAAAATCAGGCTGTGTGTTTAATCGAATTTATTAACCAGCAAAAACGACATTATAATTTATGAAAATTTTATGAAAATTAGAAAACTATATTAAGTCGTCATATGAATTTTTGTATGATTTATAAGAAACTCTAACTAATTAAAATCGATTTTACAACAGAAGTATGCTGTTCGAAATTTAAGAGAAAGTGAATAGGAGCAGGGATTTACAGTGGCGACGAGGTGTTTTCGGGCGGCTCGTTCTCGGTGGTCCGGCTACGGTTCGACGCGGGCTATGCAACAGTTTGAAGAGGGTGGTGCAAGGAGTACTCAGAAGGTGACGGCGTCGAGATTGGTGGACGGACGGCCGAGATATTGGTTCGCGAAGTGGGCGTCGGGCTCAGCTTTCGCTGAAGAGTTTGGTAACTTTGCTTGGGATTTTCGGGCAACTAGATGAGATGGTTGTGGGATGGGGTTAGAGGGCTTTTATAGAGGGGAACGAGAGGGTTCTAGGGATGCTCTCAATTCCGAATACCGCTTAGGGTTTTGGGAGATATTGGGCTCCGAATCGGGGCGGTATTCTAGGGTTTGGCTTTAAAATTGGTAAGAGATCTTGAGCTATTTCGGCAACAATATTATGAGGGGTTCGTATGAGATCGATGATATCTTCACCTTCCTTGCATAATAGGCCATGATTTTCCGAGGAAAAACTCAAGCAAGTCGGGTCTTAGAAAGGATCGGGGTGTTTGAAGAAGGAAAGAAAGAAATAGGAAGAAGATCGGCTGTCAAGCCACCTTTTAGGGTTAATTATAGAATTGGCCCAAGGTTTTTAAATTGTGATAAAAATACCCTTTTCCATTATAATTTATCCGAAAACAATTTCTTATTCTAGATATTAATTTTCTTTTCCTTACATATGCATGTAAGTGTGTTTATAAATTTCATTTATTGTTTTCTTCCTATTATTTCCCTTTAAATAAAAGTTCTTTCTTTCTTTTTAATATAATATTATTTTGAAACAATATTATTGTATGAGTATAAAAGATTACCTCCCATTTTATTATCTTAATATACTCATTTTAATTTAATATAGCTTCCTAGTTTTATCTTCTCAATGATGTTTCATATAGCTTTATCTTAAAACTTTGAACACTTTCTTTAGCATAGGTTAATAGGTACATGACCTATTGATAAGAGTTTAAAAGTATTATCATGGCATTATCGGTTCTTATTAAATTTCCATTTAATAAATAATGCCAATACTTTTATTCATGGTGGTCAATAAGGGAAAATTACAATAGTACCCTCTATGAAAAAGAGGGTTATTACATTTAGGTGCATCCAGCAATGTCCTTCCAGCTTGCATGTATGATAGGTTAGGCTTTGGTCCTTTGAAAAATTCAGATATTGTTATTGAATTGGTTGACCACTCTAATGTGCGCCCGAAAGGGTTAGTGCAGGATGTTTTAATGTAGGTCAATGGTTTGATTTTTCCTATAGATTTCTATGTCATGGAGATTGGTGAAGGGCGTTACGACCCGGTTCTTTTACTTCGCCGCCCATTCATGAAAACCGCGAGGACAATTATTGATGTTGCCAATGGTTCACTTTCCATATCTCATAATGGCAACGAGGTCCGGATTCACATTGATGAGGACCCTTACTGAGCGTATCCACGTCGAGCCAACGACGTTAAACAAAAGCGCTGCTTGGGAGGCAACCCAAGGATTAGTTAGATTGTTTTCCCATTCTTAGCTTAGGATTTAATTCGTTTTAAAAGCTAACATGCAGGTACTAGGTCCGAAAAGACAAGCTGGTGTGATACCGCGACCGCGCCGCACCAGCCGCGACCGCGGTGGATCACCAGCGACGCCCCAACGAACAGGTACTAGCCCGTGCTCACGGCAACCATATTGCATCTCGGTTTTAGCTCGTTTTTATTTTGTAAAAAAAAAAGAGAAAAAGAAAGAGGTCTTTTTTTGGTCCCATTCTATCTCTATATCTTTCATCTATCTATATCCATTCTATTCCATCTTCTATCTTTTCCACCCCTTCTACTTATTATTTTCATCCATCTTTGTCATTCCATTCTTTTGGCTATGTGTAAAGCCTAAGTATGGGGGAGCTATGTTCCCTTGAGAGTTCTCTTCTCCACGGCTCGAGTTCATGTATTTGTCCATCTTCCAAGAGACGAGCCAAGATACGAAGGTTGTTTGCACATCACATTGTTCCAGACGAAGTCAAGACCTTGTCCCTGCACGAGTGCCGCGGTCGTGCTACATCAGCCGCGACCGCGGTGGCCACTGTTGGGCCCTACTAACCAAAAGCCCACGGAGCATACTAGAGCGGCCTGCAAGAGGCCCACAGAGCCCAGCGGCGAGTTTCTAGAAGGAGGTCCGAGTAATGAATGACGAAATAAGTCGATTTGCCCCTCCAAGTATAAGATAAGCTTGAATTATATCTTATAAGGTTTATTTCTATCCAATGTAACGAGAATCATATCGCACTTAGGTATATTCTATCTAGTAAACATGTATCTATCTAGTTATCTATATATCTTGTAAATACTCTTTCTTTAAGAGGCCCCTATATACATAGAGGGGGGTATGCATTTTACATCGACATTCATACACAAATTCATTCGAATACACACGAGATTAATACAATTTTCGCATTCTTTCCATTGATACTCGAGTTCGTATTGCTTAGTTCAAGCCCGATCTAGGCTAAGGAATCTCTAATCTAGATTGGTAGATTTCTAGCTCAAACAGCCACCAGCCGCTGACTTTTGCTCACTGCCATGATACTGCGACCGTGCCATTCCTAACGCGCCCGCAGCTAGCCTACAGAACGGTATTCCGAAGTTCCTTTTCGTCCATTCTTCTACACCTTTGAAGAGTTCTTCCATTCCACCTCTCTTCATCGTTTGTGAGTCTTCTAATATACCTTCTTCCTTGCTTTTATCCTTTCTGTTTGATTCATTGAGGACAATGAAGGATTTAAGTATGGGGGAGAGAGTACTCGCATTCGCTTATCTTAATTAGCTTAGTTAGTTGATTTGCTTCAGATTTTTGATTTTCTTCTTTTCATGGAGCACTTGCACCATATTTTTTGCATAATAAAGAAAGAAAGAAAAAGAGAAAAGATAGAAAAAGCCATAAGAATTGAAAAAGGGCATATTAAATCCTGGGATGAGGTGAAAACCCGAAAGGGCGGCTCAGGTAATAAGCAGGTAACCCGGACCAGCATTAGGCTGGGGTAATATGAGCTTCATGAGTGGTTGTGAGTATTTGTGAGCACACCTTTTGAAAAATGAAAAGAGCGGTTAGGTGAAAACCCGAAGGGGCGCCTAAGCAGAATTGAGCGGAAGAATTCGAGTGTTTTAGGATCATTCTTGCTTGGGGACTTTGGGGCTTACATGTTAGATTTGGGTAGATCCTAGGTTGCTCTTTCATGTTTTTAGAGCTTGAGTGTTTTATCATGTTGTGAGGTGTGTGTTTGAGCTTTATTGTTTTATGCTCATGATTTCTCTACTTTGGGTTCGGGTTATGAGCTGAGTGTTTTTGTTTTCCCTTGTATTTCCTGAGATCTTAGATGTGCTGATTTGTTAGATATTCTTTGAGCTTACTCGAGGATGAGCAAGATCGAATTATGGGGGAGTATGATTCGCCCTATTTTGTATGGATTAACTCTTAGATTTTAGGATGTTATTGAGAGTGTTTTGGTTAGATTTGAGGGTTATTGTAATACGAAGACGGAAGACACGAGATGTGAAGAATCAAGAGTTTTTAGAGCTTAATTGAAGACAAGTTCGCCGCTGCATGGATTACGCGATCGCGCTTCTTATGACGCGGTCGCGGTGGAGCAAGGCGACGACATTCAAGACCCGTGAAGGCCGCGGTCGTGCCGCCATGGACGCGGTCGCGGTAGCAGCCGACTCAGCCATTCCAAAGATAAACCGCCGCGGGCGCGGTGGTGATGCCGCGGTTGCGGTGATGCCGAGATCCGAGACGGACAAAATCTTTTCTTTTTTATCTTGTTTCCTTTCTTATCTTTCGCATCCTACCTTATCTATCTCAAGGAGTATGTTCCTTGGGCTATATAAGGAGGAGCTTCCCTAGGTTTTAGGAGGATCATCTATCTATCTTGTTAGTCAATTGTTCTTTCAATTAAAAGTTTTTGCTTTCTTTGTAATGGAGAACTAATCTCCTTTGGAGTTTATTCAATCAAGGAAGCTTTGTTATAAAGTTGTGAAATTCTGGTAACTTCTTTATCCCTAGGTTTTTATTGATACTCTTGTGCTTCATCCCATGATCTTTGTTTGATTATATGAGCCTGATCAACTTGTTTAATTGGCTTAGATCTATTGTTTGAATTAGGATTGGTTGTTGTCTATGCATCTTTCCTATTCTTGAAACAACACTATTCTAGGACCGTGGACTAGTTTAGGGAAGAGTATTCAATGGTTAATTTGTGCATGAGACTCGTAGCTTGATTGCATGATTTGATTTCCTAATATCCTTGAGTGTATTGCATGATTTGAATTAAACGTCCTTGTTCATGTCATACTTTTGCTAGGACCGTGGACTAGCGAATACTTAAAATAAAGATTGGAATTGACCTAGGAATGATTATAAGACAACTTTTTCACATATTAGTTTCAAATGTATAATACTTTCTTTCTTTGAATCTTTTTCAAACATTTACATGAACTTATTCATTACAACATGAAAAAGAGTGCTTTTTCATTTTTGTTTCATCTGTGTCTATTATGTTTTTCTACATATTGATAATAATTTTTCAAATAACAAATTTTAAGTGTTATACATCTTTCACGTTGTACAATAATATTTTTCAATGATTATATGATAACTTTTACAATAGTGTTTTTTGTTTTGATAATTATGCATTATATGATGAACAATTGTTCAACAATATTAGTTGTGTGTACTATTATGCATGAACTGATATTCATATGTGCGTGTTTTGTTTGCAATTATTCAAGAAGGGGGATGAATAATGGATGAAGTTTGAAGACAAAGACAATGATATTTCTTTCATATTAGTGTATACTGAAAAATAGATGTACTTTTTCAAACTTATTGTAGTATTTATTCGAGTTGTAACAATCCTTATTTTCATCTTATTCAATGCATTACATTTACATATTCAATGGTCACATAAGGTCCTTATTTTCATTTTTATTTTAATATGTAATGATTCAGCTTATAATGAATTGATTTTCATGTGAAGACAAGTACTTATTCAACTATAGTAATATATGAACACACCGAATTTGAAAAAGATTCATCAAGCAATAGAACATGTTCAACTCTATAACTATTCAAACCATCGTACATATTTATTCAAACATGGACTAGTAGTTTTTCTAGGATTAATTACCGGTTTTTGAATTTTATGGTAAATTAATTGTTTTTTTAAACATTCCTACACTTGTTAATCCGTACGTAGATTCGAGGAACTTCCATCTTTAAAAACCGTGGCTTTTTAATTTGAATGAACAATCAAATCCCCCTAAAAGTCTACTACTTTCCTTTTGAGATTAAAAATTGTGGATTTTTAATCGCCCCCCGATTTTCTCTCTTGCAAATCCCATAATATACGTTTCTTTCCAAGCTAGCAGCCACAATCAAATAAACTTCAAAGGTTTTAGTTCTCCATAGACATGGAAAACTCTCTAGGTTTTTTGGCTGTAAAACGGTGTATGAAAAGAATCTTAATATGAAAACCTAACCAAACCCTCAGAATTAATAATGTCTCCGAAAATTAAAAGATTAATCTAAAAGAAAAGAAAATTAAGCGGATTCATACTTCCGCGCTACTACGGACCGCACACCCGCCAGTAGAACCGCGCATACTCTTCTCATTCCGCGCACGCGGCCCTTACTTGATCACCGCGGGCACACCTTGGTCGCCGCCATGCCATCACGGTTCTTCACTTTAGCAACCGGAGATCTTAGGGATGTAATATGCACACGCGGGTTGTCCACCACGATCGCATTTCTTTTGTAGAATCAATTCCTCTTCTCAAAATGACGTCAAACTCTAAGTCATGTGTCTTCGGCTTTGATATTACAATCAATCAATATATATTATAAAACGCGACCGTTTTTGAGCCACCACGTTGATTCTGCCCCGCTTGATTTTAATTTTTTTTTCAACTCAAATAGATAATAACAACTTTGTATCTTTTATTTTCCTTAATTATCTAATGTTCAATTTTATCTTTAAAATCATACTATCTAATATCTATCTTTAATTTTATTTTTCTTAAATAATTTTATCATCTCCCTTAATTGTTTGATTTTTGATTTTTTGATTTTCCTTAATTTGATTTTTTTTACTCAAAGAGATATTGAATAAAAAAATTGGAAGTTATACTAACAAAAATTATCATGTTCGTGCTTGCTTTATTGGAGGCTAGATGGACATTAGTATTACAGATAATTTAAATCAGTATTGATGATTGCAAAGGAGTCCAGATATGTGGGTTTTGGATTTCTTCAATCTATACTGTCTATAGTATAGTATAAAGCGGAGTCAAAGTCTTCACAAAAAATTGCACCACGTGTCATATCTTAAATAAAAAAATTAATCGGGCCCATGCGTATATAAAAAAACACTAATCACAATAGAAAGACAAATATATATGATTTGATAAAAATAATCAGCTAGGCTCTCCTCTATATAAATTAGGTTGTTAGAATCTCATATAAAGTTATCCCGTAAAAATTGCCGAAAATTATGAATTATTCCTTACCAAGAATTAGTTGTAATCTTCAGATAAATATTATTATTTAGTAAAACATGATATTTATCGTAAAGTAATTTTTGAACAAATCCAACTTATTTATATCATGAGTTGATCGATTTACTATTGGTAAAAAAACACTAATCATAATACGAAGATACATATATATATGATCGTATTTTTATTAACGTGATCATTGACGTTACATATCTAATTAAATTGGGTTTATAATCGCATTACCCGTACATGGTACGGGGGTTAAACTAGTATATTATAAAAGCCGACCGTTTTCGAGCCACCACGTTGATTCTGGCCCCACTACATATTTGATATACATAAATTTTATTTATGTTATTCCAATTAATCTAATTATATATCTTATTATCTATTTATGTAAAAGATTTCAAATTTTGGTAAGTTATTCTATCTTTTTAATATATCACTTATCTTTTCTAAAGTTGATTTTGGACCCACCTTATTTTTGATAAAAAAAAAAATTGTTTTTATTTTTGGTATTTCAATTAATTTGATAAAATTATATTATCTATTTATGTAAATGATATATTAAAACTTTCAAATTTTGTTAAGATATTCTATCTTTTTTAATATATCACTTAATTGAAAAACATGATTCTAATATATATCTTGAATTTTTGAAATATAATTAATATGAACTAATTATATTTGATTTAATTAATTAAATTTAGAATTTTTAAGATAAAATTTTAAAATTATTTTTTAATACAAAGACTAATTTTGTTGCTTTATTATTTGATTTACTTAAATAAATTTATCATTTTTAAGCTTAAGTTAATTATTTTCTATATTTACCTGATGTACTATATTTTTTTTACCCATTATATTTGATTTTTTTTTCTATCTTGATAACAAATTTTATTTTTTAGCCAAATAATAATTTTGATTTATATCTTGAAATCGCACATCTTTTTCATAATTGTTACATATTTACAAAATAATCCCACAATGTTTCTCAAATTATACAAATGCCCCTTATTTTTCTAATACAGACATACAAGTGGTCATTTTTGAACCACCTCATTAATTTTGACCCTATCTCATATTATAAAAAAACTAATTTTTATTATTCGCATTAGATAGGGTTTTCCTATTGAATTTCATCTTATCTACTTATAAGAAAAAGATTTTGTCAATTATTAATTCTTAAAGCATTACAAGGAAAAATCTTTCACAAACAAATTAAGAAAAATCTATGAATATTGGATTCAACTTACTTCTTTAATACAAGTAAATTTGTGGTTTCTGACAATTTCTATTAAATTTTTATAAGCTTTATCAATTTAATAGTTGATGATTTTTTTATTATATTTACATTTATGATAGTCGTTATTAATATATGATAAGAATTGTAAGTAAAATATCAATTTATATTCTTATAATCAGGTTTTATAAAAATATACAAATGAATGGAAAAAATTATGTCTTATATAATTTTTGAGTTATATGAACTTCAAAAACAATATCACTCTTTTTAAAAGACAAAAAACATGTTCATATAATAAAACTTATATAATATTTTCCATACCAATATATAATTTTATTTTAATATTTTAAAGTGAAATAGTTGTGCATGGTACGACAGGTTAAGCTAGTTCGAAACTAAAGCTAATCCCATGAAAAGCATAATATAATTGCTCATATATGTCTGCCATATTATACAAATTTGTCGTTTAAAATGTGAAGACCTACAATTAAATCATACTCGTATAAATAACATCAATATTACATTATAAAAGCCGACAGTTTTCGAGCCACCACGTTAATTCTGGCCCCACCAGATATTTAACCAAAATTATTTTTGAAGTCTTTTAATTAACTACCATAATTTTACTACGTAAATTTTTAATCTTTTAATTAACTACCTTATCAACAATATCTAGCCGAAAATATAGTACGTAAATAAACCATATACGATATCTATCCATAAAATATAGTACGTAAATTTTCAATATCTTTTAATTTTTCTACGATCTATCCATACAATATCTAGCCGAAAATATAGTACGTAAAATCATATACAATATCTATCCATATAATATAGTACGTTAATTTTCAATATTTTTTAATTTTGCTACGTAAATAATTTCCAAAATTGCATGGTCTTATACGGGTTTTGGTAGATTCAACCATATAATCTCCAAATTTGAATGTAGTACGGGTTTTTCTCTACGGGTTTTGGGTTTTAATAGAATACTAAACTTAAAATTCTAATCTTTATGTTTTTTTTCTTATCCATCTAACATCTATATTTGAAGGCATACTGTTTATCTTTAAAATTTCATTAATTATTTAATTTTTTATTTTATCCTTTTTCTTACTCATATAATATCTATTCTTTGAAACAATATTATCTATCTTTAAACTTTCCTTCTATAAAAGATACATATTAATTAACTTATCTTTTCAATTACCATTTTGATCTATTTATGTAAGAGGTAATATAAGAAATTTGAATTTAAAAAAAGAATTTAAAAATGGAAGCCACTTTCTCTAAATAAATTATTATTTTTTTATCTTTGATACTAAATCAGTTTATATTTATTAAATTTTACTTAAATTATATATTATCATGTTCCTAATAACTTAGATTTTATCTCTCATAATTAAACAATTAATTTTTTTCATGTTATTTAATTAATCTAATTACATTATTTATTATCGATTTATGTAAAATATATTTTTGAATTTTCATAAGATATTATATCCTTTTTGATATATTAGTTATCTTTTTAATCTCTTTATGTACGAAGTAATTTAAAAATTATGATTTTTAAAAACTTTATAAATAGAAGCACTTTTTATAATTAAGTTATTATTCTTACCTTTTGATATTAAATCAATTTATATTCACTATCTTTTACTTAACTTATATATTATCATTTTCATAATAACTTAGCTTATATCTTTCATAATAAAATAATTGTTGATTAATATATTTTATGTATGTCAATATATAAAGTCATTAGAATCATGTTAGACTCATTTTATATTTCTTTATTTTGATATTATATTTTAATATTTTAAATTAAATAACAATTCATAGTAGTTAAATCTCATACTAATAACTTATAGTATTAAAATAAAAAATAAGATCAAACCAAAATAATCAATTAAAACATCTCATTTTATATTATATTTCCTTATAATGTCTCAAAATCTTGATAATAGGGATAATGATATATATTAACCATTAGAGACAAATTTTAAAGGATGAAAAAGTAAGTAAATGTTATTTACTAAATTGTTCTATAATTAGAATATGTTTCATATTTTTATAATCTCATATGTGTAGTACTACAAATCTGAAAAATATTTTGTTTTGTCTAGAAAAAAATAACATTCTCATATGCTAAAATATTCATTATATGTTTTCACTTATTAGTATCCTATTTATAATAAAAACAAATTTAAAATGTAAAGCACGAGTCATTGTTGTGCATAGTACGACGGGTACAACTAGTTAAACATAAAGTCTAGCCTAGAACTCTTAATATGGTCCTAAAATCTCTCAATTAAAGTACGTAAAATATAGTGCATCCGTCTTCATTGAGCAAATTTCATAAACCCCATCAATGTGAGAAGGATTTAAATCTTTCAAAACCTACGGGCCATATACTTAATTGGAAATTAATATGTGGATGTCATAGTTGAAAGATTTTGATGGAAAAAATTTAGCCAACATCAGTTGTTTAATGAAACATGTTAAAGTAGAGGAGTGTAATTGAAAAAACAAATAAGTATCTCCGTATATATTTTGCGGCAGAATACACCCGTAGACCCTCCAACTTGGGAGGCTGCTACGCTTACACACGGTGTAAGATTCAATCTTACACCCAGCCGTCCGATGCTCGACACGTATGCGTTTTTAAGGGGAAAAAAGGAAATCAAGAAAATGGCCGTGAGCAGGAGATATTTCGAATTTTGAAATTTTAGAAAGTAAATGCAACTTTCCCCTTCTGCCCCTGTGAGTAAATACACAGTGTCTGTTTGCATCCGACTCCGACCTGGGTTTTGATTTCGCCGGCTAACCCCAGTTGGTGCGTTTCGCCGGTTGTATTTGTGCGACGGCAAATCCGCGGTCAAAAACAAGTTTAACTATGTTCCCGGTGAAAGATCAGTACGAAAACCGGCTTCGATTTCGAAACTGATGTAGTCGAGACCTAATTTTAAGTTTATGGCGACGATAGAGAAAACCCAAGAACTGATGTAGCCGAAACCGTATTTTCAGTTTATGGTTGCATCTGAGCTGCCATTTCCGTCTGCTGCGGATGATAGAAAGGGACGGTTCGATTATATTTTTGCTATGGGGGTGCAAGCACCGTGCTTTAATGTTGCTATGGTGTGCAATTGAAACGGAAGATATACAATTGTGATGTAGCAAGCTATGTACAGCTCTTACTTATTTCTCAAGGTTTTTCAGCCAATCCCTTAGTGACTATTCTTTGTTTCATAAGAAGACATCTACTGGCACAGCATTCTTGGTGATATATGTTGATGATATCTTGATCACTGGGGATTGTGAGTCTGAAATTCAGAGTATTACAAGCATGCTAAATTCAGTATCAAGGATTTAGGGAAGCTGAATTACTAACAAAGGCATTGTTGTCACTGATTCAATGAGAACAGCAAATGCTCCTCTTGACAGTTCTTTGAAGTTAAGAGCAGAAACAGAAAATTTATTACGAGATCCTACACCATACAGGCAATTGGTAGGAAAGTTTAGTATTCTGGTAAATACAAGGCCAGGCTTGGCTTTTACAGTTCAGTATTTGTGTCAGTTTATGCAATCTCCTTCTTCTACACATTGGAATGCAGCTCTCCATACTCTTCAGTGCTTGCAAGGCACGTCTACTATGGGGTTACTTCTGTCTTCTAGTACTGATTTTTCAAGGGCAAGCATTTTGTGATTCAGACTGGGCCTCTTGCCCAACTACTAGGCGCTCTGTCAGGGGATATTACATTGCTTTAGGAGGAGCTCCACTTTCATGGAAGTCTAAAAAGCATGTAACAGTCTCTCTTTCTTCAGCTGAAGCAGAATATAGGTCTATGAGACGTGTTACAGCAGAGCTTGCCTGGCTTAGTCGCTTGCTTCATGAGCTTGATGTGATTCCCAAGCTGCAATATACATAGCAAAGAATCCCAACTCTTATTCATGTACCAACTACTGAGCAGTTAGCTGATGTAATGACCAAAGCTTTACCTAGTTGTATTCATTGTAAGTTCATAGACAAGTTGGGATTGATTCCTTTAGAATCAACCTCCAACTTGAGGGGGGATGTTAGCACTAGTGATTGTAAACCGGGTTTAGTGAAGACCGGTTAGTTAAAAGCTGCTATAAATAGCAGGTCTAGTGTGTAACAGATTTTTCATTCAATGGAAAATTCCCTTTCTCAATTCTGTTTCTCTCTCGTTCTCACATTCTAAGAAACGTTGAACAAATATTCGAACAAATAAACTGTTTGTGGTGTCTATATGGTTAATTGGGATGTGCATCCCAAATGTTAATTAGTTACATAAATAAGAAATGCATATAGTATTACAGTGTAAGGGTCTCCATGTTGTGACTATAGGTCTCAACGTTTACAAGTATACGCCGTGTAAACACGTCTTAGGCTCTCCAACTGTCGGGACGTGCTTCGTTTGCGTCGGAGGATAATATCATGGCCGTGTAAACACGTCTCAGCTTCTCCAACTGCGGGCTGATATCTATCGGGCCCGACTCCATGTAATCCGTGTCACCCAACTGATATCCCCAATCATCCAGTCCAGTTCCCATGTACGTATGCAGGTGGTACATGTGCAAAATTGAACGTTGGGCATCGCTTAAAGGGCGACTGGCAAATATCGGGAGGTCTGGCCGTAGCAGTTGGATACGGTCTAAATGTATGATGTTGTTGAGCAGGGCAGACATGTCCTTGTGACCCAAGCTACCGTAGAATTTGGCCAGCAACTCTCCCTGCAATATGTAGCCAAAAAGTTCATGATGCACAGGACTTCAAACCATGAAGATTATAAAGCGTCTTAAGTTCTACTACAAAATATGAACTAACCACTCGAGCAGCATATCCACGCGTCTGGGTAAAAGCAGTACGTCCACAACCAACATCAATCAAGTCGATCCTAGGGTGCCCGATATTTATGGACACAAGGTACGGCTCGTTGACCATGTAAAAGGGGAAACACCACTGTTGGTAATAATGGTACGTGCGATTAGAGAAAACTCACAGGAATGCAAAAAAGAAGAACTGCACATTTAAAGTAGGTTCATCAAGTAGCAAAGTTTTTCTAGGCAACACTAACGGAACTCATTGTAGGAGATGCATACGTACCAAGTCTACGTGAGCAGCAGTTATGCGAAGCTGCTCTAGCTCACGCTGCATTTGTTCGTTAAAACTGGGCTCCAACGCAGGTGTCAGATGCATGTCGTCCATTGCTATGTTTGTCTGGAAATAAGAACCAGGGAGACCAAAGTAAGCTGCATGCATGAGGACCGATGAGCATAGGACTTGTTAGACTCGACATTAAATTAAATTGTACATACCACTACATGGGATGCAAAGAATCTCCTTGGGTACTTTGAGACACTCTTTTCCCTGTGATTCAAGACAAGAACAAAGGTTTCCAAAACCTTCTGTTGTATGATATGTCCACCTCGCGTAAGGGAGTAGAAATCCGGGCGAGTCCGAGTAATCTTATGATCTTCATTCTTGAATACGGCCTTATCGCTTCATTATTTAACAAACAATGGGGGGTCCGGTGAGGTGTTAAATGTAATACACAGATCGGCAGTGGCGATATTTTATTGAACAAAGTGAAGCCTTAACGAGTCCGCTCATTTCTAGTAGATGCAGATTTGAACATTCTTTCTTCTTCAGGGGTTGGTCGTTGGGAGAATCGAATGAACTCCCTCCTGTATTCCTTAAACGATCTTGGTGGATCTCGTACAGAAGTAGCATATGTCGGCGGCCCACGTACAGTATCATCGGCATTCTGGCGGGCCACACTGATAACATCTGCCCCACATTGGTCCTGGGCCTCCTGAAATAAGAACTCATAACCTTATACCGCATGACCATAGGGCGTGGAATTTGCACATACTGCATTGTGCGGCATTTCAGAGTGTGCGTGGAATATGCAGAACAGACACCGTTCATTTCACCTTGTATATAAAATGACGTAAAGTAAGGGCGTGCAATTTCCAGTTCACAGCCCCGTGCAATTGATATAATATAACATGACATGATTGAAGGACGTGCAATTTGCAATTCGTAGACCTAAATGGTGTGCAATATTCACTAGCCGTGCAGATTACTGAATCTCGTGCAATATCAAATTACATGGTTTCGTGCAGATTACTAATGAAGCACGACTAAGAGTCAGGGTGCAAACCGTAATACCCGTGGCTTTTGTGTGACGGTTGTGGGCTGGTCGACGTCCATTCCATCCTCACCCTCACCGGTGTGTGCTTTATGCTCCTCTCCCTTGTCTCCTTTTTTCTCCATCAACCTTGTGCTCCTCCTCTGCCCTCCATCCTCTCCCTTGTCTCCTGTTGTCTTAATCCTTTTCCTCCTCTTCCTCTTCCCTCCATCTTCATCCTTCTGCTTCTCCTCTCCCTTGTCTCCACCCTCTACGTCCCCTCCATCTTCATCCTTCTGCTCCTTCCTCTGCCCTCCATCTTCATCCTTCTGCTTCTCCTCTCCCTTGTCTCCACCCTCTACCTCCCCTCCATCTTCATCCTTCTGCTCCTCCTCTCCCTTGTCTCCACCCTCTCCGTCCCCTCCACCTTCGTCCTTTTGCTCATCCTCTCCCTTGTCTCCTCTTTGAGTCGTCAGCCGGATGCTCCTCCTTCTCTTCACCCCTGCCTTCATCCTTTTGTCTCCACCCTCTACCTCCCCTCCATCTTCATCCTTCTGCTCCTCCTCTCCCTTGTCTCCACCCTCTCCCTCCCCTCCATCTTCATCCTTTTGCTCATCCTCTCCCTTGTCTCCTCTTTGAGTCGTCAGCCGGATGCTCCTCCTTCTCTTCTCCCGCGCCTTCATCCTTTTGTCTCCACCCTCTACCTCCCCTGGTACACTCTGCCCCCCCTCTCCAGCCGCTTCCTCCTCTTCGTCCTGTTTATCATCTACTTCCTATGTTGCCGTTTCTACGCAAACTTGGTCCCTGCAATCCTCATCTTCTTCCCTTGTGGTTTCTTCGATTAATTCTGGCTCATCTGCCGGAGGTTTACTACAGTCTTGTCGGATGGCTCTCAGTTGCTCTTCTGCAGTACGTATCACGTTGTTTAAATGCTCAGGATCCGTCACCAACTTCCCAGAGGTTCTGTGGGTGCTACATAGTTCATGGAAAACAGACGCTAAAGCATCAGCGATTTGCAAAGATGTTGTTGCCGTTTCTACCCCACCCTGACATTGGTCTTCATGAAGGGCCCGGCCCAAAACCATGATGCCGCTGAGCAAATCTAGTGCACGTTGACCCTTCGTCCCCATCATATGCCCAGTGTCTCCAACACCTCCTGCGTCCGGTGGGACCTCATCGAGTTGAGGTGGCTCCCGGAGTACCCCTTCCCCAAACCCCACCTCTAGCTCTTCTGTTTCCCTCGCCATAACCATGCCTGTTGTCCAACCCTTAACGATGGGATACACTCGCATGGGTGGGTCGAGGGATGCATCCCTGGAAGCAAAGCGGTCCAGGTAGGCCAACTAGGTACAACAAAACGATCGAAGAATGCATGAGTAAAGGGGAAAACACAGTTGAGGAAGTGCATCAACATGTTGAATTTTTAAGCAGAAGTTCACTTACAATCAGATACAGCGCAGGTCCCCTGAATTTGGCTGAACCTCCAATTCTTGAGGGGCTCCAATTCTTTCTAGCATCCACTAGTCTATTCAGTAGGTATTCACACCAGTTATATTGCTGTATTTCATCAACATTCTGCAGTATGGGTAGCAGACTCATGTTCAAGGCACCGTTCGCGGAGCAGTCTCCCATCACCGTGTTGTTGAACAACAGCATCAGGTTCCTGATGAACAACGGGCCGGATTCACTCTTAGTCCGCATTATGTGCCTTGACAGCGATGTAGGAGTCACAGTCGCCTTGGGCTCCTCGAATTGGAGTCTAAACGCATGATACAGTTTCCTGGACTGCGTTATGTTGGCGGGGTTGAGT
Source organism: Polygonum maritimum (assembly GCA_963924305.1). NCBI lineage: Eukaryota > Viridiplantae > Streptophyta > Magnoliopsida > Caryophyllales > Polygonaceae > Polygonum > Polygonum maritimum. The sequence goes on from OZ002735.1 coordinate 24,784,748, forward strand.
TTTGTTCTTCCCTGGGGAAGTCCCGTACAGATCCGCACGTGTTCGACAGATAACTTGACGCTCTTCGAACTGTCCTTGACAGTTGACAGTGTGGCAGCATCAAAGTGCTCCACAACCCAGTGTGCAAGGTACACTGGGTAAGACTTAACCTTCCAATGCAAGAAGCACTCAAAACCACAACGCCGCAAAGCTTCCTGCTGGTCAAGTGTGAGGCGTTCTATGGTTTGTGCAAACGTTTTTGGACTGCCCCTGGACTGGAGCATGGCGTGCACTTTTTTCAAATTTGCCAGATCCGTTCGATGTATTCTTTGCCCTGGAGGATGACCATGCTCTGCACTATGCGTGGAGGAGTCTGACGCAGTGGTCTCTGTCCCATCTGTTGCTGCATTAGTGGTTTCTGGCAAAATGGCTGGGTCTGCGGATGTACCCTGTGATTGCCCAGGTCGAGCTGTACACTCTCCGGCAGGCAAGTCCCTCGTAGGTGCAGGCGCTCCATTCGATGCTGGCACCGGCTGTCGTCCCGCAGGTGGATTCTGAGAATCCAACTGCGGGACAACAGGCCGTGGCACCGGCTGCTGCTCGCAGGATTTATCCGGCGATGGCTCAGGAACAACCTCCACCGTTTGAGTCCGTGGCGAAGCGTGTACGTCGGTCGACTCTGTAGTAATTGCAACTGCATCAGTCGCTTCCCCATCTTGGGTTTGATCGTGAGTGGGGGACTCGGTCCTGGTTGGTTGGGTCGTGGTTGGTGCTTGTCTGATAGATTTCTCCCCAGATGGGTTTTGTGTACTCGCGTGTCTGCGAGCCAAATGTTTGAGCCTCGTACGTGGTTTGGTTTTCTCATTGCCTTCCTGTAGCAAACCAGGCCCATGTAATGAAGTGGGATCGGTTGCAGGTTCACTGGTACCGGCTGATGGTCGCCTGGGCGATGAAGTGGGATCGGTTGCAGGTTCACTCGCTCCGGCCGATGTTCGCCTGGGTGATGAAGTGGGATCGGTTGCAGGTTCACTCGCTCCGGCCGATGTTCGCCTGGGTGATGAAGTGGGATCAGTTGCAGGTTCACTGCCACGAGCTGATGTTCTCCTAGGTAATGAAGTGGGATCGGTTGCAGGTTCGCCTCGGTTCCGCTTCGAGTAGCGTCTCACTGGCAACGCAACATGCAAATGATATCCTTTAGTGTGCGATCCAATAAATTTTTAACCTTTTCCCGCATAAACTACCATGTCCGTCTATTTTCTACATGAACGATCTCATCCAAGTTCTCTGATCTAAGAGCATCTCCAACAGAGTCTCTAAAATTTCTCCAAAATGGAGAATTAAAGTTCAAAATCTCTAGAAATTTTATGCTTAAACTCGAATACATATTTAAGTATATATTAAAACATAAAAGATCAAATACTATATATGTGAAGTTTGTATTGAAATATGGGAAGAATTTAATTTTGGGGAATGAAAACCTAGCTCGAAAATTCGAACGTATGACTACCTCATTTTCTTCTCCATCTCTATTGGAGAATAGGATGCTCTAACCCCAATATTCTCCATTTTTTTGAGAAATGGGGAAGCTGTTGGAGATGCTCTAACCCCCCCGCCCCACCCCCTAAATCCACACAACGGAGCCTGAAACAGAGACCATGGTAAAACCCTAAATCGGCCAATCACTGTGCATGACGTTCAGCTAGGACACAATCAAAACAAAATCGGCAGGCGTTGAATACATACCTGCCTCAGGCTGGGCTGCTTTCGCTCTCGCTGGGGCCATTGGATGAAATCGACCAACGGGGTTAGGGTTTGGAGCTACTGAGTGGTCGTCGTCGAATGGAATAAGACCCTCCTGCTACGGAACAGAGGCCTGCCGTTAGGGAAAATACATCTAACGCGAATATACACCGTCACTAAAGCGAAAGGAATACTACCACTAAAGCTGATCCGATGGTTCGTGAAGGGAAATCTGTCAGATTTCGCGGCAGACGGAATTTCAAAATTTGAGCTCGAATGGACGAATCTCCGGCTGTTCATCGGCCCCCTCTTACATGCAACCCCCGTTATAAGCAACCATGAATTTCTTACTGGGCCAGTATTTTATACTGTAATTGCGAGGTAGATTATAATTGGAAGGAACTGGGCCAGTAATTTACACAGGCCCAGTTTCAGTTTTAAGATTGCAATCATTCAGGCCACTTCGGTCCTACCCAATATATTTTGAAATACTTTGATTATTAGAAGGGAGAGAGCGAGAGTAAGAACTTTAAAAGTCAGTTTCTTACTCTACTTTACATTGGTCCAAGTTTTACAATGGTAGGTGTCCTTCTTTCATAGGAGAAATGTGAGGTAAAAACCTAGGTAAATTTCCATGATTTAAGCATGGAAACAAGGGGGTGAAGAAGGTGAATAATTCACCTTGTACAATTTACCTCCAATCATGCACTATACAAATGGTTCATGTTCAATCATGTTCTCATTCAAGCAATGGAGAGTAAGAAGGTTAACGTGTAGATGTGTACAAGAAACGGTAATTAATGGATGATGTAGATGATGGACTCATTTCACTTTGTTATGTATAAGTGTGCATTTCATAGTACGACTGTGCAAAAGAATATGCAATTCATAGTGTACGAGTGTACAATTCGTAGTTAGGAGAGTGTGCGTACATAGTTTAATTTGAAATAATTTTTGGTTTCAGCTATATTTATTTTTGTATGCTTCCCTCCCAAAAGTTGTCATTTAGTTAGTAAAAGGTATAAATCAAGTTTTCAGTTGGATAGTCTTAATAAGCTCATCAAAAACAGACTTGGAAATAGATTTCAAACCGGGGAAAACAGTACTACAAAGCGAAATGCGAAAACATAAACAACAAGATAAGACGAATTGAATTCAAATTTATAGTAAGCATAAACTAATATTCTGGAGCAACATTAGCATCATTTTCATCATGGACAGGTACACCACTGGTTTTTGGAAATTGATAACTTCATCATGTAAAGGTTCACACCATTATTATAATGCTATTTTTTGAAGTAAAATTTAATAATGTTATAAAAAATTTAGTTTGAAATGAAATTTAATAATATTATTCCAATAGTTTGGCCTTGCAGTTGAAAATCAAAAGCGTCCAGTTTTAGCTCAACACGTGAATTATATATTGGTGATTTCTTTGTCATCGCATACCACCACAAGATCTTATTCCGGAAAAATTATATGACTTCAAATGCAAATTATTCCGGAAAAATTATATGACTTCAAATGCAACGTGACGTACGTACTCCGTATAATAGATAAGCCCGATTTTGGTAACACATATAGATTTCATCGTATTAAATCCTAATTTAAACGGCATAACAAGACAATCCTATGTAAATAATAATTTGCAGGGGCGTAAACTATGGCTGTGCAACGCACAGTCATAGAAAAGGGTGTGCATGTATAGGGCAACCCTCCCTCATCGAACCTCAGACCCGGCGCATTGCAACAAATATGAAAGTTTTCAGTAACAAAATGACATTCCGCATTAACTCAAATGAAGATCATCATAATAGTTCATATACAACAGCTCAGGACCATAAAGATAGTCGTCTAGTTCAACAACTGAGGGAACACACCCCGCACACAAGTGATAAGAGTTCACAGGGTACAATCAACATAATAGCAATAATCCATCCATGACATAATAGAAATACACATAACAGCAATAATCCATAACAAAGGAAACAAAGTGAACGTGCTTCTAGGCCCATCCATTTCCATGTCCACCATCAGCTGCATAGGGCTGCCGATCAAGGTCGTCGTCCGCGGCCGCCAGAGCATTTGCTACAGCCATTGCTTGGTTCCACAGCGCCCGCGCACGCAGCTCCTGCACTCCGAACAACTCCTCCTACAACTCGTCCACTTCTGCGTTAACCCCATGCCGGCGAAATAATTCACTTCCAGCACAGCGCTGCAGAAACATACGTCAGGTCACACACGACAAATATGATATTTATCATCCAATGTTGACAGTAATTACCAAAAATAGGTAACCTGTTTCATGGACGCCCACCACGCCTCATCACCACTTATTTGGCCTGTTGTTGAGTTCCACGCGACTTGACCTCCGAGGTTTTTGAAGTCCCTCCACCTGCTCCAGACCAGCTTATTGTAGTTCACCCTATACCTCAATGCAACGGGAGCCATCCTGCGCCCAGCTCTTTGCTCGAACAAACCAGCCAACTCGCTCCATGATGTCCACCTACGTTCCACTCTTGCCCTTTCCGTCATTTCTCCATACAATCTGAGCAAGATCTTGTTATCCTCTGTGTTGTACGTCCAACGCTCCCTTGCCGCCATCTACATACGAAAGTAACGAAACACAGTTTGAAACCAACAAATTAGTGTTATTATATCAGGCTATGTAATTATACATAGGAAGATCATCAAACAATCGGACTGACTACATGACGGAAATAAAAATGATATGAATATGACTGGACCTCTCCAAGCTACTTGAACTCTATACCTACAGGTATCATCATAACAACTGTCAGTTAATACATCCATGCCAAGAAAACTCCATAAATGCCGGGCATTAATGGAGTCTGACCATGCAGCAGACAAGGCATTAACGTGTAAGGGCTGCTTTTCCTTGGGCATTGCCATGATGTCTGACCATGCAGCAGACAAGCCACTGTCCATCCCTTCATACTATTGCACCACTAGACAACACTTTTCCACGGGCAGTGTTAATTTCCAATGCAGCAAAAGTAAGTCAACAACAGCTAAAAGAATCCATTTAATCGCAGGATTGGATAAGTCATCTTTTTGGGCAATCGCAGGTCGAAACAGACGGTGCCTAATTCAATGTGGCAAGAAAGCAGTCAACAGCACTCCATATACACTGTTGTAAACATGACCTGATGACATGAAGTGTGCATATATTATGACTACTCCGTAGTAGATCTTAATTACTTTATGGTTACCCGCTTGAAAAGGGCGGGAATAAACGGGTGAAACCCAGAAAAAGACAGGTCAAAGTCGGGTTTTGGGTGATGCAGGTGATGGGTCGGGTCGAGTACGGTTTAAGGTCCATCCACCCATAAACCGACCCGTAACCCAACCCGATAACCCGTTTTAATATTTTTATATGTATATTTCTTACTTTGTGACCTTTACTCATTAAATTAGTTATGTTTTAAAAATAAAATATGTTTATTTTTTTCTAATTAAAATATGTCAAAACAAAACTACGGAGTATGATATATATTCAATATTAGATTTTATTTATGATTCAAGTTTGATTAATATAGATGATAAATGAGATCATGGATTTCTAATTCTGGTTTGAACTCTGGTTCAATTAACATCACATTTTCTGGCTTATACATCTAGGAAGATAACTATGTTTGCAATTGGTAAAGATGTGGAGGTCAAGGGCTTTGGAAAGTGGGTTGATACTACCTTGCTTGGGAAGATAGCAGGTTACTGGAATGATGAGCTGTACATAGTCCAGCTGTTTAGCGTGGGCGTCGACGAAGAACGGGAATACGACGCCCGACGAAGAGACGACGAGTATTACTTCAGGAAACAAGTTGAGTGGCAGATTGTTCACCCGCACTTTGTTCGCGACGCAGATCCAGAGCAGTCGGGCCGTGAATATAAAATCGGTGATATAGTTGACGTGGATGAGAATGAGCTCTGGACCAAGTTGCCCGCTATGTTGGCTAACCGAAGGAAAGGCGTGATCGTTGCCAAGACATTGTCCACCGCCCAGTTTTTTATCGATGACCGTGAACCATGGCTCTTCAACATCAAGCTCGAGACCTCAGGTGAGATCGAGGAAGATGTTCTTAGCTACCGTATGCATCCACATCGTGTGTGGAATTAAGAACCGCTTTATGCGCTCAAAAACTGTGTTCTGCTGCTTCTTTGAATATTATGTCTTCTGCTGCTTCTTTGAATATTATCTTTGAATATTATGTTTTGATGCCACGAGAAATGGAACAAAAAGCTGTTGAATTGGCCTATTTCTTGCGCGTACCGATTGAAGTTTTTTGAAATGAATCGAACAATGAACGTTTTCTGATTTTCGACTGGAGGTAGAAAACTCTACAATCCAAAAATGTTCCATGGCATAACTTAAAGAAATTTAAGTCAGAACGTACCTTCGCTGCGAGCCAAAGCAAACGTATATTCTATGGAACATCCAAAAAGGGGGGTTGTTTTTGTCTGCAGAAAAGAGGTAATGGAGCACTTAGGTCAGCTACTACCTTTTCTTTAAACCAGCACCCAAAAATATAGCCGTTCTATTTTCACAGACGTTTACTGGAACGTTACTGTTACTGGTGCAATGCACGGTTAATGGACAATCCAATCTGGAACGTGGGATGAGGGACAGAATCAAAGTTCTGCGAGTACGACAATAAGGGACAGATTTGGGAACAAGTATAGCAAGGCCTAAATGATTCAGAAATGGAACTTATCGTGCTAAGCACACCCATACCAAAAGCTAAGCACACCACTAATGCATCTAAGACACAATGCCATTGCCTAAGCTCAGTCACTGAGGATAAGGGCCATTACCTAAGCACAGTCATGGAGGTTAGTTGCTCAATTGCTGAGAATTTCGTTGGGGTTTAAGGCCATTGACAGATTTTGGGCATTTAGGGTTTAGGGTGGATTTCTAAGATTTGGGGTTGCACTACATGCTTGCCAACACCATCCAGAACTAATTTTTCAAGTCAAGAATTTCAAACAGCAGAAACCAGCATCTTTGCCTTAGACCTCGCCCTTTCCAGCTCTCTTTCCATCTGTTTAATCCTTCCTCTCTCCGTCTCCACCTCTGATTCACTCTCGCTAACTCTTTGAAGCAGCCCTTTAATGACCTGGCTAGGGTGATGGTCAACTGGGGGATCATGCCACGAGAAAAACCCACAAGAACCAGGTTTCTACACAAGAGTCATTATACAAACAAAGAAATCACTATAAAATCAATATGCACAAACCCTACAATTTGGGGGTTTTTAGAACAAACCCTAGACTTTGGGGATTTTTAAAATCTTCTCAAATTGAAGGCCAAAACACTTACCTTGTAGTTAGGACACCCAAAAAACCTCCTCCCTGGGTTTGATTCGGTCCAAGAACTCTTCAACCTGGCTGGCATTCCACACTCGCATGTCGGTATTTGAAGCAGGTCGTTTGATGTCGATTTCGAGATCCGAGTGCTTGAAGTGTCCATATTCTAGCCAGGTAGAAGAAGATGAATGAAGAAGGGCTAGGGATTTGGGTTTGCTTCGATTCAAGGTTGGGGCTGAGTAGTTGAGAGCCCTCGGGTTTTTTATCGAGGTTAGGAAAGAGATGAACAAGGTGGGTGGAGCGTTAAAAATACAATCGTGGTCCAATTACCTAAGTATACGTAAGCATTAAATTATTCAGAAATGGAACTTATCGTGCTAAGCACACTCATACCAAAAGCAAGGTCAGGACGAGTACCCATCAAAGCATGCATTACGGAGCTAACAACTACACCATAATGCACATCTTTCATTTTAGCTTTTTCATTTGGGGTGGAACTGTGGAAGGAAAAAGAACCAACTTTTCTTGCACCACTATCATCACGTTCGACTATCGTTACGGTTTATATTCCTACTCATTCATGAACGTTGTCTTGGATCCAGAGTTCTATTCGGTTTGGATCGTATTGGGCCTAATGGGCCCAATTCGAGTACGATTCTTTAGTTTCGGTTCATCATCACGTTCCACTATCATTTCAGTTTTTGTTCTCACTCTTTCATGAACGTTGTCTTGGATTGAGAACTCTATTCAATTTGGATCCTATTGGGCCTAATGAGCCCATATTCCCAATTCGAGTAAAAAATTCTTAAGTTTCGGTTCCTCATCACGTTCAACTATTGTTTCGGTTAATGTTCTTACTCTTTTATAAATCTTGCCCTGGATCAAGAGTTCTATTCGGTTTGGATCGTATTGGGCCTAATGGGCCCAATTCGAGTACGATTCTTTAGTTTCGGTTCATCATCATGTTCCACTATCATTTCAGTTTTTGTTCTCACTCTTTCATGAACGTTGTCTTGGATTGAGAACTCTATTCAATTTGGATCCTATTGGGCCTAATGAGCCCATATTCCCAATTCGAGTAAAAAATTCTTAAGTTCCGGTTCCTCATCACGTTCAACTATTGTTTCTGTTAATGTTCTTACTCTTTTATAAATCTTGCCCTGGATCAAGATTTCTATTCGGTTTGGATCGTATTGGGCCTAATGGGCCCAATTCGAGTACGATTCTTTAGTTTCGGTTCATCATCACGTTCCACTATCATTTCAGTTTTTGTTCTCACTCTTTCATGAACGTTGTCTTGGATTGAGAACTCTATTCAATTTGGATCCTATTGGGCCTAATGAGCCCATATTCCCAATTCGAGTAAAAAATTCTTAAGTTTCGGTTCCTCATCACGTTCAACTATTGTTTCGGTTAATGTTCTTACTCTTTTATAAACCTTGCCTTGGATCAAGAGTTCTATTCGGTTTGGATGGTATTGGGCCTAATGGGCCTATGGGCCCAATTCGAGTTCATATCTTGAGTTTCAGTTCAGCATCACGTTTGACTATCGAGAATTTTATTCGAATTGGATCGTATTGGGCCTAATGGGCCCGTAGCCCCAATTTGAGTTCGATTCTTTAGTTTCGGTTCTTCATCAAGTTTGACTATCATTTCGGTTTATGTTCTACTCTTTGATGAACGTTGCCTTGGATCGAGAGTTCTATTCGATTTGGATTGTATTGGGCCTAATGGGCCCAAATCGAGTACGATTCCTTAGTTTCGGTTCTCCGTCACGTTCGACTATCCAAATCGGGGTCCGTAGCCTTGAATAGAACTCTCGATCCAGGGCCATGTTCGTGAAAGAGTAAGAAAATAACCGAAACAATAGTCGAACACGATGAAGAACCGAAACTAAGGCCTTGAAATCATATTGGGCCCATAGGCCCAATATTATAAATATCCCAAAAATAGTGTACGAATAGCCGCTGGGTTTGTTTTTAGGTCTTACAGAAACCTACACCCTCATGGCAACCATGAAGAGTCGTCGGTGTCCTCGTCGTCCTCGTCCTCGAGTTCTAAAGTCATGGTCAACACACAATCTTCCCGAGGAGCTATGGCCGGAAATCCTATCTCGACTTCCCGCCAAATCACTTCTCCGATTCCGCTCCGTCTCCAAGTCATGGAAGTCCATGATCGACGACCCCGATTTCGCCCGCTTACACCTCAATCGCTTCAACAACGGCCCTCAATCATCCCGCCTCTTCTTCCTATCAGAAAAGTCAGCCATATGCCGAGAATGCATGGTCAAGGACAGCAAAACCCTAAGAACGATTCGCAGCCTTGGCTTCCTCCAAACCGACCTACACTCGGTCAATATCCTCAGAGCCACTCCCGATCGTAATGCAAATTACGGACGTCTAAGGCTGTGGTCTATTCTTTCATCGATTGACGGATTGTTCTTGTTGAATTCCACGGTTCCAACGTCCGATTTGATGTACTTGTGGAACCCCTCGATTCAGAAAACCCTAGCTCTTCCCCCTCTTGAAATCCCCCAAATATTGAGGTACGTTGACTTTGGATTAGGGTTTGACCCGTCGATTGGAGATTACAAGTGTGTCAGATTCGGCGCCTTGTCAACATCGGGCAACTTGAAAATCGCTGCAATTTACACTCTAGGGACGAATTCGTGGAAGACAATTGAATTCCAAGGCGATGTGGTCCGAAAGCTATGTTTCACTGGCTGGAAGAGAATTGTTCCCCTTGACGGTGCTCTATATGCCCTTGCAGAAGTTTCGGATCTATATTGTGGTTCAGTGAGACTGGTTTCATTTGATTTGAAGAGAGAGGTGTTTGCTTCCATGGAATTGCCTGTAGTTTATCATGATTTCCATGACCATGCACTCACAATGGTGTATGATGATGGTGGTTGTGGGTGCTCACTTGGTGTGGTCAATTTCAGTGGACCCGAAGGATCTGTATGGATCTTGCAGAGGTTCGGAGACGATAGTAAGTCATGGAGCTGGGTGCGACGCTACACCTTTGTTATAATAACCCCTCAACTCGGTAGTCCTTTTGAGCTACTGCACTTTCTCTGCATGACCAAGAATCGTGAGATGCTGTTGACCTGGGCTCCCCTATGCAGTCGTAATAGTGTGATATGTTACGACCTCGAAACTCAACAAGAAAGGAGGTTGCTGGAGAAGAATCGGAAGCCTTTATGTGGGGCTAACGCGTTTCCGTACGTCGAGAGTCTGATATTATTGCATCATTAGGTAAGTTTTTGCGTGAATCACGTCTAGGCCGGGAACCTATGAATTGGTGTGTTTTGATGCCTTGTGCATACTTGTTGAACTTTATCATATTTGCCCTTGCTAGGGAACCGATGAATTGGTCTGTTTTGATGCCTCGTGCATACTTGTTGAACTTTATCATATTTGCTGTTGCTTATAGTATTGCAGTCTGTAGTTTGCCAACAAAATTTATTGGGGTGCCTTCATTCATATAATTAAGTAGAAACTTACCTAATGATGGGGTACACCATGGCTAAGGAGGCTGCACGCCTCAAGGAACCACCGCCAAAAAGCGAGGTGCCTTATTGGTGTCACAAACGCCCTAGGTCCGCCCATGTGCGCAGATTGCTAAGCGGCCTCTCCCGACCAACCTTTTGAAAGCATGGCCGTGCATTGCATGGTTTGGGTTGTTGCTTATGTGGGCCGCAACCTATCTTTTGTTATTACTTAATTATATATGACTATAAACCATTGAAATATGATGTCGTAAAGAAATAAATTGAAAAACAAAGTTATAAATATTAATTTAATGTATACTAGCATTTAAGCATGTCGATTCATTGTCTTGATACCAAAGTACGTTAATTCTCAAAATATAAAAGTGTATGGTATTATGTTAAGTACTATGGTGTGTGTGTGTGCACTATGATATGATATCATTTGTGTTGTTCAGTTTCCGAACGGGTCACGTCGTCTGAGAAGGTGTTCTTTATTATGTGTTTGTTTTTTGAGAAGTTTATTACGTATAAAAAGGTTGTATGTTCAGTTTGAGAAGGTGTTCAGTCTGAGAAGGTTGTATGTTTTTTGAGAATGTGTTCAGTTTCCGAACGGGTCACGTCGTCTGAGAAGGTGTTCGTTTGAGAAGTTTGTTGTTTTGCATGTTCCGCCTATAATAACATATCTCTAGTTCTACCCGCATAAAAAGGTTGTATGTTCTGGCCCTATATTGAGATGCTATGTTATACGGAATGAAAACGGGAGCATGAAAGGGAAATGAAACGAGACGAGGAAACACTTGATTTTCATGTTGTTTTTGTAGACACCGGTTTCTGAGTTTTTGTTGAAAACGCAAAACGTGACTCTCTTGGAGTTTCGGGGTAACATATATAGTTCAAAATCAAATGCGGGGTTAAAGGACGAGGTTTAAACTTTGTTTATTGTTTTCCTGGTAAGGATGAAAAATGGGCTAATCTTTCAAACTTGTGTACAAACTTTTGTTGGCTATGTACGGAGTACTATATAAGAACATCCCTAAATGTTTAAAAATATGGTTTTACGAAGAATACGTTCACTGATTGGGCTAGCTTAGCTTGTATCATTTCGTCCCTAAATACGGAGTAGTAGCATTTCCTATACATATATCACCATTCCATACATATCACGCCAAACGCTTATCCGCCGAACCATCTCTCTGGTACTCTCTTCTCTCTTCCGACTTTCCAAGCCAAACCTGGAATCCATCTTCTTCCTCTGCCCCGAAATCGCTTTACAGGGAAAGGTAATACGCTCTTACTTACTATCTATGTTGGTTTACACTTTCAATTAGGGTTCCAATTGAGAAATTAGGATTTCAAGTAGGTATCTCAAACATAGGCTTAGGGAAATCGTGGCTCACAGTCGGACTGTTTACAGAACAAAATCAAACAAACTGGGACTAGAAGTAAAGATGCTGTGAGGGTGTGAGAATACAGATGTATTAATAATGAGTCAACATAGATTAGTATTTCGTACATTAGCATGAGAATATTAGGGTTTATCAGAGTTCTTCTCTAAAGGGATGCGTACTGTGATATTGAACTCCCTAATGAAATGAGGGCAATTGGTTATGAAGAAGTAGACAGTTACGCTTCCTGTCAGGATATCTAGGTCCTCGATTGAAAAGCTGCATCTATCTGTATATTGTGTCTTACATGTCAATACTTTGATGCTGTCTTTCATTCTGTTCTTCTAGCAAGATATACTGCAACCTTTAGTTCCATTTTTCAGTTGCTTTCTGGTTTGAACTCTGGTTCAATTAACAGCACATTTTCTGGCTTATACATCTAGGAAGATAACTATGTTTGCAATTGGGAAAGATGTGGAGGTCAAGGGCTTTGGAAAGTGGGTTGATACTACCTTGCTTGGGAAGATAGCAGGTTACTAGAATGATGAGCTGTACATAGTCCAGCTGTTTAGCGTGGGCGTCGACGAAGAACGGGAATACGGCGCCCGACGAAGAGACGACGAGTATTACTTCAGGAAACAAGTTGAGTGGCAGATTGTTCACCCGCACTTTGTTCGCGACGCAGATCCAGAGCAGTCGGGCCCTGAATATAAAATCGGTGATATAGTTGACGTGGATGAGAATGAGCTCTGGACCAAGTTGCCCGCTATGTTGGCTAACCGAAGGAAAGGCGTGATCATTGCCAAGACATTGTCCACCGCCCAGTTTTTTATCGATGACGGTGAACCATGGCTCTACAACATCAAGCTCGAGACCTCAGGTGAGATCGAGGAAGATGTTCTTAGCTACCGTATGCATCCACATCGTGTGTGGAATTAAGAACCGCTTTATGCGCTCAAAAACTGTCTTCCGCTGCTTCTTTGAATATTATGTTTCTGCTGCTTCTTTGAATATTATCTTTGAATATTACAATATGTTTTGATGCCACGAGAAATGGAACAAAAAGCTGCTGAATTGGCCTATTTCCTGCGCATACCGATTGAAGTTTTTTGAAATGAATCGAACAATGAACGTTTTCTGATTTTCGACTAGAGGTAGAAAACTCTACAATCCAAAAATGTTCCATGGCATAACTTAAAGAAATTTAAGTCAGAACGTACCTTCGCTGCGAGTCAAAGCAAACGTATATTCTATGGAACATCCAAAAAGGGGGGGTGTTTTTGTCTGCAAAAAAGAGGTAATGGAGCACTTAGGTCAGCTACTACCTTTTCTTTAAACCAACACCCAATAATATAGCCGTTCTATTTTCACAGACGTTTACTGGAACGTTACTGTTACTGGTGCAATGCACGGTTAATGGACAATCCAATCTGGAACGTGGGATGAGGGACAGAATCAAAGTTATGCGAGTACGACAATAAGGGACAGATTTGGGAACAAGTATAGCAAGGCCTAAATGATTCAGAAATGGAACTTATCGTGCTAAGCACACCCATACCAAAAGCAAGGTCAGGACGAGTACCCATCAAAGCATACATTACAGAGGCAACAACTACGCCATAATGTACATCTTTCATTTTAGCTTTTTCATCTGGGGTGGAGGGCAAAAGAACCAACTTTCCTAGTTTCCTGGCTATGCAATACTTTTGTTTTACATGACGTTTTGTCGACTACATTTCTCTTATGATGACATACTGTGCGATGGGCTGCAAGCCCACCATGTCACTCTGCGACCCTCGAGGTACATGACGGTACTGGGGAAGGTGGGAATACTCTAGTACAGATGATTTCAGTGGGGGCCTTAAAACGAGGTGCATGCGATGACGGTATTGGGGAAGTTTTTAGTTAAATCTAATCGTGCCTTCAAGGCACGGGACTGATACTAGTTAAAATTTGAAAAGATAGGATCGTAGCATATAAATAGGAGATGAGGTTTCTTGGTCGATATATGATTGTGTAAATAGAATTTAAAAAACAATATTGTATAGGAAGGTTTTTCAACGTATCTGATGACTGATGGGAGCTAAAGAAAAAGAAAAATAATTAAAAATTTGTAGTGGTGAGTTTGCGTTCAAATTTTCTCTTCAGATTCCACTTATTTGAGACGATTTAACTTCCCTCCCCTTCCACCATTATTTCCCCCTCTATTCCATACGGTTCTCCTCCATAAAATCAACCAAACAGAGGAAACATCCTTCCTTCCCTCTCCCTTCCATTAAAAGCACCCCAATTCCTCCCAACCAAACATAGCCTTAGAGTTAAAGGGTCCCCTATCTTCATCCAGAATACCAGTTAGGGTTTCCGTCTCGTTTCGCCATGTACGAACCTTCTTATTCATCTCTAGTTTTTGTTTGGCATCCGTTTGTTGCTCCGTTGGTCTGAACTCGTTATCTACAATGATTTACTTTCATTTCCGTTTCCAAGTTTTGCAGATTCAGCCCGGTTCCGCTTGGATTTTACGATTTGCCCTCTCAATCTAGCGGCTGTAAGTTTCTCTGGTTCTATGTTCAAAATTAGATGCATGTATATGCAGTTGGTGTGACATACGCATGATTAGGTTGAATAAGTGCAACTCGTATCCGATGCATATGCGTTTCTGAGCAGGTCTAATTGGGGGGGCTGGGTGGTTTGTGGGTCGGGGAGTTGTTGGATTCCAGAGTATATATTATGAACGTGTAACCCTAATTATTCCAGAGTATACATTAGGTTGAATAATAGGTAAAAGCCCATATAGTTGTCAGATTGGTATTGGTTGTTTGATGTACATTTTTTAGTAGGTTTAGCGAGAGGTGAAGGTTTTGCATATTGCGAAAGGGATATGTTTTCTAGGGCGGGTGTGTGCCACTGAAGTGCCATTCTTTACGTGAAGTATTTGGTTTACACCGGCCATGTTCGGTAGCTGTGCCTGCTGCGCACACCGAGAGTGGCCTGTAAATAATTTAAGGGTAGTATTGTTTACTTGTTATGCTTCGTCTTCATAGTCACACATGGCAAGATCCCCTTAGACTGGAACTAATTGGGATTGAACTTCGTGTTGAAATAAACTCTGGGCTGAGAACAGCAACAACTGGCGATAATCTATCCAACTTCACATTGGAAAAAGTAACGGGAGTATTACCTATCAAACTTTGGTGAACTGTTGCAGATTCGACTGTGCAAAAAACATAGAACGATATAAGTGGCATGACCTGGCATTATCTATCAAGACGACAATGGTACCGCATGAGCGGCATAATTTTGTTACTCTTGCTTTGTAATTCCCGTTTAGACTTGAGCAAAATCTACTAGCAGAAATAACATTAATGACTCTTGCTTTGTAATATTTTTCCCTATTTATTATTACATTTTAATGGTACATTAAACCTGATTAT
The DNA here is from genome assembly GCA_963924305.1 of Polygonum maritimum. Taxonomy (NCBI): domain Eukaryota; kingdom Viridiplantae; phylum Streptophyta; class Magnoliopsida; order Caryophyllales; family Polygonaceae; genus Polygonum; species Polygonum maritimum. Next base: position 24,800,098 of record OZ002735.1, read on the forward strand.
CACAAAATTATGCAAGGTATATGGAAAAAATACTCCAGGTAGTTTCTTTAAAATTTCTGAAGTTTACGGAGTATTTGTTTTTAGGTCTTACAGAAAACTACACCGTCATGGCAACCACGAATCGTCGTCGTCGTCCTCGAGTTCTAAAGTCATGGTCAAGACACAATCTTCCCGAGGAGCTATGGCCGGAAATCCTATCTCGACTTCCCGCCAAATCACTTCTCCGATTCCGCTCCGTCTCCAAGTCATGGAAGTCCATGATCGACGACCCCGATTTCGCCCGCTTACACCTCAATCGCTTCAACAACGGCCCTCAGTCATCCCGCCTCTTCTTCGTAATAGGAAAGTCAATCCTATGCCGAGAATGCGTGCTCAAGGACAGCAAAACCCTAAGAACGATTCGCAAGCTTGGCTGCCTCCAACCCGAGCCACACTCGGACCTCTCGGTCAATATCCTCAATATCTCGCAGACTTCGCAGCCTTGGCTGTGGTCTATTCTCAATTCGATTGACGGATTGGTCTTGATGAATTCCAGAGAGAGCTCCCATTTGATGTTGTGGAACCCCTCGATTCAGAAAACCCTAGCTCTTCCCCCTCTTGAAATCCCCCAAATTTTGAGGTACGTTGACTTTGGATTAGGGTTTGACCCGTCGATTGGAGATTACAAGTGTGTCAGATTCGGCGCATTGTCAGAATCGGGCAACTTGAAAATCGCTGCAATTTACACTCTAGGGACGAATTCGTGGAAGACAATTGAATTTCAAGGCGATGTGGTCCGAAATGTTCTTTTCACTGGCTGGAAGAGAATTGTTCCCTTTGATGGTGCTCTGTATGCCCTTGCAGAAGTTTCGGATCTATATTGTGGTTCACTGAGACTGGTTTCATTTGATTTGAAGAGAGAGGTGTTTGCTTCCATGGAATTGCCTGTCGTTTATCATGATCTCCTTGACCAGGCGCTCATAATGGTGGATGATGATGGTGGTTGTGGGTGCTCACTTGGTATGGTCTATTTCAGTAGAGCCGAAGGATCTGTATGGATCTCGCAGAGGTTCGGAGACAATAGTAAGTCGTGGAGCTGGGTGCGATGCTACACCTTTGTTATAACCCCTCAAATCGGTGATCCTCTTCGGTTTCTGCGTTTTATGTACATGACCAAGAATCGTGAGATGCTGTGGACCTGGGTTGATGACAAACATAATAGTGTGATATGTTACGACCTCGAAGCTCAGCAAGAAAAGAGGTTGCTGGTGAAGAATCGGAAGCGTTTAAATGGGGGTAACGTGTTTCCGTACGTCGAGAGTTTGATATTATTGCGTCGTTAATTAGGTAAGTTTTTGCGCCAATCCCGTCTAGGCCTTGAACCTATGAATTGGTGTGTTTTGATGCCTTGTGCATACTTGTTGAACTTTATCATATTTGCCTTTGCTAGGGAACCGATGAATTGGTCTGTTTTGATGCCTCGTGCATACTTGTTGAACTTTATCATATTTGCTGTTGCCTATAGTATTGCAGTCTGTAGTTTGCCAACAAAATTTATTGGGGTGCCTTCATTCATATAATGAAGTAGAAACATACCTAATGATGGGGTACACCATGGCTAAGGAGGCTGCACGCCTCAAGGAACCACCGCCAAAAAGCGAGGTGCCTTATTGGTGTCACAAACACCCCAGGTCCGCCCATGTGCGCAGATTGCTAAGCGGCCTCTCCCGGCCAACCTTTTGAAAGCATGGCTGTGCATTGCATGGTTTGGGTTGTTGCTTATGTGGGCTGCAAGTGCAACCTATCTTTTGTTTTTACTTAATTAGTGAAAAGCGCCCATGTGTACTCGTGCATTATTCGAAGGGATAGATAATATGGGTAGACCGAAAGCGTAATTATATGTGACTGTATACACCTTTGGAATATGATGTCGTAAAGAACTACATTGAAAAACTAAGTTGTAAATAGTAATTCATGTATAGCATCTAAGCATGTCAATTCATTGTCTTCATTCCAAAGTACGTCGGCTTAATTTTTTTAAGGTTTTATCTATTTGGGTTGGACATCAATGTTAGTGTATGCATGTATACATAAAATATATAGTACTCCATAATATATAGTAGTACCGCCCCGTGCCTAGGGCAAGGGGCAGCGCTCTTCAATCTTCATAATTCATATATGGTCGTCATATAATTACTTCTAAATGTAGCCCCAATGGATAAATCGAGTTGGGTTTGGTACTCATGAGCAACCGGTGAAGTCAGTCTGATCTTTGCGGGTTTTATGACGAGTCGGGTGAAATTGGCAGTTCAAGGACGCCAAGTTTTTTGATTACTAACTAATAACACCTTACAATATACATTATGTTATGCTTTTAAATACTGAGAAAATCATTATAATTTTAGGAACACCGTACTCCCTTTTACTACTACAGATTCAATCATAGTAACGCATTTCAAGTTTCAAGGAAAGCGATCTCGACACAATGAACTCTGACTTGGGACGTTCAAAAATACTGTAATTTATTGCAGTCCATGTAAATTTCGGGGGATCTGGCTTGATGGGGAGTTCATCTCGGGAGACGGAAGGGTTGTGAACTGTGAGCTCTGACTTGGGACGTTCAAAATACTGTAATTTATTGACCGTAGGGTGAAAGTATAGGTTTTCCTCCTTTTTTAACCTCCGGGAACGCATGCAATAAATCTCTCTACATCATCATGACCGAAATCGATTTTATTTTTGGGCGGTAGCGTATGTAATAAGACTCGGCATTTGAAAGCGACATATTTTTCGACCTTTTTTTTGCCTTTTCTTTCCCTCTCCTAAAAAGTCGATTTCAACTTCCCAAAAATTACTCACAAAAACCCCGATTGAAACCCTCATCTTGGTCATCCCCTTCGTAAAGCAAGCTCGAGAGCCCTTGAGCTAGGAGGGACGAGGACTGCTCACCTGTAAGTAAAATCCTAAACCCTACCTTTTTAGCGTTTTTGAATAGGGCTTCGATTTAATGTAGGGGATATTGTTCACTGGTCTAGGGGTACAATTTGCGTTGATTAGGGCTTGGATTGAATGTTGTGGAATGAAAGTGAGTAAGCTCGAAAGTGGAGCTTTGCACTGTGCAGAAAGGTTGTCAATTGGGGTTGTCTAAGGCAAATTAATTAAGGCTAGCAATGTTAGGTTAGCAATGTATTATCGGCAATGTAAGTGGAAATAAGGGTTGAAGCTATTTGATCAGAGTGAAATTAAACACTTATTTCATGTTAGTAATGTCAAGCTCAAGTGTATCATCCGCAAGTGCAGAACAAATGGTGTGTCACTGCGGTGTACAAGCAAAGGAATCCATGGCAGATACGGAGAGGAATTATGGTAGGAGGTCGCATAGATAGAGTCCTAATGAGTATGAAAATTGTCATCACTTTCTGTACACCAGAACTTGTCATCACTTTCTGAGCCGAAGCTAGCTTGTCATCACCTATTACAATGGCTAACCGTCCTGTAGCTAATGGTCACAGAAGGGTGCATCCACAACTACCTTACTTTAAGATTACCGTCCGCTGCAGGGTGAGAAAACACACTTACAACCTGTCTTCAGTTTCGTGCACATGTAGGATTTCGCAGATTATAAGGTGATGCTCACTGCAGAGACCCGACTCTGCCAGCTAGTTGATGTATACTGCCAATATGAAGGCATTGACCCTGCGAATTTGAAATTCTTCTTCAACAATCAAGTGCTCCGGGATCCAAACAGAACTCTAACAGCTCGAGAGGTTATACATGACCTTGTCATCACCTGCGACCAAAATGCGTGTTATCTACAATTTTGTGCTAAACCGTCTCCTCTTTTTGTTGTGCAGATTGGTCTAACAAATAACTCCGAGCTTCATGCTATGGTCAGGCCACCAAGAGGGGCACCTGGGTATCGAACATGGGTTCGTAGGACGGTTCAACATTACAGAAGGTTATGGGCAGAACAAAGAGCAGCTGGTATTCCCCGTCCAGAAGGTGCTCCACCAACGCCACCAATAACGCCACCAGGGTCTCCACCATGAAATGTCAATTAAGATCAGCTTACGTTCAGTTGTTGTTGTTGTTGAACTTGTCATCCAGTTGTCGTTGTTGTTGTTATTGAACTTGTCATCCGGTTGTTGCATGTTGTTTAAGGTGTCATCCAGTTGTTGATGTTTGAGTTGTCATCACGTTGTTATGGTGTAGGTTGTCATCTATTTTCTACCGCATTGTAACATCTATGAAAAAATGGACTCTGTTGTTGTGTTGTCATGGGTTGCTCTTGTCATCTAGTTTAGTGTGTGCTCAAAAGACCCATTTATTTTTTGAAGAGTGTGAATGATTTGGCTTCTGCATGCTTTTGATATTTCGACCAAACCGAAGTATGGATTACACTTGCCACTAAATATGGCAAACGGTGTATGATTTACTCTGTACCTTTTGCACACCGAAAGACGGACTAACATCATGCATTGCACGTAATTTACACTGCAAGCCAAAATTTCCATATCAATTACACAAACCTTGGTGCGCATAGATCGTGTTGTCATCACTACCAAATGAATCACACTTGCAAAACTACAATCCACAAATTAAATGAAACATATTGTCAATTCAATCACTTAAACTAAGTCATCCTGATGTTACAAACAACAAAACCCTTCAAACCTACGTGAAATTTACAGAAAACAATCATATTGGTCTGGGCAATATACCAAAACCATCACCACAGCACCATTCCCTTTTCACCTACGTGACAACAAATGAAATAGAGATCAGAGTATTTCCAAGAATAATCAAGCCTAGATATATGCATTGGTTATTGATGAACATTACACTAAACAACATTCACATGTCATGAATATATTAGTTTAAATGAAAAAAGTTAATATGCTATAGCGTGAACTAACCTTTTGATCTGCACATGGTAGATCTGTCTGAAGGGATGATGCAACGTGAACTCCAATCGATCCTTCACTCGAAGGTTGTTCTTTTCAGCGAACCTTCTCCATCCGCAGCCCATCTCACAAGCCCATCGTTTAAACCTCTTGAACCATCGGTATTCAACTTCGGAAGAACCATTATCAGTTTTCAGTGTCAGGGTCCTGGCCTTTGTGGTCTTCTCAGGTAAGAATCGTCTTGCAAAATCGGAAGGGATAACCTGCAACCAAGAGTATCAAGTCACTGAGTAATATAACAACCCTAATCAAACTCGAATATTAATAATACTAATGCGGATGTAAATGAGAGAGACCGGAGCACATCCGAGGACACTTTACTTAGATGTTTCCGGTGTACAAAGATACATAATATGTATAGAGGAATACAAAATCTTATCTCGAACAAAAAAGGTTCCTATCGCTCCGTGTGGATGTAAATTAGAGAGACTGGAGAATATTGAGAACACTTTGCTTGGATATTTCCGGTGTACACAGATACATAATGTAGAGGAATGCAAAATCTTATCTCCTAATTAAGATATATACAAGATAATTTGTACCATGAATACCAAATCCAATACTCCGTATCTACTAATACCTAGTTAGTGGATTAATATATACCCAATCACTGATTATCACGTGACTTACAATTCCGTTGTTGCCAACAAGATTTCGGGTTTGGACTTCAACGGTGAACTTTGCTCTATCATAGACGTCGGCTTGTTTGTCCTTGGAATCGGAGGCACTAGCACTCTCATCTTGACAACCGCCGTCTGAGATTGCCTCAGATTCCTCGGCATCTTCTTCGTCAGCATCAGAGTCGTCATTAGAGGAACTTTCTGGAGAATCTTTTCCCGGCGACCCGAATGAATCCACGCTGTCATAGCCGCCAAAATCTTGTTCCATGGCGTGCAGCAATGAAGAAGCGTCGTCCGACGAATCCGTCCATGCCGATCATTCACTGTTATCACTTGAACCTAGGGTTAACAACACCGACAAACGTACAAAACATTAGGCTAACCACAACGTATAAGTCAAGAAACCCTAAACAAAATGTAATCACGAACTGGGTTCAGTTCCCGAGTGATTGAAAACCTCTCGATAGTTCTCCATGTGTCGTTGAGACCTACCATCAAAGAACAGGGTACGCTGGTTTAACACACAAAAACTCAACCATCACGATTGGTTTCTACAGACAACAAAGCCATCACAAATCTAAAACATCTAGTTCGTAATTCAAACAGACGAAAAGGTTATGACGAAACGACATGGAGTGATTCCACATTTGCTTGAAATTAGTCTTGAAATTAAACTTCCATATTAGTTTAGCATGTCAAAGCATATACGGATTTTATTACAGTTACATTGCAAGAAGCGATACAAAACTAACCGGCGGTGAACTGTTTTATCGGACTCCGATGAGCGAGAGTGTACCGAAGAAGAAAGTGGGAAGAAATTGGGAAGGAGGATGAAGAAGTTGGGAGTTTGAGTGATGTGATCGACACCTATAAAGGGGATATATATGTTGCAATTTGAGGGGTCCATGCCCAGCGGTTGCAATTTTCTAAACCGTTATGTTAAGCAGTTGTCCATGTACACTGTGCATTTAACTATAGTACACAGTGCTAATATGATAGGCAAAATTTTCATCAAAAAATATGATAGGCAAAATTACACTTTAAATCGTACCATGTTCATATACATCAAACGTCAAAAGAATTGCTTTACTTTAACTGATTAATTCATTTTAAATTGTATTTTATGTTAAGATTATCCTGTGGTTATGAAGGCTTTGAAAATGGGATCCATGTACGACGATATTGCCAGTATTGATGGCGAGCGAACAGTGACATTTTTTGAGTTCCTCAAAAAATATGATAATTTATTTAATTCAAGTCGTGCCCTCCCGGGCACGGGCACTCTTACTGGTAACATAATATTTCCGTTACGTACAGTGACATTGCGGCCCTAATTCGTTAAATACCACATTAGGAGTAATACCATCATGGCTCAGGGTACGTTAATTGTTTGGTTAAAAAGTAACATCTTTATTGTCTAGGAAAAAAAATAATTTTTATATAATAAAATTTACAATTATATGTCTATTCATTAATGTTCTAATTATCACAAAAAATTAGTTTAAAATGTGAAACGTGACTACATGAGCAATAGTCGTGCATGGCACGACGGGTACCGCTAGTGTATATTAATTGGGTAGGAACAAAGGTAGAGAGCCAGAGAGCCCCCACATTAGGCGAAATTCCTGAATTTCGGAATTGAGCCGATGCTCAGCCATGTAATTGAAACTACCACATTATGCCAAAGATTATTCCTTCCTTCACTATGCATACGTATTAAAGTGAAATTAGTTGAAGACCCGTACTATTACAATGGGTAAGTGCTATAGTATTTTTTTTGCATGCTCATATAAACTATATCAAGGTTATTTAATAACTAAAGATATAAATCATATGAACTGTGTGTAAAAGATAATTTTTCATACTCATATTTATTGGTACATTAAAAGATACGGATCGGAGTACAAATTGTTGTTGATAGTTGTACGAGCTAATATTGTGGAAGATCTTTATTGGATCATATCTTAATTGGTTAATAATTCTATACAAACTTTATTGGATAAGACCTAAAAGATACATAAATTATATGAGATGATTGATCTCTTGATAAGGAAAAATATGCATATAGGAGTAGCTTCTAGCTAACATAAATTTCCTGCGGAAAATGTGATCCAATTATAGTACACTTCTAATAATTTTTGGGATAATATTTGTAGTTTGTTAATAATTGCTAAAATCAAAACATCATTTTATTGAACGTTAGGTGATGAGGTGGCGCACAATCAAAAAAATACATGTCAGCATGTTTTTTTTTTTTTTGGGTGAGACCTGTCAGCATATATTAGTCTCACCTCAAATTCAGAACGACACCATATATTCACCCAAAACGATGTTTTATAACCACATATTTTGTAAATAATGTAATCTAACTTCAAATGTGGGGAAAATTTCCTGGGGGCACACTCGATTTGGTTTCTATTGTGCAGAAAACCACGGCTTTCAGTTCTCGCAAGCACTGTTCCGTTCATTCTGAAACTGGGTCGAAATGGACCGGGTGATTCCCGCGCAGTTCCGTCGTACAATATAGATGGGCACCAGAATGTAAATAAATCGGCGAGGATATGGCCAAGAGTATGTACTCTCCCAAGGCTAATTGGCATCACATTGCTATCTTAGTTGTTTTTCAATTCAATTCAATTCTTGTCTTTCAATTCATGTCCTTTAATTCATTGTCTTTCACTTCCGTCTTTTTTGTTTCATAGTGTTCTTATTCCCTGGTTGATTCTTCATTGTTAGAGAGACTTTTCTCGTGCTTCTCATCAACAAATTCGTAACAGAGGATTTGCTTCGCTTTGTGACATGGCCCTTACACCTAAACTACGCCGACAAGCCGTCACCCATTAAGGAAACTAAAGACAAACAGCTTCAACCAAAAAAACCACAAGGAACGAAAACATCATGCCACAGCCGGCTGCCGCCATACACAGGAAACAAACAACTTTCATACATATTAAGCCTACGCGTGGATCGATCGGAAGACAACCCATTTGAAGAAGACACCCGCTGGAAAGTTGCGATGGGATTAGCCATTGTAGTCGGTCTCCAGCCACTTGTGGAGCGCTCGGTGGCGGGCCCTTTTTTTCTCCGTCGCATTGCCGCGGTGTCCAATGTCCCTTGCATGCTGGAGGAGGTCCGGCAACGGCCAGATGTGCTTCTTCTTGCCGCGACAGAAGGGGCAGGTGAGGGCTCCGTTACGCTTGACGACCTTGATCTTGGTCGACACAATTTTCTGGTACACCTTATCTTCAAACTCCTCCACTTCATCCCCGCTAATGTCGCCGTATGAACTTGACGAAGAAGACATGGTGGCTGGAAATACAGACATGAATCAAGTGTAAAACTCATTGACGATATTGCATGTAAGTACTCGCATGTGTTTGTAAAGTATTGAATCATACATTGGTTAGATCGGCGTGGAAGATGAAGCCTCCAAGATGACCGCCGGACTGATGTTGAAACGCAGGGGTAAATGTTTGACTGCGGCTAGGGTTTTTGTGAGAGTGGTGATGAGAACAGGGGGAGTTAGAGGGGGTATTTATGGGGAGTGTGAGTGTGACACTGTGTACATGCTCTTGTTGCTACTAAAATAAGCCATTTCTTAGGTGACCTGTCCCATTGTTTCGTCCTCTTTCTCATACGTCATGTTTCTCTACTCTGGAAAGGAAAATTGATCTTTCACTATCGATCCCATGTGGTCATTAATGCCCTTCGACTTGAGCCGACGAAACAATATCAATTTAGCCATTTAATGTTCATCTGTCCATCAATCGATATCGACCCCTGTCTAAAAGCTCCCATTGCGAGTGCTCGTTATTAAATGAGATTATGCAAACTTGTTTCCAAATTGGAAAATGTTAGTCATACCCATTGGGTAGACTACCCAATGACTTGGCAATATATGCATTAAAATTAAATTAAATGGTAATGCTGACATGTACCATCTTCTCTTTCACCTTAATTGTTTTCATAAATCTTGCTTCATATCTCACTCCATTCCTCTTTTTCTTTAACAAAAGAAAAGAATCAAACATCAATATAAATATATATATCTTTTGCAATATTATCAAAATAAAAAATAACATTGTAAAAAAGTTTAAAAAATCCCACATAAGGGTCAATAATCAATACAAGTTCATACATAGTACTATAGTATTGTACCTAATTACCTATATTCGTTTTTATGTGCAAATCTTAATAGATAATATATGAGCGTACAAGCTTAAGATTTATAACTTATGTACAATTAGGCCATGAGCATCAGATATATAGGGTACGTATATTTTATCGACCAAAAAATAGGGTATATATATTTAATTACTATTTGGAAGTATATGCTTACCGTCTAAAATAATTTGGATGTATCAATGCATTTTAGATTAATACTTTCTTTGTCGATATGTATATATTATTTTGGTCACATTTTTCGTTCAATAGTATTTGTTGATTGTTTGACATGTTTAGTCATTTTTAAAAATTATTCTCATTACTTTAAAATAATTATATAAATTTATAATAGAAGTTCAATAACTGACATATTTAGATATGTATATATAAATTTAAAATATGTATCTAAATTTTTAAAATAATATTTAGTCATTTGATCATCTTGAGAATATAGAGATCGATGAGCTAAGTCAAATCATTCTACTTGTAATTTTTAAGCTGAACTCTAGATTGACGTGTAAATATATATAAACGGAGTGAGTACCGGTCTACCATATCAAAGGCTTCATTCGGGATAGGTTTGTGGAGATTTTTCAATTTTTTAATTATTCCAAGTTTACTCAAATTAGTGTTTGGTGGAACAAAATTTTTAATGGGATGGAGATTTTAGGAGATTGTTCATGAGATTCAAAACTACAAAATTCATCAACTCGAATGTTTAGGGTTGTTGTGTAGGTTTTTAGGTAAGAGTCTAGGGTTTTAGCTAGATTTAGTATTTAGGATTAGTGGTTAGGATTTAACATTCAAGGTTCAACATTTAAGATTTTAGAATAAAGAGACTTAGTGGTCTAAGGTTTTGACTATTTTTTTGAAAAATTCTTATATTTTTTAGAAGTTCAAAAAAAATATTAGAAAGAAAATAACAAAATTAATTTATAAGGGTATTTTGGTCAAAATATGATAACTTTTCACAAGAAATTAGTTTAATATGTTTAAACTTGGGTGTTTACATCATAAAAGGTGGTTTCACACAAACGACAGTTTAAGAGGTGGATGCTTAAAAAAACATTTGTTTTAAAAGGTGGTTTTTGTCAAAAATAACGCATAATATTATAAAACTCCTATATTCAATACATTTAACTTTCCTTTATAATACAATAATATAATTGTTTAATATGTATTAGAGGATATAAGATTTAGAGTAAACGCTGATATAGATGTAATGAAGCATGAGAGAGAAATCTAGAAATGAAAATATTTTCTCGAACTTTTTGTTAGATCTAATTTTTAAAAATTTACAAGCATTAATATATTAAAATTCTATGGAAACTCCTCATAAAATTGGGACACCTTTTTACTTTATCTGACCTTATATTATATACAATATACTAATATACGAGTTACGTAATAACTTATAGGTATATACTATTTATTTTAGGGTTTATGGATTTAGTATATACGGAGTACTATTTTATTTTCAAGTAAGATGATCTAAAGTTTAGAGTTTAATATATATTACTTTATTTTTGGGTAAAAAGTAAGATAAATATGTAGAATAAATACTAGATTATTATATATTCTAGTATGTCATAAGATGAATGGATTAAATATTAATATAAAAGTAGTTTCATTTTTTATAAAATTTATCTTAGACTACAATTTTGTCTATTCAAAATTTATTACATCATCTTAATTATACTATGATCATAAGATGAAAGGAATAATTTCAAAATATATACTTCTAGGTCGATGGTACCCATAAGAGTCGAACCGAAAACCTGGGTGCTACCCTAGAGGCTTAACCGATTGACTAATTGCCCAAATACACTAATTTAACGATACTACATAATTCATACAAAAAATATTGCATAATTCGCAAAATAATTAGATGTATATAATTGCTTCGAATATAGGAAAAATAAGTTATATGGTTGAAATGGGTTAAATTATACATATACATATATATATATATATATATATATTGGAGGGGTTATAACTTATAACACATAGAATAGTTTTTTGTTTACTGTACATAGTATACTAATAGTGTAATATAATACTAGTGGTATACTACATACTAAAAAATTTGTGAAGGATGAGGGTTCAAAAACTTTCCTTGTAGATACGGCTTAGAATTAGGAAGGTAATTTAAAATTTATTAATGTCCATAAATACTCTAATATTTTTGAACTAGTTTCCTCTATTACACACTCACACATACTTAAATGACATGTCATAATGTGTTATGATGTGGCATTAAGGTAATGACATGGCAAAAAAAATGGGTGATTTGGTAAGTGGGTAGACTACCCTATGGGTATCTCTATCACTCCCCTTTCAAATTTGTATTTCATAATTAAATGCTTAACTCGGAATCAATGTCCTTTTCAAGTTGTGTTTCATAAATGCTTCACACTGACAATGCATGGCTCGTTGTATGTAAATTTAAAATTTATTTTAAATTGACCGTAACCTGAAATCATATTGTTACGAACTTTGATAAAATGGTTCATCTTGTGCCAGCATTCTGAATGAGGTCGAGTCGGTTCAGTATTAAGCATTGCATTGTATCGAGTTGGGTTTGGTAGTCATGAGCAACCGGTGAAGTCGGTCTGATCTTTGCGGGTTTTATGACGAGTCGGGTGAAATTAGCGGTTCAAGGACGCCAAGTTTTTTGATTACTAACTAATAACACCTTACAATATATTATGTTATGCTGTTAAATACTGAGAAAATCATTTTAATTTTAGGAACACCGTACTTTTAATTAGTTTTTACTACTACAGATTCAATCATAGTTACGCATTTCAAGTTTCAAGGAAAGCGATATCGACACAATTTGCATTGATCTTCAATAAAGGATCTGGTCGATCAAATTGTGCTTAATCGATAAAGAATATTTCTACTTAAATGTGAAAAAATAAAGTTTGCAAAGCGTATTTGTTTTTAGGTCTTACAGAAACCTACACCCTCATGGCAACCATGAAGAGTTGTCGGCGTCCTCGTCGTCGTCGTCCTCGAGTTCTAAAGTCATGGTCAAGACACAATCTTCCCGAGGAGCTATGGCCGGAAATCCTATCTCGACTTCCCGCTAAATCACTTCTCCGATTCCGTTCCGTCTCCAAGTCATGGAAGTCCATGATCGACGACCCCGATTTCGCCCGCTTACACCTCAATCGCTTCAACAACGGCCCTCAATCATCCCGCCTCTTCTTCCTATCAGAAAAGTCAGCCATATGCCGAGAATGCGTGGTCAAGGACAGCAAAACCCTAAGAACGATTCGCAGCCTTGGCTTCCTCCAAACCGACCTACACTCGGTCAATATCCTCAGAGCCACTCCCGATCGTAATGCAAATTACGGACGTCTAAGGCTGTGGTCTATTCTTTCATCGATTGACGGATTTTTCTTGTTGAATTCCACGGTTCCAACGTCCGATTTGATGTACTTGTGGAACCCCTCGATTCAGAAAACCCTAGCTCTTCCCCCTCTTGAAATCCCCCAAATATTGAGGTGCGTTGACTTTGGATTAGGGTTTGACCCGTCGATTGGAGATTACAAGTGTGTCAGATTCGGCGCCTTGTCAGCATCGGGCAACTTGAAAATCGCTGCAATTTACACTCTAGGGACGAATTCGTGGAAGACAATTGAATTCCAAGGCGATGTGGTCCGAAAGCTATGTTTCATTGGCTGGAAGAGAATAGTTCCCCTTGACGGTGCTTTGTATGCCCTTGCAGAAGTTTCGGATCTATATTGTGGTTCAGTGAGACTGGTTTCATTTGATTTGAAGAGAGAGGTGTTTGCTTCCATGGAATTGCCTGTAGTTTATCATGATCTCCGTGACTAGGCGCTCACAATGGTGTATGATGATGGTGGTTGTGGGTGCTCACTTGGTGTGGTCAATTTCAGTGTACCCGAAGGATCTATATGGATCTTGCAGTGGTTCGGAGACGATATTAAGTCGTGGAGCTGGGTGCGATGCTACACCTTTGTTATAACCCCTCAAATCGGTAGTCCCCTTGAGTTTCTGCAGTTTCTCTGCATGACCAAGTATCGTGAGATGCTGTTGACCTGGGCTCCCCTGTGCAGTCGTAATAGTGTGATATGTTACGACCTCGAAACTCAATAAGAAAAGATGTTGCTGGAGAAGAATCGGAAGCCTTTATGTGGGGGTGATGTGTTTCCGTACGTGGATACGTGGAGAGTTTGATATTATTGCATCATTAGGTAAGTTTTTGCGCCAATCACGTCTAGGCCGGGAACCTATGAATTGGTCTGTTTTGATGCCTTGTGTGCATACTTGTTGAACTTTATCATATTTGCGTTTAGTAGGGGACCTATGAATTGGTCTGTTTTGATGCCTCGTGCATACTTGTTGAACTTTATCATATTTTCTGTTGCTTCTAGTTTTGCATTCTTTTGTTTGCCAACAAACTTTATTGGGGAGCTTTGGGCGATCAAGCATGGCATTACGTTTGCTAGGGATCGGGGTTATCCTCATGTGGTGATTCAATCTGACGCTTCGGTGGCCTGCTCAGCGATTCAAGGCGTCGATCACTCTTATAGGCGGGACAGCCAGCTGGTGTCCCAATGCCGCAGAGCTATAGCGGAGTTCCCGGGCCAAATCCGTATTCAGCATATTAAGAGAACGGCCAATGTTGTGGCAGACGAGCTTGCAAATTTGTCTCTTAGTTTTAATGTTTCTTTTCAGCATTTTGATTCCTTTCCTAGTAGTAGTATTGAGCGTCTTATTGATGCGGAGCTTGTACCCCTCTCGGGGGGAGACTAATCTTTTCCTAAGTTAATCGCAGGGGTTTTCCCGTTTTTCGACCAAAAAAAACAAACTTTATTGGGGTGCCTTCATTCATATAAGTAGAAACTTACCTAATGCACGGTTAATGGACAGTCCAAACTGGAACATTACTGTTACCGGTGCAGTGCACGGTTAATGGACAATCCAGTCAGGAACGTGGAATGAGGGACAGGATCAAAGTTCTACGACTACGACAACTATGCCACATTTGTTTAGTTCATCCTTGACATAATCCACGCCAGAAAACATTACAAAACAACACAAACCAAGACTTGTTTTTCTACTAGTCCAACCTCCATCTTCGTAGGTTGAACAGGGAACAAAAAAACTTGGCTTCGAATTCACAAAGACAGAGCAGGCAAGATCCTGCATCGACCGCGTCGCGTACCAAAAAAACACTGACACTGAACGGGTTCCCCATACGGCACGGACACTGTCTTGGTTCGGGGTGCATAAACCGTTTTGGAAATTTGAACCGTGAGGCGACTCTAGCCAAAGGCGGCGTGTTGTGTAAGAAGCGGACGAATTCGAGACGGCACTCCATGATGCCAGCGCCGGCTGAATCCCTTACGGCACGGATCGTATTCATAGCCCTCTCGACCTGGTCTTGGTCCTGTTCTGAGGAGCAGAGCAGCACCACGGCAAGCACATAAGCAGCTGGGGTGTGCCCTAGCGAAGCCGATTTCTCCAGGCACTCTAGACCGTAGGGTTCATCTGTGCCCCCGAAATACCTGATCTGTGGTCGCAATGGGTTGCAACATTCCTAGGTAAGCAAATGTTCCGTAACATTTCATGACAAAATTGTGCAATACCATAGATCGACTCACCAAGCCTTGGCCGTATAAAGCACCAGGATTCCCGCTATCCGCACACAGTTCGAGGAATGCATACGCGGCTTCCCGGTGCTCCTCCAGTTCGAACCGTCGCGTGTAGATGTCCTGTGTTGGCGCCTCCCGGAGAACCAGGGGGTCCCGCCCGCATCGGTTGAAGAGCTTGCAACTACAAAAGGGATCTGTGTGGTATGAACCGAGTACATTCCGGCCAATAGGTGAAACCAAACAAATATAAGGCACTTGGGGGGTTTACCTCTGCCTGCAGTTGAACAGATCTCGCAGAGAACAAGATGCCACCCTCGAAGCGATGTCGATGATGACCTCGTCTGGCAACATACCTATCTCACATCTCACTGGCCGCACTGCTCTTTCGTTCCCCATCGTCGTCCGGGTGGTTGGAGTTTGTTTTGACACAAGAAGGACAAGGAAAAATAGACCCTCGATGGGGAATTTGGACGGAAATTAGCCCTTGATTGGGAATCTGGTCGGAAAATAGCCCTCGATTCACTTTTGGTCGCAAATACGGCCTGGCTTGAGCATCCACTATGGAGAGAGTGGGAGGATTTCTTAACTCCAAAAGAAAAACATAAGGACCAGAATAAAAAACTGACACATTCAGAAAGTTGGGCAGAAGAAATTGCAACCACAAAATTTGAAAATAAGTACGCCCTTGAATAGTGAAACAAATACCGCCTTACTTTTTAATCAAATACAGTAATTAGGTTCCCTTTTTCCCTTAAAGTTATGTGGGAAAAAGGGAACTTAATGACACTTATTGTATGCAACTACTATATTCTTATATCGTGTTTTTATTCTTTAAAGTACACATATTGGTTAGTTTAAACAACTATTATGACTTCATTGTTTTAGGAGTATTAATTTTAAAAAGAACAGCCAATTGAATACATCAAATAGGTGTGTTTTTAAATGGGTTTCGCACTTGAATTATAAAGGACTTATTAAATTATAATGAACACCCATGAGAGTAACTCAATCTTATGTTTCTTTGTCAGCACAAAATTTTGAGTTTACTTTTCAATTTTGTTTTGTCTTTTGAAACATAACAATTTTGATTTACTCTGAACAAACTCAATCAAGGAGCACATACGCAAGCATATTGAATTATTTGACGTTACTACTAGCTACAATATGGAAGACGCAGTTAATAAGTCCGTACTTTTACTTAACATTGCACAAAAATCAAACCAATTCTACTTAAAACCAAGTCCGAATAATTGTGAGCACTTTGTTTGACACAAGGTGTTATCTGCTTCGTTTACTTCATTCTGCGGAAATTGTCACACATTTCATGTATATTTGTTGTACCTGTTCAATTAACCACGGTTGATCTCATCACGACATGTTACTTCTCACCAAACGCAAAGACAATCCTCAGCTCACTATGTTACTATTAGTAGTGCAATGCACGGTTAAGGAACCATCCCATATTTCTACTTTGTGTCACGTGCAACGAGTGACAGCCGGACAGTCCCATTCCATTTTCTCCTACGTGACAACAAGTGAAATAGAAAATTAGAAATCGGAGTAGGTATACAACCATAATCGATCCTAGCAATTTCAACCATGATGAAGCCTAGATATATGCATTGTAACATGATGAACATTACATTACAACAACATTCACATTTCATAACAAAATTACTTGGAAAGGAAAAGTTAACCTACGGTTCAGAGTGCCTCGAGACAATCAATTTACACATGAAAGATTTAAAACAAAATATCATCAAGCCTCATTCAAAAGTACTTCAAAGTTAATCGGAAGACAATCAAATTAAAACCCTTCAAAACCACCACAACCGTAGCACCATTCCAATTATAAACCCTAGCCTTCGAAACCACCACCACCATAGCACCATTCCAATTTCACCTACGTGACAGCGAATGAAATAGCAAATTAGAAATCTGAGCAATTTCAACCATAATCAAGCCTAGCAATTTCCACCATATTCAATCCTAGCAATTTCAAGTACATTATCTAGCCTAGCAATTTCAAGTACATTATCTAGCCTAGCAATTTCAACCTAAATCTAGCCTAGATATATGCATTGTAACGTGATGAACATTACATTACAACAATATTCACATTTCAACTCTCCTACTTCATCACTGTTAAGAGTGGCCGAACCTTCTTCTTCATCATCAGTGGCCGAATCAGGGTATCTTTTGTTAGATTCATATCCTTGCCACCCGACTGAAACCTCTGTATCATATCCGCCAAAATCGGAATCCAGGCCGCGCATGAATGAATAACCCGCAACAGATGGCTCCGGTTGTGCCGACGGATGACTCTTTTCACTCTTATCACTTGAATCTGTCGTTAACAACAACGATAAACACACAACACATTAGGATTAGCATAACTCCAATTTCCAAAAAACCCTAAACAAAATCAAGAAACCCTAAACAACATGAAGAATCCCTAAACAAAACGTAATCACTAACCGGAGTGATTGAACACCTCTCTACTGTTCTCCATTTGTCTTTGAAACCTACCATCAAAGAACAGGGTAACGAAATTAAAGCCAATTGTCACAGAATATCAACGATAACGAAACTAAAGCCATCACAAATCTAAAACTCACCGGCGGTGTAATCTAAATTCGGGTCTCGGATGAAGAAATTGGGAATAAATTTGGAAGTAGTAGGAAGAAATTGGGAAGACAGAGGAAGGAATTGGGTGTTTAGTTGTTTTGAGGGGTTTGACGGCAAGGGGAGTGTAAGATCACCCACATTGGTGAGAGACGTCCATTCACCCTTAATATAATGTTATTTTTTATAGTTATTTTTTTTGGTGGGTTTTATTTTGAGGGACTTCATGGGTCTCTCAACATTAAAATAATGCCATTCTCCGTATTTTGGGCCTCTGGCCTTCAGCCATCAAACAAAGGCCCACCAAACATTATCAAGTTAAACCATATGGCTTTTTTGTATGTTAAAACAGGTGATACTTTCGACCAAAAAAAAACAGATGATACTATATTCTACGAGATTGGAGAATAACGCACCTACATGTGCAATGCATACCCCAGGGACTGCTCTTTGTTTGAAATATCGGTTGGATTAAACCTCCATTTCTTAACAACATCGACAATATCGCTTATGCGTAGGCCTGACATGAGATACTGTTCACAGTGCCTGACTTCATGGACAGTCCAAACTGGAACGTTACTGTTACTGGTGCAATGCACGGTTAATGGACAATCCAATCTGGAACGTGGGATGAGGGATAGAATCAAAGTTCTTCGAGTACGACAATAAGGGACAGAGTTGGGAACAAGTATAGCAAGGCCTAAATGATTCAGAAATGGAACTTATCGTGCTAAGCACACGCATACCAAAAGCAAGGTCAGGACGAGTACCCATTTTCCTAATTTCCTGGCTATGCAATACTTTTGTTTTACATGACGTTTTGTCGACTACATTTCTCTTATGATGATGTACTATGCGATGGGCTGCAAGCCCACCATGTCACTCTGCAACCCTCGAGGTACATGACGGTACTGGGGAAGGTGGGAATACTCTAGTACAGATGATTTCAGTGGGGGCCTAAAAACGAGGTGCATGCGAGCGGGTTTCAGTGATCTGGGTCCTACCTATAAGCCGCACCATACATGAGATCCTTGACTCGAAGATAATTACTTCTTGAATTGCATCAATCTTATTTCCCGTGCGCAACCATCTCAACAAAATGACCAAACAAAGCATAACATAATTACACAAAATTTTACAAACAAAGCATAGCATAGCATAGTTAAACAAAAAATTACACAAGTGGAGCAGGTCCAAAATTCAGGTCATACAAGTTCACCAGAGATACCAACAGTTCACCAAGCAAACCATAGAATTAAATCAGAGATACACCAACGGTAGGGTTCACACATACCCAAAACAAGTTCATCAGAGTCTAGAAAAGAGGCATAAAATCACACACATAATTAGGGAAAACAAGATCAACCGAGATTACTCCGAGTCATAGTCGGCCCCATAGACCTCCTCCCACTTTGCAACCTGTGAGCGCTCAACATCCATCCTCCTGAACTTGTTTGCAGCCTCCCCGGCAACCTAACATAGAATCACATTAGAGTTGCATAAATAAGACAACCTAAACCGAACCTACCAAAGTTAAGTTTCTTTCCGAAAAGGTTACCTGAATGGCGTTTTCCCACCACTGGTCATCACCCACGACCTTCCCGGTCTCTTGGTCCCACCTAACCTGGATCCCACTTTTCCTCAGAATCTCATACTCCCTCCACCTTTTCTCGTTGTAGTCAAACCTGTTCTGCAGCACTTTGGGCGCAAGAGCGTGTCCACTCCGCTCATAATACATATGCGCCAAATACAGCCAATTTGGGTGCGAGTTCTGTCCCATGAACCTCCTCCACTCTAAATAGCAGTCATAGAACTCCTCATCCTGAGCTGCCTCCCAGTGGAATTGCCCTGCTGCCATCTTTGTCTATTTCACAAAAGAATTTCGGGCAAACAATATTTTAGGGTATGCAAATGTAGTGATGAATGGTGATGAAATAAGAATTATCCCTAAAAATGCAAACCTCAACACCTCCGGGTAAAACAAGTTGTCGCTGTACTTGCTGAGTCCTTCACATCCACTCAAACCCTTTTGTAGACCAACAACTGCAGCAATGAATTCAGACACAGCAAAATGCATAGATTAAAAAATGCATGGAAACAGGCTGCAATAAATTAAAGTAACTTCAACGTTACTGAACTATAAATGCATGCAAACTGTTTCAAAGATTGAACTGTGTAGGCTGAGACAATGGCATGCAAATGTTGACCGAAACACCAAAGCAGAAATATCTGCATAATATTGTTCAATTATAGAAATAGCATGCAACTGTAGGCTGAGACGATAAAGCAGCAATAAATGCATAGTACTCAGTCAACGTGGGGTCCAACCCTTTTAAAACTGCAAGCATAATCCTGAATGGAGAGCCAACCATTATTTATATAACTTCTTCATTGAACCAAGCATTTTATCACCAACAGTAGCAACATCTAAAAGCGAAAAGCTTCTACAAATGTTTGTGGATATTGAAAACCATCAGTGCAATAATAAGCTGTGGATTGTTCCTATGTTGACTGAAAAAGGTCTTCATTCATAAATTAAAGGTTTTTGCAAACTGTTAAACTGCCATGTCTCGGGGAAAAAAACATTGTTCATAACACAGCTCAAAACGGCCATAAATGAGGAAAAAACACTGCCATGAACACAAAATAAAAGATACATCTCGACACAATTTGTGCAAAATGAGTGGAATTGAGCAAATAAAGAATGGAAAGCATCAACCCACAACACAACATGGAAATCATGAACACATTTTTGACTTCTGAGCAAATAAAAAATGGTCAAAAGTTTGAGACATTTCTCTATGCATGGAAAGGATCAACACATTTATAAATACTTTGAATTCTGTCAAAGGGAAAATAAATCCAGTCAAAGGGAAAATAAATACTTTGAATTCTGTCAAAGGGAAAATAAATCCAGCTTCTATGGGCAGGTTAGAAACCGCACAGATACATATTTTGAATTTTGAAAAAAACGGCTCCTATGGACAGATTCTTAACCCGTCCAAGTTAGGGTTTTTGAACGGCTCCTATGGACAGATTCTGAACCCGTCAATAAATCCAGTTATTCTGCCGATAGATTTCGGCTTTTAATGCGGCCTCGTGCGTTTCACTATTCACTTTTCAATTGTTAATTCATCCCACGAACCCGTCCATAAATCCAGTTATGCCGCGACAGATCTCGTACGTTTCACTATTCGTAACCCGTCCATGAACGGATTCGTAACCCGTCCATATGCCGGTTACAAATCCTCTTGAACGGATTCGTAACCTGTCCATCTGCCGGTCACATCGTCTATAAACTTACAATTACATATATTACTAGTATGATTAATCTCACATATTCAACTAGCAAACGCCTCACAAGAAGTCCTCAGGTACTTGACGGGTTGAACCATCATAAAGGTCTTCATGGCACATTACGAGTTCAACCATTGTGCAAGACTTCATGGTATAAGACGAATTCAACCATCGTGCAAGACTTCAAGGTATAAGACGAGTTCAACCTTGTAAAGCACTTCATGGTTCATGGCGGGTTGAACCATCATCAAGATCAATATAAAACATAAGAGGTCCTATAACCTAGTGGCTAGCGCTTAACGGTGAAGTTCTTCATGATTGATATAAGTTATATGTGGCATCCGATTTGTAACTTAATTAGATTTTTTTATGTTTTAAATGATAAAACGTTGAATTGTTGTAAAAAGGGATATAATTATTTCAAAAAAATCCAGAAAAACGCCCATTAAGGTAAAACCCCCATGTACTAGTCCAGAAACCGTCCATAGGGTTTAGGGTTTAGGGCTCAGGGTATGTGAAATGCCCTATGGACGAATCCGTAACTCGTTCATGGGAAATTTTAAAACCCGCCCCTTTGATGCCGCCGCCGGACAACCATCCGGGCCATCGCTGCTGCCCACCGCCGCATCTCCCTCCCCGCTCCCCACAGCCGCTCGGTTACCCTCCACACTCCCCACCGCCGCACCTCCCTCCCCGCTCCGGACCACCGCCCCTCCCCGCTCCTCTACGATACTGGACCCGTCGAGATTGTCGTCCTCTGCCGACGACCCTTGAACGGTTTGGAGACCCGGCGACCCTTGAACGGTTTGGAGACCCGTTGAACAAGCTTGTGCGGGATCCACACCGGTCGAAAATTGGGCGGTTGCAACCTCCTCCGAGCCACCCGGAACCGCGGCCGCCGTCGAGACTCGGCCTTCCTCCTCCTCTCTCGCTCGATCCATGGACGGCGGATGAATGACGATGAATGACGATGTTGTTGAATGACGATGAATGAGGCGGATGAATGAAGGCGAATGAATTTTGAGGGTTATAAAACTTATGAACGGGTTCTAAAACTGTCCATAGTTTTTACCTAAAGAGTCAAAAGTATGGACGGGTTGTAAAACTGTCCATACTTGTACGGGTTCTAAACCTGTCCAAAACTCGTCCAGGCAAATTCCGGACCGTATCTACATTTCCTAAACACGCACACGGGACCGGGTTTTTTCTCAAATTATAGATGGGTTCTGAATCTGTCCATATTAAATCCGGTCTTTTTGAAATATCATGTACGGGTTCTGAATCTGTCCATATGAGGGTGCGCAACCGAAATTTCGGAGTGTGCAAAATTTCGCCGACTTATAATGAATCCGATTTTCTTTTCTGAGCCGTTGGCAGGCGCTCCTCAAGATCCCGCAAATCTCGCCCTCGCAGTCGCAGTTATGGATTTGAACGTTGAGATTAGCTCGTTGCTACAGTCTTGATCGAGCCCGTCGTTAATGATGGGCGAAATTAGCGGGGCCTTCTACCGGCGTGTGTTGAAGACCTGAGATGGGCCTCTTTGCGTGCGTCCCAGTGGGCTTGAATTTTGGATGGCCCAACAATACCCCCTCAAAAAGTCCAAGGAAATTCCCGCTGGCGGTTTCCTAGGGTTTTTGAATTTTTTCAAACTCCTTTTGGGAAGTTGTAGCAGATTTGATATCTCGTCCCATCACTCCTCTATTTAAGAATCGTGATGATGTTCTGCAACCCTCAACTGCTCTATTCTTCTCAGTTCTCCCAAGGTACGTTGTTTCCTCTTGTTTCTTTTTCATCGCTTTTTCTTCAAACGGTTTCCATGGCCTCTTCCAACCTCTGTTGCCGGAAGAGCGCTTTGGCCCCTGCTTTTTCCTCTTCAAATATCCTTGCTTCCGTTCACCAAAAGAGTTCTTCCTCCGAAACCCCGTTGGAGTTCGCTTCTTCTGGGGGCTTCCCTTCAAACACCGAAATCTTCCTCCCTCCAGCCAGAGTTTATGCTGATTTCTTTGCGGACGATTGGGTGTGCTTGTATGAGTACCCCTTTCGCATTGGCCACCGATACCCCTTTTCCCCCCTTGTCATGGATTTCTTAAACAAGATGGGTGTCTGGCCGGGGCAACTCCTCCCTCAAGTCTGGGGACTCTTACTCTCCGTTGAGCGGTTGTGTTCCTCGCAAGACATCGCTTTTCGGTCCGAAGATTTTTTCTTAAACTATCGCCTGTTATGTTGGTTCGCGATCTAACCTTGTTTCAATGTCTTTTGTACAGGAGATCTCTCCTCCTCCCCTGCGAAAAGGACTTGTTGTGGTCATCTCCCAAATTGAAGCGCTCTTTGTTAAGAAAAGATCTTACCCAGATTTGGGCCCATCTTCATCCACTAATCCGACGACATTGAGATGTCAAGTACGTGTCTCTGGATTTTTATGTTTGTTTCTTACGATCATACTTGATTCAATTTGTAACGCGTTAGTACTCTGCTTGTCAGGTTCAAGAGAAACCCGAAAGAAGAGGAAGGCAAATACCCCCTCCAGTGCTGAAACCGAAGCGATTGTGTCCCTCCCTCCGAAAGTTCAAGATCCCGTGGCCAAAACTTCAAAGAAAGAGTCGAGTGCCAAACTCGCGGACCTCCCCAAGGATATGCGGTCCCTTGACATGGATCCCCTGAAGTTTTTAAACTCCTTAGCCCCCCTTAAAGTGGATTTTTTCAAGGGTCGCCCTACCAAGCCCTCCTACCATGAGATTTTTGGAGAGATGTTAGCGTCTCATTGTCAGGTAAGCTACGTCTTCTTTTTCTTGTTGTTACGCATTTATAATTTCCAAGTTGTAACTGGGCATTTTCTTCTTGTGCAGGGTCTTCGAATTTCGTTTGCGGCTATCGACATGTTAAAAGACCTACCGGACCAGTTGGCCCTGAGTAAGATGTATCTTCAAAACGAGAAGAACAAGTCCACTATCCTGACTCGCGAGAAGACAGCATTAGAGTCCCGAATTGCTGAGCTGCAAGAAGCCCTGAAGAAAGCCACTATGGAGTGTCAGGCCTGGCAGGAGGAACTTGAAGCTGAGCAGAAGAGATCCGCTGCACTAGCTCAAAAAGTAGAGGACTCCGCCGAAACTACTCCATCAAAGCGCGGGTCGAGACCCTAGAGAAGCACGTGGCTGGGAAGTCTGCAAGCTGGGACGCCGTGAAGGGTGTCAACATGTAATGTAGAATACAATGAATTATTGTAATAGCAGAACAAAATGGGAAGAGATCACCCCAAGAACTGTAACGGTAGTGGATATATTCGTTGCGCCGTGCGGCATTATGTTGTGGTCATTTTCGGGCAATATCGCTTATGCGTACCGCAGGGACAGAAATTATCCACTACCGTTACATGTGCAATGCATACCCCAGGGACTGCTCTTTGTTTGAAATATCGGTTGGATTAAACCTCCATTTCTTAACAGCATCAACAATATCGCTTACGCGTAGGCCTGACATGAGATACTGTTCACAGTGCCTCCACGATTACAGAAGTTGTAAGTGCAATGCATACCCGTTTGGTGTGCGTTTGACAGTCAGACTTAGGTTCCCGAATAAACTCGATGATGCTTTCATATCCGGTGTGAACAGGTGGCAAATAATTTCCCACACTTATCCTTGGATGTGTTAGCCTTAGAAATACTTATCATTGTATGTATTTGTTTCAGTTTTTGGAAATCAAACACTTATACTTGTATGTGTTAGCCTTAGAAATACTTATCATAGAGGAATGTTTTCATTTCAGTTTTTGGAAATCAAACACTAGTGTTCGGTTTGTCGACTAACTTTAATATTCAACATGTTCGAATGATCGTTTCATGATCCTTTGCACAATGTCAACACAGGCCATGTTGAGGGTCCGCACAAATTTCACGTCTAAAGATCACATGTCCTAATTGATGTTGTTGACAGCAATTATGGATTGAACTATGCAATGCACGCTTGCAAATGAGGTTCACAACTGCATGCACTGCTGTAAACAAAAACATCATATATTATCATACTGGACGGGTTCATCACATTGCAAATAATGTTGAAAAAAACTACATACAAGTTAACCAAGTCCACGTTCAGTGGTTACAACACAGATAAAAAAAACTCGGATTCGAATGCACAATTGCATGCAAGACACGAACGTGCATCGTCTTCATCAGGCATCAAATAGACACCCTTAGTCCAAGGGTTTCTCCTACAGCAAATACCATGCCTTTGATCATGCAACTGGTTCATTGCAATCGGCCTGAATCGTGTGCGGAGTGAAGGGTTACGCCACGAGTCATGTAGGAAGCGTGCCAACGTAAGACGGCATTGCACGATGTCTGCACCGGTTGCTGTCCTCACGTGACCAATCAGATTAACACCCGTTTCCATCTGCCCAAGGGCTTCGCAACACAACATGATAAGGCCTAGAACGTAAGAGGATTGGATGTTCCCGAGCTGTGCCGATCTTTCCAAGCACCGCATCCCGTATATTTCGTTGTTTCTCCTGAAATAATTATCCTGCGCACGTATTTGAGCCGATTTAGGGATTAGACATAACACAGTCGAATACCTCTTCAGGGAATCGAGTGCACATATATGGTTCAACTCACCATTCCCTGGACGTGTAAAGCAGCGGGGTTCCCGCTCGCCACACAAAGGTCCAAAAACTCGTATGCAGCTTCCCGGTCCGCCTGATGTCGAAAATATCTGAACTGGGATACATCAACTCTCGCACGGCGGAGTACCATAGACTCCCGGCCGAGTCGATTGAAGTCCTTACAACTGCACGCGGAAAGGATTGGTGTGTTACAATCTATGTACACAAACAACGTTCAAAAAAATAATGTCAATGACAATGGTAATCAGGGTTGTAGACATTCACCTCAGTCTACATCTAAACAGATCTGTAATAGAACACGACGCCACCCTCGAAAGGATTTCGATCACTACATCGGCCGGTACGCTTCCTATAATACACGGTTGTTTCCGTTGCACTGTCACGATTCCCGACATTCCTGCGTACTGGGATTTTGGTTTGACGTTATTAGAGTATGGAGGGTTGGTGGTAAAGGGTGCGTGGTTTATGTAGGATCAACTTGGGCATGTCAACCGCGCAATCACTGGAATAACCGTGGACGTTTCACAACGCTTGAGTTCCATGAAGTCGAACTCATTAAGGGTAGTGCGCGTAGACATAATTTAGTTCGCTAATTTTGTTGCGAATCTATATATTGTTTTGCTAAAACAAACGGGGCAAGTCGTAGTTTACGGGATAATTTATACTTTTGGGTGATTTCAAATCACTTCATTAAGGGATGATATCTCAAGGGGATTAATCTTTTTTTTTTTTATCAAGGGGATCTTCATACGCAAATCACTTCATTACGCTCAAATTAATTGTTTTCCTTTCCAAGCGGTTAATATTCACAGTGTGCAATTAAAATTGTAACTTAGTATAAATTTTCACATGGAGTCTTTTCAAATTAATTGTTTCCATTTTCAAATCGATTCTTTCCTAGCGGTTAATGTTCAGCTCAAACTCATAAAATTATTAAACAAACATCGTTTTAATACAACTTGTAGCGAAAATATTGAATTACTTTTGTTTTGAAACAAACATCGTTTTACTACAACTTGTGACAATTTCTTTCATCATATTTTTTTGGAAGGTGAAAATTACTTTTGTAGGGATTACTCTTTATAATTTTATAGACATTTTGGAGGAAATTTAAATCGAAGGCATATGGTTAGCTCTTTAGACTTTGCATTCTCGGTCAAAAAAGAAAAAATGACAAGGCGTTGCATTCAAGTTACAATATTATAAAATGAATATGTATGTATAAAATAAGACATAGTAGCATGCATTCATAATCAATTATAAATAAAAAACAAAAAGTATAGTGGAAAAGCAAAGATAAACCGACTTAACATATATGTTGGCAATAGAAGTAACGGGTTCCCTGATGCCAACCAAAGAGTAACGGGTTCCCATAATCTTTTTTGTAACGGGTACACTCTTTTCCTTTTAGGGTTTTAGTTTCTGTTTTTGGTATCCTTATCATGTGCCCTTAGGGCACACAATAGAAAAACCGACCATCTGCAACCATGCTTCCCCTACAGTACCATGCACCCTCACTTTTTCAATTTCTCTCTCTGCCACATCATCTATGCACCCCATTTCAATTTTCACCCACATCCATGCATCCCATTAATTCATACTTTTATCATTCCCAATACTTTTCTCTCTCTTCATTCATAATTACACACATACCATATTTTCTAATACAAATTATATAAAATAATGTAATTAACTACTAATCACGGATTTTAAACGCTCAAAAAACACCTTTGGTCACGACATACATAGCTATGAACTTTACTCTTGATCGAATTCCCTACCCGGAAAGGTATAATAATAGTCATTCCGACTTAAAATGTCCATTTTACGCAAGATACGACCCGATTCCCGTAACATACAACCCGATTATATATAAATATTTTTATATGTAACTAAACATATTCAATATTGGTGTCTATGGATAGAGGGGAAAAAATTATGAATTGTGGTATAATTTGTTATTTTTTCTAGTATGTATAAATAGCTCAAATATTAAACAAATGATTCGAACAAAAATTAATTTAATTAGATGCCACGTGTCGTGCTAGCATTAGCCGAACGTGGGCCTCTTATAGAACGACACGTGGCGCTTTCATTTGTTTCTTCCATCCTCAAACGTCCACCGAGTACCGTGTTTTGTCTCAAAAATTTTTAAAACGCTGCGTTTGGACGAGATGCACGCGCAACACGCGAATTTTATCCGGGAGCATACTGACATGGCAGGGGTGCATATTTTGCACCCCATTATCTCGGGACATCCCCCATTTTATTTGTTTATATTATTTTTGTGCAATTTGCTCCTTGAATAGTAACCGTTGTGGATGGTAACATATATGTTGTTGTATGTTATCGTTCCTTGTGTTTTCACGAGAGTGAATGAGTGTATTTCATGAGATTATGGAAACATTATAAGTAATTACTTAGTGAAAACAAATTGTATATAACGTATGCATTATGGCGACATTTGTTGTACGTGTTTGTTCTTCCTTTATGGGCTAACATTATATTCATTTAATGGAATTTAAAACTTTGCTTAAAAAATTTATATTTTTAATTTTATACAGATGGTTGATAGAGCGAAGTTTATAAGTAAGAAGAATCTTACAAGACATCTATAATATACTATCTTTTCTAATTCTTTTTATAAATAATGAAAAAGGGTACTAAAGTAATTTTATGGTGTGATGTCTAGTAAAAGAGGGTGATGTATATTGTATAGCACCTCCCATAAAATAAACCTTCTAAAATATTCATCCCCATGGGAAAACACGGAAAAAACCAAATTACTACTATGATTTAATCCGAATCCAATTCTTATGTGGATCCCAACTTCAGCATGTAAGCCATCCACAATAGTGAATCCAAAATCGGATCCTTAACCCCTTGAAACCTTTTTTCTCACTCCTACATCTCATTTTAAAACCCATCTTCACTTTATTCACACAACAAATAACCCTAATTCATTCTTTAAAATTCAATAACTTTTTTACTTTCTATGTAGTACAACATTTGGTTTAGGTATATTTTGAATTTGTATATCGATCTTCTTAAATTGACTAGCTAGTCCATATCATTTATTTAGTGTCTTATAATATATATACTCTTTTTATGGTTTAAAACCTTATAATGTCTGAAATAACATATATTATATTTAATAATATATTTATTTCATGAATACAATTTATAAAACTCACATTGTGTGGAGTATTTATTATACTTTGTATGTAGTACTTTTTTTAAAATCAAAATATACCTTCAAGAGACAAAAACTAAAATATTTGATAAAAAGGGAATTGTAAGTCTGCACGAATTTATCTGTATTCCATCAAAATGAATTTTTGTTAAATGTGGAGTATGTAGAAGCACATTGGAGTATTGGAGAAAGCATAGTGGAAAAGCAGATTTAAAACCCCAAATTTCCAGCTCCAAATTAAGAGCCGAAAATTGAGATTCTTAAATCTTTTATACGCTAGTTTAAAACTTTAATTTTAAGGAAAAAGTCCACCATTGTGGGTGGCTTAGAATAATCTCCGGCCTGATTAAATAAACTTTTATTAATGCCTTGCCAGATCTGAGCCAGCCCAAAGCTGTATACCATTAAACACGTCACGTCGTGACCTCATACACTGCTGCAGATAAGAATTGCTAATTTTCCAAATGTGTCTGATTTCTGTTTGAGAGGAAAGATCCAGACAAAGTGAGAATAGTCATCCAAAATTAATAAATACTCCAATATCTTAGACGGTGTGCTTGTGCCTTGGGAGGGTGTGGGGGCTGTGTGGATGCCGTGATCAGGGCAGAATGTATGCCACGGGATGAATTTTGAAGGAATGGGTAGAGTTCTCCTGCACAATTGCACCGCTGGAACTTGGTCTTGGTGATTAGATCCATCACATAAAATCCCCTACACGGGCCAAATTCAACCGAACAATTATTGTCATTACTCAATATCCGAACAGATACTTAAATTTTGTTTATAAGTGTGGTTTGGCCAATTTTTGTGATAGGTAGGGTCTGTCCATTACCAACAGTACTACTCCGTATTTTAAAGAGGTTCCTCACCAGGATTACAAACAGCTGAGAGGATACCTGGATTGGCTGCCGCGTGAGAAGACTCCCCAGTGTCCATGATCCAATTGCAGTTGTCGTTGTAGGCTGAGTCCAGAAGGGCCATTGCACTCTTTAAGCCATGTTGGTCATAGTCGGGATATGCAGGAGGGGCAGTGTACATAGCATGTTTATTGGGCCGCTGAGGTGGGCGTTGAGAAGCTCTATGGACCCCTGGACCCCAATTGGGCCAGGATATTTGATGCTGCTGTTGCATACCCGGCATCCAAGGGTTGTTGCCTCGTCCCCGACCCCTGGCACGGCCGCCGTTGTTGCCTCGTCCCCGACCCCTGTCACGTCCGCGTCCCCGGCTTATTGGGCTAGTGTTGCTGGAGTTGCCGACGCTGTTGGTGGAATTGCGAAACGTAGGCGAGTTAGGCGGAGGTGGTGTTGGTGGATTGGTAGGGGCAGCCGATGGGTGCTGCTGGGTGGAGAGTAAAGCTGGTTGTGAAGGACCATTTTGGGATTTTCGAGACTCTTCTTCGAGGAGAAGAATGCTTCTGGTTTGTTGGAAAGTGGGAAACGGGGTTTGCCCCGGGATGAAGATGGTTGTTGTAGAGAGGTCGTTGTTCAGACCACGAATAGTTTGAAGCACAAGAGTCTCGTCGGAGACGGGATTGTCAACATCAGCTAGGTTGTCTGCCAGAGTCTTCAGTTTTTGACAATACTCACTAACCGTCATGGAACCTTGAACAAGAGTTCTAAGCTGGGATTCAAGGTGAATGGCCCTCCTCTTGTTGATGTCACGGAACAATGTTTCGATGGCCAACCAGATTGAGTGAGCAGTAGAGTTTGGCTTCATTACGATATGGAAGATGTCCATTGAAATAGATAAGCAGATCCATGATAGAACAATGTGATCAAGCATGAGCCAGTTTTCATCAGTGGGATCAAAGGAGGCAGTTCCATCTACATGAGAGTTGAGAGCAAATTTTCCCAAGGTGACAAGAAACAATTCACGCCATTTGTTGTAGTTGGATGATGAGAGATCCAATGTAATGGGAATATGGGTTTTGACGCTGGCTACATGAAGGGCTTGATTTGTGGCAAGAGTTTTGAGAGAATGGGTACTAGTAGGGGTTGTGGCTTGTGGTGGGAGGCCGGTGTTCTCACCGGTGTTGGCATCAGTGTTGTTGCCGGGGTTGTTGAGGGCTTTTGAGGGAGCGCTATACATCATGATAGCAGCGGAAGAAAAAATTAATGCATAGTAATGATATGTATACTAGTACATCAGGAAATATACTCCCTCTGTTTCACACTAAGAGTCGTTTTAGCACTTAAAACTTGTTTCGTATTATGTGTCGTTTTAGGTTTTCAAAGTGATTAATTAGTGGTGAGTAGTGATAATTTTTATTGGAATGTGTATTTGTTGACTAAAGTTGTTCATTCATTGACCAAAAAATTGTAATGAGATGTAAGATTAAGAAAAAGTTGTAAGTACAAATGAAATTACTACGGAGGAGTACAAATGAAGTTTGAGAATAAACGTAGACTAGTTTAAATGACGGCCGACGTCTAATCGACTTCTGCAGGTTTGCATGCACCCTTGGTTTGCAAGTATTTTGTTTTCTTTAATTTATTGAACTGTAATACGTACGTACACAGTAATGCAGTAGGCCATCACCCTGTGCCAGTCTGCCGTATTATCTGCCCTATTCTTCCACCCAGTCGTCAAATTGTTGCCTTGATAATTCTGTCAGATAATTCAGAGAAACTTTATCTCTTATCTCCTGTTCTCTCTCTTGCAGTAGAAAATTTTCTTCCGCATTTCTTCGTTGTGGATGCCTCTAAATTTGATTTTGTCAAACTCGGCATTCCTTTTCTTTCCCTCTCCCAGTTTTCTTTCAATAAACACCCCCGCCCGCTCGCCCGCCCCCCCCAGTCTCATGTACCCAGCTTTGTGTTTGCCAACTCTGTACAGTTTTGTGTTTGCCAAATGCACGGCCTAGGCGGAGTAGGTGCAGGTCGACGTCAAATCGACGTCTGCTGGTTGGCATGCAAAGCACCTCAGTGTGACAGTGATGTGCAACCACAGGATTTGGATTTCTTTTATACTGTACGTATTTGGTCTTCACCGTCGTTTGTCCGGCCAATTGCACTGGATACGTACGTACACTCTGTAAAGGATTTCAGGAAGCTGCTTTTAATGCAGTAGGCCACTCATCGCACCCTCTGCCAGTCTGCCCTATTCTCTGACGTGGTCTTCCACCCAGTCGTCGAATTGCAGGGTATTCTGATTTCGTTCAATATAATTGTACTTTAATTTGTTGTTACTATCTGCAGTAATGTATATACTCCGTATAATTGATGATACAAATACTCTGTATTACAATTACAAAAATCAACACAAGCCTTGACTATGGAAGAAGAAGTTATTATGTCCGTACTTATAAAAAACAAACAGCTAGGGTTTCAATGCACTGTATTCCAGTATGTTCAATGCACGGTATTAGTAAACACGGTGAGATGTCAGTTTATGACTGCTTTTGTTGCCATTTCAAAGACCACTCGATCGGCCCCAAAACCAGTTTCTCTCTCCCATTCCCCTTTCACGATCATTCAACTCCCCCAAAACCAGTTTCTCTCCCCCAACATATAGAAGTCTGTCTTGATGGATCGCTTTGATGTTTTAGATGCAACAGGAGCCGGTGACGACGACCTACGACCGCCCTCTCTCCAGGCGGAAATAGATTTAACCTCGAAAACACAAAAGTGCATGTTACGGATTAAGAACGCCGAGCGTCAACTGAAGAAGCTACATAGCGAGCAAGATGAAGTGAAGAAACGTGGGTGGAACTTGGGGAGATCAGAGATGCTACTGGAGATGAACTATCCAGGAATATATACGAAAGCGGCAGGATCATCGAGCGGCCCCTCATCTTCCGGTCCAGGTTTTCCACTAGACATATATAAACCTCATGCTCTTTTATCGAATTGGTTCCAAAAATATTATGTCCATTCCGATCGATATATTATTTTGTTCAAATACGTGTATGTATCCAGTACCATCCGACGTCGTCGGACAATTGAAGGAGACCGCCGCTAGCGGGCTTGGGGTCGTAACGCCGCCACCCCCGCCACAATGGAGGCGGACCTACGAGGATCTCCATGGGGTGTACGAGTCCCTTGAGGAAAGGGTGTCCCGTCTGAAGTCCAGATTGCCCTATTGGGAGGCCCAGGCAGCCAGTACTGAGCTACAGGTGGTGGCCACCATGGAAGTGAAAACGAAGATGGAGGACTACTATAGGCGTCGCGGACGCATCGAGGTGATGAGGGCAAGCAAGAAGGATGGTTTGGAGGAAGAAGAAGCCACCTTGTTGGCTGAGTACCCGGAGTCGCCCCGCATGCCTCCTCTGGCGTTCCCTAATCCTGGTCATTAAGCTGTGTGTACTCTTCGTTACACAATATATACAATGCTGCTCGTGTATGAACTTAATGCTACTTTCGTGTATGATGAACTTAATGGTTCTTTTACTTTCTTTTGGCGTGATTGCAAGGCCAATCTGATGTGCGAACCAGTTTTATGTATGTTTGGGATGTATATCACAAAACTTGATATGTCAAACACTGTTATTGTACGACACTTGCAAAGCACTTATGGTTGACATCACATATGCTTAATTCTTCCGAAGTCATCCTCTAGTAAGTATATTGCATATTTCAAACGATTTGCATTTCTTGTTGTTTCGTTCGATGTTCACTGCAACTGATCATAGTAATATATTGTCTTACTTGATCACTAGTCTCAAATGTATATAGTTAATAACCACACAACAATTTTAATGCCCATTCCACAGTCCAATTTTAACCTAATACGAAGTTTCTAGAATGACTGATTCCGACAGGATACCAAAAACCAGGTTTCAGGAATGACTTATTCCAGCAGCATGTACCAAACACCAAGTTTCACTGAATGAAAGAACCGGATTCCTGGCATAGAAACAAACGTACAGGCCCTTAAGAGGTAGTAAAGGGGTTACACCGGTGAACCGTTTGTATCTAGCCTAACTTTTAGCACCTTCATCTATATAACCTTTAATTGGCGCCACTTCCGCCATTAACCAATACAAACGTGATTTATACATTATTAACAGATGACATATTCTGGAAGGGTAATAAATGGGAAAATATATACTACTCCGTATAACCACACGACATTATTTTGAAATCAAATACTTGTACTCCGTATTATTTTTATATACACCCTCTTGAGTCTTGACTATGAATTGCAACAAATTTGTATACTCCACTGTGAACTGCAAGCATTAAAATAACACTCCGTATGCATGTTTATACTGTATTTTGTTTTAACGTGATAAAATGCATGCTTTGATAGGGATAGGTGTGAGTGTGTCAAATCACGCTGCATTAAATGCACCGCCTGCAAGCTGTACTTACTTTAATTGCATGTACCAGTACCGGGGCGGGAAGCTTGTTGCAGTTGCCCACTGTCGTACTTCTTTTTCATTGGCTCAACTTTTTTTTCGCTTTTAGAAGAGCATCCACTATAAAGGGATTAGGGTTTAGTATCATAAATTCATAATCATCCACAAGCAAGCATCTGCAATCAAAGGGGCAAAAAATGGACTCAATAAATGGAGCCTAATATTATAAGGGTATAGATTTATTTTGTTAACAAAATCTTAATAAGTAACGTCAAATTTAAGGACAAATTCAAATTGTGTGTCACGGGCACCGGTCAAGCGGTCAAGCGTGGCGCTATATTCCACCATAAAAAAAATCATGTATGCTATATTTCAAATTTAAGGTATATTTGAAATGCTATATTTCAAATCTTAGCAGATGAAGTTGCTAGAGGACAAAAAAATCATGTATGCTAAATTTTTCTTCCTCCTACCATAAGGTATAACTACAAAAGGTATATATTAAAATATAAATATAATTGGATTTAATTTCAAATGTGTGCATTGCATGCTTGTGTTTTTCACCCACCATACCCTATAAGGTATATATATACATGAATATAATTGGCTTTAATTTGAAATGTGTGCAATGCACGGTTTGTGTTTTATGAAAATCTTTCCAACGGCTATAATTGCCGTGCTACTTTTTTCGAGCTCAGGGTTGATATCCGAGAAGGTTTTGATGAGGCCATTGTCATATCTTTATAATGTATAATATATGTTATTTATTATGCAACCTTAGGTAATGTTTATGCATTAAATTAAAAGTTAATCAAACTATATTCAACATTAGGCTCAATTTAACAAGCTTGTTATGATTTTTATAATGGTATAATTAAAGTTGTTTCTAAAAGTAAAAATGGTGGACTAGATTGTTTGTTTAGTTGTTTATAAATGGGTATGAAAGGATTTAAATAAAAAGGTAAACAATTATAGCAAACGGATGGGAATTGGTATATGTTGAGAGGGTTTCTCGAGCAAATAAAATTTGTCAAGACCCCGCTGAGTATAGCGAAGTCAGGATCGTCCACGGGAGCTAGTAGTTCTATAGTCTAGCAATCAAACTACAAAAGCAAAACAAAAAAACAAAGCAAAACAAGCAAACAAACACAAATTGCACACCCTGAGGAACCAAATTGCACGTTCTGAGGGAGGTCGCGGCCGACCTAAAACAGAACTTCACAACACAAAGAAAACAACTACAAAGGAGGGTCGCGGCCGACCTGCAACTGGTCGTGGCCGACCTATTCTGGGCACGAAGATTGGTTTCGGAAAAACAGGGGAAACGGCTAGGGGAGGGGTTTCACCACATCACGAGCATGCATTCAAACAATGATAAAGGACCAACTTGACTCATAATCTCATGGGTGGCTTTCATCACAAAAGAACACATTAAAAGCCTACACTTACATGAAGGATCTAACATGCAATCCAACTTGTTCTTCGAAGGGTTCGACTTTCATCTAAACCCGGATAGTCCACATTCACAAACAAAACCTCTCAATTAGGTTGCAAACAAGAACATTCCCCCTTCTTCAAGGGTTTTAAGCACACAAGAGGGATTTATGGGCAGAGATTTCAAATTAAGCATGGATCCAAACATCAAGGTCATGGATATTCGCCTTCGACAAACTGTACCGATAATTGAGCCCTGGATATTTGCCTCGTAGAATCGAGCCTGAAAGCGCCCTAGGATCGAGCCTGAAATCGCCCTACAATCGCACCCAAATCACCCGAAAATTTCTCCCCCAAATCTCCTTCTCACACGAACCCTAGCTTCGGTAAAATCGATTTCACTGATTTCGATTTGGGGTAAACGGCTACGGAGTATTTATTTTGAGCTAAATGGAAATCATTTCAGGCGAATCGGCCGGTCTGAAATAGAGGGGTAAAATAGGACGCCGGGCTAAGATGTGGAAATTTACCAACATCTCTTCACCTGTGTATAGGCCGAAATTAACCTCCCAGTAATATTTGGAAAAACATTGTGGCGCCAGAGTTCAAATGCAGACTTATTAGGGATTTTTTGTGGGTCCCACTCAATTAGATTATAAAGTACATGTACCTTGACCGATGCTGGAATAAATCTATACTATCTATAGTATAAAGCGGAGACAATGTCTTCACAAAAATTTGCGCCATGTGTCATTTCAATAATAAAATAATCAGTCAGGTCCTCTTTTATACAAACTAGATAGTTAGAATCTATAATCTTATCCTGTAAAAATTGATTAAAATTTACCAAAAACTCTGAATTATCCCGAAAATTATAAATTATCACTTACCAAGAATTAGTTATAATCTTCCCATCAATATTACTAATTGATGAAACGTGATATTTA
This sequence comes from Polygonum maritimum, assembly GCA_963924305.1. Taxonomy (NCBI): domain Eukaryota; kingdom Viridiplantae; phylum Streptophyta; class Magnoliopsida; order Caryophyllales; family Polygonaceae; genus Polygonum; species Polygonum maritimum. The sequence goes on from OZ002735.1 coordinate 24,836,868, forward strand.
ACATAAAGTAATTTTTAAACAAATCCAACTTATTTATATTATGAGTTCATTTACTATTGATAAAAAACAGTAATCATAATACGAAGATAAATATATATGATCTTATAATTTTAACATGATCATTGACATTACATATCTATATTAAATTTGATTTATAATCACATTACCCGGACATGGTACGGGGGGTTAAACTAGTTATTTTTTACTTTTTATTCTGATTGGTGAGTTTAGAGGGAAGTTAATTCTCTTCTTAATCTATGTGCATATTCCTCTAACGTCAGGGAGTAATAATTTATAAGTGCATTAACCGGGGCGAGGAGCTTGTAGAAGAAGCCAGGCCGTATTTCAGACCAAAAAAGAATCGAGGGCTACTTTCACACCAAATTCCTACATTATCGAGGGCTAATTTCCTTGTCATTCTGTTGTCAAAACAAACTCCAAGCACCTGGACGACGATGGGGAACGGCAGAGCATTGCGGCCAACGAGATGTGAGATAGGTATCTTGCCACACGAGGTCATCATCTACATCGCTTCGAGGGTGGCATCTTGTTCTCTGAGAGATCTGTTCAACTGCAGGCAGAGGTAAACCCCCCAAGTGCCTTATATTTGTTTGGTTTCACCTATTGGCCGGACTGTACTCGGTTCATACCACACAGATCCCTTTTGTAGTTGCAAGCTCTTCAACCGATGTGGGCGGGACCCCCTGGTTCTCCGGCAGGCGCCATCAAAGGAGATCTACGCGCGACGGTTCGAACTGGAGGAGCACCGGGAAGCCGCGTATGCATTCCTCCGACTGTGTGCGGATAGCGGGAACCCTGGTGCTTTATACGGCCAAGGCTTGGTAAGTCAATCTGTGGTATTGCACAATTTTGTCATGAAATGTTATGGAACATTTGCTTACCCAGGAATGTTGCGACCCATTGCGACCATAGATCATGTATTTCGGGGGCACAGATGAACCCTACGGTCTAGAGTGCCTGGAGAAATCGGCTTCGCTAGGGCACACCCCAGCTGCTTATGTGCTTGCCGTGGTGCTGCTTTGCTCCTCAGAACAGGACCAGGACCAGGTCGAGAGGGCTATGAATCTGCTCCGTGCCCTCTGGGATTCACCCGCTGCCAATATCTTCGTATGCCGTTTCGAATTCGCCTTGTTCTTGCACTACAACCCGCCTGCCCGTATAGTCGTTGCACGGTTGAAACCACCAAAATGGTCTACGCACCCCGAAGTTAGCTGACGGAGTCGGTGCAATCATCTCCCGTTCTGTAGCTGGATTTATACGCTGCGCGGCGAGTTCGAGGAAGGATCTTGCAGTTTATGTACTCTCGAATTCGAAGCCAAGTTATTCCTACATGTCTTGAGGCAGCGACGAACTTGGATGTTCATTTGAAATGAACGTCTGGTTTTGTGTTATTTTGTTGTGTTTTCTGTCGTGGATCATCTCAAGGATGAACTAAACATTTAGTGGCATAGCTGTCGTGGATGCAAAACGTTGATCCTGACCCTCATTGCACGTTCCAAATTGGATAGTTCCTTACCGTGCATTGAACTTCTATCAGTATTAGTAACATGGTGGGGATTGTATTTGCTTATTACTTTATAAAAAAAACAAGAGGAAAAACTATATCAGGCCATCACTGATCTTATGTATTATAACAATCATTGTTCTCAAATATACCTTCTTTTTGTTGAGCACTGGCCACACACTTTCCGTGGAGAAGAAACAAACGATCCAAATAAAATGTATTTTTGTTCTTTTCCCACATACTCCGTATTTCTTTTTTGGTCGAACTCTTTTCCCACATAAATTCACGGGAAACAAAACAAGTTTTTTTACTTGATCAATGGAAAGAAAACAAGTAAGTAGGCCCTACTACTCTTTACTCCGTATTATTGCTGCAGTTGCCGACGGTCAAACGTCTTTTTATAGCATTTACCGGGGCGGGGAGCATATATAGAAGAAGCCAGGCCATTATCAGGCATCATTGTTATTCTGTTATCAAAAAAAATACTCCAGTCGATGCAGAACGACGGAGCAGTGAGGTGTGTGATCGGTATGTTGCCAGACGAGCTCATCATCGAGATCGTATCGAGGGTGGCATCTAGTTCTCTGAAAGATCAGTTCCGCTGCAGGCAGAGGTAAATCCAATAGCCTTAAATTTGATTGGTTTTACCTACTGCAATGTACTCGGTTCGTACAACACAGATCCCTCTTTTAGTTGCAAGGTCTTCGACCGATGCGGGCAGGACTCACTGGTTCTCCGGCAGGCGCCTACACATGAGATCCACAGGCGACGGTTCAGACAAGAGGAGCACCGGAAAGCCGCGTATGCATTCCTCCGACTCTGTGCGGAAAGCGGGAACCGTGTTGCTTTATACGGCCATGGCTTGGTAAGTTGATTCTTATGTTCACTTGATTGGCATGAAATATTATGGAATATTTTCTTACCCAGGAAGGTTGCGACTAATTGCGAACACAACTTCAGTATTTCGGGTCCATAGATGAACCCTACGGTCTAGAGTGCCTGGAGAGATCGGCCTCGCTAGGGCACACTCCAGCTGCCTATGTGCTTGCCGTGGTGCTGCTCTGCTCCCAAGAACAGGACCATGAGGTGAGGGGTATGAATCTGCTCCGTGCCGTCAGGGATTCACCCGACGCTGGTATCATGGAATGCCGTATCGACTTCGTCCGGTTCTTATACAACACGCCGCCCTGCGACACTAAACTCGTCGCACGGTTCAAACCACCAAAATGGTCTACGCACCACGAACCAGGACGGTGTCTGTGCCGTGCGAGGAACCCGTTCAATAGATGCGACGACGTCGATGAAGGAGCGTGCTTGCTCAGTAGTTGTGAATTCGAAGCCATGTTTTTGTGTTCCCTGTTTTACCTAATAAGATGGAGGTTGTATTGAAATAAACGTATCGTTTTGTGTTATTATATTGTGTTTTCTGGCGTGGATTGAGTGAAGGGTGAGCTAATTTTTTCGTGGCATAGATGCCGTAGTTGGAGAACTTTCATCCTGTCCCTCGTTGCACGTTCCATTTTGGATATATTCGATAGTTCCTTAACCGTGCATTGCAGTACTAGTAGTAACATGATATACGCGGATTGCCTTTGCGTTTGGTCAGAAGTTACATGTGACGAGGAGATCAACCGTGGTTAATTGGACAGGTACAACAAAACCAAGCAAATAATATATGTGTGCGAATTTACATGGAATGTGTGAGAATTTACGGTCTACGTTGAGAAGAAACAAAACCAAGCAGATAACTCCTTGATGCAAGCAAAGTGCTCACAATAATTCAGAATTGGTCGAGCATTTACAATTGGTTTGACTTTTGTTCAATGTTAATTAAAAGTACGGACTTATTAACTGTCTCATCCCCTGTGAAGACATGGTTTGATTTTTGTAATGGTAATGGTATGATTTGTATCGGCAATAATATATACACTAGCTAGTAGTAACGTCAAATTAAAATGGATCATCCACAACCATAAGTTGTCTTGCTGCCCATCACTTATGGAATTGTTGCAGCTTCACCAAGGCTGTTCTTGAGGATCTCCTTGATTGGCTTCAGATCACCCAACGCGTCTCCTCCATCCATGGGTGGTTTGAATGGATCATCCACAACCATAAGGGGAATAGTACTCGCTCTCGGCTGATTTCTGCCAGCTTCACAACCTTTGTTTACTTTGTCTGGAGAACTAGAAATGATGTGATTTTCAACAATGGCCGTGTCTGCCACCAAACTGCTCCCGCACCATCATCTCTCACCTTAGAAGTTGTCTTGCTGCTCATAAGCTATAACGTCCGTTCATGCCGGGAGGTTTTCTCTTATAAGCTTTTGGTTCTTCCTCTTTTCTTTCCCTCTGCTGTATCTTTTGGTGCTCCGAACAATGGCTGTAACTTTTGGCTGTAATTATTCCTTTTATTAATGCATTTTTACCAATTCGAAAAAAACCGTCAAATTAAAATACAATTACATTGAACCAAATCCATGATATCATATTTAAGTAGATTACAGTGGTAGAAAGATATTTAAGTAGATTTATCAAGGCGACAATTGAATATAATTGGTAGAAAGAGTACTTAAGAAGAGTTTATCAAGGCGACAATTGGACCACTGGGTGGAGGAATACGGAAGAGGATACGGCAGTCTGGCAGAGGGTGTGATGGCCTACTGCATTAAACACACTTGCACAGCACTGTCGCAATGACGTGCTTTGCACTGACACCATCAGAGGTCGATTTGACATCGGCCGTCATGTTAAACAAATTTGGGGAGATTTTAAAGGAAGGGAGGGGGAGGGCAGGGCACTCGTCCATTTGGTTGGTTTTAATCAAAGAGAGAATCAGGCACATTTCAGTCGAATAGCTAGTGGTGGAAAGAACTGCATGTGGAAGGGAAGGGAAGGGAAGGGAAGGTGAATCTTCTCAAATCGGTGGAATTTCGACAGAAAAGTTGCACCTAAACTAAAACGTACTGTACTACAATTGGTTTGCTTTGACCTCCCACCAAAGGAAGGATGTAAAAAAACCATCCTTATTACTACTCCTATGTATACTTTTAATTTCTATCTACAAAATGAAATCTTAACTAAACGACTTAAATAAGAGTTTAAATATTGTTTCAACAAAAAAAAAAGAGTTTAAATATTGTCAAGGCAATGCAAAGTTTGTAACGAATGTTGATAAGATTGAGTTACGTACTGCTCCTACTATATAAGTATAATGCCTATGTGTTACCTATAGCTTTTTTACGGCTCCTTTATATGTTTGTTACGTATAAAATCATTAACTTAATTATTTGTATACATGTTTGTTACCTATAACTACTGTAGATAAAATTGAGTTAGGCCTTCGGGCATTTAGTCAAAACAGTTAAGCCTCAAAGGGTAGTACCCAGAGGTCACCGGTTCTTCGCTCATGGGCAGTGCCTCAACAAAAAAAAAAGATAAGATAGTTAGCCATCACATTAGTTAAATTTGTTTGAGTTTGTGTTACGTTACTTGCTTATGTGCTCCTTCACTGAGTTTGCTATAACTAAAATAAATTTGTATACGGAGTAGTTAACAATTGACTTTGCCATGAAAACAAGATACTAGGGCGCTTATAGATCCATGTCGATATCCCTTAACCTTTGCATTACCCATAAATAATCAAAATTTTATTCTGTGCACAAGAATGCAAAATCGATGATGAATGTCTTGTACGTTCTTGCAACTGATTCCAACAATCTCCAACATGTACATATTATACATGTACAAATAATATGTGATTCATCCCATGGTCGTCCCTATACCCTAAACTAAAAACTATAAGAAATGCTTCAATGACTGCTTGTATAAGTAACGGAAACTTACTAGTCAACGGTTTAGAGTCTCAACCCAACAGTTTCGACAGCAGTTGGGTCGGGTGGTAGCCGTTAATTCAGTACATATAATCCAAACACATTAGTACTATTAGTAATCGAGTTTGATTTGTGTTGGCAACTCCTTGTTGCAGACGATCCCGACGGATAGTGCACGACGATTTTATAATTCGTGTTTGTTAATTTTGGGAATTTTTACTAATTCAAAAAAAAAAAGTTTATACCACAATTCGTAATATTTTCCCCTCTACCCATAGACCCCCATAATGTATATATTTAGTTAAGTGAAAATTTAATTGTACATAATTGGTTGTACCATGCGGAAATTGGGTACACGTAGAAAATGAACGTTTTAAACCGCCCCTCTTTGGCCTTTATAAGGCTTGGATTGCACTCATTTTTGGACACAATTCAGTAGACATATTGCCCACGAAATCCACAAAATTTCAGCCTGAGATTCAAAGGGAATCTCTCGTAGTTTACTCACGAAGTTGAGGAAGACAGCAAACCGTTGTTTGTGTGTATTGTCGACTAAGGGCAAGTAAGAGGTTCGGTTTTGCCTTGCAAAGTTGAGGAAGACAGCACACCGTTGTTTGTGTGTATAGTAGGGTTTGCGATTAGGGTTTAGGATTGGGGTTTATAGTCATAGTAGGGTTTACGACTTAATAGTCATCGAAAAGAAAGAAGATGTCAAGAAGGGAGAGGGACAGTTGAAAGCCGGAAGAAGATATAGGAACGAGACTACAAACCAATTGAAATGTGAAACTTAATATCTTGCATTAATTACCAATTGAAATGTGGTATAAGCAAAGACAATCCTCACCATGTTACTAATACTGATAGAAGTTTTTTTTTTTGATCAAAGTATACTGATAGAAGTTCAATGCACGGTTAAGGAACTTCCCATTTGATGTACTGGCTTTTCCGTTCGGTGACTTATGACAAAATTAAAAAAACCAACTCTTTATTTATGGGGTCAAATTAAAGTTTCTTATATTCCGTACTATTTAATTAATAACTCTACTACAAAGCACTAGATCAAATGACTCATGGACAAATAATTTTGGTACTTTGTACTTTTGTGAAGGTTTATGATATTAACTATAAATTGTAAATACATCATACATATATGCATACAATAATAATGTACTCCGTATTATATTGTCATATAAACATGATTTCTCTCCGTTCTCCCCCTAATTGCACCAAATGCATAGCCTAGGCGTAGTAGGTGAAGGTCGATGTCAAATCGACTTCTGCAGGTTGGCGTGCAAAGCATGCATTGTGACAGTGGTTTGCAACTATTTGTCGAATTAAGTACGTGTCTGTTCTTCAACTTGACAAATCGCAGAACTAGCTTACAGTGGGTGCATTTAATGCAACGTGATTTGACACAATCACACCGATAACTAGAAGGCTCTCGCCCGTCCGCTGGACGGGCGAGAGCTGTGCATTATGCGACATTGTAAACTATATTCCGGTGGTCCTTTGAACCGAGAATTTAAATGTGGTCAAACATGTGGTCAAACATGACCGCCACGCATATGTGGTCAAACATATTATCAAACATATTATCAAAAAAAAAATGTGGTCAAACATGACCGCCACGCATATGCGGATTGTGTACAAACTACAAAGCCCAGTGGTGTCCATGGGCGTGAGAGGCTGCACTGTTGACTAAGCCCACGGGATATGTGGGCGGATATCATAGTACTCGGCATCAACCACTTCATTCGACTCATCCAGCCTGACAACGTAACAATAGAGCCTGTTGGGATCACCGATCTCGTTATGCTTATCAAATTCCTTTCCAATAACCGTACCCTTCACAAAGATGTAACCTTCTTCCCAGTCTACAATATCTCCGATGTTGTATTCAAGGCCGTTCTCTCGTGCCTCAGCCTCACGAACAAATCGCTTATGGACAACGTGGTATTGTTCTTGTTTCTGAATGTAGTATGAGTTATCAAGTGGCCTGTCAAGATACTCACCCGATTCATCCGGGTCTGTAACAACGTCAACTTCTACTACGTAGAATTCGTCCCGGATGGAGCAGACGATCTCTCCAAGCAACGAAAGGCCGGACCATTTATTGAAGCCCTTGATCTCCACGTCGTCACCAACTTCGAACTTTGACATGGTTCACCAGTTCCAGATAAGCGATCTACGATCCAGTAATCTAATGAGACGACAATTTGGAACCTGAAAACATCACGAAGACTTACAGTTGTAGGGGGATTCTACTCCAATCCAAACAGTTCAAGATAAACCAACCGGAGAATCAACACAGGCGTGAACTCCACCGAACAGGTTATTGTGTACAGACCTTTTGGTGTGCAGAAGAGAGTTACGCCCACTGATGGTCACACGACACTTTTTATAGCAAAAAAACAATAACCGTAAAACAACCGCCTTGAAGTACAGTTTCCAATCTCTTTACGTACCAGCATCTGAATACTGGAGTATCATTTAATAGCAGTTTTCGAGGGACGTCCAGTCGCTTGGGCGCAGTTACAGAGTACAGAATACGCTACTTCGAGTTAGGCTTCTTCAATTAATTAGCGGCGACAGTTACACGTTCAGACATATAACGCAAATCTGTAACTGGCAGTGTAATGTATTACCAATACCCAAACATATTGTCCTGTATATAACAGTCGGCATAACGTTTTTGCACGGTCTGTTTTTGCGATGATCCTGTTGGAGATTTCTCCGGATCAAAAATACGGTTGGATACAGCAATATCTCCGGATATTGTTGTATATTTGGATATTGCGCTGGACGGGAGAGAGTTGTGCATTATGCGCCATTGTGTGCACTGCATGCTTGGGTTTTTCAGTTTTCACCTGGCCACCATATAAGGTATACATCCGTATATGAATATAATTGGCCTTAATTTGAAATGTGTGCAATGCACGGTTTGTGTTTATGTATTGATTTAAAAAGTAATCGCACTATATTTAATATTAGGCTCAGATTAACAAGCCTGTTATGATTCCACTAGCTAGAAAAAATTAGTGTAGCTCTTGGAATGTATGTTATTTTTTATATGATGCAAGTTTATTGCATTGTCCGGGTGTAATTGATCCATTTTTAACAATTGAATAAAATACATGAGATAAAAAATAGTATGACAGAGTGATAGATTAATCATGACCAAACCTACAACCAAGAATCCAATAGCAAACATAATTAATCATATATGTGCTCGATCGATGACAGAGTGATAGATTAATTGATCCATTTTTTGTACGCTCCTCAGCCCGTACACAAAATACAGCACCCGTTTCCGGAGCAGGGAATTGCGCTCGATTAATGAAGAACACCACGATCCTAATCGGCCATCCCGAGACCGGCCAGCCCGCCACCACAGACCTGAACTAAAACCCTAGTATGATTTCTGTATGATTTGTTTGATCGTGAAAGATCAGAAGTACGTAACTGAAAATCTTTTTTTAATTTAATAATAATCATTTTCTGATCACCAAAAATAATAATTAATATTTTTTGATAATTGTTTTAAAATTAAAATAGCCTAATTAAAAGATCCACATGGCTTTTTTTAAGTGGTGGTACAAGATTGGTTTCACTTTAGGTCTCATAGGATCCGGACTGCCCCCCCCCCCCCCCAATCCGATTGAGAATCGAAGCCCATCCCCCCACAAAAATCCTGCGATTGAAACCCTCATCTTAGAATTCTTAAGTTCAGTGATGATATAGAAATTAAGGACATTCAACAATACATTATCATAGGACAGCATGTATAAACAACAGTGGGTTATAATATAATGATATTACATCACCATACAGTTGGCAAAAAGTTTATTAGTTAGGGGTAATCGATCATAGGATTCATAATCTTCCTTTTTATATTATGCTTGTTAACAAACAAATTTGATTACTTGAAAGAACGAAGGCGGCAGGGAAGGGAAAGAGACTACTGCAAGCCCGAATAAGATATAGGAACGAGACTGCGAACCAATTGAAATGTGAAACATATTATTCTTGCATTAATTACCCAGATATAATTTTTCCTTGTTTTTTTCTGGTAATAAGCAAAGACATTAATCCTCTCCGTGTTACTGCTAGAAATGCAATGCACGGTTAAGTAACTATCTAGTTTATAACGTGCAATGCATGGTTAGTTCATCCTTCACATGATATACGACAGAAAACACAACAAAATAACACAAAACCAGACGTCTATCAAGGAAACATCCCCCATCTTGGTCAGTCGAACAGGGAACAGAATAATTTGACTTCGCGTTCCAGAATGCATAGCCAGCAACATTTTGCATCATTGAACGCGTCGCCGATCCGATAAATCAAGCCACAAAACGGGTTCTTCACACGGCACCGTCTACGTCCTGGTTCCGGGTGCGTAGACCATTTTGGTGGTTTTAACTGTGCGACGACTATAGGGGCAGGCGGGTTGTAGTACAAGAACCGGATGAAGGGGATACGGCATTCCATGATGCCAGCGCCGGGTGTATCCCTGACGTCACTGAGCAGATTCATAGCCCTCTCGTCCTGCACCTGGTCCTGTTCCTGGGAGCAGAGCAGCACCACGCCAAGCACATAACCAGCTGGGGTGTGCCCTAACGCAGCCGATCTCACCAGGCAATCCAGACCGTAGGGTTCATCTGTGCCCCCGAAATACTTGAGCTGTGATCGGAAAATTCCTGTATAAGCAATATTCCACCACATTTCAAGTGAACATACGAATCAACTTACCAAGCCTTGGCCGTATAAAGCACCAGGGTTCCCGCTATCCGCACACAGTTCGAGGAATGCATACGCGGCTTCCCGGTGATCCTCCTCTTTGAACCGTCGCGTGTAGATGTCCTGTGTTGGCGCCTGCCGGAGAACCAGGGGGTCCTGCCCGCATCGGTTGAAGGCCTTGCAACTACGAGAGGGATCTGTGTGGTATGAACCGAGTACATTCCGGCCAATAGGTGAAACCAAACAAATATAAGGCACTTGGATTTACCTCTGCCTGCAGTTGAACAGATCTCGCAGAGAACAAGATGCCACCCTCGAAGCGATGTCGATGATGACCTCGTCTGGCAACATACCTATCTCACATCTCACTGGCCGCACTGCTCTGTCGTTCCCCATCGTCGTCCAGGTGCTTGGAGTTTGGGTTGGCAACAGAATAAGGAAATTAGCCCTCGATGGGGAATTGGGTCAGATTTAAGGAGTTTTTGAACATCTAACAATCATAAAAAGGATAAAAAGAAATAAATGTTTTTGAACATACCACAACGGAGAAATCAGTAACTCCACATGTTTATTTTTATTTTGCAACCACATTTCTTAACAATTACAGTAGGAAAAAAGATAAATAAATTTAATAGGGTATATGGCAGATTTTTTGCAGAGAAACAAATCAGATTTTTACTGCAGAAGAGAAATCTTCTCTGCAAATTCCTCTGCACACATTGGTGATTTTTTTTTTTGTGTATTTATGGTTAATAAATCTTTAAAGTCTCCAGTGGGCAGTGGATGCTTCAGCTTTTTCAAGTTTTTACTACTACAATGCCAAATTCAATCATAGTAACGCATTTCAAGTTTCAAGCAAAGCGATCTCGACACAATTTGCATTGATCTTCAATAAAGGATCTGGTCAAATTGTGCTTAATTTATATTTAGACGTGAAAAAATAAAGTTTGCAAAGCGGGGATTTAGTACAAGACAATGCCCCCAATTTGATAAGCAGTATGCAAATATGACCTTTTTATTTAGATTTTCGAAAATGCATACAAAATATTGCGATTATGCCTACAAATATTACATTCATGCTCAACATGACTAATTTTTATCAAATAAAATAAAAACGGCGTATTTTTAACAAAATCGAAACTTATTATTTTGATTCAGCAAGTAGTGCAAGCATTTGTTTGTATTGCTCAAATTACAGGGTTGCAATTGTTGAATGCAAAATCACACCGTACGCTGTGCAAACCAAACCTATCGCAATAATATAGTTTATTCCTTTGTCAAAGTGGTCACATGTACGAAGATCAAACCGAAGTATGGATTACACTTGCCACTAAATATAGAAAACAGTTTTCTTTGGACCGCAGACGGGTTTGTCATTAACCATAAAACGAGGAATTGTTTAATCCAATACTAGTTGAAGACCCGTACCATGTACGGATGATGTCAATACAGATCTGACTTAATCGCTTAGAGAACAAATTTCGATCGAGACGACGTTGAAACAAATACTTAAATAACTCCAACAAAATATGCTTGTAAATAATGTCACACTGATACATAATCTAAATTAATTAATGTTAAGAATTCAACAGTTTGAAATAATGCTAAATAAAATATATAAACTGTAATCATATATTTTGGAGGACTTCATAGATAATATTATATATTCAATGATTAGTTACATAATATTCATTATTTAGATATATAAGGATAATAGATTGGAATAGCGTACATTCTCATCCATTAAAACCAATTGGATTTCATCAATCCCAGCTGAGTGGTATGATACGCTCCACTGGAGAATAATTCGACATCGAATTTTCCACGTCTATTTGCTCACATCAATATTGGCAATATCATCGTACATGGATCTCACAATAGGCTAAAAATTACCCAGAATGTCCTTCACAATAGGCTAAAAAACTGTTAACTAATGGTAAAATAATCTCAAGGTGATTCTTCGCGAACATACATAAAGGTGAAACATAAATTTCGTATCCGAATATGTACGTATATGGAAATCGAATTCATATCTCACTATGAATATGTACGTATGTGAAAATCAAGTATGAAATATATAAAAAAAAAAGCTTTCAAGTACGTAATTTCATATTTCATATTTGGGGTAGGCTTTAATCTGGGGAATACATAATTTTTGGACATATTTTATGAGATCTCTTGGTAAGAGATAATTCATATATAATTTTCGGTATTTTTAAACATTTAGTACGGGATACGATTATGAGATTCTAACTACCTAATCTGTGGGATAGTTTATGGTAAGGGATAATGACGAAAATTTTCGGTAATTTTTAAACATTTTTGTACGGGATAAGATTATATGAGATTCTAACTACCTAATTTATAGAATAATTCTTGGTAATAGATAATTCATAATTTTCGGAATAGTTCATACGATCCTACGGAAATTTTTAAGCATTTTTTATTCATCCCAACGTAAAGGTGAACAAAATAATATCTGTATATGAATATGTACGCATCTGAAAAAGCTATTCCATCTTTCACAATGAATATGTATACATAAAAATTATGTACGTGTGTTTTATCAAAGAAAAAAAAGTATGTACGTGTATGAAATCGCTATTTCATATTTCACTAGTACATATACGCCATGTACGTGTACGTAAATAATGTACGAAATGAAAAAGAAATTCATATATACGTAAAGTTATTTCTTTCTTTTGGTATACATAACTTCAATTTGGAGATATTTACTTATATGATTTCCACGATATCTCAACGTGATTTTCATATACGGTGATTTTCGGCAAGGGATAATTCATAATTTTGGAATAATTTATACATTCATATTTTTCGGTCATTTTTAAGCATTTTTATATTCAGCTTAGAATACGTGGCATTAATAGTATTTTTTTATTCATTATTGATGAGGTGGCGCAAATGTATTATATTCGATATGGTCATTGTAGTGCCTATCATGGATGCTTGTTTTTTCCGAAAAAACAAACTTAAGAGATTACCCTTGCCACATTTAACTTACCAATGAAAGCAATTTTTTATCCATATATGTGTAAATTCAATTATACAATTGGAACTTTTTTATCATAAATCTTAGTTTCTTTTCCTCTAAACGTACTCATCCATGTTATCTTTATATATATGTCGTTTTAACCTTTAATTATAACTTTTTTTTGGTTGAGTAACCTTTAATTATAACTAGTCTATATTAGCATTACAATACCTCAATCATAACCATGCCATTGAGTCACCACAATTAAACTTCCTTTTACATTATTCTTGCATTAACAAAGAAGTTTGATTAATTGAAAGATCGAAGAAGTCAGGGAAGGGAGATGGGACAATTGAAAGCCGGAATAAGATATAGGAACGAGACTACAAACCAATTTACTGTTAGAAGTTCAATGAACGGTTAAGGAACTATCCAATTTGGAACGTGCGATGAGGGTCATAAATTCATAATACGGAGTTTTGCACACACGACTGCTATGCCACTAATGTTTTGTTCATCCTTCACATGATCCATGACAGAAAGCACAACAAAATATCACGAAACCAGACGTTTATTAAGGAAGCAACACCCATCTTTGTCGGTCGAACAGGGAACAGAATAACTTGGCTTCGCGTTCAAGATTGCATAGCCAGCACCATCGTGCATCATCGAACCCGTAGACAACCCAGTAAGACCATCCACATCTGGGGTTCCTCACACGGCACCGTCTCTATCCTGGTTCGCGGTGCCCAGACCATCTAGGTTGTTTAAACCGTGCGACGACAAAAGGGGCAGGCGGGTTGTAGTACAAGAACCGGACGACCTGGCTACGGCATTCGGAGATGCCAGCGCCGGCTGAATCTCAGAGGGGACGGAGCAGATTCATAACCCTCTCGACCAGCTGGTCCTGGTCCTGGTCCTGTTCTTGGGAGCAGAGCAGCAGCACCGCAAGCACATAACCAGCTGGGGTGTGCCCTAGCGCAGCCGATCTCGCCAGGCACTCTAGACCGTAGGGTTCATCTGTGCCCCCGAAATACTTGAGCTGTGATCGCAAAATACCTGTTTAAGCAATATTCCACCACATTTCAAGTGAACATACGAATCAGCTTACCAAGCCTTGGCCGTATAAAGCACCAGGATTCCCGCTGTCCGCACACAGTCGGAGGAATGCATACGCGGCTTCCCGGTGCTCCTCCAGTTCGAACCGTCGCGTGTAGATGTCCTGTGTTGGCGCCTGCCGGAGAACCAGGGGGTCCTGCCCGCATCGGTTGAAGGGCTTGCAACTACAAGAGGGATCTGTGTGGTATGAACCGAGTACATTCCGGCCAATAGGTGAAACCAAACAAATATAAGGCACTTGGGGGGTTTACCTCTGCCTGCAGTTGAACAGATCTCTCAGAGAACAAGATGCCACCCTCGAAGCGATGTCGATGATGACCTCGTCTGGCAAGATACCTATCTCACATCTCGCTGGCCGCAATGCTCTGCCGTTCCCCATCGTCGTCCAGGTGCTTGGAGTTTGTTTTGACAACAGAATGACAAGGAAATTAGCCCTCGATAATGTAGGAATTTGGTGTGAAAGTAGCCCTCGATTCTCTTTTGGTCTGAAATACGGCCTGGCTTCTTCTACAAGCTCCTCGCCCCGGTTATTGCACTTATAAATTATTACTCCCTGACGTTAGAGGAATATGCACATAGATTAAGAAGAGAATTAACTTCCCACTAAACTCACCAATCAGAATAAAAAGTAAAAAATACATATTCCTCTAACGTGCATATTGTCATTATTACAAAAGCATTGGGATAATGGAGTACTTGATGAGAAAGTGTATCAACGTCACTTAAATTGAACAAAGATTTAGACAACACTTAAACTGGATCGGTGGGAGTAGTAATAGTAGTAATAATGAAGTACGGCCTAATAACCTGAAGTTTTTCCCTTTAATTTATGTGGGAAAGGAAAAGAATAGGGAGTACATTTTTTTCTTTATGGGGTCAAATTAAAGTTTCCTATATTTAATAACTCTAATACAAATAAATTTCGTATGATACTTTTTTGAATGAAGGGGTGATTCAAAAACTCTGAGCACAAGAGGTCACAAAAAATTGTAGGGAATTCCTAGTTCAAATTTGGGCTGGTTACAAAAGTTCTCTCCGGTCTCCCCCGAATTGCACCAATTAAATGCATGGCCTAGGCGGAGTAGGTGAAGGTCGATGTCAAATCGACTTCTGCAAGTTGGCGTGCAAAGCATGCACTGTGACAGTGGTTTGCAGGGGGTGCATTTAATGCAACGTGATTTGACACAATCACACCTCACACTATAAAACCATGCCTTTTTTAACGTTTGCAGTTGATACGAAGTAGTATACATAATTTATAGTCAAGACTGAAGAGGGTGCATATCAAAGTATTTGACTTCAACATAATGTCGTGTGGTTATATATTGCTCCCATTTATTACCCTTCCATAAGCTGTCATCTGTTTAATAAAGGGTATATAGAAATCACCTTTGTGCCCGGAGTCGCCCCGCATGCCTCCCCTGGTGTTCCCTAATAATCCTGGTCATTAAGCTGTGTCTACTCTTCTTTACACAATATATACAATGCTCGTGTATGAACTTAATGCTACTTTCGGGTATGATGAACTTAATGGTTCTTTACTACTTTCTTTTGGTGTGATTGCAAGGCCATTTTGATGTGCGAACCAGTTTTATGTTTTTTTGGGATGTATATCACAAAACTTGATATGTCAAACACTATTAGTGTAGGAAGTCTCTTTGGCTTATATGGGGCTAGTGTTGCCATGGTTCGAACTGGCATATTTCATATTATTTGCATTAAGCGCAACAAAAGTGGCACCACTTCTGCCATTAAGCACTACAAATGTGATTTATATATACCCATTATTAAACAGGGGACATCTTTTGGAAGGGTGATAAATGGGAGAATATATCCGGAGATTAACCACACGACATTAGGTTGAAATCAAATACATCTATATGCACCCTCTTGATTCTTAACTATGAATTGCAACAAATATGTATACCATGAACTGCAAGCTTTAAAATGCATGCTTATATTTTTTTTTTAACTTGCGAAAATGCATGCTTTTATATTGATAGGTGTGAGTTTGGCAAATGACGTTGCATTTAAATGCACCGCCCGCAAGCTAGTTGTACGACCAATCAAGATGAAGAACAAATAGAGTACGTACGTATTTATTTTTTCAGTATTGTTGCAGTTGCCCACGGGTGTACTTTAATTGCCTTTTTTACCGGGCCGGGAAGCTTGTAGAAGAAGGCAGGCCGTACTTAATTGCATTTACCGAGGCGGGAAGCTTGTTGCAGTTGCCAACTGTCGTACTTCTCGTTCATTGGCTCTACTTGTTTTTTCCCTTTTAGATAAGTAACCATGAATTGAAGACTTAACGTTTCTTACACTTATTAGGGAGTATTGTTTTATTGAAAATACTCCGTAAGGGTTTAGCGTTTAGGCTAGGGTTAGGGTTAATCTTCCACTGGAAAAATATGAAGCATCCACAATGGAGACTTCAAAGATTTCTTAGGAGAATTAAAAGATTTTTTAACCATAAATACACAAAATCAAATGAAACTAAAATCACCCACTTGTGCAGATAATTTTGCAGAGAAGATCTGACATACACCTTATTCTACTCAGTACTGTAATTGTTAAAATTCATAAGTATTTGTTTACTCCGTATTTCCTTTTTTCCTTGTTCTAATTGTTAAAAAGCCAAACTCCTTATTCTGACCAAATGCCCCATCCAGGGCTTCCTTCTTATTCTGTTGTCAACCCAAACTCCAATCACCCGGACGACGATGTGGAACGACGGCCCAGGGCGCCGTGCGAGGTGTGTGATCGGTATGTTGCCAGATGAGGTCATCATCGAGATCGCTTCGAGGGTGGCATCTTGTTTTCTGAAAGATCTATTCAACTGCAAGCAGAGGTAAAAACGACAGGAGCCGTAAATTTGATTGGTTTGACCTATTGGAATGTACTTGGTTCATACCACACAGATCCCTCTTGTAGTTGCAAGGCCTACAACCGATGCGGGCAGGACTCCCTGGTGCTCCGGCAGGCGCCAACACAGGACATCTACACGCGACGGTTCAGACGGGGGGAGCACCGGGAAGCCGCGTATGCATTCCTCGAATTGTGTGCGGATAGCGGGAACCCTGTTGCTTTATACGGCCAAGGCTTGGTAAGTTGATTCGTATGTTCACTTGATTGGCATGAAGTGTTATGGAATACTTTCTTACCCAGGAAAGTTGCGAATAATTGCGATCACAGCTCAAGTATTTCGGGGGCACAGATGAACCCTACGGTCTAGAGTGCCTGGCGAGATCGGCTGCGCTAGGGCACACCCCAGCTTGCCGTGGTGCTGCTCTGCTCCGAAGAACAGGACCAGGACCAGGACGAGAGGGCTATGAATCTGCTCCGTGACGTCAGGGATACACCCGGCGCTGGCATCATGGAATGCCGTATCCACTTCGTCCGGTTCTTGTACTACAACCCGCCTGCCCCTAAAGTCGTCGCACGGTTGAAACCAGCAAAATGGTCTACGCACCCCGAACCAGGACGAAGACGGTGCCGTGTGAGGAACCCGGTATGTGGTTGGATTTTTCGGATCCGCGACGCGTACGATGATGCACGATCTTGCTGGCTATGCACTCTCGAACGCGAAGGCAAGTTATTCTGTTCCCTGTTCGACCGACCAAGATGGGGGATGCTTCCTTAATAAACGTCTGGTTTTGTGTTATTTTGTTGTGTTTTCTGTCGTGTATCATGTGAAGGATGAACTGACAATTAGTGGCATAGATGTCGTGGATTCAGAACTTTGATCCTGACCCTCATTGCACGTCCTTAACTGGATGTAGTTACTTAACCGTGCATTGCATTTCTAACAATAACACGGTGAGGATTGTCTTTGATTATTACAGCGAAAAAAAAAAACCAAGGAAAAACTATATCTGGGTAGTTAATGCACGAATAATAAGTTTCACATTTTGCAGAGGTTTGTCACAAACTCTCGTTCCTATATCTTCTTCCGGCTTGCAATTGTCTCTCTCCCTTACCTGACATCTTTGTTCGCTCAATTAATCAAATTTCTTTGTTAATGCAAGAATAATACAAAAGGAAGAATAATACAAAAGGAAGATTATGGTGATGTAATATGGTACTGTATGATATTATAAGTTATAACCCACTGTTGTTCATACATGCCATCCTATGATAATGTAATGTGGAATGTCCTTAATTTCTATAATAATTATCACTGAACTTATGTATTCTAACAACGATTGTTCTGAAATACTCCCTCCATCCCATAATGTTTGTCCATCCTTCCATTTCGGTTATCCCAAAAAGTTTGTCCATCTTTCCAAACTTTCCATTTATATCACACTTTTCTTACCATATTACCCTTATTCAATCTTCTATATTACCCCCATTACCCAACTTTTTCATCACCTTTATCACTTTTTCCTATAAAGTTACAAAGCTACCCTCATCCAATCTTATATATTACCCCCAATTATCCACCTTTCCCTTCAACTTTATCACCTTTTCAACTTTTATACTTATATTTTACCCTAATTATTCAACTTTTCAACTTCATATTAATTACCGTGCTAATTGTTCTGTATGGACAAACATTTTAGGACGGAGGGAGTACATCTTATCCTGTTAAATCTTCATGTAATATTGTGTAACTTTACCATTGACCCTTATCTCCCGACGGTCGTTTGTTTTTATACACGATAATTTGTATGGAACTCCATTTATACTTGCCTATATATTTTCTTGTTTGGCGGAAATAAAACAGAGTAATTTGTAATCTTGATATATGCCTACAAAAGACTTTTCACAAAACCATTTATACATGCCTATATATGTATGCATTTTCAATTTGCATCTTCCAATCACAAACCAAGCAAATTCAATCTTGCTTACACAGACCAAGCAAATTGCCAAACTCAATTTTTTTTTGCAAATGACAGTTTACACAGACCAAACAAAATAGCATCAGAATTGGTCATACTACATTCACCATTGCAAATGACAGTTTACACAGACCTAGCAAAATGCCAAAGTTCACCATTGCTTACAAAGGCCAAAACAAAATAGCATAGCGTACTCCATTCAAGCAGTAAATTACAGTTTCCACACTAGATTGCCAACTTCACCGTTGCCACATTAATACACATGAAAATAAACATGACTACAACCATCATAATAACACGACTTTGGTCATACTACTTCAATCCCCTAATCATAGCATCAGAATTAGTGTGCTTCTCAGCCTCAAGCCTCTCCAACAATGTCTTCTGCACAACAAGCTCTTCTCTCATCCTTTCTGTCTCCATTTTCTGACTCGTACAGCAATCCCACAATTGGCTTGTCTCTCCTTCTAGCTTCTCTTTCTCCTTCACCAATTTGTTGATCACATGTATAGCTCTCCCAGAATACTCTTCATCTCTCTACACAAAGAAGTTACATTTCCTTGGGGATCCATAGTGAGGACAACCATAAAACCTCCTACCATAATTCCTCTCCGTATCTGCCACGGATTCCTTTGCTTGTAGACCACAGTGACACACCATTTGTTCTGCACTTGCGGATGCTACACTTGAGCTTCACATTGCTAACCTGAAATAAGTGTTTAATTTCACTCTGCTCAAATAGCTTCAACCCTTATTTCCACTTATATTGCCGATGCTACATTGCTAACCTAACATTGCTGGCCTTAATTAATTTGCCTTAGACAACCCCAATTGACAACCTTTCTGCACAGTGCAAAGCTCCACTTTTTTTTTTTTTTGAATAAAAAGGGTTATTTTTATTCACAAGCGAACCGAACAAAATTGCTAGCGCAAGGCTAGTTAGTTACATCATCTCCGATATCTATACTAGCAAGGAAATTTCTCTCCTCTCGAGATCTTGCCTTACATCTAGCTTTAAGGCAATTTCTTACAAAATTGATACTCTTCCTAACACAAATGGATTTCTCAACCTGCTCATTGTGAAAAACGAGCCTATTTCTAGCGTACCATAGGTAGTATATGACGACACTATGGCAGACGCACCAAACTCTAAATCTTAGAGACTTCTTGCCCTTCATGGCCTGAGCTTGAGCAAGCCAATCATCCACACTAACTGTTTTCCTTTTGATCCCAGCCCAAGTGAGTACTTCCTTAAGCACAAACTTAGAATAACTGCAGTTAAACCACAAATGATTTTCTGTTTCTTGCTGCCCATCGTTGCAAAGTACACAGCACGCATCATGCACCATACGTGCACGATATAGTCTTGCCTTTGTCATTGTACCTCCACACACCACCTTCCACAGATGGAAAGCCATCCTCGGTGTACAGCAACTCTGCCACACCAGCCCATTCCATTGAACCTCTTCCATCTTTGTTCTCCAACTGTTGTACAGCGCCTGAACGTCCAGCTTGCCTCTTCTAGCAATCAGCACAGCCGCGCCATTATCTTCATCCATCGACGCCTTGATCTCGTCTCTAATGCAGAGGACAGCGCGCCATGTTGCACTTGCAGTCTGCTTGCCTTCAACCTCCCAAAAATCAGCATCTCTAAGGAAGTTTTCCTTCACCCACACATGCCAAATGGAACCAGCTTCAGCACCCTCAACTATATCATAGATCAGCCCAGCAAAGTTGGCTTTGTTCCACACCTTCAAATCTTTCAAACCAAGGCCTCCTTCCTCCTTTGGACAGCATAATCTTTTCCAAGCAATCGGAAAGCTCCACTTTCGAGCTTACTCACTTTCATTCCACAACATTCAATCCAAGCCCTAATCAACACAAATTGTACCCCTAGACCAATGAACAATATCCCCTACATTAAATCGAAGCCCTATTCAAAAACGCTAAAAAGGTAGGGTTTAGGATTTTACTTACAGGTGAGCAGTCCTCGTCCCTCCTAGCTCAAGGGCTCTCGAGCTTGCTTTACGAAGGGGATGACCAAGATGAGGGTTTCAATCGGGGTTTTTGTGGGTAATTTTTGGGGAAGTTGAAATCGACTTTTTAGGAGAGGGAAAGAAAAGGCAGAAAAAAAGTCGAAAATATGTCGCTTTCAAATGCCGAGTCTTATTACATACGCTATCGCCCAAAAAAAATCGATTTTGGTCATGATGGTGTGGAGAGATTTGCATGCAATCCCGGAGGTTAAAAAAGGAGGAAAACCTATACTTTCACCCTACGGTCAATAAATTACAGTATTTTGAACGTCCCAAGTCAGAGTTCACAGTTCACAACCCTTCCGTCTCCCGAGCAGAACTCCCCATCAAGCCAGATCCCCCGAAATGGACATGGACTGCAGTAATGGATCGGATGGACTACCAAATGCCGAGTCTGAACTCCGCAATCTGCTGGCCAGGGTTGCTTTGTCCGAGATCGCGGACCTTTACAAGCTCTCGATCCGGGAGGAGGGGAGGCTCAACAGCAGGATACGTGAGTGCAAAGCGGGGATTAGCAGAGCCAGACGACAACTCACCGAGCTCCAGGACGATGAAGCCGCCCTCAGAGACCATTACGAGAGCTGTGGCAGACTGTAGATGCTTATGGAGGTGTGGTTTCCGCGACTAGGTGATGCGCCGTTGGGATTACCAGGCTTACCAGTTACCGAACAAGGTAGTGATTCGCAAATCCTTTAGATTAATGGAACGTTGTGCTTTAAAGTTATCGCAAATCGTTTGATAATTAATATAATGTCCACTGTCAGCGTTAATA
This sequence comes from Polygonum maritimum, assembly GCA_963924305.1. Classification (NCBI taxonomy): domain Eukaryota; kingdom Viridiplantae; phylum Streptophyta; class Magnoliopsida; order Caryophyllales; family Polygonaceae; genus Polygonum; species Polygonum maritimum. The sequence continues at coordinate 24,858,728 of OZ002735.1, forward strand.
TAGATTCGCTAATTTCATCAACTGTGATAAAACTGCAGCAGCAGACGTCCTCCCAATCTATAAGATGAATTTGACTACCTCTGGCGGGGATGATTTCGGAAATCAGGAAGAAACCCTGACTACAGGCGAATTGGATGGACGTATCCGTCGCCTGGAGTTTCTTCTCAAGGGGGTTTATTGTGAGACAGATCAGCGTACGACCCACGACCAGATTCGCAGTGATTACTTAACAAGCGTTCAGAGGCGTTTGACTTTGCGGACCCAGTTGGGCCGTATAGAGTCATCCCTTGACAAGATTCAGCTAGCCTTGGCGGCCACCCAGATTGCGCATGGACAACTCAGGGACTACTACATACGCTGCGGTCGGATCGAGGTGATGAAGGAGTTCGGGGTGAATGCTTGGATGGCGGTAAAAGACAGACTGGTGGTTGACTACCCGGAACCGCCTAGCCTGCATCCTGTGGCAGGGTAATCCAGGTAATCTATATGTCCTTATGAAAACAAATGCTCGTGCAAGAACTTTCAGCCACATCTCCACATGCTAGCTACGTTGTTAAGATTGTGGTTTCTTTTGTTGCTAGTAATAAGAAGTTTTTATCGTGTATGCTAATATGATACTCCGTATTCCGTTCCACTAAGTCTTCATGTACGGTCGGTCTAAGATGTGGAAATTAACCAATGTCTCTTCAACTGGATACAGCCCGGAAATACAATTTCTTGTACAAGGTATCAATATATTTTTGGCAAAACTGCTTGAAACCGGAGTTTAAATGCAGAGTTATTAGGGATTTTTTCCGTTTCACACTCAATTATATTGTACATCTTTGTTAATGCAAAAACCTCACCTTCAAATAATTTAACCCCTTCAAGATTGTAAAACTGTGCAACCCATGATGGGGTGTGCTTTTCACGTGTAGGTGATTACTGTGCATTTGAACTATGGTACCACCAACAGCAGGTGGGCATTTTAATCTACTATGGAGAAATTCTAGCAATTCATTAACTAAAAGAGAAAAAAGGAAAAGGAAACAAAAAGGAGAAAAAGAGAAATTTGTCTGATTTGTTCTAACATATCCAAATTTATCTTTTTTCAATTTGTTAAGAAAATTTTCCAAGTCTCCATTGTGGATTTGTGGATGCATCGCTAATTACTCCTATAAAAAGTTGACATACATGTTCGAAAATAATACTATTTATGGAGGAACAATAAGTGATAACACGTTATATTAGTAATGCTATATATATCACCCCAACAAGTAAAACTGGCGAAATAATTACTCCCTCCGATTTACAGTAGTAACAAAGATGACGGTTTTTAGAGCCGTACAAGTGACGTTTAATTGTGGAAGATTTTTAAACTGGTAAAGAAAAAGGAATAAAGTCAGAATTTTGTCAGGAGAAATTAAGTCAAAAATTCAAAATAAATTTGTTCCAGTAGAATAAATTTGTTACGAATGTAGATAAGATTTTATTTTTGGTCGAACGAATGTAGATAAGATTGAGTTACGTACTGTTCGTACTGTGTATATATACTGCGTATTTGTTACCAATATCATTTTTACGGCTACTTTATATGTTTATTACGTACAAAATCATTAACTTCATTATTTGTATACATGTTTGTTACCTATGTCAACTATAGATAAGATTGAGTTAGCTATCACATTTGTTAAATCTGTTTGAGTTTGTTACGTTACTCGCGTATGTGCTCCTTGACTGAGTTTGTAACGTATAAATCCTATTCGTTACGTTTAAGGCAAAACAAAATTGAATAGTAAAGTCAATATTTGGTGTGGACAAAAAAAGGTAAGACTGAGTTTGAAATTGGGTGTTTGTTAATTCATTTATATGTAACAAACTGCGAAAACCCATTTAAAAACACACCTATTAGATATATTCAATTTACTGATATGTTTAAAATTAATACTATAAAACAACGAAGTCATAATAGTTGTTTAAAGTAACCATCCTTTATAGGTTAAAGAATAAAGGGAAATTCTTTTCATACCCTTCCCTTTTATAAACAAATAAACAAACAATCTATTCCATATATACCCTTTTGCCTTTAGACACAATTTTCATTTGTCCATTAATTTGACGTTAATTAAGATTTTGTTAACAAAATAAAACTATACCGTTATAATATTAGGCTCCATTTATGTACTCCATTTTTTGCCTCTTTGATTGCAGATGCCTGCTTGTGGAAGCTTATGATACTAAACCCTAAACCCTTTACTCTTCTAAAAGGAAAAACAAGTAGACCGGACCAATGAAAAAGAAGTACGACAGTGGGCAATTGCAACAAGCTTCCGCCTCGGTAAATGCAATTAAGTTAAAGGCGTGCCTTCTTCGACAAGCTTCCCGCCCCGGTACTGGTACATGCAATTACAGTATTTACAACTATTTGTCGTAGTACGTTTTTGTTCTTCATCTCGCTTTTTCGAACAACTAGCTTGCAGGCGGCGCATTTAATGCACAACGTGATTGCTAGACACACTCACACCTATCACTATTAAAGCATGAGTTTTCTCAACTTTAAAAAAAAAATATAAGCATGCATATTATTTCAATGCTTGCAGTTCATTGTATACAAATTAGTTGCAATTCATAGTCAAGACTCAAGAGGGTGTATATAAAAGTATTTGATTTCAACATAATGTTGTGTGGTTATATATATTTTCCCGTTTAGAACCCTTCCAGAAGATATCATCTGGTTCATAAAGGGTATATAATGTATAAATCACTTTTGTATTGCTTAATGGCAGAATTTAAGTTTTTATAGATGAAAGTGCTAAACGTTAGGCTAGATACAAACGGTTCACCGGTGAAACCCCTTTACTCCCTTTAGGGCCTGTTTGTTTCTAACTTTCTATGCCAGGAATCCTGTTCTGTCATTCGGTGAAACACTGAAACTTGGTTTAGTATATGCTGCTGGAATAAGTCATTCTAGGAACTTCGTATTAGGTTAAAATTGGACTTTGGAATGGGCATTAAAATTGTTGTGTGGTTATCAACTATATAAATTTGAGATTAGTGATCAAGTAAGACAATATATTACTATGATCAGTTGCAGTGAACATCGAACGAAACAACAAGAAATGCAAATCGTTTGAAATATGGAATATAATTACTAGAGGATGACTTCGGAAGAATTAATCATGTGCGATGTCAAGCATAAGTGTTTTGCAAGTGTCGTACAATAACAGTGTTTGACATATCAAGTTTTGTGATATACATCCCAAACATACATAGAACTGGTTCGCACATCAGATTGGCCTTGCAATCACGCCAAAAGAAAGTAAAAGAACCATTAAGTTCATCATACACGAAAGTAGCATTAAGTTCATACACGAGCATTGTATATATTGTGTAAAGAAGAGTAGACACAGCTTAATGACCAGGATTAGGGAACGCCACGGGAGGCATGCGGGGCGACTCCGGGTACTCAGCCAACAGGGTGGCTTCTTCTTCCTCCAAACCATCCTTCTTGCTTGCCCTCATCACCTCGATGCGTCCGCGACGCCTATAGTAGTCCTCCATCTTCGTTTTGGCTTCCATGGTGGCCACCACCTGTAGCTCAGTACTGGCTGCATGGGCCTCCCAATAGGGCAATCTGGACTTCAGACGGGACACCCTTTCCTCAAGGGACTCGTCCACCCTATGGAGATCCTCGTAGGTCCGCCTCCAATTCGTCGGGGGTGGCGGCGTTCCGACCCAAGGCCCGCCAGCGGCGCTCGCCTGTAATTGTCCGACGACGTCGGATGGTACTGGATACATACACACGTATTTGAACGAAATAATATATCGATCAGAATGGACATAATATATTTGGAACCAATTCAATAAAAGAGCATGACGTTTAGGTCCAGTGGAAAACCTGGCTCGGAAGATGAGGGGCCGCTCGATGATCCATCCGCCTTCTTATATATACCTGGATAGTCTATCTCCAGTTGCATCTCTAATCTCCCCAGGTTCCGGCCACGTTTCTTCACTTCTTCTTGCTCGCCATGTAGCTTCCTCAGTTTACTCTCGGCGCTCTTAATCCGTAACATGCACTTATGGGTTTTCTACGTTAAATCTACATCCTCTTGGCGAGAGGGCTGCCCTAGGTTGGCGTCACCGGCTCCTGTTGCATCTAAAACATCAAAGCGATTCATCAGGACGGACTTGTATGTGTTGGTGGAGAGAAACTGGTTTTGGGGGAGTTGAATGATTGTGTACGGGGAATGGGGAGGTATATACTGGTTTTGGGGCCGAGTGGTCTTTAAATTAATGGCAATAAATGTCATCAAGCTGTCATATACTGACGGCTCACAGTGATTACAAATACCGTGCATTGAACATATTGGTATACAGTGCATTGAAACCCTAGCTGTTTGTTTTTTATAATTAGGGAGAAGTAAATCTTAACCATCGCATGCTTATCTGTTTTTCAGAATTTATTTAGAAAATACTTAATCAAAACAATACACGTTGCCAAATATGTTGGGTGCTTGTTTGGATGGATGTAGGAAGTACAATTCCTATAAATTCAAATCCCACGTTTAACTCCCTGGAATTACAATTCATGGGGAATTAAAATACATCTTTGGTTATGTTTAAATTCACAGGAATACAAATAGCGTGTTTTGTTTCGTTTAATGGGGAAAGTTTGTAGGAATTTAAATAAACTTACAATTATAGCCTTAAAATAGAAAATTAATTAAAACACCTACAGTATAAATTTATAAACCCTGGAATTCATGGGTAAACTGGAGATTTGGTGGAAAAAAAACTCAGGAAGTGTATCCTACCCACCAATCCCTATGTTTTGCCATTCCTACGATATGGAGGAATTTAAAATCAAGTGTTTGTTATTCATAGTAACTTGTTTAACCAAACACACACCTATATTTAGTACAAATTGTTGGGATTAATTTTTCAATTCCCATGAATTTTGAAAGCAACCAAACAAGCATCTCACAATCACTACGATTGCTTCATTTAATAGTTGGTTTCATATGATCCCGACTATCTTCCTACGCGGGCACACTTTGGATTTAATTTGTACTCCCTCCGTTAATAAATACATGTCGTTTTAGGATGTGTCAGGAAAATTAAGAATTCAACTGAATTGACTTATATATCCTCCACTTTTGGATGATCTTTTATTTTTCTAGTATAGATTTAAGTAATTGTTTTCAATTAGTGGGATAATAAACGAAAAATGGTGTTAAAATATCTAAAATGACAAGTATTTCTTAACAAATCAATCAACCGAAAAAACGAAGTATTTCTTAACGGAGGATATTACAATACTACGCCTAACCAATTACATAACATACGCTTTCGACATATACAAGTTATATTGAACTCGAATAGAACAAAATAAACTGAAATCAGGTTAGTTGCATGAGTAGATTTATTTCTAAGTCCGATCAAGAAAGATTTGAAAAAAATGAATCGATTTGTAACCTATAAATCAGCCCCGATTCGGATCTTAAAATTTACTCATGGCACCGGCCAATTTCATCCAAGGTGAGATCCAAGCACTAACCTCGATCCATGTTCGATCGGTTTTTCTTTGCAGCGGCTTCCGTTACGTTTCTATTCTGACTCTATTCTTTTTTACATAGAGTAGAAGTTACACACTCTTTTCTCTCAAGGGTACATGTACATATATATATATATATACACACACACATGGTGATCAGATTTTTTTTTTTGGTCGAATGGTGAGCAGTTATTTAGTAACCGCCCCTTTCTTCAAAATATGTTAAAATTTGTTTTTTTGCTTGAGTTCAAAAAAAATATGTGTTTTCTGTCTACAAATTGAAAAAATGTTTATGCTCTGTTTTGGTTGCATTAAAATATGCGTATTTATAATCTCAAAAAAAAATATATGCTTATTTAACAACGTGATAGTGATTAGTGAACGTATGGTTCAAAAATAAAAAGAGATTGAACGTAATATATATTCAATTTAAGTTATTTGGGCGAATGTGTTTGAGCCGATGCTCAGCCATGTATTTCGCCCACATTAGGCGAAATTCCTGAATTTCGGATTTGAGCCGATGCTCAGCCATGAAATTTAAACTACCACATTATGCAAAGATTCATTCTCTAACTGAAATACGGTGTTGCTCTGTGGCGGGTGTACGCATCTCACCCTCGATTTTCCTCTCAAATTCCACCTATCTGGGAATTAGTTCTTATTTGTTTATACATATTGTGAACAGTGGTATGCCATATATACCAATTCTCATCCGTTTGCAATAATTTTTTGCCTTTTCCGGTGATTCCTTTCATACCCTTTCCTTTTATAAACAAACAATCTATTCCATATATACCCTTTATACTTTTACACACAATTTTAATTTGTCCTTTAATTTGACGGGGAAATAAGATTTTGTAAATTATAAAAACTATACCATTATAAAAATCATAACACTCTTGTTAATTTGAGCCTAATATTGAATATAGTCTGATTAACTTAATACACAACCCGTACATTTTGGAGTCATTTCAAATTAAAGCCAATTAGATGCATATTTTAATATATACCGTATAGGGTATGGTTGGTAAACAACACAAATTTTAATACTATATACCTTATGTAGTTATACCTTATGGTGGAACTTCATTTGCTAAAATTTGAAATATAGCATTTCAAATATGCCTTAGGAGTATTGGGCCATTGCACCATACGGTGGGAGATGGTACATATGAAACAACGTTTCCCACGTAACAATGTATGCGTATAAACGTGGCTTAATTGAGAAATAAAAATAGCCCCCCTCGAAACTAAGACCGATAATGAAATTAGCCTATACTCCATGTCGGAGGTAGTGACCGTTAAAGATAAGTACGGTACCGGTGCATTGCACAACAGCCTGACCTTTAGCAAGCAAATGCAGTTCGAAACGGGGTAATTTTATAGGGTGTGCAAGGCACACTGGACGCTACATAAACAGACTTAATCGTCAGTACTACATATGGATTACTGCATAGGGTGTCGCTCACAGAGAGACAAATTTTAGACACGGAGGGAAATACCTAAAAGGCTCCACAGGCCTACAAAATAAAGCAGACTACATTGTGTGCAAACCAATCACAAATCATCCACAGCAAAAGGTCCAAAACACATCATTTATCTAGACCAGAGGAATTAGTTCAGGATGAGTAACCTTCCCAAGGGTCGACGTCGTCGGTCAGGCGCTCGGCCTAAGCCGCGCCATCAATTTGTGCCGGTTCACGACACGGCGGGCAAATCCGGGTGCAATCATTACCGCCGCCCCGATGGCATGATCATCGTCCGCTCGAACTCTCTTGGATCCAGTCAACATGCGCACGACGCGGAGTGATTGCGCCGTCAGCTGAGCGCTGTCCAACTCTTCGTAGAAAATCCGTTCAAACGTATTGAGGCAGCCGAATTTGGTGAGGCAGTTTCCCACCAGCTTGCGGCCCATGGTAGGGCTTCGAATCAACGCGCGTAACACATGCCTTATCTCTGTGTTGAGGGCCTCCAGCTGCTGCACATGATGCTCTGTTAGGACGTGCATCGGGGGTGGATGGAACTCCGACAGGCGGACTATGGCTAAGTCTGCCACAGGGAGTGGGATGCTGAGGAGGCCGGATCGAACAGCCACCCAGAGTTCTTCATTGCGCGAGAGGAAGTCCATGTTCACCTCCTCTTCTAGGATTCTGAGAAAGGACGGCGCACGCCTCACTTTGGATAAGGCATTGGCAAGCCTAACCGGTCCGAGGTATTCAGGCTCTTTGATCGTCTGCACGAACAGACGGACACCATTCAGCTCTCGAGCCAGGGGGATGTTCGTGCCTGACGGTGCACCCATTGGCTGAAGTTTGTTGCTCTGTTGAATAAAGGATTTAGTTTTTTTTCGGGGGGGGTGAAATAGAGGATTTAATTAGTTTCTGAACCAGGGAGTGGGAGGGTGTACGGGGTTAAATTTATATGCGAGGGTGATTGGTTTTGATTATACTTTCCCTCCATATTCCTCACCTTTTCCCTCCAAAACCGATCGAGATGACCATTTTGGATAAGAAGACCCACAAAATCTTACACTCTTGCTAATAAGTATGGATTCCCTCTCACAAATATAGCATTTTAATAAAAAGGAGTGCTAATCTTTCGTGCAAACTTGGGGCAAAGTCAAAGGGCTTTTGTATACAGCGACTATGAACAAGATCTGGGTGATAATTAGGTGTGTGTTTAGGGGGTGCACACTTGTTTTTATGTAACTTTGTGCAATGCTCGAGTTCGAATAAATATTATTTATGGGTTATGCAAAGAACACTGTATGGGTTATGCAAAGCACAGTTGAAATCATAATGAGCGATTCTATACAGAGCACACAGCATCGTTAACGGGACCTCGTCGTGCAAATCAATTTAATACACAAAATAACGCACGTTCATACACCATAATGCAAATATCTAAATCACCAAAAGCAACGGCCAATTAACACACTTGCGAGTTACGGTCCTGATTCATACCAAAAAGCGGGGAGGGGGAGGGGGGCAACGCTGATTACCCATTACAGCCGGAGCTCGAGATCTATGCTCGCTGACTTGAGTCTGTTGAAGACATCCTGGCGGAAGTTATGGGCGCGCACATCGGTCGGTCTAATCTTTCGGACTTGCTGCTGCGGCCCGATATCGGCCGGTGGCCTGGGCCTCTTGCTAGCGTTGAAGATCTCTTCTATGTTCTCCGGCTTGCTAAGGTACTCTTGGTAAGCGTCGTCTTCACGGAAATGTTGGGCTACGGTTTTGAGAGTTGGCCATTTCGCGAGGCACTTCCTCAACGCAACCCTTCCAGCCCCGAAACGGACGAGGGCTCGTATTACTAGCCTCGTCTCTTCTTTCAGGGACTGGAGCTCTACAAGCTCCTCAATCGACAGTGGCTGGTTTGGACTTGGGTGGAATACGGCAAGGCATATTTCGGTGCATTCCGGCAGCGGCAGGGGTTCCCCGGTCGGGCGGGCCGTCCGAAGAATATAACCGACATTTCTGCTGTTATCTGCTAGCCTAGTTAACAATAGCTCCTCGTCCATAATTCTATGGAAGGAGGGAGCTTTGCTAGCCCGCTGTAGTGCCTTGAGCAAGTCGTCCGGCCCGACGAAATCCGCTTGTATCATCGTACGAACGAAGAGCCTGATGGCAAGGAGCTCCCGCGCCAGATGTACGTTTGTGTAGCCACAAGCGGCCATCGCTGTTGATGGGTGGGGATTAGAAACTGGGAATGTATTAGATTGTCGAAAGCATGAATTGCAGAGAAATTTTGTAGCGGGTGAAAAGGTTGATCACACAGTCTAATCAACCCTGTGTGAACTGTGAAGAGACTACACAGCGCCTCTGTAAAAAAAGACTGAGAGTTCAGGTCTCAGAGAAAGGCTATATCATTGCTCCGGGTGAAGTGCACTTGTACTGTGCTCTGCTTAATTGTAACTGGTGAGATGCACACGTTTCAAGGATATGACGCACGATATATATATAATACGTTGTGGAGTAGTAGTTTTTTCGGCCTAAATAAAATTATATTGTAATGATATTTAATATTGTACTAATCAAAGCCTTTAAACACGTATGGGTAATAGTATACAGTAATAAATCGAAAGAGGTTTACATCCTTTGTGTACAAAGATTAGTGTAATATGATTACAAGCTTAGCAGAAATATCGTTAAACGCCCCTAATGATATCGATTGTGGCCACACATTACACAGTTTAAATCACACATTCCCACAACATTGATCCGAAACAATGTTGTGGTTTCTTGGACACTTAATTACTGTAAGGTTTTACTAGGGGGTATTATATTGAATAAAGTGTTATCAAGAAGTGATGACCATTTACAAGATTACATTGGGAACTTTTATCGGGCTATTAGTTATATCCCAAATCTATTGTTCGCTATAACAAGGTTTGGATATCAAATATATGACCCTTACAATTGCTTGAGGTTAATTTCGCACTAACAATTCATTGTTTAAAGATAATGACATTTGCAACTCCTTGTTTTGGGAAAGGTGAAACAGAGATGAAACAGAGAAGGTTGAATGGTGAAACTAAACGAGGAAGATGAAGTGTAAGCAGATGGGCCTGAGTATGCTGACGCGGATCTGAACCCTTATTTAGATTATGCGTTCTCGAATCGATCCTATACTGACCCACTTGTCATTGAATGTGTGCTGTGCACTTTCGTTCATATATATTGTGGATATCACTTCAGTGTGCGCGCAATCGAGTTGTTGTCAGTGAACGACTAAATCCATACGATTCGATATAGTGCAGACGAAATTACAATACACGGACATACAAACTGCATACATTACTTAAAAGCAAGGCGGGGCATATGTTAATCTGTAGCCTGAACTTCCCATAAGAGGAGATTAGCCAGTAAACGGATTTAGACAGGTGCCTGGTTCCACCGACCCACATCACAGGGATAGCCTGGAGTTGGCGTGCACCGAGCGGTTGAGCTGCAGTGCTGTGGGAGCTTCATACTGTTGGTCCAGAACATCCTCCAGGGCTGGACCCCCGCGGGGGTACCTCTCCACAAGCTCTGACAGGTGTCCGTCTCTTGCACAGCTCAGCTGGTGCAGTACCTGCAAGCGGCCGACTCTTTTGTAGTAGTCAGTCATCTTGGGCCAAGTAGCCCTCACGCCCGCAAGCTTCTTGCGGGCGAATTCGTTCTCTAGCTGCAATCGATAGTTTTGTCGTTGGAGACCGATGTAAGCCCTGACAATGCTTTCGTGTGCCCTTTTCAACCGCCGGAACTGGTGCTCCAAGTCATTGTGCGCCCTACCTGCGCTGGTCGAAGCAGAGCCGTGCGACGAGCGGTACTCCACGGGAGCAGGCGAATCTTCCATTGACGCAGATGATGTGTAACTTGATCTAGTGGGGGAGAGTTGGAATTTGTTTCCTCGCAGCTCGAGATGGATCGAATTGTTTACGCTCTACTGTCAAAGTTATTGAAGTCGCAATTCGCGAATAGCATTGCCAATGGCTTGAACTGTACCTATTAAGCCACTCATCAATTTAACCAAAAAAGTATAAACCTAGTAAAATATTCATCAGTTTTTTCACCTTCACTTCTTGCATGATACTATTTTATTCCGTTTTTACACCTGATCCTCCCCCAATTTCATATTCCACGTTTGTCAGTAGGTATTTGTTGTTCACACACAATCATTTATAAGTACGTATAAACCAATTTGGTAGATATAGATTGATAATAACAAAATTGAATTTGGGTGTACTTTGGTGACCATAACAAAACGTACAAAACTGTATACACGAACTATAGCCAGTATATACACGAAACTTTTATGATCCTAAAATAAACCAAAAAATGTACATACGACATACCTGTAGAGATAAATAAAATAATTCTATGAATTTAGAGATACCGGAGTAGTAGTTTGTTTGGAAGATTGTATTAAACAGTTGTTAAAAATCTATATTGTCTATATTATAGAGTGGAGACAAAGTCTTCATAGGAAATTGCACAACGTGTCATATCTTTAATAAAATAATCAAGCAGGCCCTCGCGTATATAAAACCCCCTAATCACAATATAAAGACAAATATATAGCAATCATACTATATATAATGAATTATTCCCTACCAAGAACCGGTGGTAATCTTCAGATAAGTATTATTATTTAATACACCATGATATTTAACTTAAAGTCATTTCTGAACAAATCCAACTTATTTATAGTATGAGTTGATATACTACTAGTAAAAAGCACTAAATGCGAAGATACATATATATAACCCTATAATATTAACGTGGTCATTGACGATACATATATTACCCGTACATGGTATGGGGGTTTAAGATGTGCAATGCACGGTTTGCGTTATGTGAAAACCCCTCTAATTTCAACCCTCTTCCTGCTAAGTACACAATGATAGGTTTTGATGAGGCCATTGTCCTATCTCGTACTCCTTCCGTTTCAAATTTTTAATACCCAAGCTTAGAAGCAACAATCCTCCGTAGATTAATATAACTTCAATCCTGGGAAATAATTCCTGTGGGTCGTGGACGCGGCCTACCAACCCCTGGATCAAGATTAACTCCGACGGTTCTGTGAGACATGATGGGATGGCTACGGCTGGGGGTGTGGGTCGTGATGCTAACGGTACGTGGATTACGGGTTTCGCCCACAAGATTGGTATTTGCTCGGTGGATGCGGCTGAGGTTTGGGGTATTCTCAATGCCCTCAATTTTGGCCTGGGACTCGGGTTTCCGTCATGTGTGGATCGAGTCCGACTCTACGATGGCGGTCGAGGCTGTCGTGAAGGGGGTGGAGCCTAGCCATCCTCTTGCAAATCTGGTCAACCATTGCCGAGGGTTTCTTAGACGAGAATGGAATGCTCGTCTCAACCACGTCTTCAGGGAAGCGAACACGGTCGCGGACTCCCTCGCCAGGCATGCTTATGCCTTACCTCTCGGTTTCCATTTACTTACCGATCCCCCTTCAAGTTCTCGCTCGCTGCTTGAATTTGACTTATGTGGGAGGCCGGTAACTCGCTCGGTCAGACACTAGTCTCCTTGGGCTCTAGCCCTTGTATTTACCGAAAAAAAACAAAATTCCTGTGGGTCCCATTGAATTTGGTCTCTTTTGTGCAGCAAAAGGACTTATTGTAAGTACTGTTTCGGTCAGTGGTTGTTGGGTCGAAAGTCCGGAAGTTATCTGCCAAGTAACGTTTTCCAAGACAGATACTGGGTGCACACAAGTCAAAATAAATCGGCGAGGATATGGCAACAAGCATGTATTGCAGCAGCGCGTGCAACTCGCACCTTTCTCTAACACCTGATCAGCGCGGCACACAAGTCGGAGTGCTCAATAAGTCGGAGTGCATAATTTTTGATAAATAAAAGAATGTGTATGTAAAATTATGCAAACTTAATTAATAATTTGAACACCTGATCTGTTTTTTTTTTATCCAATTGAACACCTGATCTTTAGAACAGACCTATTGAGCACTCCGACTTTTTTTACCCTTCTATCTCAGACCGGCCGGTTCACCTGCAATGATTTCTATTTAAGTCAATAAATACTCCGTAGCCTTTTACCCCAAATCGAAATCAATAGTGAAATCGATTTTACCGAAGCTAGGGTTCGTGTGAGAAGGAGATTTGGGGGAGACATTTTCGGGTGATTTGGGTGCGATTGTAGGGCGATTTCAGGCTCGATCCTAGGGCGCTTTCAGGCTCGATTCTAGGAGGCGAATATCCAGGGCTCAATTATCGGTACAGTTTGTCGAAGGTGCGTTTCGTTTGAGCCCTATCCTGCATTTCAGTTTTGAGTTATTTCTTGCGTTTAGTTTCGTTTCAGCTCTTTCATGCAATTAGAATCAAAATCTGGATTCACAATTGTGCAGGGATGTCTTCCAGTAATAGCTATGTGGGTAGCACCGGTCTTTACTGTAACCTTTAACTTGGTTGCTAGAGTTGCAACTGCAGACACTCCCGATAACTATGGAAGAAGGTACGCTAACTGTCCAAGATATGCACCATCTGTGTGCAGTGGGTGTGGTTATTTTGTATGGATCGATCTCCCATACGAGCCTAAGGCAGAAGACACTATCAAAGGACTTGTGACCCAAAAAAAACATTGGGAAAGCAAATGTCAAGAGCTGGAATCACCGATTGCATCTAAGGATGCAGCAATTGACAAATTGAAATCTCATTCAAGGTTTAATAATGTGCTCATCTTAGGGTGTGGTTGTTGCTTATTTCTAGCTGTATTGGTCGATGTTATGATGAAAAACACTTCAAAGAACTTCCTGATGTTGAATTAGTTGCTGGTTTGTGACAATGTGGACCTTTTGCTATTGCACTTGACTCTATTGGAATTAGTTCCTGGTAATGTTGTTGTAATGCTTAGCATATGAATGCACGTTGTTTTATACAGTAGAATGTTGCTGTGAATGTGGGCACAAGGAAGCTATTGGCACACTTTGTGTCCTTGTGCAACAACAACTGACAATGTTGTTCATTAATATGACCTAACTTATTTTGACAATATCTGAAATTATTGACAGTATGTACCCGAACATAGCTATTCACAGCAACAGACGTGCATGAAATGCACATACCATATAATGTTTTAAAGTCTTACCATACCCAAAACAAACGTTCGTGCACGTGACAGAAAGTGTTAGCATACCCAAACAGATTACAGCTAATTTCACTTAGCCGTGATGTATGAACCAAAAGGTTGATTCACTAAATATATTTAAAATAACCTTGTTGGGATGTGATGTAATATAAATTAGAATAAAATGTATCCTTCTGTGTTTTTCCTAATTCAATAAAATAGTTGAGATCATCCACAATTTGATAGATGTAGATTTTAAATTGCATTACTGGAAAAAAATGAGAATAGGTTACAGTTAGTGCACAAAATTACTTATGCAGTCTTGATCTACTCATTCTACTTTAAAATTCTTCTAACTATACAGTATTTTGAACTATAAAATACAACTTCAACATAGTTACGTACGTATGCATTTAAGATGATATAGGCCCAGGCAGCCAGTACTGAGCTTATTACTAGGAGATTTGACAATTGGCTTCAATTTTAAATTGCAATGTGTGCAATGCACAGCTTGTACAGAACATGTATCTGTTCTTTTTGGTAAAACGGGAGGGCAACAGGGCTTCGCAACAGGAGAATACATGCTAAGTGAAATTCTTGTCAATTACAATCAACATGGCATCGCAACAGGAGACTACATAAAATACTAACACATCCTTGGGTACCATTAAAGTTCACACCCAACAGTAGTAAAGTACCATTAGGTTCAGACAAAAAGTCGTGGAAAATAAACATACTTAAGTTCATGCCCAAAAGTACCGTCAAGACCATTGTATTATGTAGGGAAGAACAAACGCAGCGTAATGACGAGGATGAGGGAACAGCAGGGGAGGCATCCCGGGCCACTCCTGGTACTCAGCCAACAGGGTGGCTTCTTCCTCCTCCAAACCATCCTTCTTGCGTTCCCTCATCACTTCGATGCGTCCGGACGCCTACAGAAGTCCCGTCCTCCAGACAGGGCCACCACATGTAGCTCAAGAGTGGCGGCCTTCGACTCCAAAATGGGCAATGTCCCGTCCTCCAGATAGGACACCCTTTCCTTAATGGACTCGTACTCCCCAAGGAGATCCTCGTAGGTCCGACTGTGATCCCTTTCAGTGCGCTTCCCCTGCAATATGAACTCCAAGCGCTGTATACGAGCCTCTAAATCGGAAGAACCCCCGCTCTCGGGCAGCGTTTCTACCCCTGGCCCGGCATGGCCGGTATCCTGGAATTGTCCGATGACGTCGGATAGTACTGGATTATACACACGTATTGGAACGAAATATATATCGATCAGAATGGACAAGAATATTTTTGGAACCAATTCAATGAAAGAAGAAAGTCCAGTGGAAAACCTGGGGCGGAAGATGATGAGCCGCACGATGAGCCTGCCGCCTCGCTCTCGGTTCTCTCCGAGAACTTGCAAAATTCCTTCACTTGCTCGCAATATTCCTTCACTTCCTCTTCCTCGCTATGTAGCCTCGTAAGTTTACGCTCGGCCCTCGCAATACGTGACATTAAGCCTTGTGCCTTCGACTTAAGATCTGCTTCCACCCGGCGAATGCGAAGGCACTTTTCGGCCATCTCAACCAACGCCATTCTAGTCACGACTTCCCCGAGAAATTGCTCATCACCAGCTCCTGTTGCATCAAAAACATCAAAGCGATCCATCAAGACAGACTACTATGTGTTGGTGGAGAGAAGCTGGTTTTGGGGGTTGACGGATTGTGAACGGAGACTGGGGAGTGGAAGGATTACTGCCTTTGCCTTTTTGGGGACCAGCGGTCTTACCAATTACCACCCCAACACGGAGCAATTGCACATAGTATACCGTGCGACCAAATATTCCATATACGGATCAACATTTGTTATTATACATACTACTGTACTATTTTTATTATTATTAATATTATAATCCTCAATATCAGAAAATTCCAACCCTGACATTGGTTATTAAACGCTAAACTTGATCCAAAGTGAGATCGAAGCGCTAACCTTGATCCATGTTCGGTCGGTCTTCATTGCAGCGGATTCGTTGACGTTTCTCTTCTGACGTTGTACTGCTTTACACAGTGTAGTTACACCCTCTATTCTCTCAAGGGTACGAACATGGGGGGGGGGTGCTGAATGGGTTCGGTGACCCCTCAATCCGTCGGACAATCGTTTATTTACAGGAGAGAACTGGAACTTCACCTTCGGTGACCCCTCTACTTTCTCTCTCGATCTAGGGCCGGCGTAATGGGTTCAGTGAAAGGTTGAAGACTCAAGGATATCTTTCTCTTTAATAAAAGCCCCCAGAACGGCATCGTTTAATGGTCACTGAGAAGACGGAAGAGAAACGGCATCGTTTAGTATGTGTGGTCTTTGATAAGAGTATCAGCAGTGGGGGTTTCACCTGCCAGTTTCACACAAGTTTCACCAACAAAAAAGAAGAATTGGGGTGAGATCATGCTATTGGATTGGACTGACCCTAAACCCACACAAGAAAATTATGCTCCAAAGTTTTATTTCTTTTTAAGCCCCCTTTTCTTTCTCGATTTAAATGGAATTGATCACTATTACTCCGTATATAACATGAGATATATAAGAAAGTACTCCGTATATATTAGTCCAAGTAAATGAAAAAAAAAATACAAACCACACTAAATTGTCATATAAATATATAATGTATCGGGCAGTAACGTTGATCAAGAAAGAAAAGATTGAAAATTGACCAAACTACATTTTATATTATTAAGTATTGTAAAATCTATTTTAGTTACTATACATCTCTTATGAGAACCAAAGCATATCTTTTTTACGGAATCTTTCTTTTGCAAATTTTGAATTGATTGGGCTCAAAAAAAATCACACACTTGTGAAAGACTTTAATCGATTTCGGGTCATGAAATCGGCCCCAATTCGGATCCTGACTTGAATTAATTTAACCCTAATTTCATACAAAGTAAGATCGAAACACAAACCTTGATCCATGTGCGTTCGATTTTGTTTGCAGCGGAATCCTTGACTACGATTTGTGCTCTTCCATAACCTTTTCCTTTGATTTGGTTTCTGATGGATGAAACCATGTATCCCAAGATTAAGTTTATTTTTCAGAGAGAAGAAGAGAACTCCTTCATTGACTCTTTGTTCTTTTCCAACGTATATATATGTGTGGTAGTTACTTAAAAGTAACCGCCCTTTTAATACACATCTATAAATTACTTTTATATGAGATAATCTATCTATTATATATAATTTTTAAGGCAAGGAAGAGGGAATTTATTAACCTTAATAGAACTCCCGAATTAATATCCTTAATCGAAACCATCCATCACGGTATCGGCTTTTAATATTGAAACCATGTTATATATATATGAACTTGATCTTTTTATAATTAAACCTAAGTCATATGGACCATAAACAATTATAGGAAATATTCTTTCAACTTGATCCATAGTGAGATGAGATTCATTTTTAAAGATTATCTATTCACAACCTATACTGTGTAGATAAGTAAATCTAGCAAGATTTGACTGATAATTGATTTTATTCAAGATATATTTATAACCAAATATTATGTATTCAAATATTACATATTGTGACTTTCTAACAAAAATTTTGGCAACGGCTTTTGCAATTGAGTTTTATGCATTTTATTTTATAAAAAAATTGGAGTAGACTAAACCACCGTTTCTGAATTTTTATTTTTTCTTAATTAAAATTAAGATAATCAATAATATATAGATTTGTTTTTGATTGACTAAGATATCATTTGTAATTGTAATCAATTTGCACAATTGACATCCGTGATGACAGAGCACTAAAAACATATGAAGCTTTGTAAAACCAATCTTACGGTACATCAACTACGCCACACTACAAGACTGCAGGAATGGTAAAAAACTGCCAAACAAAAATTAAACCAGCATTTCTCACCAAAAAAAAAAAGGTAAACCAGCACACATCGTTCGATCAAAACCTAACCACACGTTTGCCCTCTCCACAAACAGGCCGGAAAGTATTAGCATAGGCCGTGAACAACACCCGCGACACACCCCGACATCCGTGCTCTCCGACCACCTCCAATCTCCCGGCCTCTGGCCCTTCCATCTCGTACGAATAGACCTGATTCTCCGTCGCAAACAACAACTCCTTCCCGTTCACGACACAACAACCGACAACATTTCCCTCCTCCTCAGGCACACCCATCCCCTCTGTCGTCTCTGCCACCACCCTCCTCCACGACATTCGGTCGTAGTCCTCCAACTCCCACACCGTCAGCCTTCTCCCGTCGGCCCTCACCAGGCCCAGGGTTTCGCGACATCCCCACTTGAAGATCTCGAGCTTCGAATGGTCGCCATCCTCCATCCACGCGCCTTTTGGCAGCTTACACGCTCTACAAGAACCCTTCCTCTCGACGTCGTAAGCCACCACGTATGGCTCCAAGAAATACACCCTCCTCCGTGCATTTGGCAAGCTGCAAGTCACACGTAGTAATAGTACAGAGCGGTTTATATATACCATGTACAAAACACTTAATACCTAAAACTTAAGTTTACCACAATTTTGTAAGCGGCATAAGTACGTACGTATACCTGTCACATAGGTAGTG
Organism: Polygonum maritimum; assembly: GCA_963924305.1. Taxonomy (NCBI): domain Eukaryota; kingdom Viridiplantae; phylum Streptophyta; class Magnoliopsida; order Caryophyllales; family Polygonaceae; genus Polygonum; species Polygonum maritimum. The sequence goes on from OZ002735.1 coordinate 24,877,417, forward strand.
TATCATAAGGTCTTTGTCCGGTCCATTGAAGACTCCAACGGGCATATCAAGGCGAATTTGGCGCTTGTCTGGCTCCCTCAAATCACACAACTCGTCCTCCCACCTCCCATTACGATACACGGCTAGGCGGTGGCTACAACCCCAACCGCTAGTCTTGTCGTCGACTAGTACCGGGGCAGTAACAATGTAGTCATTAGGGAAGTCGCCCTCCGAGGACCCGTCAAGCTTTCTTGGACGACACCCAATTAGGAGCCCGAAATCACAAACCCGGATGACTCGCAACTCGTCAGGTATATTAAGCCGTGTCCAACTCTTCGTAACGGGGTTGCAAACCAAGAATCCTTGGGCGACCCCTCTGACGAGCTTGCTAAGAAGGACTAGCCCCTGGCTGGAGGCCAAGACACGGCCGTTGCTCTCTAGGAAGGAGACGGACTCCTTGGGGATGTCGAAGAGGGACCGTGGCTCGGTTCCAACGACGTGGAAGTCGAGTTTGTCGCACTCGGCCCAGCTTGTCTCGGGCTGGAGGAAGACGCCGCCGTTCGAGCGAGACGAGTTGATGGCTTGCTTGTAGTGGAAGAAGGGCTCGGAAAGAACCCTGGATAGGGTTCTGTCCAAGGAGAAGTACTTGATCACGCCTTTGGCCGGCATCCATGAGAAGAGCTCCAACAATAGGTCGGTCCCGAAGTTTGCATGAGACATTATCCAATTAGGACGTGGGAAATTAAACTCGATGCTGAAAAACAAAGATATTAATTGTTAGGGCATCTCCGAGAGATTCTCTATAATTATCTCCAAAATGGGGAAAGAAGGCTCACATTCTCCAAACTTCTTATGTCCTAACTCCAACATATTCTCCATATTAAAGAGTTATATTTTTATCATTATTAAATATATATATATTATATTTAAACTACTACTCCATTATAAATTCAAAATTGACCAATTGGAAGAAGCCTTAATATACCTGTAATCCTATCTCCAAATAATTTTAGGGATATCCCCAAATTTAGAGATAAGAGTTCCATTTTTTAAGAGCTTCTCCAAAATAGTGAAGGCAATGAAGTATTTGTTGGACCATAAAATTGGTATAAGATCCCCAAATGCACTAGCATCTGTTGGACTTAGTACGCAATATTACACTACAAGAAAACCCTAATTTACAAAACCCTAATTTACCCACCACAAGAAAGCCGTAATTTGTACCTTGACGTGAATGAACAACACTCGATCGATCAGAAAGTTTTCGCGCGATTTCACAAATCCTTTGATGATGGCAAGTACGTACGTGCGCAGTTGGTTTCTGACTATGTATTTTTTTGGTAGAAAGTTGATTTCTAACTATATCGCTTTGATGATGAAGAAGATGGAAGAACTGGGTTTTATGTTTGATGGAAGAGCGGTTTGTTGGTTGGGGAGGACTTCAATTGAATATGAATAACTAAAAAAACGTGTCAAGTCAATACATTAAGGAATATGAAAGGACGTTATCAAATCAGATGAGGGGGGGGGGGGTGATATTTGTGTCATGTGAAAATATTAATTTGGTGATAGAACGGATATATTATTGGGTGCATGTTTCTCGTCAAAAAATACGCTTAAATGCATCCAAAAAACGTGAATCCCCACAGTCCATTTGACTTCCGTTTCCCTCCCGAAAACGTGAATCCCCAACGTAAATGATTGAATTGACAATATGTTTCATTTAATTTGTGGATTGTAGTTTTGCATGTGTGATTCATTTGGTGGTGATGACATCACGATCTATCCATGGCTAATTGGCTATGGTTTGTGTAATTGGTATGGAAATTTGGCTTGCAGTGTACATTACGTGCAATGCACGATATACGTCCGTGTTTCAGTGTGCTGTCGGTACAGAGTATATCATGCACCACAAGACTAGTTTCACTAATGACGTCCAATAGTATACCCCCCTACTATAATTTGGGCATTAAATCATACTTAAAGCATACAATATTATTTAAAAAATGTGACACATGTGACATACGTAATGGCTGATTATCTTACAAATACAGATCATATGCTCCGAGGACCGATTGGATTCCATCGACCCCAGCCGAGTGGTATGATACGATCCATTGGCGAATAATTCGATATCAGGCGCCCTATGATAATACATTTATCAGCCGAATTGTCACGTACGTCAGAATACAAGACCAACAAGCGTATGAACACTTAACACGTACACCTATTAATTAAGATTTCAATATTGTTATTTTGAACCTTTTGTTCAATTTTGTGTATAGTTTCTCATTTGTTTATTAATATAGACACATTGTCATTTGATGAATGTTAATTACAAGTACCGACTTCATAACTTCGCCCTCGTCAATACTTGGTTTGATATTTTGACCGGTATGATTTTTGTCATTAATAATATATACATTAGATAGTAACATGAACATAAAATTTATTTATATATATATATATTAGACTGTGCATTCCTTGACAGGGTGTGCATTTCATGATTATCTTTCAGGATTGTATAATATGTGCAAGTACTCTGATTACTGTGCATTCGTTCTGAGCCCACCGGCCGTGCAATTTATCGCCACGACGGTGGAGCGTGTAGGGTTGAGGGTTCTGGACTTATGGTTTAGCTATATTTACATCCCCTAAAAAGTAGACATTACATGTGTGAAAATAAGGGAGCACCAATAAGTGATTACACGTTATATTACACCGACAGGTAAAAGTTGACAAATAATGTACTCCCTTCCATTTAGGTAACAAAAAACGACGTATTCTTTTGTGTTTCCCATTAAAAGGTATTTACACATACGTAATTTTTAGCTTACTTTATTGTTGATCGTTAATGTGGACTTTGGAAGGCCATAATTCAATACATAGCATATGGGTGCGTGAAAATAACATGTAATGGGTTGTGACGAGGTTACTATAATGTAACAATTAATCATTTGTGCATACTTGGTAGATTATAACCCATGAAACATCCCCTATGCTGGACTCCAACCGTATGGGTATATTTGGAAGACCATGTTTAAAATTTCTATCAGATGGTATGCCAGATAACAAAAAATATCAAAAGGCTATATATTTTTGTTTTCTCTCCGTAGGATATAATTAATTTGGTATTACTTGTAATTACCCCAAAACAATTATTCTTTGTTGTACCTTTGGTAGTTACGGGCTAATTGTGTTTCTTATACCCGAGGTATATTTCATGATTTGCTCTTTTCGGGCTAATTATCCTTCAACATTTATACTTTGTTATACATTTGTTTGGTTATAACCCAATCATGATGCCCTAAGCTAATACAGTTATCACCCGAACATTTGTCACACAAGTGTCAATACAAGATCGTAAATTATTTTATAAATTATTTATAAGATCGTAAATTCTTTTTTCGGAGGAATGATTATATATTGTTAAAACTTACATCTTGATATTAGCAATTTGTAATACCCAAGCTTAGAAGCAACAATCCTCCGTAGAGTAATCTAACTTCAATCCTGGGAAATAATTCCTGTGGGTCCCGCTTGAATTTGGTGTCTTTTGTGCAACAAAAGGACTTATTCCTGCCTATTGTAAGTACTGTTTCGGTCAGTGGTTGTTGGGTCGAAAATCCGGAAGTTATCTGCCAAGAAACGTTTTCCAAGACAGATACTGGGTGCACACAAGTCAAAATAAATCGGCGAGTGGTTGTTGGGTCGAAACTTTACCACATTTTGTAGTCGTGTACACAGGTGTAACACAATTTGGTTGGCAAATGTGTGCAAATACAATATATAACCCTTGATTTGTCATTACATTCGACCAAACGGTTTACCAACATGTAAGGACGGAATTCCCGAAATGGTACACTCCGTTACTCTAATCGCTAAAGCAATATAGCTTACAAAATAAACTCATAAGCGTATATACATTTACGTAGACAAATGGAGACCCTAGGATAACTATCAAGTAGTTTTACATTTGGCAAATGTTAGTCTTAACGTTTCGGTAGACTACCCCATTCGTTTGGCAACAAGTTGGCAATGAGGTGTGTTATTACTTTTGTGTTCATTTTATTTTAGGTGTTTAGATCATCTTCTCTCGTCTTAGTTATCTAACCAAATCTTCATATCATTATTCCTGTCTTTTCTTTTTCCGATTTATATAAGGCAATTATTTGTCGAAAATCCTATTTTCACACAAAAAATTACTTCCATTCTTTTGTAGCAATCTATTTTCACAAGATTACTAGTTACTCCGTCCAACCCGTACTAGTCGCAAGATAGATCCCCCGGCCCAACCCGTTCTTACAGATATCTTTCCGAAGGTTTATCATTTTTTCACATGCGGTAAGCATGATTTCGCTCTGGTCTCCCCCTAATTGGTCCAAATGCTAGGCCTAGGTGGAGTAGGTGAAGGACGATGTCAATCGATTTCTGCAGGTTGCCGTGCTCTGCATACATTGTGACAGTGGTATGCAACAATTGGTTTGGATAATTTTATATGTGGATCTGACCAAATTAAAAAATGCAACGTGGATGAGTAAGCACAGAGATTTTGCAGGCAGTATATTTAATCCAACGTGATTTAACACTGTCACACCTATCCCTAAAAAGTAAACAAACTTGTTGCAATTCATAGTCAACACTCAAGAGGGTGCAATTTAACGTTTATACTTTTAAAGAACGATGGGTGTGAGAGATTTTGAAGAAACAGGTGCAAAAAGTTACTACTTGTAGACAATTTTGGTCAGGAAACAGATTCGAGGAGCACATACGCAAGTAACGTAACAAACTCAAACAAATTTAACGCATCTGATGGCTAACTCATTCTTATCTATATTAGATATACGTAACAGAACAAAATTGCATTGATATTTAACGCTGTTGTACATAACAAATATATAAAGGAGCCTATACAAAATAAATAGGTAAGAAATGCGTAGTGGAGCATATATATGGAGGAGCAGTACGTAACTCAATTGTATATACATTAGTAACAAAATTTTGCTGGACTATATACATAGAAATTAAAAAATGTATAGTAAACAGGAAGGTTTGTAGTAGTACCATTTAGTTTAAATACAACTTTTCTCTCCATACCACCGATTTTGGACGTGACGTTGATTCAACTTCCCTTCCCTTCAACAGTTATTTCCCTTCGCTCCTCTCCCTGCCTCTAAAATCAACCCAAGTTGTATCAAATGACGGCCGATATCAAATCGCCGTGTGCAGGTGTCAGTGCAAAGCACATCATTGCGACAGTGCTGTGCAGTTGTATCTATTCTTCCACGTGAATAAAGCATAGCTCTGGTGAGTTATACACAGTGACCTATTTTCAGCAAGTTGCATTTAATGCAGTAGGCCATCACACCCTCTGTTTCACCTTTCCCATAACAATGAATTGTTAGTGCGAAAATAACCTCAAATAATTGTAAGGGTCATATATATTGATATCCAAAACTTGTTTTAGCGAACAATAGATTTGGGATATAACTAATACCCAGAAAAAAGTTCCCCTATTATCTTGTTATGGTCGTCACTTCTTGATAACACTTTACTCAATATAATACCCCCCATTCAAACCTTGATTAAGTGTCCAATATACCACACATTGTTTCGGATCAATGTTGTGGGAATGTGTGATTTAAACTGTGTAATGTGTGGCCAAAATCGATATCATTAGGGGCGTTTAACGATATTTCTGCTAAGCTTGTAATCATATTACACTAATCTTTGTACACAAAGGATGTAAACGTCTTTCGATTTATTACAGTACGTATGTTACCCATACGTGTTAAAATGTTTTGCTTAGTACAATATTATATATCATGTCAATATAATTTTATTTTGGCCGAAAAAACTACGGAGTACTACTCCACAATGTTTATTATATATGCGTCATATACTAGAAACGTGTGCATTTCACCAGTTAGAATTATGCGGAGCACAGTATAAGTGCACTTCATCCGCAGCAATTAGCCTTCCTCTGAGACCTGAACTCTCAGTCTTTTTTTTCGGAGGCCCTATGGAGTCTCTTCAAAGTTCACACAGGGTTGATTAGACTATGTGATCAGCCTTTTCACCCGCTACAAAATTACCACCAATTCAAGCTTGCGACAAACTAATACATTCCCAGTTTCTCAGCCCCACCCATCAACAACGATGGCCGCTTGTGGCAACACAAACGTACATCTGGCGCGGGAGCTCCTTGCCGTCAGGCTCTTCATACGCACGATGATACAAGCGGATTTCGTCGGGCAGGACGACATGCGCAAGGCACTACAGCGGGCTAGCAAAGCTCCCTCCTTCCATAGAATTATGGATGAGGAGCTATTCTTAAGGAAGCTAGCAGTTAACAGCAGCAATGTCGGATACACTCTTCGGACGGCCCACCACGCCGGGGATCCCCTGCCGCTGCCGGACTACACCCAAATGTGCCTTGCCGTATTCCACCCAAGTCCAAACCAGACACTGTCGGTTAAGGAGGTTGTAGAGCTCCAGTCCCTGAAAGAAGAGACGAGGCTCGTGATACGAGCCCTCGTCCGTTCGGGGGCTGGAAGGGTTGCGGTGAGGAAGTGCCTCGCGAAATGGCCAACTCTCAAAACCGTAGCCCAACATTTCCGTGAAGAGGACGCTTACCAAGAGTACATTAGCAAGCAGGAGAACATAGAAGAGATGTTCAACGCTAGCAAGATGCCCAGGCCACCGGGCGATATCGGGCCGCAGCAGCAAGTCCGAAAGATTAGACCGACCGATGTGCGCGCCCATAACTTCGGACAGGATGTCTTCAACAGACTCAAGGCAGCGAGCATAGATCTCGAGCTCCGGCTGTAATGGGTAATCAGCGTTGCCCCCCGCCCCCGCCCCGCTTTTTGGTATGAATCAGGACCGTAACTCGCAAGTGTGTTAATTGGCCGTTGCTTTTGGTGATTTAGATATTTGCATTATGGTGTATGAACGTGCGTTTTTTGTGTATTAAACTGATTTGCACGACGAGGTCCCGTTAACGATGCTGTGTTCTCTGTATAGAATCGATCATTATGATTTCAACTGTGCGTTGCATATCCCATGTAGTGTTCTTTGCATAACCCATATGGAGTGAAATGCAGTACATACATACTGCCCGAATGGGAATCTTATTCCCAAAATTCCCGGAACATCCATTGCCATATATCGCATGTCTTGTAATGGGTCTCTCAACAATCCTCAAAGAGTGTTAAACAACCTATAGAACAGGTATTCATCAGATTTCATACCCAATCCTTATTAGGGTGTTGGTTAATTTCAACTTTGAATTCATACATGATACCCGAACCCGCAACAACCGGTGGACATTTAGAGTCAGAGTGTACATTTCTGTATGAGTTGCACGTTGTCCAGGATTCTTCAAACGTGTTTACTGCAAAGTGGTGAAACCTCTTTTGAGCAAAAACATAATGTGGTGAAGCATCACAGATCGAGTCATATTCATGAGTATATTGGTAAAAGTGATCAAGACTTTACCAAAAACCGTCAACAGGATACATGTAGATGTAGTGCTTGGCTAAATGTTATTGATCCTTCCATTTCTTTAAGATTAGCACCGATGCATAGACCAACAAAACGTCAAGAAGCAAGGCCACACGTTAACGAAATGGATGAATCCATTGATATGTGCAGCCAGTTATGCCTAGGTAATGGTAATGCAAATTACCATGGAAGAACAAGTGTGAGAGAAAGAAAACATGGATACATCGATCCTTGGACACTATATATTACTCCGTAGGAGACTATATATGTAAACATTTGCTACCCTCATTCATATCTCCATGCTATATTAGGAAACTTACATTTACTACACTCATTAAATGCTCACGGTACTTTGATACTATTGTTTCCTCTGAGACAACCCTGTCGTTCAGTTACATCCTTCATTTGCTACACCCAATCCTTAATTAGTTACGCTCATCATGGTCACCTGATTACAAAACATTCCTTCCACTCCACCTAAATGAATCAACTCCATGAAAGGCAAAATTCAATCCTCACGATGGGCCCACAGAACCGGCCAAATGGCCCCACACACCCGACCTAGGTACTACCCCTTACCTCACACTGTAATATTTAATGGAAATATAACCCATTGGACTACAATGTTTACCCCTAATTTATTCAAAGCTTGTCTATCGGCCAAAATGAAAAACAAAACGTACCAAATATATATTCTCAGAGGTCGTTCACAGAAAATCTCACCACTTTCTTTTCTTGCTTATTGGAAGTGAGGGAACTTCTCGAAAAACAAACTACGGGGACGGCAAGCCACAAATGAAACAACCCATATCCCTAAGTAATTAACAACAAAAAGTACGTGACTGCGAAGTGACGTTAATTGTTCGACATTTGCTCTAATTTGAAGAGATAAACCATAAATAATATTTATTCGAACTCGAACCCTAATCAGCCAACCACAATTCGGGTTCATACCGAAGTTACATAAAAACAAGTGTGCATCCCCTAAACACACAGAGCATTGCACATACTACACAGCACTCAGCCATTGACAAGAAATCAATTTTTCCTTGTCCTTCTGTTGTCAAAACAAACTCCAACCACCCGGACGACGATGGGGAACGACAGAGCAGTGCGGCCAGTGAGATGTGAGATAGGTATGTTGCCAGACGAGGTCATAATCGACATCGTTTCGAGGGTGGCATCTTGTTCTCTGCGAGATCTGTTCAACTGCAGGCAGAGGTAAATCCAAGTGCCTTGTATTTGTTTGGTTTCACCTATTGGCCGGAATGTACTGGGTTCAAACCGCACAGATCCCTCTTGTAGTTGCAAGGTCTTAAAGCGATGCAGGCAGGACTCTCTGGTACACCAACAGTCTTCAACACAGGAAATCTACGCACGACGGTTCAGACAAGAAGAGCATCGGGAAGCCGCGTATGCATTCCTCCGGCTGTGTGCGGAAAGAGGGAACCCTGGTGCTTTATACGGCCAAGGCTTGGTAAGTTGATTCGTATGTGCACTTGATTGGCTTGAAATGTTGTGGAATATTGCTTAACAGGAATGTTCCGATCACAACTCAAGTATTTCGGGGCCATAGATGAGCCGGACGGTCTAGACTGCCTGCAGAGATCGGCTGCGCTAGGGCACACCCTAGCTGCATATGTGCTTGCCGTGCTGCTGCTCTGCTCCCAAGAACAGGACCAGGACGGGGGGGCTATGAATCTGCTCCGTTCCGTCAGGGATTCACCCGGCTTTGGCATCGTGGAATGCCGTCTCGAATTCCTCCAGTTCTTATGCGCCAGGCCGCCTACCCCTAAAGTCGCCTTACGGTTCAAACCACCAAGGTCGTCTACGCACCGCGAACCAGGACGGTGTCAGTGCCGTGTGAGGAACCAGTTCAGTGTCCGGGATTTTTTGGTGCGCGACGAGGTCGATGTAGGATCTTGCTTGCCCTGTAGTTGTGCATTCGAAGTAGAGTTTTTCTGTTCACTGTTCTACCTACGAAGATGGGGGCTGTAACGGCGGTTCGGATCGTCTGTCCCAACAATATGTCCCCATTTTGTGTCCCTCAAACTTAATTGGTCCATGTGTTACTAATTTCCAACTCATCATATCTTTTTTGTTTTATATTTTCCCTAAAATTCAATTTTTCAACTCTGTAAACCCCAGAAGTTGAATATTATCATTGTTATTGCTCGGGGCCTCCGGTGACATGGATTTTAGACAAGTTAAGATATATCAAAGTTTGATTAGCTCAAATTGAGAAGGACTAAAGCAAGAAGTAAGAGGATTAGGGAAGAAAATTGTAGATTGAGAGATACAAATTGTCTAGAGAAACTCTAAACACATAAATTGACCTTCTGTATTAGAAACTTAGCCCTAATTCCTCATTGATTGGCAAAAGATTGGTTTAAATTGGCAATAGATTTGCAAATAACTAAACCCTAATTGCTCCTAGATTGGCAACGGATTGGCCATGGATTTGCAAATAACCTAAACCTCTGTTCTTTACAAGGTGAGAACATGGAACGGTTTTCGCTCGGTAATTGGAGAGAGAATGCCTTGGAGCAACGGCGTAAGAGGCTGTGAAATTCCTTGACGGAGATGCACGGGCACGGTATCAACCACCGCCGTTGAACGGCCGACGCCGGATGAAGATTTCCTCTGTAAGGTGAGGAAGAAACGGGACGGGGGGAAGAGGAGAAGCCTCAATATTTTGGGGGTTTTATCAAATTACTGTAAAAAACATTGAATTATAGGAAAAACAAAAAAAGATGCTGAGTTGGACCAATTAAATTTAACACATGATGGGGACATATAGCGGGGACAGGCGATTTCACTATTACCCTCTCCAATTTATTTTAGAGTCCCCACAATGGTGGGCTGCCCAACTCCATTTAAATATTGATTGTTGTAGGTCCCAAAATCATGTTATATAAAACCCATAACGTGCATTTCATTACTCGAGTGTGCATTTCGCTTTATGTCTCTATTTTAAGTATATTTTTTTATATCCTCTTCTTTTATTAACTGATATACAAATGATATTTACCTAATACAAAAATTTAATTAATTAATTTGACAATTAATATATTATAATAGTTTCATCATTTATAATATTCGATAATGACAAAAATTATATTACACACCATAAAGACAGTTACATTAAAAAAAAACACACATAATTTTTCCAAGTGGCAACATTCTATTGGACCACATCATAAATGATAGAGACAAAGCTTTACAAATTGCATCTCACGTGTAAGTAGTAAGAATAGTGGGGGCCACAAAAATTTTTGGGAGGGTGTTCACCTGGGGGCCTCCAATTTTTGGGCACCATTCTACAATGGTGGGCTTACCCATTTGAGGAGAGAGAATGCATTTGGGTGGGGGAGTTCCCCACCGTTGCTGATACTCGGGGGAGTAGTAATTTTGTAGCTGATTTTAGTGTTTGCATTTTGTATAGTTGTTGCCGTAGTTGCAGAACTTTGATCCTGTCCCTTATTGCACGTTCCGTCATTGGATACTTCCTTAACCGTGCATATCACTACCAACAGTAACAGTGTGAGGATTGTCGTTGCGTATGGGCGGTCCATTGGAATGGAGTTCAAAAGGATGTTGAAAATTGTCAGAAGTAACATGTCATGAAGAGATCGAGCGTGGTTAATTGAAAAGGTGCACAACTTAAAATGTGAGAGGATTTACGCTGTACGCAAAGAAGAAACAAGATGAAGCCAAAGCAACTTGATGCAACAAGTAGTCAATTCAGGGGCTCAGAGCATTCCAGTGCAAATCAACCAAGATGGAAAGGCACTCTAATTTGATTGGTCATGACCGGTCACCACCAAGGCCAAAATGAAGTTATGGTCTAAAATTTTGGTGGTGACACATGTCCCATGAGGAAGAACATATGAAAAAGAAAATGAATTTTTAAAAAGAGACAATGCTAAAGTACACTATTTTATTTTGATGGCAAAATAAATTGGTTAACCAATATATATGGTGTAATAAGTATTGGGCGCCATGTTTCTGAATTAGAGAACTAGATACAAAAAAGGAAGCCGTGTTTGTATGACCGGTGCAAACTAAGCATAAAACCCGGTTCAACGCAAGCACCAATCGAAGCAAGCTAATTAAAAATTCAGATAGAAAAGCCCCACTTTCTGTCGATTACATCATGCTTCATTTCTGCCAATTTCAGAATTTTCGAATTAATTGTCGATTGGATGCTTCAAGAGAATAAGGAAGTGCGAAAATTAAAAATTGCTTACCTGACGCCTTAATTTGGTCAATGCAGTACCAATTCAGTGGGACCCACAGGAATGATATCCCACGATTGCAGTTAGCTTAGTGGAGTAGTTTATAGTATGCCTTATTCATACTACTCTATAAAATACTTCGTGTGTGGCTATACAAAGTTGTTTCCTGTAGTAAATGGTGTCATTGCGACCTAGATTTGCGAAATATTTGCTGCCATTCCACTTTCATATTGCATCAAGGGTTCCTTTTACGGTACGAGTGTACAAAGGTACAAACAGCATTACTTACTGTAAAGATTTGGCATAACATATAGTGCACGAGTTTGCAATTGGTCGGCTATTGATTGATGATTTGCATACATTGATTATTAAAATATAGACATGGCCATATACTGGTTATACAATCGTATTTTTCCCAACATTGGTTTGTAGCAAGCATTTAGGAATGTGCTACACGGATAATACATAGTGAAGAAGTAATCTTTGGCCTAATATGTAGAAGAATCAATTTATTGGGGTGTATATAGCTGGTAACAAGTATATGGCCGGTATCGGTATCCATGTTGGGATTGTAAAGACTAAAAGTCATTCGAAACAAGAATGATGTGGATTATGTTTACTAATATCATTTATTCGTATAAATGTCTAAATCCTTTTGTCTTATACGAAATATCGCTGACTTTGTTCACCAAAGTATCTCAACTGATATTTTTGGTAAAACGATACGATTCATCAAAGCCTTGATGTGCTCTTACCAGCTATAGTTGGTGGGTTAGCCCCCCTCCAAAAGGTGACGATCAAAATTCCGGCAATTAAAAGGAACCGTTAATCAGTGCCTATCTGAAACTGATATGCCCAAGTTTTAGAGAGTACTTCCACATCTAATAAGACTAAATCATGGACGCGACACAATACGCAAAACAACATAATCCTCCCTCCGTCACATAATAGAAGCTTCCTCGGCCTGTGATAGTATATTGCAATTCGTACAAAAGAGTTTGCATGTGATACGAGTAGACTACTGTGCAATCCGTGGTATAGACAGTGCAATTGACACCGGTTTGTGGAATTAATAAAATTGTAGGTTTGCTCTTCCAATTTAAGTGTTTTTCTACCTCCGGTTGCATGTGTACATTTCATAATTGTTTTTCCGGAGAGCCTAACAGTCGAAACATCATAATGCGGAGGTGGGATGTAACGCAAAGTAGAATATAAAATACAATTCCTCAGGCCGTGAACGTTGAACGTCAACATTGAACATCTTGAGCACATCCAAACTGTGAACCTTGAACAGACTACATCCCTCAAGACATCTCGGTCTACGCATTGCAACTTACAAAACTAGGATGCATCGGTTATACAATCATTCGGTCCATACACAACGACCACCGGACAACTTAACCACAGAAGGATGCTTGCTTTCCAGGCAGTTAATGTCCCACTGTCCGAGCTTAGAACAATGCACAGAAGAAAAGCGACTCGAAATCACAGTTGCAGGACATACGAGCGTGTGCATCTGTCACGTCGGGAATCAAATGCACACCGGCAATCCATGGGTTCCTGATTCTGCACAACGATATGGATCCTACACGGTGCGCATTCCATTGAATCGGTGTGAACCGTGCGGCGACTCTAACACGCCGCCAGTTGTTAAATATGAACCGGGCCAACTCTAGACGCAAGTCCATTATGCATGGACCATTGACGGCCCTGACGCCACGGATGAGATTCAAACCCTTCTCCTCCAGGCCCAGAGATTGGCAGCACATCAGCAGCATGGCAAGAACATAACCCGATTGAGTGTGGCCTAGCATGGCGGATCTCTCCAAGCATTGGAGGCCGATCCTTTCGTTTATGCCCCAGAAATAGTTCATCTGGGAACGCAGATATGATTGGTTATGCATGCAAATTCTAAACGGACCGGAAAAGAACAGACCAAAATGATTACAAGTTTCGTGCCATCGGACGGTGCACAGATGATTGATCTTACCATTCCTTCCCCGTACAGAGCACCCGGGTTGCCGCTCTGCGCACAGGTGGTCAAGAAGGTGTAGGCAGCGTCCTGATGTTCCTGTAGTCGGTATCAGCTCAAGTAGATTTCCGCCGTGGTAGCACGGCGGAATACCAGAGGTTCCCTGCCGCACCTGTTGAACACCCTGCAACTGCATGACAACAAACCGTGCTGCATTAGTCCCCAACATTCGACACCTTAAAATAGGTGGAAATCACGGTTCCCGGCTTTAACTAGCCCAGCAGCAGAATAGATCTCTCAGGGAACACGACGCCACCCTCGACAGGATTTCGGCGATCAGGTCGGAAGGCAATAACTGGATGAAACACAGGCCGATCTGCACTGATTCAACGTCCGCCATCGTGGTCTCTGACTCCCTGTGTTTTGGGTTTGAGTTCGAGAGAGAGTATGACTATGAAGGATCCAATTCCAATGGTAGAAATTAAATCGGCTAATGGCTTGTGTGCTCCTACATACTGGCAAAGAAACAAAAACCAACGGGAGGGGTCCCCACTCCCCGTCCCCTCCGTCTGTGCACACAAATACGCGTAGGTGTGCAATTTGTATTTCTTTGTAATAACACAATCCGCTTTTAAAATAAGCGTAGTTATTTGTTTCCAGAGTTTCTTTAAAAGGGACAATGAGTGAAATAAGTCTAGTTATTTTTTTCCATAGTTTCTTACTGTAACATTTATTCAATCTATTAATTTGTTAGGGTAAGAATATTGTTGGACTTGCCTCTAACTCCATCTACATTTGACATAAGGATCTTGAACCACGATATTATTAAATCAACTACATTTATATGCCACAGGCCCACAAGTAACCACATCCTCTAACTCCGTCTCCAACTACGTCACTACTTTTATAGGAATTGCATAATACTGTTCGACCCCGTATAGATAATTAATATAAATATAATTGATATTTTATATGGAACAAGAACACCGAATTGCAGAGCACAAATTATATTCTTGTTTAATTCATGCTTTTTATGTTACATTTTGTACAGCATATTTAAATTTTATATTCTAAAGCATTGTTATGAATTATATGCCAACAATTTGTGCTATTTTATCGTAAACCTATTGGGGTTATTATTAATTAGCTTGTTATTTGTTTGGGTTTTATTTTCATTGAACTTCATTATGGTATCCCATGCTAGGCTAGATTATGGTTGAAATTGATCTGATTTCTAATTATCTACTCCGTATGAAATTTGTTGTCACGTAGGTGAAATTGGAATGATCCTGTCCGGCTGTCACTCGTTGCACGTGACACTAAGTAGAAGTATCGGTTAGTTCCTTTACCGTGCATTGCACTACTAATAGTAACATTGTGAGGATTGTCTTTGCGTTTGGTCAGAAGTGTTAATTAACAATGAGATCAACCGTGGTTAATTGAACAGGTACAACATATATACATGAAATGTGTGAGAATTTACGGTGTACGCTGAGAATCAACTAAACGAAGCAAATAACACCTTGATGCAAACAAAGTGCTCACAATTATTCAGGCTTGGTTTTAAGTATAGAATTGGTTTGATTTTTGTTCAATGTTAATTAAAATAACGGACTTATTGACTGCGTCTTCCATAGTCAAGACTTGGTTTGATTTTTGTAATGGTATGCTTTGTATAGCTAGGCAATGATATACTACTATACAGTACCTAGTAGTAACGTCAAATAATATACTATACTTGCGTATGTGCTCCTTGATTGACTTTGTTCAGGGTAAATCATATTTGTTATGTTTCAAAAGACAAAACCTAATTGAAAAGTAAAGTACAAAATTTGTGTGGACAAAGAAAGCTAAGATTGAGTTTGCAATTGGGTGTTCATTCATTAATTCCTTTATTTTCAAGTGCGAAAACCCATTTAAAACCACACCTATTTGATGTATTCACTTTGCTGTTATTTATAAAATTAATACTCCTAAAACAATGAAGTCATAGTATTTGATGTATTCACTTTGTTGTCATTTGCTGTTATTTATGGCGCACCTATGGTAGGCCCAATAAGACTCGACTTAAGTCATATTCTTTCGGTTTAAGCGGCCTCAATAATGTTTCGGCTCTCCCATTTGGCCAACCGGCTCCCACCAAATGTTAGACTTTCTTTTATTTTTCTTTTTTTTTTGGGGAGAGACCCTTAACAAATAAATCGACGTCTGTTGGTTGGCCAAATGCACGGCCTCCCATTTTCACCCCCTCTTTTCCAAAGTCTGTACAGTTTTGTGTTTGCCAAATGCACGGCCTAGGCGGAGTAGCCGAGTAGGTGCAGGTCGAAGTCAAATCGACGTCTGCTGGTTGGCATGCAAAGCACCTAATTGTGACAGTGATGTGCAACTACAGTATTTGGATTTAAGCATTTGGTCTTCACCGTCGTTTGACCGGCCAATTGCACTGGATACGTACGTAAAGGATTTCAGGAAGCTGCTTTTAATGCAGTACGCCACTCATCACACCCTCTGCGGCCAGTCTGCCCTATTCTCTGACGTGATCTTTATCCCAGTCCCCGAATTGTGGCCTATTCTGATTCCGTTCAATATAATTGTACTTTAATTTGTTGTTACTATCTGCTGTAATGTGTGTACTCCATAAATGATGATACAAATATTACCATTACAAAAATCAACCCAAGCCTTGACTATTGAAGAAGAAGTTATTATGCCCGTACTTTTAAAAAACATTGAACAAATGACAATATTTCTATATTAGTATGAGCCATTGGGAATTTTAATTAACATTTGTTACGTGTTCATACGTTTGGTGGGCTTGTATTCACATTTACGGGACAAATGTTCCGATGATAAATGTTTTGGCATAGGGCATGATAAACTGCTTTACATTAATTTAATGAAACAACCAGCTAGTATATTCACATTAAGGTAAAAGGAAATGTAATAAAATGGAAACGAGTTCAGCCATTTACATTGTACCTTCTACAATCTAATTGTCTCTTTCACTTTCATTGTACAATACCATGAAGCAAGTCTAATTATGCATTAAGGATTATACTCCGTAACAGTTACTGGTACTATAAACCCTAAACAATTGAAAATTTTGCGTTTACACTTTGCTTGCTTACGACAAACAAATCTCGACAACACTCTTTCAGGAGGGAGTTGCTAGTAAAATCTAATTAGCGGTAACCTCGCCAAATGTCCCATTTTTAAAGCTTACCTACAAATTAAAATATCGTCGACGTCATACAGTTTTTTTCCGATATAATAAGCCAAAATAAGGATCACACGCATATTTATGGGATCATATATTTATATTCGTATTATGATTAATTAGTGTTTTTTACGAATAGTAAACCAACTCATAATATAAATAACTTGGATTTGTTTAAAAATTACTTTATGATAAGTATCACGTTTTATTAAATAGTCATACTTATGGGAAAAATTATTGGTAAGTGATAATTTATAATTATCGGGATGATTCATAATTTTTGATAAATTGTAATCAATTTCTACGGGGTAAGATAATGTGAGACTCTAACTACCTAATTTCTATAAAGAAGGACCCGACTGGTTAAATGTATTATTAAAATGACACCTGCTCCTACATTTGTGTGAAGACATTGTCTCCGCTGTATACCATAGGTTGTATAGATAACTAGAAGTAGGAAATTTGTTGTCACGTAGCATATTTAAATTTTATATTCTAAAGCATTGTTATGAATTATATGCCAACAATTTGTGCTATTTTATCGTAAACCTATTGGGGTTATTATTAATTAGCTCGTTATTTGTTTGGGTTTTATTTTCATTGAACTTCATTATGGTATCCCATGCTAGGCGAGATTATGGTTGAAATTGATCTGATTTCTAATTATCTACTCCGTATGAAATTTGTTGTCACGTAGGTGAAATTGGAATGATCCTGTCCGGCTGTCACTCGTTGCACGTGACACTAAGTGGAAGTATCGGTTAGTTCCTTAACCGTGCATTGCACTACTAATAGTAACATTGTGAGGATTGTCTTTGCGTTTGGTCAGAAGTGTTAATTAACAATGAGATCAACCGTGGTTAATTGAACAGGTACAACATATATACATGAAATGTGTGAGAATTTACGGTGTACGCTGAGAATCAACTAAACGAAGCAAATAACACCTTGATGCAAACAAAGTGCTCACAATTATTCAGACTTGGTTTTAAGTATAGAATTGGTTTGATTTTTGTTCAATGTTAATTAAAATAACGGACTTATTGACTGCGTCTTCCATAGTGCGAAAGAAAGCTAAGATTGAGTTTGCAATTGGGTGTTCATTCATTAATTCCTTTATATTTCAAGTGCGAAAACCCATTTAAAACCACACCTATTTGATGTATTCACTTTGCTGTTATTTATAAAATAAATACTCCTAAAACAATGAACTCATAGTAGTTGTTTAAACTAACCGATCTGTATACTTTAAAGAATAAAAACATAAAAAACTTTATATTTGTATTAATTTATAAAATTTATTATTTATTATACACTAATATTGGTTGAAACAATAGAAAAATAATAAACTTCTAGCATTACAATATACAATATTCATGCAAAAAAATAGCAAACTATTTTATTAAACTTAAGAATTTGCCAAAATTATTTTGTATTAATTAAATAAATGATAATTAAAATAGAGAAAAATAAAAAACGCTCCATGCGTAGCACGGGAAATCACGCTAGTACTCCATAATATTCAAATAAGCAGCAGACAATTCTTGTAGCTGGAATACAGAAAAGGTAGTAGCTGACCTAATTAATTGCTCCATTAATAAGTCATCAAAACATAATATTCAAAGGAGCAGCAGAAGACAGTTTTTGAGCGCATAAAGCGTTTCTTAATTCCACACACGATGTGCATGCATACGGAAGCTAAGAACACCTACCTCCACCTCACTTGAGTTCTCGAGCCTGATGGTGTAGATCCATGGTTCACTGTTATCGATTAATAACTGGTCGGCGGCGGTGCACAATGTCTTGGCAACGATGACGGCTTTCCTTCGGGTATGCATCATGGTAGTCAACTCGGTCCATTCCTCATCCACGTCAACTATATCACCGATACTAAATTCACGGCCTGACTGCTCTGGATCTGCGTCGCGAACAAAGTGCGGGTGAACAATCTGCCACTCAACTTGAATCTTGAAGTAATACTCGTCGTCGAATCGTCCGTCGCCGTATTCCCATTCTGCGTCGACGCCCACGCTCCACAGCTGGACTATGTACAGCTGCTCATCATTCCAGTAACCTACTATATCCCCAAGCAAGGTAGTATCTACCCACCTTCCAAAGCCCTTGACCTCCACAGCTTTCCCAATTGCAAACATAGGTATCTTCCTAGATGTATAAGCTAGAACATGTGCTGTTAATTGAACTAGAGTTCAAACCAGAAAGCAACTGAAAAATGGAACTAAAGATGTGCTAGAAGAACAGAATGAAAGACAGCATCAAAGTATGGACATGTAAGACACAATATACAGATAGATGCAGCTTTTCAATTGCATATATGGTTTGCTCCCCTAAATTTTGACAATCGAGGACCTTGATATCCTGACAGGAAGCGTAACTGTCTACTTCTTATAACCAATTGCCCTCATTTCATTAGTGAGGGCAATACCACAGTACGCATCCCTTCAGAGAAGAACTCTGATAAACCCTAATATTCTCATGGTAACGTATCACGAAATACTAATCTATGTTGACTCATTGTTAATACATCTGTATTCTCACGCCCTCACAGCATCTTTACTTCTAGTCCCAGTTTGTTTGATTTTGTTCTGTAAACAGTCCGACTGTGAGCCACGATTTCCCTAAGCCTATATTTGAGATACCTAATTGAAACCCTAATTTCTCAATTGGAACCCTAATTGAAAGTGTAAACCAACATAGATAGTAAGTAAGAGCGTATTACCTTTCCCTGTAAAGCGATTTCGGGGCAGAGGAAGAAGATGGATTCCAGGTTTGGCTTGGAAAGTCGGAAGAGAGAAGAGAGTACCAGAGAGATGGTTCGGCGGATAAGCGTTGTAGACGGCGGGAACACATAGAAAGGCAGCAGAGATCTATGTAGGTGAGACGCTGTCGTTTGACGCCCAGCTCCAAGATTGTTCGCCATAGTTCGTCAAGGAGATAGGAAGGCATGGTCGGGAGTCCGAGGCTTTGTTAGAGTGGCATGATATGTATGGAATGGTGATATATGTATAGGAAATGAGACTACTCCGTATTAGTATGTACGAAATTAAAATGATACGAGCTAATGTATCCATAGTATCACCTGTTTTAACCAACAAAAAAGCCATAATCTTCCGCTTTATTAATTGTAGAATCTATATTGTTTCGGTTTATGTTCTCTTAAGTAAAATTTGAGATGAATGAGGGTTCGATTTCGCTTGTTGACCCCTTTTTGAACGAGGGGATTTCAAAAGGATGAACCAAGTAGGAAAAAATGTTTTCTGGAGGTACCTCAATTAGTGTGAAAAAATGTTTTCTGGAGAACTTATTGGGTACAGAGGGAGTATGTGACAAAGCGAGATACAACAAATGCAAGCACAAATGCACAATGAACCAAGTAGGAAAGTGCTCCATTTACGGAATTGAAATCCCAAAATGTACTCCTTTATTTTGAAATTCAACACCCTTTACGAGGTGTTCAATTCAGCCGTTTTTTAATCCCATTAAAGATATTTATCCCCGGATTTCAAAAGTATTTGTGTTTCTTCCCGGATATTAAAAGTATTGCAGTATTAAATTATAATTCAAATTTCAATACGTTTAAACAGTTGTGAAGTACTAAAAGATTATACATTTTGATTTCTTATGAGTTTTGTCACCCCCTTCCTGGGGGCATCGTCTATTTGTCGGACATATTGAGAAACACCATAGATCACATCTTTGGTAACGTGTCATGGATATACTACAAACATATTACAGTAATCAAATTAATAATTTGTCTAAATATTATACTTTATATTTTCAATTGATTTCTATAAAATTTGAGTTGTTAGGGTTTAAAAAAAGGTAAATAAAAAATCAATTTAGAAAAATGAGGAAGCCCTCGACTGTGTAGTCCGCCGTGGCCGGCGTCAAGTACTCCGACAACCCCATCGTCGTGGCCGAGACCGGCGAGGAAGATGGAGCCGCCGGAGAGGGAAATACCTAAAAGGCTCCACAGGCCTACAAAATAAAGCAGACTACATTGTGTGCAAACCAAGCACAGATCATCCACAGCAAAAGGTCCAAAACACATCATTTATCTAGACCAGAGGAATTAGTTCAGGATGAGTAACCTTCCCAACAGAGGGTCGACGTCGTCGGTCAGGCGCTCGGCCTAAGCCGCGCCATCAATTTGTGCCGGTTCACGACACGGCGGGCAAATCCGGGTGCAAACATTACCGCCGCCCCGATGGCATGATCATCGTCCGCTCGAACTCTCTTGGATCCGGTCAACATGCGCACGACGCGGAGTGATTGCGCCGTCATCTGAGCGCTGTCCAACTCTTCGTAGAAAATCCGTTCAAACGTGTTGAGGCAGCCGCATTTGGTGAGGCTGTTTCCCACCAGTTTGCGGCCCACGGTAGGGCTTCGAATCAACGCGCGTAACACATGCCTTATCTCTGTGTTGAGGGCCTCTAGCTGCTGCACATGATGCTCTGTTAGGACGTGCATCGGGGGTGGATGGAACTCCGACAAGCGGACTATTGCTAAGTCTGCCACAGGGAGTGGGATGCTGAGGAGGCCGGATCGAACAGCCACCCAGAGTTCTTCATTGCGCGAGAGGAACTCCATGTTCACCTCCTCTTCTAGGATTCTGAGAAAGGACGGCTTACGCCTCACTTTGGATAAGGCATTGGCAAGCCTAACCGGTCCGAGGTATTCAGGCTCTTTGATCGTCCGCACGAACAGACATGCACCGTTCAGCTCTCGGGCCAGGGGGATGTTCATGCCTGACGGTGCACCCATTGGCTGAAGTTCGTTGCTCTGTTGAATAAAGGATTTAGTTTTTTTTGGGGGGCGAAATAGAGGATTTAATTAGTTTCTGAACCAGGGAGTGGGAGGGTGTACTGTACGGGGTTAAATTTATATGCGAGGGTGATTGGTTTTGATTATACTTTCCCTCCATATTCCGCACCTTTTCCCTCCAAAACCGATCGAGATGACCATTTTGGATAAGAAGACCCACAAAATCGTACACTTTTGCTAATAAGTATGGATTCCCTCTCACAAATGTAGCATTTTAATCAAAGGGAGCCCTAATCTTTCGTGCAAACTTGGGGCAAAGTCAAAGGGCATTTGTATACAGCGACTATGGACAAGATATGGGTGATAATTAGGTGTGTGCATTATCAATGGCTGAGTGCTGTGTAGTATGTGCAATGCTCTGTGTGTTTAGGGGATGCACACTTATTTTTATGTAACTTTGGTATGTACCCGAATTGCGGTTGGCTGATTAGGGTTCGAGTTCGAATAAATCCTTATGGTTTATGCAAAGAACACTGCATGAGTTATGCAAAGCACAGTTTAAATCATAATGAGCGATTCTATACAGAGTACACAACATCGTTAACGGGACCTCGTCGTGCAAATCAATTTAATACAGAGTACACCTCCACTTCTATTCATCCATTTCGTTAACGTGTGGCCTTGCTTCTTGACGTTTTATTGGTCTATGCATCGGTGCTAATCTTAAAGAAATGGAAGGATCAATAACATTTAGCCAAGCACTACATCTACATGTATCCTGTTGACGGTTTTTGGTAAAGTCTTGATCACTTTTACCAATATAGTCATGAATATGACTCGATCTGTGATGCTTCACCACATTATGTTTTTGCTCAAAAGAGGTTTCACCACTTTGCAGTAAACACGTTTGAAGAATCCTGGACAACGTGCAACTCATACAGAAATGTACACTCTGACTCTAAACGTCCACCGGTTGTTGCGGGTTCGGGTATCATGTATGAATTCAAAGTTGAAATTAACCAACACCCTAATAAGGATTGGGTATGAAATCTGATGAATACCTGTTCTATAGGTTGTTTAACACTCTTTGAGGATTGTTGAGAGACCCATTACAAGACATGCGATATATGGCAATGGATGTTCCGGGAATTTTGGGAATAAGATTCCCATTCGGGCAGTATGTATGTACTGCATTTCACTCCATATGGGTTATGCAAAGAACACTACATGGGATATGCAACGCACAGTTGAAATCATAATGAGCGATTCTATACAGAGAACACAGCATCGTTAACGGGACCTCGTTGTGCAAATCAGTTTAATACACAAAAAACGCACGTTCATACACCATAATGCAAATATCTAAATCACCAAAAGCAACGGCCATTTAACACACTTACGAGTTACGGTCCTGATTCATACCAAAAAGCGGGGCGGGGGCAGGGGGGCAACGCTGATTACCCATTACAGCCGGAGCTCGAGATCTATGCTCGCTGCCTTGAGTCTGTTGAACACATCCTGTCCTAAGTTATGGGCGCGCACATCGGTCGGTCTAATCTTTCGGACTTGCTGCTGCGGCCCGATATCGCCCGGTGGCCTGGGCCTCTTGCTAGCGTTGAACATCTCTTCTATGTTCTCCTGCTTGCTAATGTACTCTTGGTAAGCGTCCTCTTCACGGAAATGTTGGGCTACGGTTTTGAGAGTTGGCCATTTCGCGAGGCACTTTCTCACCGCAACCCTTCCAGCCCCCGAACGGACGAGGGCTCGTATCACGAGCCTCGTCTCTTCTTTCAGGGACTGGAGCTCTACAACCTCCTTAACCGACAGTGGCTGGTTTGGACTTGGGTGGAATACGGCAAGGCACATCTGGGTGTAGTCCGGCAGCGGCAGGGGATCCCCGGCGTGGCGGGCCGTCCGACGAGTGTATCCGACATTGCGGCTGTTAACTGCTAGCTTACTTAAGAATAGCTCCTCGTCCATAATTCTATGGAAGGAGGGAGCTTTGCTAGCCCGATGTAGTGCCTTGAGCATGTCATCCGGCCCGACGAAATCCGCTTGTATCATCGTACGAACGAAGAGCCTGACGGCAAGGAGCTCCTGCGCCAGATGTACGTTTGTGTAGCCACAAGCGGCCATCGTTGTTCATGGGTGGGGCAGAGAAACTGAGAATGTATTAGATTGTCGCAAGCTTGAATTGGTGGTAATTTTGTAGCGGGTGAAAAGGCTGATGACACAGTCCAATCAACCCTGTGTGAACTGTGAATAGACTACACAGCGCCTCCGAAAAAAAAGACTGAGAGTTCAGGTCTCAGAGGAAGGCTATATCATTTCTGCGGATGAAGTGCACTTGTACTGTGCTCTGCATAATTCTAACTTGTCAAATGCACACGTTTCTAGGATATGACGCATATATAATAAACATTGTGGAGTAGTACTCCGTAGTTTTTTCGCCCAAAATAAAATTATATTGTCATGATATTTAATATTGTACTAAGCAAAACATTTTAACACGTATGGGTAACATACGTACAGTAATAAATCGAAACACGTTTACATCCTTTGTGTACAAAGATTAGTGTAATATGATTACAAGCTTAGCAGAAATATCGTTAAACGCCCCTAATGATATCGATTTTGGCCACACATTACACAGTTTAAATCACACATTCCCACAACATTGATCCGAAACAATATGTGGTTTAGTGGACACTTAATTACTGTAAGGTTTTAATGGGGGGTATTATATTGACTAAAGTGTTATCAAGAAGTGACGACCATAACAAGATAACATGGGGACTTTTTTCGGGGTATTAGTTATATCCCAAATCTATTGTTCGCTAATACAAGTTTGGATATGAATATATATGACCCATACAATTATTTGAGGTTAATTTCGCACTAACAATTCATTGTTATGGGAAAGGTGAAACAGAGGTTGTGGTGGCCTACTGCATTAAATGCAACCTACTGAAAATATGTCACTGTGTATACGTACTCACCAGTGCTATGCTTTGTTCACGTGGAAGAATAGATACAACTGCACAGCGCTGTCGCAATGATGTGCTTTGCACTGACACCTGCACACGGCGATTTGATATCGGGCGTCATTTGATACAACTTGGGTTGATTTTAGAGGCAGGGAGAGGAGCGAAGGGAAATAACTGTTGAAGGGAAGGGAAGGGAAGGGAAGGGAAGTTGAATCAACGTAACGTCCAAAATCGGTGGTTTGGAGAGAAAAGTTGTATTTAAACTAAATGGTACTACTACAATTTTATTTTATTTTTCAACTCCCATCAGATATGTAAACAGACCTTCCTGTTTACTATACATTTTTTAATTTCTATGTATATAGTCCAGCAAAATTTGTTACTAATGTAGGTACAATTGAGTTACGTACTGCTCCTCCATATATATGCTCCACTACGCATTTGTTACCTATATATTTTTTATAGGCTCCTTTATATATTTGTTACGTACACCAACATTAAAATGTAATAAATTTTGTTCTGTTACTTATATCTAATATATATAAGATTGAGTTAGCCATCACATGCGTTAAATTTGTTTGAGTTTGTTACGTTACTTGCGTATGTGCTCCTCGAATCTTTTTCCTGACCAAAATTGTCTACAAGTAGTAACTTTTTGCGCCTGTTTCTTCAAAATCTCTCACACCCATCGTTTTTTAAAAGTATAAACGTTAAATTGCACCCTCTTGAGTGTTGACTATGAATTGCAACAAGTTTGTTTACTTTTTAGGGATAGGTGTGACAGTGTTAAATCACGTTGGATTAAATGCACTGCCTGCAAAATCTCTGTGCTTACTCATCCACGTTGCATTTTTTTATTTGGCCAGATCCACGTATAAAATTATCCAAACCAAGGTCCATCACAAATACGTATAAATTAATAACAAAGCTAAATTGTTGCATACCACTGTCACAATGTATGTAGAGCACGGAAACCTGCAGAAGTCGATTGACATCGTCCTTCACCTACTCCACCTAGGCCTAGCATTTGGACCAATTAGGGGGAGACCAGAGCGAAATTATGCTTACCGCATGTGTAAAAATGATAAACCTTCGGAAAGATATCTTTAAGAACAGGTTGGGCCGGGGGATCTATCTTGCGACTAGTACGGGTTGGACGGAGTAACTTGTAATCGTGTGAAAATAGATTGCTACACAAGAATGAAAGTAATTTTTGGTGTGAAAATAGGATTTTCGACAAATAATTGCCTTATACAACTCGAAAAGAGAAAAGACAGGAATAAGGATATGAAGATTTGGTTAGATAACTAAGACGAGAGAAGATGATCTAAACAACTACATAAAATGAACACAAAAGTAATAACACACCTCATTGCCAACTTGTTGCCAAACGAATGGGGTAGTCTACCGAAACGTTAAGACTAACATTTGCCAAGTGTAAAACTACTTGATAGTTATCCTAGGGTCTCCATTTGTCTACGTACATGTACATACGTTTATGAGTTTATTACTTTATTTTGTAAGCTATATTGCTTTAGTGAGGAGAGTAACGGAGTGTACCATTTCGTCCAATGCGTCCCTACATGTTGGTAAACCGTTTGGTCGAATGTAATGACAAATCAAGTGTTATATATTGTATTTGCAGACACTTGCCAACCAAATTGTGTTACACCTGTGTACACGACTACAAAATGTGGTAAAGTTTCCCACTTGGTGGTAGAGTGTTAGACAAAAGTGCGAGTTGCACGCGCTGCTGCAGTACATGCTTGTTGACTTATCCTCGCCGATTTATTTTGACTTGTGTGCACCCAGTATCTGTCTTGGAAAACGTTACTTGGCAGATAACTTCCGGGCTTTCGACCCAACAACCACTGACCGAAACAGTACTTACAATAGGCAGGAATAAGTCCTTTTGCTGCACAAAAGAGACCAAATTCAAGCGGGACCCACGGGAATTATTTCCCAAGATTGAAGTTAGATTACTCTACGGAGGATTGTTGCTTCTAAGCTTGGGTATTACAAATTGCTAATATCAAGATGTAAGTTTTAAAAATATACTGTATAATCATTCCTCCGAAAAAAGAATTTACGATCTTATAAATAATTTATAAAATAATTTACGATCTTGTCTTGACACTTGTGTGACAAATGTTCGGGTGATAACTGTATTAGCTTAGGGCATCATGATTGGGTTATAACCAAACAAATGTATAACAAAGTATAAATGTTCAAGGATAATTAGCCCGAAAAGAGCAAATCATGAAATATACCTCGGGTATAAGAAACATAATTAGCCCGTAACTACCAAAGGTACAACAAAGAACAATTGTTTTGGGGTAATTACAACTAATACCAAATTAATTATATCCTACGGAGAGTATTCAGCTATTTTGGTCCTTTTGATTTTTTTTATCTGGCATACCATCTGATTGGATTTTTAAACATAGTCTTCCAAATATACCTATACGGTTGGAGTCCAGCATAGGGGATGTTACATGGGTTGTAATCTACCAAGTATGCACAAATGATTAATTGTTACATTATAGTGACCTCGTCACTAGTGGCGGAACCAGGAATTGGTCCCAGAGGGTGCTAAATATACAAAGTACTGAAACTACATTATCGGTTTTGAAGAGATAACAAGGTAAGCAGAATGCAATATCTTTTGATATACTATATTCTAACAAAGAGTTGTGATCATTGAACCAATCGGGAACAAATCTACGGTTTTGAGATCCAAATAAAATCACAGGAAGGACATGATTTATAGGTTAACAAGGCCTCTTTTTCAAATAAACTCGTCTAACCCTTTTTGTACCTTTCACATCATAATCAAATATATTTCTCCTTAATCATGTATTAGCAAGCAAATCCTTAGTTCGACAACCACCTCGACACTACACAAATTTTCTATTCTAGGCGGATCAACACTAAACACACTCAGAACACATGATAGATCATGATTGGGATTAGAGCTAGAGCTCTACATTATGTGAACTCCCAATAGTTGAAAAACTTTCTTCGTATATCCTGAAACAAACCGAACTAAAACTTTCCATTTTGGAAATTCGAAGTCTAGACAACACAAAGCATATGACTAACCCTATAAGTTCTTAACATCAATAGGTTCGGCAGATGGAACCACTTATCACAAACAAAAACTACCAATCATCATGTGTTATTGTATATAGGAAATAAGAATGTATCATCTCTAACTTTTCACTGATGTTTTTTTCGGTTGAACTCTAACTTTTCACAGATCTAAGCATGATTTCAAGTAAATTTAATCAATAAATATTATAGTTGCCCCATGCTTTACAGAATTACAGTTGAATGCAACTCCCGTAACAAGTAGCAACACATGCCTTATTGCCTTTACACATTTTTGCAAATATAAATTTTTTTTTTTTAAAAAAATCCCAGTGGGGGCTGTAGCCCCCACTAGGCATAGGCTAGTTC
The DNA here is from genome assembly GCA_963924305.1 of Polygonum maritimum. NCBI lineage: Eukaryota > Viridiplantae > Streptophyta > Magnoliopsida > Caryophyllales > Polygonaceae > Polygonum > Polygonum maritimum. The sequence continues at coordinate 24,905,557 of OZ002735.1, forward strand.
CGCCAGTGCTCGTCACAACCCATTACATGTTATTTTCACGCACCCATATGCTATGTATTGAATTATGGCCTTCCAAAGTCCACATTAACAATCAACAATAAAGTAAGCTAAAAATTACGTATGTGTAAATACCTTTTAATGGGAAACATAAAAGAATACGTCGCTTTTTGTCTACATTATTTTCAAACATGTAGACATTACATGTTTGAAAATAAGGGAGTACCAAGAAGTGATTACACGTTATATTACACCGACAAGTACAAGTTGACTAATAATGTACTCCCTCCCATTTAACTAACAAAAGCGACGTATTTTTACGGAGCTTCCCCCACCGTATCATACGCGGTCCACATTAGCATGTATTTCAAATGTACCTTATGGTGGGAGATGTTAACAAATAATGCAAAAGGAGCAGTATTGCATGCATTAATTAACCCTAATCCCTTAACCCTCCTTGAGCGTATATAGGACCGATTCACTTCTAAAATAATAGGTGGAAAATGACTTAAGACAACATGCATTTCATCGAATAAATGGATTTCACCAACCCTGTTTCACCTTAATAAGGAGACAAGCGTGCATTATCAAATGGATTTCATAAACGAAATTGTTAGAATAATCTTATAATAGTGACATTATATACAGTGTCTCCAAAGTTGGTGATAAACTAATAATTAGAATATGATAGTATTAGATTGAATATACTCCCGATTTCAACAACTAGTATCATTTGTCGGGATAAACTATAGGAGAAACAAACGATATTTATACACATTCCAGGAGTAGTATAGAGTAATAAAATTTATCATATTTGATTAATTAAAATAATACCAGGTGGTTATAATAATAATACTAATAATAATACCAAAATCGATCACTCAATTTGACCCGATCCTGTATAACACCTATTGAAGAGAAAAAAAAAATTGTGTTGAAATCGGCTCGATTGAGACTTGAAATGCATTTTTTCTTAGCAAACGCTTAAAATGCGCACACATTTTGTCAGACTTCTTAGCGCACACTTTAAATTCGGACACATTTCTAGTATATCTGTCGTACCGACTTTAGATTGGGATGGTTGATGTCTTCATGACATGTTACTTCTGACGAAATTCAACAACGCCATTGCAATGCACAACGCCAAGACAATCCATTGCAATGCACAACTTACCAAGCCTCGGCCGTATAAAGCACCATTGCAATGCACAACGCCAAGACAATCCTCACTGTGTTACTGTTAGTCGTGCCATGCACGGTTAACGAACAATCCAATCTGCAACGTGCAATGAGGGACAGGATCAAAGTTGGCAATGAGGAACAATCCAATCTGCGACTACATCAACTATGCCACAAATGTTTAGTTCATCCTTGACATAATCCACGCCAGAAAACACTACAAAATAACACAAACCCAGATGTGTTTAGCACTAGAACCTCCATCTTCGTAGGTATAACAGGGAACAGAAAAACATGGCTTCGAATTCACAACTACACGGCATGCAAGATCCTGCATCGACCTCCTCGCGCGCCAAAAAAGCACAGCTAGTGGACGGGAGCCTCGCACGCCACGGACACCGTCCGGGTTCGCGGTGCGTAGACCATATTGGTGGTTTCAACCGTAAGACGACTCTAGGGATAGGCGGCGTGGCGTATAAGAAGCGGACGAATTCGAGACGGCATTCCACGATGCCAATGCCGGATGGATCCCTGACGGCACGGAGCAGATTCATAGCCCTCCGATCCTGGTCCTGTTCTTGGGAGCATAACCTCACCATGGCAAGCACATAAGCCGCTGGAGTGTGCCCTAGCGCAGCCGATCTCTGCAGGCAGTCTAGACCGTCCGGCTCATCTATGGCCCCGAAATACTTGAGCTGTGATCGGAACATTCCTGTTAGGCAATATTCCACAACATTTCAAGCCAATCAAGTGCACATACGAATCAACTTACCAAGCCTTGGCCGTATAAAGCACCAGGGTTCCCTCTTTCCGCACACAGCCGGAGGAATGCATACGCGGCTTCCCGGTGCTCTTCTTGTCTGAACCGTCATGCGTAGATTTCCTGTGTTGAAGACTGCTGGAGTACCAGAGAGTCCTGCCCGCATCGCTTTAAGACCTTGTAACTACAAGAGGGATCTGTGCGGTTTGAACCCAGTACATTCCAGTAGGTAAAATCTACCAAATCTAAGGCTCTTGTGTTTACCTCTGCCTGCAGCGGAACAGATCTTTCAGGGAACAAGATCCCACCCTCGCTACGATCTCGATGATGAGCTCGTCTGGCAACATACCGATCACACACCTCACTGCTCCGTCGTTCCCCATCGTCTTCCGGGTGGTTGGAGTCTGTTTTGACAGCAGAATGGCAGGGAAATTAGCCCTCGATGAGGAATTTGGTCAGAAATTAGCCCTCGATGGGAAATTTGGTCTGAAATACGGCCTGCCTTCTTCAACAAGCTCCCTGCCCCGGTAAATGCAATATAATTGCAACAATTATGAAAAATGAAAAAGAAGTAAGGCCTTAATTACGAATAATGAAAATAATACGGCCTTAATTAGGTGTCTTTTTTCCCCTTAAGTTACTGCATGTGGGACGGAAAAGTAAAAAAATACTCAGTACATTTTATTTTGGATTGTTCGTCGGTACGAACCCGAAAGTGTGTGGCCAAACTCCCCATTTGATGTACTGCCTTGACTTGCGTAACGAAATTACGAATAACTCTGGTTATTTATGTGGTCAGAGTTTTTTATGGTTTTAAAACTCTAATACAATAAAGTTTTGTATGATTTTGGTATCCATGAGTTTCATCCCTGTTCGCTCACATGTATGAACATACAACGGCGTTTAAGTAATCAACCATATCACTCGAGATGGTTTCACTGATTATGGCCGGACTGGTTATGATACGTTGCTGTGAATGTTTAGGGTCGAGGCGTTGAGCAAATTAAAATAAACCCTCTTCCGATTATCATTTTATTACAAGTTTACAGCGTTACATTGTTGGGCAATCATAGGAATTGTAACATAGCGTCTTGTTTTGCAAAGTATTTCTACCTATAGGATGAGAAAACGTTAGAAACCCTTATGTTTACAGTTGTATTGCATAGATCACGTCAATAGGTCACCCGGCGGGAGTACAAATGTTTGGTCCCTTGTATAACAACGTCTCCAATGTCAAATACAACCATTGTAAACTATCTTTTTTACCTTTTCCACCTAATGTATCTTAAGATAGTCGAAACAACGTATTAGTCGCAAGATAGATCCCCCGGCCCAACCCGTTCTTAAAAATATCTTTCCGAAGGTTTATTATTTTTACACATGCGGTAAGCATAATTTCGCTCTGGTCTCCCCCTAGTTGGTCCAAATGCTAGGCCTAGATGGAGTAGGTTAAGGACGACGTCAATCGACTTCTGCAGGTTGCCGTGCTCTGCATACATTGTGACAGTTGTATGCAACTATTTAGTATTGTTATTAATTTATACGTATTTGTTATGGACCTTTTTTTGGTAATTTTATACTTGGATGAGTAAGCACAGAGAGTTTGTAGGCAGTGCATTTAATGCAACGTGATTTCACACTGTCACACCTATCCCTAAAAAGTAAACAAACTTGTTGCAATTCATAGTCAAGACTCCAAGAGGGTGCAATATACTGTAACGTTTTATAATTTTGAAAAACGATGGGTGTGAGAGATTTTAAAGAAACAAGTGCAAGTAGTTGCTAGTTTGTATACAATTTTGGCCAGGAAAAAGATTCGATTATAGATAATCTGTACACATATAGAAAATTCGTCAGAAATAAGGGAGGGAAGAGAATTAAAAACAGAGGAAAGGTAGGGAGGAGAAAATTGTATTTAACATCTGTTTGGGAGAAAGGGAGGGAATGTTAATCGGTTTATAATGCATTGTTTGGTTAGATTTTTATTGATACGGGAAGGAGAGATTGATTTATTATATGCAACTATATTTTTATATCGTGTTTGTATTCTTTAAAGTATAACGATTGGTTAGTTTAAACACTATTATTCCAATATTGTATCTACATTAGTACCAAATTTTGCTAGACTATATACTATTTGAACTCTAATTTAATTATTTTGCTTAAGATGTCATTGTGTACATAGAAATTAAAATATGTATAGTAAACAGGAAGATTTTTTTACATATCTGATGTGAGTTGTAAAATAAAATATTATTGTAGTACCATTTTGTTCCAAGACAACTTTTCTCTCCAAAATCCACCGATTTTAGACATTGATTCAACTTCCCTTCCCTTCCCTTCCCTTCCCTTCCACAGTTATTTCCCCCACTATTGTACTGAAAGCCAACCATACGGAGGAGACATGTCCCTTCCCTCCTCTCCCTGCCTCTAAAATCAACCCATATTGTATCAAATGACGGCCGATATCAATGCGTCCCTACATGTTGGTAAACCGTTTGGTCGAATGTAATGACGAATCAAGGGTTATATATTCTACTCCTATTTGCACACATTTGCCAACCAAATTGTGTTACACCTGTGTACACGACTACAAAATGTGGTAAAGTTTCCCACTTGGTGGTCGAGTGTTAGACAAAGGTGCGAGTTGCACGCGCTGCTACAGTACATGCTTGTTGCCATATCCTCGCCGATTTATTTTGACTTGTGTGCACCCAGTATCTGTTTTGGAAAACGTTACTTGGCAGCTAACTTCCGGACTTTCGACCCAACAACCACTGACCGAAACAGTACTTACAATAGGCAGGAATAAGTCCTTTTGCTGCACAAAAGAGACCAAATTCAATGGGACCCACAGGAATTGTTTCCCAGGATTGAATTTATATTAATCTACGGAGGATTGTTGCTTCTAAGCTTGGGTATTACAAATTTGAAACGGAGGGAGTACGAGATAGAACAATGGCCTCATCAAAACCTATAATTGTGTCCTTAGCAAGAAGAGGGTTGAAATTAGAGGGATTTGCACATAACGCAAACCGTGCATTGCACATCTTAAACCCCCATACCATGTACGGGTAATATATGTATCGTCAATGACCACGTTAATATTATAGGGTTATATATATGTATCTTCGCATTTAGTGCTTTTTACTAGTAGTATATCAACTCATACTATAAATAAGTTTGATTTGTGTAGAAATGACTTTAAGATAAATATCATGGTGTATTAAATAATAATACTTATCTAAAGACTACAACCGATTCTTGGTAGGGAATAATTCATTATATATAGTATGATTGCTATATATTTGTCTTTATATTGTGATTAGGGGTTTTTATATACGTGAGGGACTGCTTGATTATTTTATTCAGTATATGACACGTTGTGCAATTTCCTATGAAGACTTTGTCTCCACTGTATACTATAGACAATATAGATTTTTAACAAGTGTTTAATACAATCTTCCAAACAAACTACTATCTCTAAATTCATAGAATTATTTTATCTATCTATACTGGTATGTGGTATGTAGGTTTTTTTGGTTTATTTTAGGATCATAAAAGTTTCGTTTATATACTGGCTATAGTTCGTGTATACAGTTTTGTACGTTTTCTTATGGTCACCAAAGTACACCCAAATTCAATTTTGTTATTGTCAATCTGTATCTAACAAATTGGTTTATACGTACTTATAAATGATTGTGTGTGAACAACAAATACCTACTGACAAACGTGGAATGTGAAATTGGGGGAGGATCAGGTGTAAAAACGGAATAAAATAGTATCATGCAAGAAGTGAAGGTGAAAAAACTGATGAATATTTTACTAGGTTTATACTTTTTGGGTTAAATTGATGAGTGGCTTAATAGGTACAGTTCAAGCCATTGGCAATGCTATTCGCGAATTGCGACTTCAATAACTTTGACAGTAGAGCGTAAACAATTCGATCCATCTCGAGCTGCGAGGAAACAAATTCCAACTCTCCCCCACTAGATCAAGTTACACATCATCTGCGTCAATGGAAGATTCGCCTGCTCCCGTGGAGTACCGCTCGTCGCACGGATCTGCTTCGACCAGCGCAGGTAGGGCGCACAATGACTTGGAGCACCAGTTCCGGCGGTTGAAAAGGGCACACGAAAGCATTGTCAGGGCTTACATCGGTCTCCAACGATAAAACTATCGATTGCAGCTAGAGAACGAATTCGCTCGCAAGAAGCTTGCGGGCGTGAGGGCTACTTGGCCCAAGATGACTGACTACTACAAAAGAGTCGGCCGCTTGCAGGTGCTGCACCAGCTGAGCTGTGCAAGAGACGGACACCTGTCAGAGCTTGTGGAGAGGTACCCCCGCGGGGGTCCAGCCCTGGAGGATGTTCTGGACCAACCGTATGAAGCTCCCACAGCACTGCAGCTCAACCGCTCGGTGCACGCCAACTCCAGGCTATCCCTGTGATGTGGGTCGGTGGAACCAGGCACCTGTCTAAATCCGTTTACTGGCTAATCTCCTCTTATGGGAAGTTCAGGCTACAGATTAACATATGCCCCGTCTTGCTTTTAAGTAATGTATGCAGTTTGTATGTCCGTGTATTGTAATTTCGTCTGCACTATATCGAATCGTATGGATTTAGTCGTTCACTGACAACAACTCGATTGCACACTGAAGTGATATCCACAATATATATGAACGAAAGTGCAGAGCACACATTCAATGACAAGTGGGTCAGTATAGGATCGATTCGAGAACGCATAATTTGAATAAGGGTTCAGATCCGCGTCAGCATACTCAGGCCCATCTACTTACACTTCATCTTCCCCGTTTAGTTTCACCATTCAACCTTCTCTGTTTCATCTTCTCTGTTTCACCTTTCCAAAAACAAGGAGTTGCAAATGTCATTATCTTTAAACAATGAATTGTTAGTGCGATATTAACCTCAAGCAATTGTAAGGGTCATATATTTGATATCCAAACCTTGTTATAGCGAACAATATATTTGGGATATAACTAATAGCCCGATAAAAGTTCCCAATGTAATCTTGTAAATGGTTGTCACTTCTTGATAACACTTTATTCAATATAATACCCCCCAGTAAAACCTTACAGTAATTAAGTGTCCAAGAAACCACAACATTGTTTCGGATCAATGTTGTGGGAATGTGTGATTTAAAGTGTGTAATGTGTGGCCACAATCGATATCATTAGGGGCGTTTAACGATATTTCTACTAAGCTTGTAATCATATTACACTAATCTTTGTACATAAAGGATGTAAACCTCTTTCGATTTATTACCGTATACTATTACCCATACGTGTAAAAAGGTTTTGATTAGTACAATATTAAATATCATTACAATATAATTTTATATAGGCCGAAAAAACTACTACTCCACAATGTATTATATATATATATTGTGCGTCATATCCTTGAAACGTGTGCATTTCACCAGTTACAATTAAGCAGAGCACAGTACAAGAGCACTTCACCCGGAGCAATGATATAGGCTTCCTCTGAGACCTGAACTCTGAGTCTTTTTTTACGGAGGCGCTGTGTAGTCTCTTCACACAGGGTTGATTAGACTGTGTGATCAGCCTTTTCACACGCTACAAAATTACCACCAATTCAAGCTTGCGACAATCTAATACATTCCCAGTTTCTCATCCCCAACCATCAACAGCGATGGCCGCTTGTGGCTACACAAACGTACATCTGGCGCGGGAGCTCCTTGCCGTCAGGCTCTTTGTTCGTACGATGACACAAGCGGATTTCGCCGGGCCCGACGACATGCTCAAGGCACTACAGCGGGCTAGCAAAGCTCCCTCCTTCCATAGAATTATGGAGGAGGAGCTAGTGTTAACTAGGCTAGCACATAACAGCAGAACTCGCAAAGCTCCCTCCCCTGCCCCGCTTATTGGTATGAATCAGGACCGTAACTCGCAAGTGTGTTAATTGGCCGTTGCTTTTGGTGATTTAGATATTTGCAGTATGGTGTATGAACGTGCGTTATTTTGTGTATTAAACTGATTTGCACGACAAGGTCCCGTTAACGATGCTGTGTGCTCTGTATATAATCGCTCATTATGATTTCAACTGTGCGTTGCATAACCCATGCAGTGTTCTTTGCATAACCCATATGGAGTGAAATGCAGTACATACATACTGCCCGAATGGGAATCTTATTCCCAAATTCCCGGAACATCCATTGCCATATATCGCATGAGTCTTGTAATAGGTCTCTCAACAGTCCTCAAAGTGTGTTAAACAACCTATAGTACAGGTATCACCCTTTCGTTCAGTTACATCCTTCATTTGCTATACTCAATCCTTAGTTAGGCTCACCATGGTCACCTGATTACAAAACATTCCTTCCACTAATGAATCAACTCCATGAAAGGAAAAATCCAATCCCCACGAAGGGCCCACACAACCGTCCAAATGGCCCCACACACCCGACCTAGGTACTACCCCTTACCACACAATGTAATATTTACTGGAAATATAATACATTATACTACACCCCATACACATACAGGAATGTCGTGGTGCAACATCAACGCCATATATAATAATCAACCACAATGTTTACCTAATTTATTCAAAGATTGTCTATCGGCCAAAATGAAAAACAAAATGTACCAAATATATATTCTCAGAGGTCGTTCACAGAAAATCTCACCACTTTCTTTCCTTGCTTATTGGAAGTTAGGGGACTTCTCGAATCTAAAACTACGGGGACGGCAAGCCACACATCAGACAACCCATATCCCTAATTAATTAACACAAAAAAGTACGTGACTGCGAAGTGACGTTAATTGTTCGATATCTATATTTTGTATAGTATAAAGCGGAGACAAAGTCTTCACAAAAATTTGCGCCACGTGTTCTATCTTTAATAAAATAATCAACCAGACGTTGTATCTATAAAAAATCACTAATCACAATAGAAAGATAAATATATATAATGAGTTGGGCCCTCCTCTATATAAATTACGTAGTTATAATATCATGTAATCTTATCACATAAAAATATTATTATTATTTAATAAAACGTGATATTTATCGTAAAATAATTTTATAACAAATTCAACTTATTTATATTATGAGTTAATTTACTATTGGTAAAAAAACACTAATCACAATACGAAGATACATATATATGATCCTGTATTTTTAACGTGATCATTGACGTTACATATGTATTTAACCTGGGTTTAATCGCATTACCCGTACATGGTATGGGGGTCGAACTAGTTTGATCTAATTTGAAGAGATAAACCATAAGGATTTATTCGAACTCGAACCCTAATCAGCCAACCGCAATTCGGGTACATACCAAAGTTACATAAAAACAAGTGTGCATCCCCTAAACACACAGAGCATTACACATACTACACAGCACTCAGCCATTGATAATGCACACACCTAATTATCACCCATATCTTGTCCATAGTCGCTGTATACAAATGCCCTTTGACTTTGCCCCAAGTTTGCACGAAAGATTAGGGCTCCCTTTGATTAAAATGCTACATTTGTGAGAGGGAATCCATACTTATTAGCAAAAGTGTACGATTTTGTGGGTCTTCTTATCCAAAATGGTCATCTCGATCGGTTTTGGAGGGAAAAGGTGCGGAATATGGAGGGAAAGTATAATCAAAACCAATCACCCTCGCATATAAATTTAACCCCGTACAGTACACCCTCCCACTCCCTGGTTCAGAAACTAATTAAATCCTCTATTTCGCCCCCCCAAAAAAAAAAACTAAATCCTTTATTCAACAGAGCAACAAACTTCAGCCAATGGGTTCACCGTCAGGCACGAACATCCCCCTGGCCCGAGAGCTGAATGGTGTCCGTCTGTTCGTGCAGACGATCAAAGAGCCTGAATACCTCGGACCGGTTAGGCTTGCCAATGCCTTATCCAAAGTGAGGCGTGCGCCGTCCTTTCTCAGAATCCTAGAAGAGGAGGTGAACATGGACTTCCTCTCGCGCAATGAAGAACTCTGGGTGGCTGTTCGATCCGGCCTCCTCAGCATCCCACTCCCTGTGGCAGACTTAGCCATAGTCCGCCTGTCGGAGTTCCATCAACCCCCGATGCACGTCCTAATAGAGCATCATGTGCAGCAGCTAGAGGCCCTCAACACAGAGATAAGGCATGTGTTACGCGCGTTGATTCGAAGCCCTACCGTGGGCCGCAAACTGGTGGGAAACTGCCTCACCAAATGCGGCTGCCTCAACACGTTTGAACGGATTTTCTACGAAGAGTTGGACAGCGCTCAGATGACGGCGCAATCACTCCGCGTCGTGCGCATGTTGACTGGATCCAAGAGAGTTCGAGCGGACGATGATCATGCCATCGGGGCGGCGGTAATGATTGCACCCGGATTTGCCCGCCGTGTCGTGAACCGGCACAAATTGATGGCGCGGCTTAGGCCGAGCGCCTGACCGACGACGTCGACCCTCTGTTGGGAAGGTTACTCATCCTGAACTAATTCCTCTGGTCTAGATAAATGATGTGTTTTGGACCTTTTGCTGTGTATGATCTGTGCTTGGTTTGCACACAATGTAGTCTGCTTTAATTTGTAGGCCTGTGGAGCCTTAGGTATTTCCCTCCGTGTCTAAAAGTCTGTTTATGTAGTACTGACGATTAAGTCTGTTTATGTAGCGTCCAGTGTGCCTTGCACACCTTATAAAATTACCCCGTTTCGAACTGCATTTCCTTTCTAAAGGTCAGGCTGTTGTGCAATGCACCGGTACTGTAGTTATCTTTAACGGTCACTACCTCCGACATGGAGTATAGGCTAATTTCATTATCGCATACATTGTTTCGAGGGGGGCTATTTTTATTTCTCAATTAAGCCACGTTTATACGCTTACATTGTTACGTGGGAAACGTTGTTTCATATGTACCATCTCCCACCGTATGGTGTAATGGCCCAATACTCCTAATATAGCATATAAGCATCTTCCACCATAATAAGGTATAACTACATAAGGTATATAGTATTAAAATATGTGTTGTTTACCAACCATACCCTATACGGTATGTATTAAAATATGCAACCAAAACAGAGCATAAACATTTTTTCAATTTGTAGACAAAAAACACATGTATTTTGTTTGAACTCAAGCAAAAAAATAAATTTTAACATATTTTGAAGAAAGGGGCGGTTACTAAATAAGTGCTCACCATTCGACGAAAAAAAAAAACTGATCAGCATGTGTGTGTGTGTGTGTATATATATATATGCATATGTATGTATATATATATGTATATATATGTACATGTACCCTTGAGAGAAAAGAGTGCGTAACTTCTACTCTATCTAAAAAGAATAGCGTCAGAATAGAAACGTAACGGAAGCCGCTGCAATGAAAGACGGATCGAACATGGATCGAGGTTAGTCATTGGATCTCACCTTGGATGAAATTGGCCGGTGCCATGAATAGATTTTAAGATCCGAATCGGGGCTGATTTATAGGTTACAAATCGATTCAGTTTTTTCAAATCTTTCTTGATCGGACTCAGACATAAATCTACTCATGCAACTAACCTGATTTCAGTTTATTTTGTTCTATTCGAGTTCAATATAACTTGTATATGTCGAAAGCGTATGTTATGTAATTGGTTAGGCGTAGTATCCGTGAAGAAATACTTGACGTTTTCGGTTGATTGATTTGATAAGAAATACTTGTCATTTTAGATATTTTAACACCATTTTTCGTTTATTATCCCACTAATTGAAAACAATTACTTAAATCTATACTAGAAAAATAAAAGATCTTCCAAAAATGGAGGATATATAAGTCAATTCAGTTGAATTCTTAATTTTCCTGACACATCCTAAAACGACATGTATTTATTAACGGAGGGAGTACAAATTAAATTCGTAGTGTGCCCGCATAGGAAGATAGTCGGCATCATATGAAACCAACTATTAAATGAAGCAATCGTAGTGATTGTGAGATGCTTGTTTGGTTGCTTCCAAAATTCATGGGAATTGGAAAATTAATCCCAAGAATTTGTACTAAACTACTAAATATAGGCGAGTGTTTGGTTAAACAAGTTACTATGAATAAAAAACACTTGATTTTAAATTCCTCCATATCATAGGAATGGCGAAAACATAGGGATTGGTGGGTAGGATACACTTCCTGAGTTTTTTTCCCACCAAATCTCCAATTTACCCATGAATTCCAGGGTTTATAAATTTATACTGTAGGTGTTTTAATTAATTTTCTATTTTAAGGCTATAATTGTAAGTTCATTTAAATTCCTACAAAGTGCCCTTTGTGCACCAAACAAAACACACTACTCCGTATTTGTATTCCTGTGAAATTACACAATCGACCAAAGATGTATTTTAATTCCCCATGAATTGTAATTCCAGGGAGTTAAACGTACATGGGATTTAGATATATGGGAACTAGTCGAAAACCCGTACCATGTACGTACGGGTAACGATCATTTTTTTCGTTAATTTGTGTATCTACTATAATCCATACTATATATTAATTGTTATATATAAATAGATTAAAATGGGAATTGAAAAGTTAAGTTAATTAATATGTATCTTTTATAGAAGGAAATTTTAAAGAGTGTATCGAAACAGAGAGAAAAGCATGCGTTGGTTAAGATTTACTAACCTTAATGGAAGACCGTAGTATAAAAAACAAACACCTAGTGTTTCAATGCACTGTATACCAGTATGTTCAATGCACGGTATTTGTAAACACGGTGAGCTGTCAGTATATGACTGCTTGATGACATTTATTGCCATTTCAAAGATCGACCACTCGGCCCCAAAACCAGTTCCTCTCTCCCACTCCCCATTCACGATCATTCAACTCCCCCAACACCAGTTTCTCTCACCCAACATATAGAAGTCTGTCTTGATGGATCACTTTGATGTTTTAGATGCAACAGGAGCCGGTGACCACGACCTAGAGCCGCCCTCTCTCCAGGCGGAAATAGATTTAACCTCGAAAACACAAAAGTGCATGTTACGGATTAAGAACGCCGAGCGTCAACTGAGGAAGCTACATAGCGAGCAAGATGAAGTGAAGAAACGTGGGTGGAACTTGGGGAGATCAGAGATGCTACTGGAGATGAACTATCCAGGAATATATACGAAGGCGCCAGGATCATCGAGCGGCCCCTCATCTTCCGGTCCAGGTTTTCCACTAGACATATATAAACCTCATGCTCTTTTATCGAATTGGGTGGAACTAAAATATTATGTCCATTCTGATCGATATATTATTTCGTTCAAATACGTGTGTATGTATCCAGTACCATCCGGCGTCGTCGGACAATTGCAGGCGAGCGCCGATGGCGGGCCTTGGGTCGGAACGCCGCCACCCCCGGCGAATTGGAGGCGGACCTACGAGGATATCCATGGGGTGTACGAGTCCCTTGAGGAAAGGGTGTCCCGTCTGAAGTCCAGATTGCCCTATTGGGAGGCCCATGCAGCCAGTACTGAGCTACAGGTGGTGGCCACCATGGAAGTGAAAACGAAGATGGAGGACTACTATAGGCGTCGCGGACGCATCAAGGTGATGAGGGCAAGCAAGAAGGATGGTTTGGAGGAAGAAGAAGCCACCCTGTTGGCTGAGTACCCGGAGTCGCCCCGCATGCCTCCCGTGGCGTTCCCTAATCCTGGTCATTAAGCTGTGTCTACTCTTCTTTACACAATATATACAATGCTCGTGTATGAACTTAATGCTACTTTCGTGTATGAACTTAATGCCACTTTCGTGTATGATGAACTTAATGGTTCTTTACTACTTTCCTTTGGTGTGATTGCAAGGCCATTCTGATGCGCTATCCTTTTGTATTTTTGGGATGTAGTATATCACAAAACTTTATATGTCAAACACTAATATTGTACGGCACTTGCAAAACACTTATGCTGACATCACATATGCTTAATTCTTCCGAAGTCATCCTCTAGTAATTGCATATTTCAAATGATTTGCATTTCGTGTTGTTTCGTTCGATCTTCATTGCAACTGATCATAGTAATATATTGTCTTACTTGATCACTAATCTCAAATGTATATAGTTGATAACCACACAACAATTTAATGCCCATTCCAAAGTCCAATTTTAACCTAATACGAAGTTTCTAGAATGACTGATTCCAACAGTGTATACTAAACACCAAGTTTCACCGAATGACAGAACAGGATTCCTGGCATAGAAACAAACAGGCCCTAAAGGATGACTAAAGGGGTTTCACCGGTGAACCGTTTGTATCTAGCGTAACGTTTAGCACTTTCATCTATAAAAACTTAAATTGGCGCCACTTCTGCCATTAAGCAATACAAAAGTGATTTATACATTATATACCCTTTATTAAACAGATGACATCCTCTGGAAGGGTCCTAAATGGGAAAATATATATAACCACACAACATTATGTAGAAATCAACTACTTTTATATACACCCTCTTGAGTCTTGACTATGAATTGCAACTAATTTGTATACTATGAACTGCAAGCATTGAAATAATATGCATGCTTATATTTATTTTTTTAAAGTTGAGAAAATTCATGCTTTAATAGAGATAGGTGTGAGTGTGTCTAGCAACCACGTTGCATTAAATGCGCCGCCTGCAAGCTAGTTGTTCGAAAAAGCGAGATGAAGAACAAAAACGTACTACGACAAATAGCTGTAAATACTGTAACTGCATGCACCAGTACCGGGGCTGGAAGCTTGTCGAAGAAGGCAGGCCTTTAACTTAATTGCATTTACCGAGGCGGGAAGCTTGTTGCAATTGCCCACTGTCGTACTTCTTTTTCATTGGCTCTACTTGTTTTTTCCTTTTAGGCGGGTGTTTAGTATTATTATTGTTGGTTTTAGGCGGGTTTTAGGCGGGGGTCGCGGACGACCATGGTATGGTCGGGGCCGACATAGATCACCTTGGAGGGGGCTCTCTGGAGTAGGTCGGGGACGACCACGGCTAGGTCGGGGCTGACCCTTCAAGGCAGGAATCCGAGCTTGCTGAGGTCGAGGCCGAGCTCACCTGAGTGGAGACGCTAATTCATATTGAGACGTCTGAAGAGCCTTGTGATCGGGAGACTCGGGCCACTAAGAGCATCAACAACGGTGGGGAACTCCCCCACCCAAATGCATTCTCTCTCCTCAAATGGGTAAGCCCACCATTGTAGAATGGTGCCCAAAAATTGGAGGCCCCCAGGTTTTAGAAAACCCTCCTAAAAATTTTTGTGGCCCCCACTATTCTTACTACTTACACGTGAGATGCAATTTGTAAAGCTTTGTCTCTATCATTTATGATGTGGTCCAATAGAATGTTGCCACATGGAAAAATTATGTGTGTTTTATTTTTTCTATTACATTTCTTACTTGCATTGTAACGGTTAGTTTTTTGATTTTTGAAAGATACTAATTTTAAAATATAGAACAAATTACACCAACGGTCATAAAAAATTCATTATTCTTAAAGCAATTTATTGAGAAAAGGAATGAGGTTTGGGATAACCAAATTCATTATTCTTTGCAAAAAGACTTAGTTCAACATATTTGGGCTAATTGTCGAGGGTGGGATGAGTAATGTAACAATAATTTTGTGTAAGTTGTTGTTTTTTTAATGTAACTGTCATTATGGTATGTAATATAATTTTTGTCATTATCAAATATTATAAATGATGAAACTATTATAATATATTAATTGTCAAATTAATTTATTAAAATTTTGTATTAGGTAAATTTTATTTGTATATCAATTAATAAAAGAAGAGGATATAAAAAAATATACTTAAAATAGAGACATAAAACGAAATGCATACTCTAGTAATGAAATGCACGTTATGGGTTTTATATATAGCTCTAAAACATATACAAACACCTGAACTTGTGCGTTTTAGTCATTTGGACGCCCGACCTTTGAATCGGACCTATTGGACACTTGAACTTAACAATCCTTATTCAATAGACACCTTATATCTTACGTGGCATTTGTGTGTAGTTCACTCTCCCTTTAAGCGAGTGAGCACTGGTGATGTGGCAATTAAATAACAAAAATAAATAAATTCTTTTTTACTTTTTTTTCTTCTTCACCATGGAAGCATGATTTGCTTATTCTCTTCTTCAGCATGAAAGAATTCTTTCCCCGGAATCCCCGGGGTGCACTGCTGATTTGCTTCTACCCATTTCAATACATTCAAAAAATTGAACCTCAATTACTGCTTTAATTATCATAAATTTATCCCAATTTCACCAAAATACAAATTCAAGCTAAATTAGCAATAAAAAAAATTGAATTTTCCAAAAAAATTGACAAAGGAGGAGTAGAAGCCAGATCTGCAGATTGATGTGGTCGCCGGAGTAGTAGTGAGGCGGAAGATGGTTCGTCGGTTTGGTGGTGACAACGTAGGCTGAATTTCGTCCGGATCTGCTTGTGCCCGAACGACAGGGTCGAGTCGCCGGCGCCGCCAAGGCAGAAGAGTACCTGTGGCGGGATGGGGGATGGGTAGAAGGACGAGATCGGCGACAGGGAGCGGGAATCGGAGATTTGGTTGGGATACGGGGGAGGCGGGGCTGGTGGCGGTGGTGCGGAGTGTATTAGGTGAAATAAGGCGGCGGCGGTGGTGGTAAGGCGGCGAGGGGCTCACGGCGGTGGAAGTTTCGGTGGCAGCCGTAGGAGAGGTCGGAGGAGGAGGAGGGCCTGGCCACCGCGGGCGGCGACATGGTTCTTCATGCACTCCTTGTAGGCGGCGGACGACGACGGGGAAGGCGGCGACGGAAGGCGGTGCGTGGTGGCGACGGGAGGCGGCGCTTGGTGGCGCCGTTCATGGGCTGGATCTCTGCGTGGGTTTTGAAGGGAGGAGATCAGGTGCGTTCAGGGTTAGGTTTTGAGGCAAAAGGGAAAAGGTTACAAAGGAAGAGGAGCTTATTTCTAAAATTTACAATTAAAATTAAATTGTCGATGTGTCATAGTAGGTGTCATCCACCTGGCGCGAGTGTACTAAACGCTCTAGAGTCAGATTATTAGAGGTGTTTAATCAATAGGAATTGTCAAGTTAAAGTGTCTAATAGGTTCACTTTAAAGATCAGGTGTTCAAGTGACTAAAACGTACAAGTTGAGGTGTCTGTATATGTTTTAGGCCTTTATATATAGGATGCACATGATTTTGGGACCTACAACAATCAATATTTAAATGGAGTTGGGCAGCCCACCATTGTGGGAACTCTAAAATAAATTGGAGAGGGTAATAGTGAAATATGTATTGGAGGAAGTAAAAATGATGTGGAGAAAGGAGAGAAGGAGAGAGAACTTTTGGGCTTCCCCACCGTTGCTGATGCTCTAAGAATTGAGTGGCTTGTGCGATGCTTTTGGCTCGACTCCTTGTAACAATCTAGCAATAACAAAACCATACGAACATATAAATAAACTAACAACTGTGACATATTAGTATTCCGGCAAATTACGGTTGGAAACTAGCCATTACAATATTACATATACATTATAGCCATTGGAAAGAATTTCATGAAACACGGACCGACCGTGCGCACACCGGTCTGGATCCATGCCATTACATTTACATTGTATAGTAGCCGTTGGAAAGATTTTGAATCAGTACGTAGTAGTAATATTTTTGATAAATAAACAGATGTAAATTAAATAACAGAGGTCGGTAAACAGATGTAATTATGGAGTATTATTTAAGTCCCTAGACTGATTATAATTATTTGTTTCTTTTATTACGGTGAGTTCCTAGGTCTGCTTTATATTTGCTAGGAGCCAAGTCATTTAATGGGGTTGTTCTGCTAGAGTCTTCTGTAATTATAAATTAAGGCTCTTGCCTATCAATAATACTCATGTTCTTCCTCATTCTCTCTCGGAGTCTCGGATCCCTTTCAAGTTCCGTCGGCTTTTGATGTATCGCAACATTCTTATATCGTGTTTTAATTCTTTAACGTATAAAGAATGGTTACTTTAAACAACTATTATGTCTTCGTTGTTTTATAGTATTAATTTTAAACATATCAGCAAATTGAATATATCTAATAGGTGTGTTTTTAAATGGGTTTTCGCAGTTTGTTACATATAAATGAATTAACAAATTAACAAACACCCAATTTCAAACTCAAGCTTAGCTTTTTTTGTCCACACGAAATATTGACTTTACTTTTCAATTTTGTTTTGCTTTTTGATACGTAACGAATTGGATTTATACGTTACAAACTCAGTCAAGGAACACATACGCGAGTAACGTAACAAACTCAAACAGATTTAACAAATGTGATGGCTAACTCAATCTTATCTATATTAGACATAGGTAACAAACATGTATACAAATAATGAAGCTAATGCTTGTGTACGTAACAAACATACAAAGGAGCCGTAAAAAAGATATTGGTAACAAATACGCAGTATATATACATAGTACGAACAGTACGTAACTCAATCTTATCTACATTCGTTCGACCAAAATTAAAGATATAAATTAGTTTGCATCGCCTAATGTGGTTCAATTATGCCAAATATAGCATATTTGCTCTCCCACCATATGCTAGTATAACACAACTCCCCAAAACCAATTGCACTCATTTCATTAGTGAGTTCAATATCACAGTAAATGTGCTGTTAATTGAACCTTATATGCAATTGAAGAGCCAGAAAATGTGCTGTTAATTGAACCAGATGTATAAGCCAGAAAATGTGCTGTTAATTGAACCATAGTTATCTTCCTTGACCACCTCTTGACCATCTCCCACCGTAAGCTATTATGCCAAATATAGCATATTTGCTCTCCCACCATATGCTAGTATAGCACAACTCCCAAAATTTTTTTACAGATTGTGAACAGTGGTATGCCATATATACCAACTAGTTGAAGACCCGTACCATGTACGGATATTGGTCATTTTTTCCGTTAATTTGTGTACTACTATAACATATACTATATATTAACTCTTATATATAAATACAGTAGATTAAAATGGGAATTGAAAAACATACATATTTTAATATATACCTTATAGGGTATGGTGGATGAAAAACACAAGTATGAAGTGCACACTTTTGAAAAACACGAAAAGGACCAGGACCGGGACGAGAGGGCTATGAATCTGCTCAGTGATGTCAGGGATACACCCGGCGCTGGCATCATGGAATGCCGCCTCCACTTCGTCCGGTTCTTGTACTACAACCCGCCTGCCCCTATAGTCGTCGCACTGTTAAAACCACGAAAATGGTCTACGCACCCCGAACCAGGACAGAGACGGTGCCGTGTGAGGAACCCGTTTTGTGGCTGGAATTATCGGATCCGCGACGCGTTCGATGATGCACAATCTTGCTGGCTATCCTGACAGGTACGCGAAGGCAAGTTATTCTGTTCCCTGTTCAACCGACCAAGATGGGGGATGTTTCCTTAATAAACGTCTGGTTTTGTGTTATTTTGTTGTGTTTTCTGTCGTGTGTCATGTGAAGGATGAACTAACCATTAGTGGGATAGCTGTCGTGGATTCAGAACTTTGATCCTGAGTAACCCTCATTGCACGTTATAAACTGGATAGTTACTTAACCGTGCATTGCATTTCTAACAGTAACACGGTGAATAATATGCATTTCTAACTGGAGTGGATAGTTGCTTATTACAAAAAAAATTGAGGAAAAAATATATCTCGGTAATTAATGCAAGAATAATACGGAGTATGTTTCACATTTCAATTGGTTTGCAGTCTCGCTCCTATATCTTATTCCGGCTTGCAATAGTCTCTCTCCCTTCCCTGCCACGGTGCCACCTTCGTTCTTTCAATTAATCAAATTTCTTTGTTAATGCAAGAATAATATAAAAGGAAGATTATGGATCCTTTGTCGATTACCCCTAATTAATAAACATTATGCCGACTGTATGGTGATGTAATATCATTATATTATAACCCACTGTTGTTTATACATAAAATATATCTTCTTCTGTTTAATCTTCATGTAATATTGTGTAACTTTAGCATTGACCCTCGACCCTTATCTCCCGACGGTTTGTATGAAATTCCATTTATACTTGCGTTGATGTTTTCTTATTTGGTGGAATTAAAACGGAGTAATTTGTAATCTTGATGTATGCCTACAAAAGACCAAGCAAAACCATTTATACACGCCTATATATGTATGCATCTTCAAATTGCATCTTCCAATCACAAACCAAGCAAATGCATTCTTGCTTACACAGACTAAGCAAATTGCCAAACGCAAATTTTTTTTTCTGCAGATGACAGTTTACACAGACCAAACGAAATAGCATCAAAATTGATCATACTACATTCACCATTGCAAATGACAGTTACACAGACCTAGCAAAATGCCAAAGTTCACCATTGCTTTCACAGACCAAACAAAATAGCATAGCGTACTACATCCAAACAGTAAATTACAGTTTCCACACTAGATTGCCAACTTCAACATTGCCACATTAATACACATGAAAATAAACATGACTACAGCCATCATAATAACACGACTTTGGTCATACTGCTTCAA
The DNA here is from genome assembly GCA_963924305.1 of Polygonum maritimum. Taxonomy (NCBI): domain Eukaryota; kingdom Viridiplantae; phylum Streptophyta; class Magnoliopsida; order Caryophyllales; family Polygonaceae; genus Polygonum; species Polygonum maritimum. The sequence continues at coordinate 24,925,993 of OZ002735.1, forward strand.
TCCACTAATCATAGCATCAGAATTAGTGTGCTTCTCAGCCTCAAGCCTCTCCAACAATGTCTTCTGCACAACAAGCTCTTCTCTCATCCTTTTTGTCTCCATTTTCTGACTCGTACAGCAATCCCACAATTGGCTTGTCTCTCCTTCTAGCTTGTCTTTCTCCTTCACCAATTTGTTGATCACATGTATAGCTCTCCCAGAATACTCTTCATCTCTCCACACAAAGAAGTTACATTTCCTTGGGGATCCATAGTGAGGACAACCATAAAACCTCCTACCATAATTCCTCTCCGTATCTGCCACGGATTCCTTTGCTTGTAGACCACAGTGACACACCATTTGTTCTGCACTTGCGGATGCTACACTTGAGCTTGACATTGCTAACCTGAAATAAGTGTATAATTTCACTGCTGTGATCAAATAGCTTCAACCCTTATTTCCACTTACATTGCCGATGCTACATTGCTAACCTGACATTGCTAGCCTTAATTAATTTGCATTAGACAACCCCAATTGACAACCTATCTGCACAGTGCAAAGCTCCACTTTCGAGCTTACTCACTTTCATTCCAGCGGTTTCAATCCAAGCCCTAATCAACGCAAATTCTACCCCTAGACCAATGAACAATATCCACCGCATTAAATCGAAGCCCTAATCAAAAACGAAAAAGGTAGGGTTTAGGATTTTACTTACAGGTGAGCAGTCCTCGCCCCTCCTAGCTCAAGGGCTCTCGAGCTTGCTTTACGAAGGGGATGACCAAGACGAGGGTTTCACTCGGGGTTTTTGTGGGTAATTTTTGGGGAATTTGAATTCGACTTTTTGGGAGAGAAAAGAAAAGCCAGAAAAAAAAGTCAAAAAAAAAGTCGATTTCAAATGCGGAGTCTTATTGCGTACGCTACCGCCCAAAACAAAAACAAACTTGGTCACGATGATGTGGAGAGATTTATTAGGCGGGAGAAATAAGCGAGAAATAAAATCTGACAAAATCAGATTTCTGCGGAGAGATGTGGAAGAAAAATTTATACTGCAAGAGAGACAACAGGAGAGAAGAGATAATGTTTCTCTGAATTATCTGACACAATTATGTTTTACTTTTTTATTAAATGTTAATAGTAAGAAATGTTTCCACCCTTCTTTGTTGTGATGCTCTTATTGCACGCGTTCCCGGAGGTTAAAAAAAAGGAGGAAAGCCTAACTTTCGCCCTAAGGTCAATAAATTACAGTGTTTTGAACGTCCCAAGTCAGAGTTCACAGTTCACAACTCTTCCGTCTCCCGAGCAGAACTCCCCATCAAGCCAGATCCCCCGAAATTTACATGGACTGCAGTAATGGATCGGATGGACCAACAAATGCCGAGTCTGAACTCCGCAATCTGCTGGCCAGGGTTGCTTTGTCCGAGATGGCGGACCTTTACAGGCTCTCGCTCCGGGAGGAGGGGAGGCTCAACAGCAGGATACGTGAGTGCAAAGTGGGGATTAATAGAGCAAGCCGACAACTCACCGAGCTCCAGGACGATGAAGCCGCCCTCAGAGACCATTACGAGAGCTGTGGCAGATTCCAGATGCTTATGGAGGTGTGTTATCCACAACTAGGTGATGCGCCGTTGGGATTACAAGGCTTACCAGTCACCGATCCAGGTATTGATTCGCAAATGCTTTAGATTAATGGAACGTCGTGGGGGGCTCGCAAATTGTTTGATAATTAATATAATGTCCACTGTCAGCGTTTGATAATTAATATAATGTCCACTGTCAGCGTTAATATAGATTCGCTAATTTCATCAACTGTGATAAAACTGCAGCAGCAGACGTCCTCCCATTCTATAAGATGAATTTGACTACCTCTGGCGGGGATGATTTCGGAAATCAGGAAGAAACCCTGACTACAGGCGAATTGGATGGACGTATCCGTCGCCTGGAGTTTCTTCTCAAGGGGGTTTATTGTGAGACAGATCAGCGTACGACCCACGACCAGATTCGCAGTGATTACTTAACAAGCGTTCAGAGGCGTTTGACTTTGCGGACCTAGTTGGGCCGTATAGAGTCATCCCTTGACAAGATTCAGCTAGCCTTGGCGGCCACCCAGATTGCGCATGGACAACTCAGGGACTACTACATACGCTGCGGTCGGATCGAGGTGATGAAGGAGTTCGGGGTGAATGTTTGGATGGCGGCAAAAGACAGACTGGTGGCTGACTACCCGGAACCGCCTAGCCTGCGTCCTGTGGCAGGGTAATCCAGGTAATCTATATGTCCTTATGAAAACAAATGCTCGTGCAAGAACTTTCAGCCACATCTTCACATGCTAGCTACGTTGAATTAAGATTGTGGTTTCTTTTGTTGCTAGTAATAAGAAGTTTTTATCGTGTATGCTAATATGATACTCCGTATTCCGTTCCACTAAGTCTTCATGTACGGTCGGTCTAAGATGTGGAAAGTAACCAATGTCTCTTCAACTGGATACAGCCCGAAAATGCAATTTCTTGTACAAGGTATCAATATATTTTTGGCAAAACTGCTTGAAACCGGAGTTTAAATGCAGAGATTAGGGATTTTTTCCGTTTCACACTCCATTAGATTGTACATCTTTGTTAATGCAAAAACTTCACCTTCAAATAATGCTACCCCTTCAAGTTTGTAAAACCGTGCAACCCATGATGGGGTGTGCTTTTCACGGGTAGGTGATTACTGTGCATTTGAACTAGGGTACCACCAACGGCAGGAGGGACAATGGGCATTTTAATCTACAATTTTTCTAATAAGCAGCTAATAATGGAAATATTTGGTAAATCTAAACCTTTTTGTTTTTAAATTTTTTTGTGACGGGTTTATTCTTTCCTTTTTAGGGTTTTAGTTTCTTGTTTTGGTATGATTATCATGTGCCCTTAGGGCACACAATAGAAAAACCGTTTAATCTAATATGGCGAAACTCTAGCAATTCCTTACTAAATGAGAAAAAAGGAAAAGGAAACAAAAAAGAGAAAAAGAGAAATTTGTCTGGTTTGTTTTATGACACATCCAAATTTATCTTTTTTTAATTTGTTAAGAAAATTTTCCAATTCTCCATTGTGGATTTGTGGATGCATCGCTAAGCGTGGAGGGTGTAGGGTTTAGCTATATTTATATCCTACTACGGAGTATAAAAAGTTGACATACATGTTCGAAAATAATACTATGGAGGAACAATAAGTGATTAGAGCATCTCCAACAGATGCTCCATTTTCTTGGAAACTACAAATTTGGAGATTTATGGGTGTTTTTTAGCCCCAACAGATTCTCCAAATGCTTCTCCTAAATGGAGAAAATCTCCAAAGTTAGAGTGACATTCTCCGAATTTAGGGATCTTTCCAAGTTTCTCCAAATCAATTCATTGGCTATATTTTTATTTATTTTTTCTTTTGAAATAAATCTAGGCTTTTGATTGGAGGATATAAATGTAGTATTCTCCATAATAGGGAAATTGTTGGAGTTTGATCACAAATTTTTTGAAGAATATGTCTCTTGTTTCCCCATTTTGGAGAAAAATTTGGAGAAACTCTTGGGGTTGCTCTTACACGTTCATTAGTCATGCTATATATATCACCCCAACAAGTAAAACTGGAGAAATAACTACTCCCTCCGATTTAGTAACACAGATGACGGTTTTTAGAGCCGTACAAGTGACGTTTAAGGAGCATCCGCAATGGTTAAATTGTGGAAGATTTTTTTACTGGTAAAGAAAAAAGAAAAAGGAAAAAGGTCAGAATTTTGTCAGGAGAAATTCCTCAAAAGTCAAAATATTTTCCATCGCATAGCATCGAATCTACCGATGCTCTTGTCGAAAAATGATTCCAAAAAGTTTGTTGGTTAATAATGTGATGGTTCGAATCGTTGGTGATGATTTTCACACTTGTGATTATTCTTGGTTGAAAATTGATATTTTTGAGATTATTTTGAGTCATTTTTCCCTAAAATTTCTGTGACTGATAACAATTATACCATTATTGGTATCATAACAAGCTTGTAAATTTTACTCAAAAAACAAAAACAAGCTTGTAAATTTGAGCCTATATTGAATATAATTCGATTAAGTTTTATTTTAATACATACGCATTAATTAAGTATGTAGCAAAAACATATACTATTCCTACATTATCTGTTTATATGTACCGTATGTAAATACTGGGTATGGTGGGAGGAAATTAAAACACAAGCCATACATTGCTGCCAAAGTAAAGCCAATTAGACATATATATATACACACACTCCGTATTAGGTATATATATATATATATACACACACACTCCGTATTAGGTATAATTATCCCATAACAATTATTCTTTGTTATCCAATTGTATTTTTTTTTCCTTTTTCGAATGGCGGGAGGCTTACCCTTATAAAGCATGCTTTCGACCCTTCTGCTATCTCGTCCCGATGGCATGTAAAAATGAACTGATCTGTCTTCTCTCTGTATTCTCTTTTATTTCATGAAATTGTTATACGTTTGTTAGTTACGGGCTAATTATCTTTGTTATACCTAATGTATATTTCAGGACATGGTAGTTACGTACGGGCTAATTATCCGTGAACAATTATAATTTGTTATACATTTGTTTGGTTATAATCCAATCATGATGCCCTATGCTAATATAATACATTTATCGCCCGAACATTTGTCACATACGGAGTAGATCAGAAGTCTAGTACCAACAAACGTATTAGCACTTAACAAATGTTATTTAAATTTGAACCTTTTGTTCACTTTTATATTTTTATAATTTTCAACTAATATAATATTGTCATTTGTTAAATGTTAATTGGAAGTACGGAGTTCATAACTTATTCGTCCATAGTCAATATATACTTGGTTTGATGTTTATAGCGGTATGATTTTTATCATTAAATAGTATATACTCCGTTGATAGCAGCATAAAAATACAGCAGAACTATATTACTAAACCAAATCAAAGTGGCCGAGGGTGATGATGGACTGCATTACTGTGTACGTACTTATTACAGTACAATAAATTAAAGAAAACAAAATACTTGTAAATTACCCATATCAAATGCACTGCAACCTGCAGAAGTCGATTTGACGTCGGCCGTCATTTGATACAATAGGGGGAGACCGGCAGAGAGAGAGAAATCAACCGTGAAGTAGCATTAATCGCTTCCACAGTGGAGGAAGCTCAAAGGTTTCTGACCAAAATATGAAAATACTATATTCAATGAAACAGAGATTTGTCAGGCTTTGTGGAGAAATTTGGAAAAAAAATTCAACTCCGAGAGTAAATTATGATTAATAAGAAATACGGAGTACATTACAAAAGCCTGAATGTATTTACGACTAGGGGTTTCACCGTTGAAAATCTTGTTGTTACAGATTGTATACAGTCGCATTTTTTTTCTACAGTTTCTCTCTAGTCGCATACCAAGTCGTGTTTGCACATTCATCTCCAAAAACGCTTTGCACTTTCATCTACAAAAAACTTCAATTGGCGCAACTTCTAGTAGTCGTATTTGTTCGTATGATCTTGACTATGAATTGCTGCGAACTCTTAAAGAATGCATGCATGAAGTGATAGGTGGCAGGTGTCAAATCACGGTGCATTTATTTAAATCCCTTTTGCAAATTCTCCGTCTTAAGAAAACTAAAAAGTTGCATAGCACAGTCACAATGTATGCTTTGCACGGCATCCTGCACAAGTCGATTTGACATCGACCTTCACCTACTTCGCCTAGGCCATGCATTTGGTCCAATTAGCCAAATTTTAACTCCAACGTTTGTACGTAGCATCGAAAGGGATGAAACTTATTGAAACCAAGTTCATAAGGAACTTATTTGTATTTATCAAATATAAGAAACTTTGACCCCATAAATACAAAGTGTAACTTTGTTATACTAGTCAAGTAACAAAAAAACAAATAACATCAAATGGGGAGTTTGGTCACACACTTTCGGCTACGTACAAACAAACAATCCAAATACAATGTACTCCAGTATTATCTTCTTTTCCTTAATAAAATAGAAGGAACATATCAAGCTATTAATAAGGCCGCACTTCTTTTTGATTATTGTTGCAGTTGCCCACGGTCGTACTTACCTAATTGCATTTTCCCGGGCGGGAAGCTTGTAGAAGAAGGGAGGCCTTATTTCAGACCACAAGAGAATCGAGGACTAATTTCCGGCCAAATTCCCCATCGAGGGCTAAATTCATTGTCATTCTGTTGTCAGAACAAACTCTAACCACCCGGACGACGATGGGTCACGACGGAGCAGTGCGCCCAGTGAGGTGTGTAATCGGTATGTTGCCAGACGAGCTCATCATCGAGATCGTTTCGAGGGTGGCATCTTGGTCTCTGAAAGATCTGTTCCGCTGCAGGCAGAGGTAAATCCAAGAGCCTTATAATTTATTGGTTTTATCTACTGGAATGTACTGGGTTCATACAACACAAATCCCCCTTGTAGTTGCAAGGTCTTCAACCGATGCGGGCAGGACTCTCTGTTATTCCATTAGTCTTCAACACAGGAAATCTACGCACGATGGTTCCGACAAGAAGAGCACCGGGAAGCCGCGTATGCATTCCTCCGACTGTGTGCGGAAAGAGGGAACCCTGGTGCTTTATACGGCCAAGGCTTGGTAAGTTGATTCGTATGTGCACTTGATTGGCTTGAAATGTTATGGAACATTTGCTTACCCAGGAAAGGTGCGCCCAATTTCGATCACAGCTCAGGTATTTCGGGGTCATAGATGAACCCTACGGTCTAGAGTGCCTGGAGAGATCGGCTGCGCTAGGGCACACCCCAGCTGCTTATGTGCTTGCCGGGTTGCTGCTCTGCTCCCAGGAACCGGACCAGGATGTGAGGGCTGCGAATCTGATACGTGACGTCAGGGATTCATCCGGCGATGGCATCATGGAATGCCGTATCGAACTCGTCCGGTTCTTATACTACAACCCACCTGCCCGTATAGTCGTTGCACGGTTAGAACCACCACAATGGATTATGCACCACGTACATGGACTTATTAAACGGAGACAGAGACATTTCCGTGTTCGGACCCCATACATGGGCTATGTTTTTAAGGCGAGTGACGGGCTCGATGCAGGATCTTGCACCCTATGTAGTCTCGAATTCGAAGGCAGGTTATTCTGTTCCCTGTTCCGCCGAATGAGAAATCCTCGCGTGCCTATATCTTCTTCCATCCCTCTATTGTCTATCTCCCTTGTCCGACATCTTCGTTCTGCCAATTAATCAAATTTTGGCGATATGAATCCTTTGTTTACCCTTAATTAATAGACATTGTGCCGACTGTTTTTTTTGGTTGAGAGACATTTTGCCGACTGTATATATGATGATGTAATATCGTGTTATGTTATAACCCACTATTGTTTATACATGCAATGCTATGATAATGTAAAGCTGGTTATTTACAGAAATACCCTCCTCTTTGCATCCCTCTTTCAACACAGCTCAAGAACGACGAACGGCGAACGACGAAGCAGCAGCCACCGAGCTCCAATTCGGTGCTCTCCAGATGCCTCTTCCTCCAACTCCGATCCACGCGCACCGACACAAGCCACCAACTAGCCGCCGGCCCACCTCCTCCAAGTATAAACCCTAAGTTCGAATTGATTTTCAAATTTGAGAACGGCGAACTCCACGTTCTGACAAATCATCCATTATACTTTAGACGAGAGAAGGTGTTTACTTATTTAAATAGGAAAGAGAAACGACAAAGATATGTTGACATACTTTAGACGAGCGAAGATCATGTAAATACAGTATAAAATAAAACTAACACCAGAGTAAAGGCATGCTGACTTGACTTGCAAGTTATTAGCCGGTACTTACGGCATGCGCTTGTGGAAATTAATGTGCCCAATTTTTGGATGCCCCCCGGGTTTTAGAGCACCACCCAAATTGAAATAGCTTTCATCACATGACATGTGCCATGTAATGTTTGATATCTATACAATGACTACTGTAACATGTAAGGACTTCGACCGAAAATATAATATAAAACGTAATGATTTTATTTATTTATTATGGATCTAATTCCCGACTTTTAGAAATAAATAAAGATTGTAGATGTCATAAATAAAGATTGTCGATGTCATAATATATATGGAGTACGTGATTCAATTGTCCCTCATTTCAAAATATATTTTCGAAATTACTAATTGTGACAGGTGTGATGAATAATGTCATCACTATAGTTTACAACGTAATTATTTATATCATATAATGTAATTTTGTAAAATAACTTTTTGATATTATCAAATACGGAGTATTATAAATAATTGAAACTATTATATTATATTGACTATAAATTTAGCAAATGTTTTCCTAAGTATATTATATTTACATATCAATTAATAAAAGAAAACATAGCATTTAAATATAGTTAAAGTAGACACATGCATATAATGAATTGCACACTATTTATATATGAATTGCACACTATTTAATGCACGTGATTGAGATGTACATGACTTAACACCTCGTTGCCAACTTGTTGATCGTTATTTTAGAGTCTGCATCTATCTACCTTAATGAATAAACATTTACGAGCTCCACTTCAACCTGTATTGCTTGGTTCATTTCGTGAAGTAACGTAATGTAGATCTCCGTCCAATGCTTAAAAAGAAGCGTATTTATGCAGTTACACCGATTGTAATATTGTACTACCAAATTGTGAAACCAAATTTACCGTGTTTTTTATACACGTCATCCTTGATGGCATGTACACAGTGTATTCAATACGGAACACTGTAGTAGTATTTTTCAGCATACCCCATAAAGGTAATGTTAGGTACACGACTGTACGAAATATTGTAAAAGTGGAGCCTTTCACTGAACCCATTACGCCGGCCCTAGATCGAGGGAGAAAGTAGAGGGGTCAAATTCCCCATTACCAGGCTTCATTGTTATTCTGTTATCAAAAAAAACTCCTATCGATGCAGAAGGACGGACCATTTGACCCAATGAGGTGTGTGATCGGTATGTTGCCAGATGAGCTCAACATCGAGATCGTATCGAGGGTGGCATCTAGTTCTCTAAAAGATTTGTTCCGCTGCAGGCAGAGGTAAACCCAATAGCCTTAAATTTGATTGGTTTTACCTACTGCAATGTACTCGGTTCGTACAACACAGATCGCTCTTGTAGTTGCAAGGTCTTCGACCGATGCGGGCAGGACTCACTCGTTCTCCGGCAGGCGCCAACACAAGAGATCCACAGGCGACGGTTCAGACAAGAGGAGCACCGGAAAGCCGCGTATGCATTCCTCCGACTGTGTGCGGAAAGCGGGAACAGTGTTGCTTTATACGGCCAAGGCTTGGTAAGTTGATTCTTATGTTCACTTGATTGGCATGAGATATTATGGAATATTTTCTTACCCAGGAAGGTTGCGACTAATTGCGAACACAGCTTCAGTATTTCGGATCCATAGATGAACCCTACGGTCTAGAGTGCCTAGAGAGATCGGCTTCGCTAGGGCACAATCCAGCTGCCTATGTGCTTGCCGTGGTGCTGCTCTGCTCCCGAGAATAGGACCATGAGGAGAGGGGTATGAATCTGCTCCGTGCCGTCAGGGATTCACCCGGCGCTGGTATCATGGAATGCCGTATCGACTTCGTCCGGTTCTTATACAACACGCCGCCCTGCGACACTAAACTCACTAAACTCGTCGCACGGTTCAAACCACCAAAATGGTCTACGGACCACGAACCAGGACGGTGTCTGTGCCGTGCGAGGAACCCGTTCAGTAGATGCGACGACGTCGATGCAGGAGCGTGCTTGCTCGGTAGTTGTGAATTCGAAGCCATGTTTTTCTGTTCCCTGTTCTACCTAATAAGATGGAGGTGGTATTGAAATAAACGTATCGTTTTGTGTTGTTATATTGCTCGGTAGTTGTGAAATAAACTTTCATCCTGTCCCTCGTTGCACGTTCCATTTTGGATATATTCGATTGTTCCTTAACCGTGCATTGCACTACTAGTAGTAACATGATATACGCGGATTGCCTTTGCGTTTGGTCAGAATTTACATGTGACGAAGAGATCAACCGTGGTTAATTGAACAGGTACAACAAAACCAAGCAAATAATATATGTGTGATAATTTACATGGAATGTGTGAGATTTACGGTCTACGTTGAGAAGAAACAAAACCAAGCAAATAACTCCTTGATGCAATCAAAGTGCTCACAATAATTCAGAAATGGTCGAGCATTTAGAATTTGTTTGACTTTTGTTCAATGTTAATTAAAAGTACGGACGTATTAACTGTCTCGTCCCCTTTGAAGACTTGGTTTGATTTTTTTGGTAGAAAGATTACTTAAGAAGAATTTATCAAGGCGACAATGAGGTGCTTTGCACTGACAGCTGCAGAAGTCGATTTGACATCGGCCGTAATAAGCTTGACAATTTGGGGAGATTTTAAAGGAAGGGAGGGGAGGGCAGGGACACTCCTCCGTTTGGCTGGTTTTAAAATAAAGAGAGAATCAGGCACATTTCAGTCGAACAGTGATGGAAAGAACTGTGTAAGGGAAGGGAAGGGAAGGTGAATCTTCTCAAATTGGTGGAATTTCGACAGAAAAGTTGTATTTAAACTATATGAAGGATGTAAAAAAAACCATCCTTTACTACTACGTATATTTTTTATTTCTATCACAAAATGAAATCTTAACCAAAAGACATAAATAAGAGTTTAAATAGTATCAAGGCAATGCAAAGTTTGTTACGAATGTAGATAAGATTTCGGATGAATCATTCCATTTATTGAGTCCCCCTTGTGGGGTTTCGTAATTCCATTTATTGAGTCCCTTTTTTTTGTGATTTGGCAAAATTTCAATAAATAAACTGGAAAATACAAAGAGTTTAGAAACGATTACAACAGATCTCAAAAGGGGGGAAACATGTCAATGGCTCGCCTATGTCAATGAAGTTGAGTCCCTTTTTTGCCCCTTTGGTCGCTAATGCCTGCTTGTGGAAGATTGCTACTGCTTGACGTACTAACCTAACCCTTGCCCTTCAGATCAAAAAAAAAAACCCTTGCCCTAAATTTTTTTTTTTAAAAAAACCTTGCCCTAAAAAAAAAACCCTTGATAAACCCTTGCTAATGCCTGCTTGACTAACCTAGCTTTTGTAATAAAACAACACTCCGTAATACATGTAAGAAACTTTAAGTCTTCAATTCATGGTTACTTTTCTAGACGAAGGACAAAAACAATTCATGGTCACTTCTCAAAAAAGTAGACCCAATGAAAGAGATATACGACAGTGGGCACCTGCAACAAGCTTCCCGCCTCGGTAAATGCAATTCAGTACGGCCTGTCTTCTTCTACAAGCTTCCCGCCCCGGTAAATCGTAAATGCAATGTGATTTGACACACTCGCACCTATCACTATAAAAGCATGCATTTTCTCAAGTACTGAAGTACTCCGTATTTGAAAAAAATAAAAGTATGCATTTTAAAGCTTCCAGTTCATAGTACACATTTGTTGCAATTCATAGTCAAGACTCAAGAGGGTGCATATAGATGTACTCCGTACATCCGTTCAACATAATGTCCTGTGGTTATATATATTTTCCCATTTATTACCCTTCTTGAAGATGACACCTGTTTAATAAAGGGTATTATGTAAAAATCTGCCTTTTGAAGGGGTTAATGGCGGAAGTGGTGCCACTTTTGTTGTAGCTTAATGCAAATAATTTGAAATATGCAATTACTTATAGATGACTTCATATAAATATATGTGAGGGCAAGCATAAGTGTTTTGCAAGTGCCGGACAATATGCCAGTTCGAAGCATGTCAACACTAGCCTCATGTATATGGAAAAGCTATTTCATATTTCACAATGACTTTGTATGTATATGAATACATAAAAATTATGTATGTGGATGAAATCGCTATTTCATATTTCGCGAGTACATAAAGGTTATGTACGTGTACGTATATAATGTACGCAATGAAAAAGAAATTCATATACGTAAAGTTATTTCTTTCTTTTGGTATACACAACTTTAATTTGGAGATATTTACTTATTTGATTTCCACGATATCTCAACGTGATTTTTATATACGTCAATTTTGATAAGGGATGAATCATAATTTTTTCATAATTTATACATTCATATTTCTCGGTAATTATTAAGCATTTTTATATTCAGCTTAGAATACGTGACATTAATGGCATGTTTTTATTCAGTGTTGATGAGGTGGCACAAATATTTACGGACAGAGATAGGTTCTGCTTTATACTATATTGTAGTCCATATGGCCATTTAAGTGCCTAACATGGATGCTTGTTTTTACGAAAAAACAAACGTAAAGAGATTACCCTTGCCAAATTTCACTTACCAATTAAAGCAATTTTGAAACCATGTGTAAAATCAATTATACATTTTGGATTTTTTTAATCATAAATCTAGGTTTCCTTTCCTCTAAACGTACTCATCCATGTTATCTTTATATATATCTCGTTTAAACCTTTAATTTTTTTGGTTGAAATATCTCGTTTAAACCTTTAATTATAACTAGTCCATAGTAGCATTACAACACATCAATCATAACCCTTGAGTCACCACAATTAAACTGCCTTTTACATTATTCTTGCATTAACAAAGAAGTTTGATTAATTGAAAGAACGAAGATGTCAGGGAAGGGAGAGGGACAATTGAAAGCCGGAATAAGATATAGGTACGAGACTACAAACCAATTAACAAGTGAATTCACTTAGTATGTTGCGTTATTTACCCAGATTTGGTTTTCCCTCACCATGTTACTGTTAGAAGTTCAATTCACGGTTAACAAAGACTATCCAATTTGGAACGTGCAATGAAGGTCATAATACGGAGTTTTGCACACACGACTGCTATGCCACTAATGTTTTGTTCATCCTTCACATGATCCACGCAACAGAGAGCACAACGAAATAACACAAAACCAGACGTTTAGTATTAAGGAAGCATCACCCATCTTTGTCGGTCGAACAAGGAACAGAATAACTTGGCTTCGCGTTCGAGACTGCATAGCCAGCACCATCGTGCATCATCGACCCCGTAAACAACCCAGTAAATCCATCCACATCTCGGGTTCGTCACACGGCACCGTCTCCGTCCTGGTTCGGGGTGCCTAGACCATATAGGTGGTTTGAACCGTGCGACGACTATAGGGTCAGGCGGGTTGTAATACAAGAACCGGACGACCTGGCTACGGCATTCGAAGATGCCAGCGCTGGCTGAATTCCAGAGGGGATGGAGCAGATTCATAACCCTCTCGACCAGCTGGTCCTGGTCCTGGTCCTGTTCTTGGGAGCAGAGCAGCACCACGGCAAGCACATAACGAGCTGGGTTGTGCCCCAGCGCAGCCGATCTCTCCAGGCACTCCAGACCGTAGGGTTCATCTGTGCCCCGAAATACTTGAGCTGTGATCGGAAAATACCTGTTTAAGCAATATTCCACCACATTTCAAGTGAACATACGAATCAACTTACCAAGCCTTGGCCGTATAAAGCACCAGGGTTCCCGCTATCCGCACACAGTCGGAGGAATGCATACGCGGCTTCCCGGTGCTCCTCCAGTTCGAACCGTCGCGTGTAGATGTCCTGTGTTGGCGCCTGCCGGAGAACCAGGGGGTCCTGCCCGCATCGGTTGAAGGGCTTGCAACTACAAAAGGGATCTGTGTGGTATGAACCGAGTACAGTCCGGCCAATAGGTGAAACCAAACAAATATAAGGCACTTGGGGGGTTTACCTCTGCCTGCAGTTGAACAGATCTCTCAGAGAACAAGATGCCACCCTCGAAGCGATGTCGATGATTACCTCGTCTGGCAAGATACCTATCTCACATCTCGCTGGCCGCACTGCTCTGCCGTTCCCCATCGTCGTCCAGGTGCTTGGAGCTTGTTTTGCCAACAGAATGACAAGGAAAAATTAGCCCTCCATTCTCTTTTGGTCTGAAATACGGCCTGGCTTCTTCTACAAGCTCCTCGCCCCGGTTACCATCTCCCACCGTATGGTATACTGGCCCAATACTCCAAATATAGCATATCACCTTCTCCCACTATGCTATATTACAATCTGTAAAAAAAATTTTACAGATTGTCTACAGTAAAATGCTAAATATACCGATTCCACTCCAATTGCTATATCTCTTTACCTTTTTTTATCTAATTCCTTTCCTACCCTTTTTACACAACTACATAAACACTCTATTCCATATGTACCCTTTTTAATTTTAGACACATTTTTAATTTGTCCTTTAATTTGACGTTAACAAATTTTGCTAATGATACAAATTATACCATTATAAAAATCATAACAAGCTTGTTAATTTGAGCCTACTATTCAATATAGTCGGATTAATTTTTAATTTAATGCATAAGCATTAGTTAAGGTTGCATGATAAATAACGTATATTATACATTATAAGATAGGACAATGGCCTCATCAAAACCTTGATGAAGACAAAGAGGATGATGAGATATGAGAATTATTCTTTGTGGGATTTTCAGAAGGAAAGATTAAAGGGTTTATAGAATATGGTGTGATGAAAATGGTGATGGTGGCTACCTTATATAGAGGTTTGAAAAAATAGCCGTTATAAAAAACCTGAAAAAATGCATTGCACACCTTTAAAATTAAAATCAATTATATTTATATTTTAATATATATCTTATAGGGTATGGTGGGAGGAAATTGAATACACAAGCGTACAGTGCACACATTTGCAATTAAAGCCAATTATATCTATATTTTAATATATACCTTATGTAATTATACCTTATGGTGGGAGAAAGAAAAATAATGCACTTATAAATTATTACTCCCTGACGTTAGAGGAATATGCACATAGATCAAGAAAAGAATTAACTTCCAACTCACCAATTATAGAATTATTCCAACACGGTCAAGGTACATGCATTTGGTCTACCTATATAAGGGAAAGGAAAGCCGAAAGGCCATTCAAAAAATACTACGCTGCTGGAGATAATAAATTCAGCCTTGTCATGCTCACCCAAAAAAAAAAAAGCATTGGGATAATGGAGTACTTGATCAGAAAGTGTATCAATTAACGTCACTTTTATATTGAACAAAGATTTAGACGACACTTAAACTGGATCGGAGGGAGTAGTACGCAATACAGTAATGAAGTACGGCCTAATAACCTTAAGTTTTTCCCTTTAATTTACATTATGTGGGAACGGAAAAGAATAAGGAGTACATTTTTTTTGGATTGTTTGTTTGTACGAAACCGAAAGTGTGTGGCCAAACTCCCCATTTGATGTACTTGTTTTTCCGTTCCGTGACCTTTTTTTTTCTTTTGGTTGAAGGAGAGGCGGCACTCTCCGTTCCGTGACTTATGACAAAATTACAAGCAGCAACCTTTTATTTATGGGGTCAAAGTTTCCTATACCGTATTTAATAACTCTAATACAAATAAATTTCGTATGATATTTTTTTGAATGAAGGGGTGATTCAAAAACTCTGAGTAAAAGCGATCACAAAAAATTGTAGGGAATTCCTAGTTCAAATTTGGGCTGGTTACAAAAGTTCTCTCCGGTCTCCTCCGAATTGCACCAAATGCATGCATGGCCTAGGCGGAGTAGGTGAAGGTCAATGTCAAATCGACTTCTGCAGGTTGGCGTGCAAAGCATACTTTGTGACAGTGGTTTGCAGGGGTTGCATTTAATGCAACGTGATTTGACACAACCACACCTGACACTATAATAAAACCATGCTTTTATAACGTTTGCAGTTGATACGAGTAGTATACATACTTGTTGCAACTCATAGTCAAGACTGAAGAGGGTGCATATCAAAGTATTTGACTTCAACATAACTCGTGTGGTTATATATCGTTCCCATTTATTACCCTTGCATAAGCTTTCATCTGTTTAATAAAGGGTATATACAAATCAACTCTTGTATTGGGTAATGGAAGAAGTGGCGCCAATATAAATTTGTACAGATGAAAAGTACAAAAAAGTTAGACTAGAGACAAACGGACAAAGGACAAACAGGCTAATGTATACAATATGTAAAAAAACGATTTTCCCCGATGAAACCCCTATATTGATTCCTAGTGGACACAGTGGTCAAATCCATTCAAGATTTCATAGTAATTAAAGAAAAGATAAATAATTACAATTAGGGGATATTATTCATAATTTCAAAGTAATCCCAAACTTGAAGGAGAAATTCTCCTGCAATTAAATCATCATCATCATAACTATATACTAATGCGGAGGTTATGTATAATATTTAGCCCAACAAGTGTCACCTCCTCGATTGACCGCATCATCCTTTTTTACTAAAACAATTCAGTTGGTATAATTGGTTGAAATTCCCACATTAGATAAATTCTTATCTATTGATTTCCATTCTGAAGATTTTCTTCAAACAAAATCCGTCCAAATCTATTCATAGAATAATATTAGGAGTAGTATGTAGATGATAATATTAAGGATAAGTATTCTAGTTAAAGTAAATTAAATATTAAGGAGGAGTACGTACGTGAATTTATGATACTGATAATTTCCTTATTTGTCTAGCAATCATCGTAACTATATAATTTTCAGTTTACCATCATACATTGATCTTCATTATAGTGGTTCAATTCGTGCCTTGCTTTTAAAATCGTACCTTGATTTGCAAAGGGTTTAACTTGTATATGATGTCTACATACTTATTTTTATTAACATTCATTTTAGTTTGTTACATAGGTGAAAATATAGCACTGTTACATTTTACTCATAAATTTTCTAGAAATCTTCTTATCTACGAATTTCTATTTTGTATTTTTCTAAAATAAACGTACTTAAATGCATATACATATTTTTTCTCGCCACTGGAGCGTATATTACCACTCGGCTGGGGTCGGTGAAATCCAATTGGTCCTCGGAATACATATGATATGTATTTGTAAGATAATCAGCCATTTCGTATGTCACTTGTGCCACATTTGTTAAATAATACTCCTTAGGATTTACATAGCTATTAGTGAAACTAGTAGAGGGTTACATTATTGGAATTGATTAGTGAAACTAGTCTATTGGTGTACGATTTATTACTCTGTATTCACAGCACACCGAAACACGGACTAATACCATGCATTGCACACAGTATACCGTGCAAGACAAATTTCCATTACTTGGGTGGCTGGCTAACATTATTTATATTTATTTATACTACGACTATATATAACTAGTAATAACCCGGGCCTTGATCGGGGACTTTTCAAATTAAATTTATAATATATTAAATTATGTATGATATAAGTATTAAATTATATATTATATATGTGATATCTATAGTGTAATGTCATATTTCTAACTTCAAAAATGTATATATTATATATGTGACCCTACCCAGCTAACATCTAGATTTCAATAGTCCAAACTTGTGCGCAATCTGAATTCAAATGAACAATCTACCGAGCCTTGACTATGAATGGATGTTCTCTCCATGTATAATATCTCAAACATGTATCTCATCCAAACAAAAAAAAACAACCCATGCATACATAAAACTGATGTCATCAATAGGTTTTTTTTCCGTATATAACAACTCAAATTTGTCCTCGATCCGAACTCAAAATGATCACCTACCTAGTTTCCACAGATTGCTACCGCGTACTACTATATTCATAATTTTCGGGCTGTACACAGTTGAAGAGATATTGGTTAATTTCCACATCTTAGGCAGGCGTCTTTTTTTCCCTCAGACCGGCCGGTTCAACTGAAATGATATCCACTCCACTCCAAATAAATACTCCGATATCTGCTGGGTTCATGGTAGAGGGAGTTTTGGGGGAGAAATTTTCGGGCGATTTGGGTGCGGTCGTAGGGCGAATTCAGGCTCGATTGTAGGCCGATTTCAGGCTCATTTCTAGGAGGCGAATACCCACGGAACAAGGTTATTTCGGTACAGGTGGTCGAAGGTGCGCGCGTTTCGTTTGATCCCTTTCCTGCACTTCAATTTTGCGCCCTTTCCTGCGTTTCGTTTGATTTGAGTTTTTTTCATGCAATTCCCAACAATTTGAGGTTGGAATCCTGTGCCATTGCTTGTTATGAATCAAAAGTTGGATTCGCTATTGTCCAGGGATGTCTTCCAGCTATAGCTATGTGGCCAGCACCGGTCTTTACTGTTATTGTCACTTGGTTGCCAGAGTTGTGACTGCATACAATCCCGAAGACTATGGAAGAAGGTACGTTAACTGTCCAAGATTTGAACCATCTGTGTGCAGTGGGTGTGGTTATTTTGCATGGCTGGATATCCCATACGAGCCCAGGGCAACAACCATTATAAAAAGCCTTGTGTACCTAAAAGACTAGTGGGCAAGCAGATGTCAGGAGCTCCATTCACAGATTGCAGCTAAGGATGAAGAAATTGACAGATTGAAATCTCATTGAAGGTTTAATAATGTGCTCATCTTTGGGTGTGGCTGTTGCATATGTCTTGTTGTATTAGTCGATGTTATGATGAAAAACACTTATGTGTAAGGTGATGTTATATTTTCCAAAAACAACCTTTTGTGCATAATTCACGGCTAAGTGAAATTATCTGTAATCTGTTTGGGTATGCTAACACTTTGTGTTTTGTGCATGAACGTTTGTTTTGGGTATGCTAAGACTTTAAAAACATTGTATGGTATGTGCATTTCATGCACGTCTGTTGCTGGGAATAGCTATGTTCACTGGGTACATACTGTCAATATTTTCAGATATTGTCAAAATAAGTTAGGCCATACAGTATTAATGAACAACATTGCGAGTTGTTTTTGCACATGACACAAAGTGTGCCAATAGCGCCCTTAATTGCGCCCACTTTCACAGCAACATTCTATAAAACAAGATGCATTCATATGCTAAGCATTACAACAACATTACCAGCAACTAATTCCAACATAGTCACTTGCGATAACAAAAGGTCGACACTGTCACAAACCAGCAACTAATACAACATCAACAAGTTCTTAGAAGTGTTTTTCACCAAAACATCGACCAATACAGCCAAAATTAAGCAACAGCCACACCCTAAGATGAGCACAATATTAAACCTTGAATGAGATTTCAATCTGTCAATTGCTGCATCCTTAGCTGCAATCTGTAATTCCAGCTCTTGACATTTGCTTTCCCATTGTTTTTTTTGGGTCACAAGTCCTTTGATAATGTCTGCTGCCTTAGCCTCGTATGGGTCATCCATCCATGCAAAAAAACCACACCCTCTGCAACCTGATGGTGCATATCTTGGACAGTTAGCGTACCTTCTTCCAAAGTTATCGGGAGTGTGTGCAGTCGCAACTCTAGCAACCAAGTGGCAATAACAGTAAAGACCGGTTCTGCCCACATAGCTATTACTGGAAGACATCCCTACACACAGATGAATCCGGATTTTGATTCTAATTGCACGAAAGAGCTGAAACGAAACTAAACGCAAGAAATAGCTCAAAACTGAAATGCAGGATAGGGCTCAAACGAAACGCACCTTCGACAAACTGTACCGATAATTGAGCCCTGGATATTCGCCTCCTAGAATCGTGCCTGAAATCGCCCTAGAATCGCACCCATAAGCACATGAACCCTAGCTTCGGTAAAATCGATTTCACCGATTTCGATTTGGGATAAACGGCTACGGAGTATTTATTTTGAGTTAAATGGAAATCATGTCAGGTGAACCGGCCGGTCTGAAATAGAGGGGTAAAAAAGGACGCCGGGCTAAGATGTGGAAATTTACCAATATCTCTTCACATGTGTACAGGCCGAAATTACCCTCCCAGTACTAGCCACTAGGTAGCAATATTTGGAAAAACGTTGTGGCGCCAGTCGCCAGAGTTCAAATGCAGACTTATTAGGGACTTTTTCCGTTTCGCACTCAATTAGATTATACATGCCTAATGCAAAAACTTCACCTATAAAGTACAAATACAGATCCATCCCTATGCTGAGATTGTATAACTGTGCATTCCTTGACAGGGTGTGCATTTCACGATTATCTTTCAGGATTGTATAATATGTGCAACTACTCTGATTACTGTGCATTCGTTCTGAGCCCACCGACGGCCGGTGGGCAACTGTGCAATTCATCGCCATGACGGTGGAGCATGTAGGGTTGAGGGTTCTGGACTTATGGCTTAGCTATATTTACATCCCCTAAAAAGTAGACATTACATGTGTGAAAATAAGGGAGCACCAATAAGTGATTACACGTTATATTGGATGTCTTTTCTCTTTCCGAGTTGTATAAGGCAATTATTTGTCGAAAATCCTATTTTCACACCAAAAATTACGTTCATTCTTTTGTAGCAATCTATTTTCACAAGATTACAAGTTACTCCGTCCAACCCGTACTAGTCGCAAGATAGATCCCCCGGCCCAACCTGTTCTTAAAGATATCTTTCCGAAGGTTTATCATTTTTACACATGCGGTAAGCATAATTTCGCTCTGGTCTCCCCCTAATTGGTCCAAATGCTAGGCCTAGGTGGAGTAGGTGAAGGACGATGTCAATCGACTTCTGCAGGTTTCCGTGCTCTGCATACATTGTCACAGTGGTATGCAACAATTTAGCTTTGTTATTAATTTATACGTATTTGTGATGGACCTTGGTTTGGATAACTTTATACGTGGATCTGGCCAAATAAAAGATGCAACGTGAATGAGTAAGCACAGAGATTTTGCAGGCAGTGCATTTAATCCAACGTGATTTAACACTGTCACACCTATCCCTAAAAAGTAAACAAACTTGTTGCAATTCATAGTCAACACTCAAGAGGGTGCAATTTAACGTTTATTACTTTTAAAAAACGATGGGTGTGAGAGATTTTGAAGAAACAGGCGCAAAAAGTTACTACTTGTAGACAATTTTAGTCAGGAAAAAGATTCGAGGAGCACATACGCAAGTAACGTAACAAACTCAAACAAATTTAACGCACATGATGGCTAACTCAATCTTATATATATATTAGATATAAGTAACAGAACAAAATTTATTACATTTTAACACTGTTGTACGTAACAAATATATAAAGGAGCCTATAAAAAATATATAGGTAACAAATGCGTAGTGGAGCATATATATGGAGGAGCAGTACGTAACTCAATTGTACCTACATTAGTAACAAATTTTGCTGGACTATATACATAGAAATTAAAAAATGTATAGTAAACAGGAAGGTCTGTTTACATATCTGATGGGAGTTGAAAAATAAAATAAAATTGTAGTAGTACCATTTAGTTTAAATACAACTTTTCTCTCCAAACCACCGATTTTGGACGTTATGTTGATTCAACTTCCCTTCCCTTCCCTTCCCTTCCCTTCAACAGTTATTTCCCTTCGCTCCTCTCCCTGTGCAGGGGTATCAAATGACGGCCGATATCAAATCGCCATGTGCACGGGTCAGTGCAAAGCACATCAGTGCGACAGTGCTGTGCAGTTGTATATATTTTAATAAAAAAACATAGCCTTTTTTGTTTTGGGATCAAAATTAACTATTAAAGATAGATAGTATTGTTTTGAAGGTAGAATTGAGTATTAGATAATTAAGGAATATACGGAGTACAAGATATTGAGTTGTTATTATCTATTTAAGTTGAAAAAAAAATTAAAATCAAGCGGAGCCAGAATCAACGTGGTGGCTCGAAAACGGTCGGTTTTTATAATATATATTGATTGTTATTCCCAAAATTCCCGGAACATCCATTCCCATATATCGCATCAGTCTTGTAATGGGTCTCTCAACAGTCCTCAAAGTGTATTAAACAACTTCTAGTACATGTATTTATCAGATTTCATACCCAATCCTTAATTATTACGGTGTTGGTTTTGACCAAAATTAAAATTATTAGGGTGTTAGTGCCGATGTGTTAGGGAACTGTTGATGTGGGAATTAAAGGGTTGCGCCTAATGTTGCTCTTAAGCAGATATTGTTAATTTCAACTTTGTATTCATACATGATACCCGAACCTGCAACAACCGGTGGACATTTAGAGTCAGAGTGCACATTTCTGTATGAGTTGCACGTTGTCCAGGATTCTTCAAACGTATTTACTGCAAAGTGGTGAAACCTTTTTTGAGCAAAAACATAATGTGGTGAAGCATCACAGATCGAGTCATATTCATGAGTATATTGGTAAATGTGATCGAGACTTTACCAAAAACCGTCAACAGGATACATGTAGATGTAGTGCTTGGCTAAATGTTGTTGATCCTTCCATTTCTTTAAGATTAGCACCAATGCATAGACCAACAAAACGTCAAGAAGCAAGGCCACACGTTAACGAAATGGATGAATCCATTGATATGTGCAGCCAGTTATGCCTAGGTAATGGTAATGCAAATAAACATGAAAGAACAAGTGTGAGAGAAAGAAAACATGGATACATCGATCCATGGACACTATATATTCCTCCCGTAGGAGACTATATATGTAAACATTTGCTACCCTCATTCATATCTCCATGCTATATTAGCAAACTTACATTTACTACACTCATTAAATGCTCACGGTACTTTGTTATAAGTTATTGTTTCCTCTGAGACAACCCTTTCGTTCAGTTACATCCTTCATTTGCTACACTCAATCCTTATTTACGCTCACCATGGTCACCTGATTACAAAACATTCCTTCCACTCCACCTAAATGAATCAACTCCATGAAAGGCAAAATTCAATCCTCACGATGGGCCCACAGAACCATCCAAATGGCCCCACACACCCGACCTAGGTACTACCCCTTACCTCACACTGTAATATTTAATGGAAATATAACCCATTGTACTACAATGTTTACCTAATTTATTCAACGATTTTTCTATAATGTGCCCTAAGGGCACACTATAAGAGTCCAATAATGGAAAGAATTTGTAAATTTCAAATTTTTGGTTTTTAATTTTTTTTTGTGACGGGTTCACTATTTCCTTTTTAGGGTTTTAGTTTCTGTTTTTGGTATGCTTATCATGTGCCCTTAAGGCACACAATAGAAAAACCGTTTATTCAAAGCTTGTCTATCGGCTAAAATGAAAAACAAAATGTACCAAATATATATTTTCAGAGGTCGTTCACAGAAAATCTCACCACTTTCTTTTCTTGCTTATTGAAGTGAGGGAACTTCTCGAATCTAAAAATACGGGGACGGCAAAATAGTTCTAGTTCCTCCAACGTCAGGGAGTAATAATTTATAAGTGCATTTACCGGGGCGAGGAGCTTGTGGAAGAAGCCAGGCCGTATTTCAGACCAAAAGAGAATGGAGGGCTAATTTTTCCTTGTCATTCTGTTGGCAAAACAAACTCCAAGCACCTGGACGACGATGGGGAATGGCAGAGCAGTGCGGCCAGCGAGATGTGAGATAGGTATGTTGCCAGACGAGGTAATCATCGACATCGCTTCGAGGGTGGCATCTTGTTATCTGAGAGATCTGTTCAACTGCAGGCAGAGGTAAACCCCCCAAGTGCCTTGTATTTGTTTGGTTTCACCTATTGGCCGGAATGTACTGGGTTCAAACCGCACAGATCCCTCTTGTAGTTGCAAGGTCTTAAAGCGATGCGGGAAGGACTCTCTGGTACTCCAACAGTCTTCAACACAGGAAATCTACGCACGACGGTTCAGACAAGAAGAGCATCGGGAAGCCGCGTATGCATTCCTCCGGCTGTGTGCGGAAAGAGGGAACCCTGGTGCTTTATACGGCCAAGGCTTGGTGAGTCGATCTGTGGTATTGCACAATTTTGTCATGAAATGTTATGGAACATTTGCTTACCCAGGAATGTTGCGACCAATTGCGTTCACAGCTCAGGTATTTCGGGGACACGGATGAACCCTACGGTCTAGAGTGCCTGGAGAAATCGGCTTCGCTAGGGAACAACCCAGCTGGTTATGTGCTTGCCGTGGTGCTGCTCTGCTCAGAAGAACAAGACCAGGACCAGGTCGAGAGGGCTATGAATCTGCTCCGTGCCCTCTGGGATTCACCCGCTGCCAATATCTTCGAATTCCGTCTCGAATTCGCCCTGTTCTTGCACTACAACCCGCCTGCTCGTATAGTCGTTGCACGGTTGAAACCACCAAAATGGTCTACGCACCCCGAAGTAGGCGGACGGAGTCGGTGCAATCATCTCCCGTTCTGTGGCTGGATTTATACGCTGCACGGCGAGTTCGAGGAGGGATCTTGCAGTCTATGTACTCTCGAATTCGAAGCCAAGTTATTCCTACATGTCCTAAGGCAGCGACGAACTTGGATGTTCATTTGAAATGAACGTCTGGTTTTATGTTATTTTGTTGTGTTTTCTGTCGTGGATCATGTCAAGGATGAACTAAGCATTAGTGGCATAGCTGTCGTGGATGCAAAACTTTGATCCTGACCCTCATTGCACGTTCCAAATTGGATAGTTCCTTAACCGTGGATTGAACTTCTATCAGTATTAGTAACATGGTGGGGATTGTCTTTGATTATTACTTTATAAAAAAAAAACAAGAGGAAAAACTATATCAGGGATCTTATGTATTATAGTAACAATGATTGTTCTCAAATATATCTTCTTTTTGTTGAGCACTGGCCACACACACACACCAGTATGGAGTAGAAACAAACAATCCAAATAAAATATATTTTTGTTCTTTTCCCACATACTCCGTATTTCTTTTTTGGTCGAAGTCTTTTCCAACATAAATTCACGGGAAACAAAACAAGTTTTTTTATTTGTTCAATTTTGAAAGAAAACAAGTAAGTAGGCCCTACTACTCTTTACTCCGTATTACTGCTGCAGTTGCCCACGGTCAAACGTACCTTTATTGCATTTACCGGGGCCCGAGCATAGAAGAAGCCAGGCCTTATTTCAGAACAAAGCCAAAGAGAAGCAACGCGTAATCTCCGCATAAAATTCCCCATTATCAGCCTTCATTGTTATTCTGTTATCAAAAAATACTCCAGTCGATGGGGAACGACGGAGCAGTGAGGTGTGTGATCGGTATGTTGCCAGACGAGCTCATCATCGAGATCGTATCGAGGGTGGCATCTAGTTCTCTGAAAGATCTGTTCCGCTGCAGGCAGAGGTAAATCCAATAGCCTTAAATTTGATTGGTTTTACCTACTGCAATGTACTCGGTTCGTACAACACAGATCCCTCTTGCAGTTGCAAGGACTTCGACCGATGCGGGCAGGACTCTCTGGTTCTCCGGCAGGCGCCAACCCAGGAGATCCACACGCGACGGTTCAGACAAGAGGAGCACCGGAAAGCCGCGCAGGCATTCCTCCGAATGTGTGCGGAAAGCGGGAACCGTGTTGCTTTATACAGCCAAGGCTTGGTAAGTTAGATTTTTATGTTCACTTGATTGGCATGAAATATTTTCTTACCCACGAAGGTTGCGACTAATTGCGATCACAGCTCCAGTATTTCGGGTCCATAGATGAACCCTACGGTCTAGAGTGCCTGGAGAGATCGGCTTCGCTAGGGTACAATCCAGCTGCCTATGTGCTTGCCGTGGTGCTGCTCTGCTCCCAAGAACAGGACCAGGACGACAGGCCTATAAACCTACTCCGTGCCGTCAAGGATTCAACCGGCGATGGTATCATGGAATGCCGTATCGACTTCGTCCGGTTCTTATACTACACGCCGCCCTGCGACACTAAACTCGTCGCACGGTTCAAACCACCAAAATGGTCTAGGCACCACGAACCAGGACGGTGTCAGTGCCATGCGAGGAACCCATTCAGTCGATGCGACGACGTGGATGCAGGAGCGTGCTTGCTTTGTAGTTGTGAATTCGAAGCCATGTTTTTCTGTTCCCTGTTCTACCTAATAAGATGGAGGTGGTATTGAAATAAACGTATCGTTTTGTGTTGTTATATTGTGTTTTATGTCGTGGATTGGGTGAAGGGTGAGCTAAGCGGTTTTGTGGCATAGATGCCGTGGTTGGAGAACTTTGATCCTGTCCCTCGTCGCACGTTCCAATTCGGAAATATTCGATAGTTCCTTAACCGTGCATTGCACCACTAATAGTAACATGATGAGGATTGCCTTTGCGTTTGGTCAGAACTCAGAAGTTAGATGTGACGAAGAGATCAACCGTGGTTAAATGAACAGGTAGAACAAAACCAAGCAAATAATATGTGTGAGAATTTACATGGAATGTGTGAGAATTTACATTGTACGATGAGAAGAAACAAAACCAAGCAAATAACACTTTCATGCAAGCAAATTGCTCACAATAATTCAGAAATGGTTTTCATTACATTTGGTTTGACTTTTGTTCAATGTTAATTAAAAGTATGGACTTAGTAACTGCAAGCTCAAATATTGAAGACTTGGTTTGATTTTTGTAATGGTATGATTTGTATCGGCAATAATATATACAGTAGCTAGTAGTAACGTCAAATTAAAATACAATTACATTGAACCAAATCCATGATACAGTATCATATTTAAGTAGATTACATTGGTAGAAAGATATTTAAGTCGATTTATCAAGGCGACAATTACATTGGTAGAGAGAGTACTTGAAAAGAGTTTATCAAGGCGACAATTGGACCACTGGGTGGAGGAATACGGAAGAGAATAGGGCAGTCTGGCAGAGGGTGTGATGGCCTAGTGCATTAAACACACTTGCACAGCACTGTCGCAATGACGTGCTTTGCACTGACACCTGCAGAAGTCGATTTGACATCGGCCGTCATGTTAAACAAATTTGGGGAGATAAAGGAAGGGAGGGGAGGGCAGGGCACTCCTCCGTTTGGTTGGTTTTAATAAAAGAGAGAATCAGGCACCTTTCAGTCGAATAGTGGTGGAAAGAAGTAAAGAACTTCATGTGGAAGGGAAGGGAAGGGAAGGGTAGGGGAAGGGAAGGTGAATCTTCTCAAATCGGTGGAATTTAGACAGAAAAGTTGCACCTAAACTAAAACGTACTGTAATACAATTGGTTTGCTTTGACCTCCCACCAAATGAAGGATGTAAAAAAACCATCCTTTTTAGTTTTTACTACTCCTATGTATATTTTTAATTTCTACCTACAAAATGAAATCTTAACCAAACGACTTAAATAAGAGTTTAAATAGTATCAAGGCAATGCAAAGTTTGTAACGAATGTTGATAAGATTGAGTAACGTACTGCTCCTACTATATAAGTATAATGCCTATGTGTTACCTATATCTTTTTTACGGCTCCTTTATATGTTTGTTACGTACAAAATCATTAACTTAATTATTTGTATACATGTTTGTTACCTATAAGGCTATAACTAATATAGATAAGATTGAGTTAGGCCTTCGGGCATTTAGTCAAAACGGTTAAGCCTCCAAGGGTAGTACCCAGAGGTCACCGGTTCTACGCTCATGGGCAGTGCCTCAACCAAAAAAAATAGATAAGTTTGAGTTAGCCATCACATTAGTTACATTTGTTTGAGTTTGTTACGTTACTTGCTTATGTGCTCCTTCACTTAGTTTGCTATAACTAAAATAAATTTGTTTGGTTTCAAAACACAAAACAAAAATTGAAGAAAAAGTCAAAATTATGTGTGGACAAAGAAAGCTAAGATTGAGTGTTGATTCTAATTTAGTAATTCCTTTATAATTCAGGTGCGTAAACCCATTTAAAAACACACCTATTTGATGTATTCAATTTGCTGATAAGTCTAAAATTAATAATCCTAAAACAATGAAGTTCTTAAATTAAAAAAACACGATATAAGAATATAGCCCTGGGACAATAAAATAAGTGTCCTTGCTTTTAATATAGCAACAGATTTTCCTATCCTTCCATTGTCAATACAAATCTATCAGCAATTGTTTAGTAATTCATTTATATTTCAAGTGTGAAAACTAGGGATGCATATGGGGCCGGGGCGGGGCGGATTATGCATTCCCCATCCCCATCCCCACCACCTATTTGTTTCCCCATCCCCGCCCCATCCCCATCTAATCCCCGCGGGGATCGGGATGGGGAATACCCATCGGGTTTGGGCATGTTAACGGGTCCCTATTTATTGATTTATTTTTATTGAAGAGTCTTATTTACTGTTAGGATTCCTAAAAATTACCTCAAATTCTAAACAAAAGTATAATATTTAAAATTATATAAAAAAAATTATAATACTTTACATATAGACTATAAAAAATAAAAAATAAAATAGTTTACATATAGATTATAAAAAAATAAATTTATAATATTTTACATATAGACTATAGTTTGAGTATAAATTAAATAGTCATATAAAATAATATATTATTAATATCGGGGTCGGGTACTAAACGGGGCGGATAATGGATTCCCCGTCCCCGCCCTATCCCCATCGGGGAATTAAAACCCAATCCCCATCCCCGCCCCACTCCCCATCCCCGCCCCACTCCCCACTAAGTCGGGGAATCCCCGCCCCATTCGGGGCGGGTCCCCACGGGTCCCCGTCTCCGCGGGGCAAATGTGCATCCCTAGTGAAAACCCTTTTAAAAACACCTCCTTCATGTATTGAAATTGATGTTACTTTTAAAATTATTAGTATAAAACAATATTATCATAATAGTTGTTTAAACTAACCAACCTTTATACTTCAAAGAAAAAAACACGATATAAGAATATAGTTGCATATAGATCCAAACATCAGTATTTTCAAATGTAATACTCCCATATGCACCCTCTTGACTCTTGACTATGCATTGCAACAATTGTGTATAGTTCGAACTGCAAAATATCTGTACTAGGGATAGGTGTGACAGTGTGAAATCACGTTACATCAAATGCACAGCCTGCAAAATCTCTATACGTACTGATCCACAAAATTTGGCCAAATCAAGGTGAAGAACAAGTACGTAGAAATTTAGAAGCAAAAAAAAAATTGTTTTATTCCACAGTCACGAGTTTGCAATGAGGTAGAGAACCAAGCGAGGACATCTGTAAATCCAAGAGCAGATTTCCCCATCGAGGGCTAATTTCTGACCAAATTCCCCATCAAGGGCTAATTTCCCTGCCATTCTGCTGTCAAAACAGACTCCAACCACCCGGACGACGATGGGGAACGACGGAGCAGTGAGGTGTGTGATCGGTATGTTGCCAGACGAGCTCATCATCGAGATCGTAGCGAGGGTGGGATCTTGTTCCCTGAAAGATCTGTTCCGCTGCAGGCAGAGGTAAGCACAAGAGCCTTAGATTTGGTAGATTTTACCTACTGGAATGTACTGGGTTCAAACCGCACAGATCCCTCTTGTAGTTGCAAGGTCTTAAAGCGATGCGGGCAGGACTCTCTGGTACTCCAGCAGTCTTCAACACAGGAAATCTACGCACGACAGTTCAGACAAGAGGAGCACCGGGAAGCCGCGTATGCATTCCTCCGGCTGTGTGCGGAAAGAGGGAACCCCGGTGCTTTATACGGCCAAGGCTTGGTAAGTTGATTCGTATGTGCACTTGATTGGCTTGAAATGTTGTGGAATATTGCTTAACAGGAATGTTCCGATCACAGCTCAAGTATTTCGGGGCCATAGATGAGCTGGACGGTCTAGACTGCCTGTAGAGATCGGCTGCGCTAGGATACGCCCTAGCTGCGTATGTGCTTGCCGTGCTGCTGCTCTACTCCCAAGAACAGGACCAGGACGGGAGGGCTATGAATCTGCTCCGTGCCGTCAGGGATTCACCCGGCTCTGGCATCGTGGAATGCCGTCTCGAATTCCTCCAGTTCTTATGCGCCAGGCCGCCTACCCCTAAAGTCGCCTTACGGTTCAAACCACCAAGGTCGTCTACGCACCGCGAACCAGGACGGTGTCAGTGCCGTGTGAGGAACCAGTTCAGTGTCCGGGATTTTTCGGTGCTCGACGAGGTCGATGCAGGATCTTGCTTGCCCTGTAGTTGTGCATTCGAAGTAGAGTTTTTCTGTTCACTGTTCTACCTACGAAGATGGGGGCTGTAGTGGGGGTGTAGTAATTTTGTGGCTGATTTTAGTGTTTTCAGGGTTGTATAGATGTTGCCGTAGTTGCTGAACTTTGAGGATTGTGTTTGCGTATGGTCAGTCCATTGGAATGGAGTTCAACAGGATGCTGAAAATCGTCAGAAGTAACATGTCATGAAGAGATCGAGCGTGGCTAATTGAAAAGGTGCACAACAAATATACTTAAAATGTGAGAGGATTTACGCTGTACGCAAAGAAGAAACAAGATGAAGCCAAAGCAACTTGATGCAACAAGTAGTCAATTCAGGCCATTCAGGGGCTCAGAGCATTCCAGTGCAAATCAACCAAGATGGAAAGGCACTCTAATTTGATTGGTCATGACCGGTCACCACCAAGGAAGTTATGGTCTTAAATTTTGGTGGTGACACATGTCCCATGAGGAAGAACATATGAAAAAGAAAATGAATTTTTAAAAGATACAATGCTAAAATACACTATTTTATTTTGATGGCAAAATAAATTGGTTAACCAATATATATGGTGTAATAAGTATTAAGGGCGCCATGTTTTCTGAATTAGAGAACTAGATACAAAAAAGGAAGCCGTGTTTGTATGACCGGTACAAACTAAGCATAAAACCCGGTTCAACGCAAGAACCAATTGAAGCAAGCTAATTAAAAATTAAGATAGAAAAGCCCCAATTTCTGTCGATTACATCATGCTTTATTTCTGCCAATTTCAGAATTTTCGAATTAATTGTCGATTGGATGCTTTAAGAGAATAAGGAAGTTCGTGAATTAAAAATTGCTTACCTGACGCCTTAATTTGGTCAATACATTACCAGTTTGGCCCAAGATGTTATACGGAGTACAATTTTCAGTTTTTCACACATGCGTATAAAGGAAAATAGGATTATTATTAGTTTTGTGTTAGCCTACATGGCGGACCTAATGTGTTGGCATACGATTTGCTTAGTGTACCCAACCTCCCTAAAATAACATTAACACAAAAGTAATAACACATCATTGCCAACCAGTTGCCAAATAGATGGGGGTAGGCTATACCCAAAGGGTAAGACTAACATTTTCCAATTGTAAAACTACTCGATCGTTATTCTAGAGATGCATTTATGCGTTCCACTATAATCTATATTGCTCACCTGATTACAGTTTCGGAATGTAACTTTGTCGTCCTATACGTGTTTATGTTGTTAAACCTTTTGGTCCAATATATTTTACAGTATGACGCATCAATTAAGGGTTATACAGTGTGTAGCACTGTATTACAACATTTTGCCGCCAACTTACAATAAACAATATACTACCGAGAGGTGGAGTGATAAATACAAGGGTGCCACTTGGAGGTGGAGTGTTAAACAAAAGGATGTGAGTTGCACGCTCTGCTGCAGTACATATTTTTTGCCATATCCCGACCACGATTTATTTAGGTCTTCGTGCCTTGGAACAGTACTTGGAAGACGGAACAGTACCTTGGAAGACGGAACTGCGGCACTGCGCAGGAAACTCCAGGACTTTCGAACTAACAGGCTCTGAAAGGAACATTACTTGCAGCCACAACTGGTGAAAGCGTCGTTTTCTGCAGGCTCTGAAACCCAATTCAGTGGGGCCCACAGGAATGATATCCCACGATTGCAGTTAGATTAGTAGTTTATAGTATGCCTTATTCATACTACTCTATAAAATACTTCGTGTGTGGTTATACAAAGTTGTTGCCTGTAGTAAATGGTGTCGTTGAGACCTTGATTTGAGAAATATTTGCTGCCATTCCACTTTCATATGCATTATTAAGGGTTTCTTTTACGGTACGAGTGTACAAAGGTACAAACGGTATTACTTACTGTAAAGATTTGGCATAACATATAGTGCACGAGTTTGCAATTGGTAAGCTATTGATTGATGATTTGCATACATAGATTATTAAAATATAGACGTGGCCATATACTGGTTATACAATCGTATTTTTCCCAACATTGGTTTGTAGCAAGCATTTAGGAATGTGCTACACGGATAATACATAGTGAAGAAGTAATCTTTGGCCTAATGTGTAGAATAATAAATTTATTGGGGTGTATATAGCTCGTAACAAGTATATGGCCGGTATCGGTATCCATGTTGGGATTGTAAAGACTAAAAGTCATTCGAAACAAGAATGATGTGGATTATGTTTACTAATATCATTTATTCATATAAATGTATAAATCCTTTTGTCTTATACGAAATATCGCTCACTCTGTTCACCAAAGTATCTCAACTGATATTTTTGGTAAAACGATATGATTCATCAAAGCCTTGATGTGCTCTCACCAGCTATAGTTGGTGGGTTAGCCCCCCTCCAAAAGGTGACGACCAAAAATCCGGCAATTAAAAGGAACAGTTAATCAATATAATGCCTATCTGAAAGTGATCTGCCCAAGTTTTGGAGAGTACTTCCACATCTAATAAGACTAAATCATGGACACGACACAATACGCAAAACAACATAGTCCTCCCTCCGGGCCATAATAGAAGCTTCCTCGGCCTATGATAGTATATTGCAATTCGTATAAAAGAGTTTGCATGTGATACTAGTATACTACTGTGCATTCGATCAAAAAAAAGTAGACTACTGTGCAATCCGTGGTATAGACAGTGCAATTGACACCGGTTTGTGGAATTAATAAAATTGTAGGTTTGCTCTTCCAATTTAAGTGTTTTTCTACCTCCAGTTGCATGTGTACATTTCATAATTGTTTTCCCGGAGAGCCTAACAGACCAAACATCATAATGCGGAGGTGGGATGTAACGCAAAGTAGAATATGAAATGCAATTCCTCAGGCCGTTAACGTTGAACGTCAACATTGAACAACTTGAGCACATCCAAAATGTGAACCTTGAACAGACTACATCCCTCAAGACATCTCGGTCTACGCATTGCAACTTACAAAACTAGGATGCATCGGTTATACAATCATTCGGTCCATACACAACGACCACCGGACAACTTAACCACAGAAGGATGCTTGCTTTCCGGGCAGTTAATGTCCCACTCTCCGAGCTTAGAACAATGCACAGAAGAAAAGCGACTCGAAATCACAGCTGCAGGACATACAAGCGTGTGCATCTGTCACGTCGGGAATCAAATGCACACCGGCAATCCATGGGTTCCTGATTCTGCACAACGATATGGATCCTACACGGTGCGCATTCCATTGAATCGGTGTGAACCGTGCGACAACTCTAACACGCCGCCAGTTGTTAAATATGAACCGGACCAACTCTAGACGCAAGTCCATTATGCATGGACCGTTGACGGCCCTGACGCCACGGATGAGATTCAAACCCTTCTCCTCCTGGCCTAGAGATTCGCAGCACATCAGCAGCATAGCAAGAACATAAGCCGATTGAGTGTGGCCTAGCATAGCGGATCTCTCTAAGCATTGGAGGCCGATCCTTTCGTTTATGCCCCAGAAATAGTTCATCTGGGAACGCAGATAGCATTGGTTATGCATGCACATTCTAAACGGACCGGAAAAGAACAGACCAAAATGATTACAAGTTTCGTGCCATCGGACGGTGCACAGATGATTGATCTTACCATTCCTTCCCCGTACAGAGCACCTGGGTTGCCGCTCTGCGCACAGGTGGTCAAGAAGGTGTAGGCAGCGTCCTGATGTTCCTGTAGTCGGTATCGGCCCAAGTAGATTTCCTCCGTGGTAGCACGGCGGAATACCAGAGGTGCCCTGCCGCATCTGTTGAATGCCCTGCAACTGCAAGACAACAAACCGTGCTGCATTAGTCCCCAACATTCGACACCTTAAAATAGGTGCAAATAACGGTTCCCGGCTTTACCTGGCCCAGTAGCAGAATAGATCTCTCAGGGAACACGACGCCACCCTCGACAGGATTTCGGCGATCAGGTCGGAAGGCAACAACTAGATGAAACACATGCCGATCTGCACTGATTCAACGTCCGCCATCGTGGTCTCTGACCCCCTGTGTTTGGGTTTGAGTTCGAGAGAGAGTATGACTATGAAGGATCCAATTCCAATGGTAGAAATTAAATGGGCTAATTTTTTTTTGGTAGAAGAAATTAAATGGGCTAATGGCTTGTGTGCTCCTACATACTAGCAAAGAAACAAAAACCAACGGGAGGGGTCCCCACTCCCCGTCCCCTCCGTCTGTGCACACAGATACGCATAGGTGTGCAATTTGTATTTCTTTGTAATAGCACAAACCGCCTTTAAAATAAGCGTAGTTATTTGTTTCCACAGTTTCTTTAAAAGCGACAATGAGTGAAATAAGTCTAGTTATTTTTTTCCATAGTTTCTTACTGTAACATTTATTCAATCTATTAATTTGTGAGGGTAAGAATATTGTTGGACTTGCCTCTAACTCCATCTACATTTGACATAAGGATCTTGAACCACGATATTATTAAATCAACTACATTTATATGCCACAACTCAAGTAACCACATCCTCTAACTCCAACTATGTCACTACTTTTATAGGAATTGCAGAATACTGTTCGACCCCGTATAGATAATATAAATATAATTTGTATTTTATATGGAACAAGAACACCGAATTGCAGAGTACTAATTATATTCTTGTTTAATTAATGCTTTTTATGTTACATTTTGTAAAGCATATTTATATTTTATATTCTAAAGCATTGGGTTTTATTTGTTAGATTATTGATCACAAACCGGCTAGATTATGGCTGAAATTGATCTGATTTCTAATTATCTACTTCGTATGAAATTTGTTGTCACGTAGGTGAAATTGGAATGATCCTGTCCGGCTGTCACTCGTACATTGCACTACTACTAGTAACATTGTGAGGATTGTCTTTGCGTTTGGTCGGAAGTGTTAATTAACAATGAGATCAACCGTGGTTAATTGAACAGGTACAACATATATACATGAAATGTGTGAGAATTTATGGTGTACACTGAGAATCAACTAAACGAAGCAAATAACACCTTGATGCAAACAAAGTGCTCACAATTATTCAGACTTGGTTTTAAGTATAGAATTGGTTTGATTTTTGTTCAATGTTAATTAAAAGTACAGACTTATTGACCGCGTCTTCCATAGTCAAGACTTGGTTTGATTTTTGTAATGGTATGCTTTGTATAGCTAGGCAATGATATACTACTATACCGTACCTAGTAGTAACGTCGAATAATATACTATACTTGCGCATGTGCTCCTTGATTGACTTTGTTCAGGGTAAATCATATTTGTTATGTTTCAAAACCACCTAATGTGTGTGGACATATTTGTTATGTTTTACTATGTATGCTAATTGAAAAGTAAAGTACAAAATGTGTGTGGACAAAGAAAGCTAAGATTGAGTTTGCAATTGGGTGTTCATTCATTAATTCCTTTATATTTCAAGTGCGAAAACCCATTTAAAACCACACCTATTTGATGTATTCACTTTGCTGTTATTTATAAAATTAATACTCCTAAAACAATGAAGTCATAATAGTTGTTTAAACTAACCGATCTGCATACTTTAAAGAATAAAAACATAAAAAACTTTATATTTGTATTAATTTATAAAACTTATTATTTATTATATAATAATATTGATTGAAACAATAGAAAAATAATAAACTTCTAGCATTACAAAATACAATATTCATGCGAAAAAATAGCAAACATTTTCATTTAGACTTAAGAATGCAGGTTTCAAAATTATTTTGTATTATTTTGTAGCTGGAATACAGAAAAGGTAGTAGCTGACCTAAGTGCTCCATTAATAAGTCATCAAAACATAATATTCAAAGAAGCAGCAGAAGATAGTTTTTGAGCGCATAAAGCGTTTCTTAATTCCACACACGGTGTGGATGCATACGGAAGCTAAGAACATCTTCCTCGATCTCACCTGAGGTCTCGAGCTTGATGGTGTAGATCCATGGTTCACCGTCATCGATTAATAACTGGTCGGCGGCGGTGCACAATGTCTTGGCAACGATCACGGCTTTCCTTCGGGTATGCATCATGGTAGTCAACTCGGACCATTCCTCATCCACGTCAACTATATCACCGATACTAAATTCACGGCCTGACTGCTCTGGATCTGCGTCGCGAACATAGTGCGGGTGAACAATCTGCCACTCAACTTGTTTCTTGAAGTAATACTAGTCGTCGAATCGTCCGTCGGGGTATTCGCATTCTGCGTCGACGCCCACGCTAAACAGCTGGACTATGTACAGCTGCTCATCATTCCAGTAACCTACTATATCCCCAAGCAAGGTAGAATCTACCCACCTTCCAAATCCCTTGACCTCCACATCTTTCCCAATTGCAAACATAGTTATCTTCCTAGATGTATAAGCCAGAAAATGTGTTGTTAATTGAACCAGAGTTCAAACCAGAAAGCAACTGAAAAATGGAACTAAAGATGTGCTAGAAGAACAGAATGAAAGACAGCATCAAAGTATGGACATGCAAGACACAATGTACAGATAGATGCAGCTTTTCAATTGCATATAAGGTTTGCTCCCCTAAATTTTGACAATCGAGGAGCTTGATATCCTGATAGGAAGCGTAACTGTCTACTTCTTCATAACCAATTGCCCTCATTTCATTAGTGAGGGCAATACCACAGTACGCATCCCTTCAGAGAAGAACTCTGATAAACCCTAATATTCTCATGGTAACGTATCACGAAATACTAATCTATGTTGACTCATTGTTAATACATTTGTATTCTCACGCCCTCACAACATCTTTACTTCTAGTCCCAGTTTGTTTGATTTTGTTCTGTAAACAGTCCGACTGTGAGCCACGATTTCCCTAAGCCTATGTTTGAGATACCTAATTGAAACCTTAATTTCTCAATTGGAACCCTAATTGAAGGTGTAAACCAACATAGATAGTAAGTAAGAGCGTATTACCTTTCCTTGTAAAGCGATTTCGGGGCAGAGGAAGAAGATGGATTCCAGGTTTGGCTTGGAAAGTCGGAAGAGAGAAGAGAGTACCAGAGAGATGGTTCGGCGGATAAGCGTTGTAGACGGCGGGAACACATAGAAAGGCAGCAGAGATCTATGTAGGTGAGAAGCTGTCGTTTGACGCCCAGCTCCAAGATTGTTCGCCATAGTTCGTCAGGGAGAGAGCAAGGCATGGTCGGGGGTCGGAGGCTTTGTTAGAGAGCCGTGATATGTATGGAATGGTGACGTATGTATAGGAAAGGCCTTGGCTGTTTCCACCAAACACAAGTTGCTATGGGCAACTTGATTTGACATTTGATGGGTTTTTTTGGTTTTTATTTTCATTTATTTGTTTATTTAATTTTTTTTTGGTGAGATTTCTTTACTTGACAAATTAACTAGTATGAATTTGCTTACCTAACTAAGTGACCGTGTACAATCATGGTTAATTAATTATTTAATTTGTTTAATTAACTAAGTAACTAGGAATTGTACGCTTCTGTTCCGTTGGTTTGAGTGCGGTACTTTCGAATTCGGGTTGAGTACAAGACCGGATCAATTGGATTCTAGATCGGGTTGATTTGTTAACGTGATATTATTTGTATAGTTTTTGTAATAAAATATTTAAAATAAAATTCACATATCCTACATTTGTAATAATAAATAAGGTCAACCCAATAGATCGAATCATTTAGGAAAGTAGCGGTTTCAAAATACGACCCGATCTGAAAAAATCAGTGTAAATCAGTGGAGAATTGTAAGATTAAACTCGATCTAAATATCAATGGGTTAAGAAAAAAAATCAAACCAAATTGAGCCAAACCCTTTTGTGTTTATATTGGTGAAAATTTTAAATTTTATTTTGAATATTTTATTGACGTGAACCCAGTTGCTATCGTTTTTATTATTAGTAATAAATAATAAAATACAATACACGAAATATTAATATTTTGATTTTAGTAATTGTGAAAAAATCAATACTCTAAACCCTCAAACACCCGAAACGAACCAATCCGTTTAACATGTAACTCGTTATGACCTTACTCGGATTGGACTCGAATCTAAAATAACCCGATCCGACCTACCCAATTAACAAATTAAGTAATAATAGATCGATGCACATAGATTTTTTTTCCAACATTTTTTTTAATACTTTGATAATAAATTGATAAACTCTTTTACACGATATAAATTTAACCAAATTAGGTAGATTATAACCCGTAAAGTTGTAATTGAAATGTAAATTATTTCATCTATATATACAGGTACATCTTACCGTAAAGAATAATAATAAAAAAAAAACTCCAACTCAAGAAGAGAGGTAGAGGCACAGCAGTCAACTCAATCAGTTGGTGTCCAATCTCGGTGTACACAAGGGCCTGTGTTTGGTGGAAACAGCATTACCCATATTAAATGATACTACTCCGTATTAGTATTATGTAGGGACGAAAT
Organism: Polygonum maritimum; assembly: GCA_963924305.1. Taxonomy (NCBI): domain Eukaryota; kingdom Viridiplantae; phylum Streptophyta; class Magnoliopsida; order Caryophyllales; family Polygonaceae; genus Polygonum; species Polygonum maritimum. Next base: position 24,964,229 of record OZ002735.1, read on the forward strand.
TAGTTGTAGAATCTATATTTAGGGACGAAATGATACAAGCTAATGTATTCATAGTATCACATATTTTAACCTACAAAAATGTCATAATCTTCCGCTTTATTAATTGTAGAATCTATCTTGTTTCGGTTTATGTTCTCTTAAGTAAAATTTGAGATGAATGAGGGTTCGATTTCGCTTATTGAGACCGTCTTGAACGAGGGGATTACTTCTTCATTAGTTGCCCTTCCCAATTCCATTTGTACTATTCATTGATTAGAGGTACCTCAATTAGTGTGAAAAAATGTTTTCTGGAGAACTTATCGGGTATAGAGGGAGTATTTGACAAAGCGAGATACAACAAATGCAAGCACAATGATCCAAGTAGGAAAGTGCTCCATTTACGGAATTGAAATCCCAAAATGTACTCCTTTATTTTGAAATTCAACACCCTTTACGAGGTGTTCAATTCAGCCGTTTTTTAATCCCATTAAAGATATTTATCCCCGGATTTCAAAAGTATTTGTGTTTCTTCCCGGATATTAAAAGTATTGCATTATTAAATTGTAATTCAAATTTCAATACGTTTAAACAGTTGTGGAGTACTAAAAGATTATACATTTTGATTTCTTATGAGCTCTGCCCCTTCATGGGGACATTGTCTATTTGTCTGACATATTGAGAAACACCAAAGCTCACATCTTTGGTAACATGTCATGGATATACTTTTCTTTTTTTTTTGATCAGAAAACGGGTATTACCCTGCGATATTATTAGGAAGCAAAAAATTAGTCTTGCCCATTAAGGGCTACATTATCAGCAAGCACAATATCAACAAGACCATCTGGAATAGTAGAGAACTCTAAGTAATCCATAGTTAAGGACAAAGCATGATTAGCTAAGAAGTCAGCAGCCCTATTGGCGGATCTTCGCACATGATGAATCGAAACTGTCCAGGAATTGAGCTTGAGAAGGCGACGGCAGTCTTCAACCAGAAAATAGTCAGGATGAGTCTGTAGGTTGGTATATAGGATAGCAGCCACAGCATCTGCCGAATCAGATTCAACCTGAAGCTGTGTAATACCGAGGTTATGCGCCAGCTCCAGACCACGATAAACCGCCCATAATTCAGCTGTCATAGCTCTACAAATGCCACACTTGAAGGTGAACATTTTCATGATTGTACCATTGTTGTCCCGCAGGAGGCCACCACCGCTAGCAGGCCCGGGATTGCCTTTGGAGCATCCATCCGTGTTTAATTTGAACCCCCCTTGCATTGGCTTCATCCACTGTCATGGATATACTACAAACATATTACAGTAATCAAATTAATAATTTGTCTAAATATTATACTTTATATTTTCAATTGATTTGTATAAAATTTGAGTTGTTAGGGTTTAAAAAAGGTAAAGAAAAAATCAATTTAGAAAAATGAGGAAGCCCTCGACTGTGTAGTCCGCCGTGGCCGGCGTCAAGTACACCGACAACCCCGTCGTCGTGGCCGAGACCGGCGAGGAAGATGGAGCCGCCGGAGAGGGGGACGCCGATCGAGGAGCTTGACTATGGATGAGCCTTGGAGATGACGGAGAGCCTGTCGCGAACGGCGCCGGGGGGCGACTTGCGTTGGAAGACGAGGGCGACCTTGACCGGAGGGAGGCCGAGTGAGCTTGAGCCCGTCCGGAATCGTCTTCCCTTCCAGATCCACACTGTCGAACATCCCACGGGTGGCTAGGGTTTCCAATTCCTTCTGAAGCTGAGCCTTCGTGTAGACCCCGCCTGGCCTCAGCAACACCATCTCGAAGAACGAATCGTCCTGGCCAACATTCGCACGCCGCGACGGAGGTCAAAGAAGACAATCTCTGCAACCTCTTGTACCTCCAGACCATAGGAGTCCCAATCCGGCTGAGACTCGTCTTCCTTTGCAATCGCCACACGAGAGAGCAACCTAGACCAGAATCCAGCATTTCCGCCACCTCCTCCGCGACGTCTCCCTCTCCGGTAGCTCCATCTTCCTCGCCGGTCTCGGTGACGACGACGGGGATGTCGGTGAAGTTGACGGCGGCCACGGCGGACTACAGTCGAGGCCTTCTTCGATTTTCTAAATTAATTTTATTAACTTTTTTTTTTACCTAGCAAGTCAAATTTCATAAAAATCAATTGACAATATAAAGTACAATATTTAGACAAATTATTAATTTGATTAATATGTTTTATTTTGAATAGCAAAATTCATAAAGTATAACTTTTGAAACCACTAATTACACATCCTTTGTTTCTTGTGTCTTGTCTCCCAATCACTGCCTGATTAAACCTCATATAAACATTGCATTATTGAATTGCTATTCAAAATTACTATAGGTTTAAATAGTTAACTCAAAGTAAAACAATATTTAATCTTCTTTGTTCCTCGTGTCTTAAAACACTATGTCGTCTTTGTTCCTTGTGTATTCCCCAAGAAGCTTCACTGTACCCTCTCTTTTTCAAACTTGTTCTATAGTCAAAGGTTTAAAAAAACATATATTATTAGGTCCCTGAAAACATTTAGAGCATCCACAATGTAGAGTATGTATATTTCAAAACCTTTAAAAAAAACTTGTTCTATAGTCAAAGGTCCACCCTATCTTTTTCAATTTACGTTTTCCAAACTTGTCATATAGTCATCACCTTTGTACCACCTTTCTCTATTCGCTTTGTAGTGATGCTCGGAGAGCATGCCCAGACCATCTATCCGCATAGATGTAAATGGGAGTATTTCTTCTCTTCCCTACTTTATTTATTGTTGTAGTTGTGCGTTCTTGATAACGACTGCTGGTAAAACCGTCACTAAGTTTGGTGTAGAAGGTGGTGATTTGGCGTTGGAGATCGAATAGAGGCGAATAGCAATTGCTCTGTCGGCGGGAAGCCATTGGTTGGTTTGCTGAACCCGGACACAAATTCCAGATTCAGTTATTTTGAAAAAAAAACAAAGTTCAAAGACTACATTAAGATCATTCACATTTCGTGTTCAATGCATTAATAAGTCACTTTTACATATTGATTTGAAACACTTTTAAGGTGAATTGACATACAAGTAGAATAACATATTTTTAATGTAAAGGTCACATTTCATATTGGAGCACGTTAAAGTCGTAAGGACAAAAGTAATTGCATCTTCAAGGATAACTTTGTGAGGATCAAAAATTTGCCTGAGGCCCACCCAGTCTCTTGTGCGCCTAACTTAGGCGCACTAGGAAGCACGTGCGCTCGCCTAACTTAAGCGCATCAACGGTGCTCTCTACGCTCAACGGTTCCCAATAAGGCCCAACAAGCGAAATCGAACCCTCGTCCATCTCAAACGTTTACTTAAGAGTAAGAACATCGAGGAGAGTTGAATTCTCGAACTCGAATGGGCCTAATGGACTTCTCGAAATCGAATCCCCGTCATCCCAAACGTTCACAAAGTAAGAACATAAATTGAAACAATATTCGAACATCAAGAAAAGTCGAATTAGTCTTCTCAAACTCGAATGGGCCTTAATGGGGTATCAGGCCCAATAAGAGAAATCGAACCCTCGGTCATCTCAAACGTTCATTGAAGAGTAAGAACATATACCGAAACAATATTTAAACATCGAGAAGAGTCGAATTAGTCTTCTCGAACTCGAATGGGCCCAATTGGCATGGTCAATAAGGCCCAATAAGCGAAATCGAACCCTCGGTCACTCGTTGCACGTGACACTAAGTGGAAGTATTGGATAGTTCCTTAACCGTGCATTGCACTACTAATAGTAACATTGTGAGGATTGTCTTTGCGTTTGGTCAGAAGTGTTAATTAACAATGAGATCAACCGTGGTTAATTGAACAGGTACAACATATATACATGAAATGTGTGAGAATTTACGGTGTACGCTGAGAATCAACTAAACGAAGCAAATAACACCTTGATGCAAACAAAGTGCTCACAATTATACAGACTTGGTTTTAAGTATAGAATTGGTTTGATTTTTGTTCAATGTTAATTAAAAGTACGGACTTATTGACCGCGTCTTCCATAGTCAAGACTTGGTTTGATTTTTGTAATGGTATGCTTTGTATAGATAGGGAATGATATACTACTATACCGTACCTAGTAGTAACGTCGAATAATATACTATACTTGCGCATGTGCTCCTTGATTGACTTTGTTCAGGGTAAATCATATTTTTTATGTTTCAAAAGACAAAAACCTAATTGAAAAGTAAAGTACAAAATTTGTGTGGACAAAGAAAGCTAAGATTGAGTTTGCAATTGGGTGTTCATTCATTAATTCCTTTATATTTCAGGTGCGAAAACCCATTTAAAACCACACCTATTTGATGTATTCACTTTGCTGTTATTTATAAAATTAATACTCCTAAAACAATGAAGTCATAGTAGTTGTTTAACCTAACCGATCTATATACTTTATAGAATAAAAACATAAAAAACTTTATATTTGTATTAATTTATACAATTTATTATTTAAATTACAATAATATTGGTTGAAGCAATAGAAAAATAATAAACTTCTAGCATTACAAAATACAATATTCATGCGAAAAAATAGCAAACTATTTTATTAAACTTAAGATTTTGCCAAAATTATTTTGTATTAATTAAATAAATGATAATTAAAATAGAGAAAAACAAAAAACGCTCAGTGCATAGCACGGGAAATCACGCTAGTACTCCATAATATTGAAATAAGCAGCAGACAATTCTTGTAGCTGGAATACAGAAAAGGTAGTAGCTGACCTAAGTGCTCCATTAATAAGTCATCAAAACATAATATTCAAAGAAGCAGCAGAAGACAGTTTTTGAGCGCATAAAGCGGTTCTTAATTCCACACACGATGTGGATGCACACGGAAGCTAAGAACATCTTCCTCGATCTCACCAGAGGTCTCGAGCTTGATGGTGTAGAGCCATGGTTCACCGTCATCGATTAATAACTGGTGGGTGCACAATGTCTTGGCAACGATCACGCCTTTCCTTCGGGTATACATCATGGTAGGCAACTGGGGCCATTCCTCATCCACGTCAACTATATCACCGATACTAAATTCACGGCCTAACTGCTCTCGATCTGCGTCGCGAACAAAGTGCGTGTGAACAATCTGCCACTCAACTTGTTTCTTGAAGTAATACTCGTCGTCGAATCGTCGGGCGCCGTATTCCCATTCTGCGTCGACGTTCACGCTAACAAGCTGGACTATGTACAGCTGCTCATCATTCCAGTAACCTACTATATCCCCAAGCAAGGTAGAATCTACCCACCTTCCAAAGCCCTTGACCTCCACATCTTTCCCAATTGCAAACATAGTTATCTTCCTAGATGTATAAGCCAGAAGTTGTGCTGTTAATTGAACCAGAGTTCAAACCAGAAAGCAACTGAAAAATGGAACTAAAGATGTGCTAGAAGAACAGAATGAAAGACAGCATCAAAGTATGGACATGTAAGACACAATGTACAGATAGATGCAGCTTTTAATTGCATATAAGGTTTGCTCCCCTAAATTTTGACAATCGAGGAGCTTGATATCCTGACAGGAAGCGTAACTGTCTACTTCTTCATAACCAATTGCCCTCATTTCATTAGTGAGTTCAATATCAGATTACGCATCCCTTCAGAGAAGAACTCTGATCAACCCTAATATTCTCATGCTAATGTACGAAATACTAATCTATGTTGACTCATTATTAATACATCTGTATTCTCACGCCCTCACAGCATCTTTACTTCTAGTCCCATTTTGTTTGATTTTGTTCTGTAAACAGTCTTACTGTGAGCCACGATTTCCCTAAGCCTATATTTGAGATACCTAATTGAAACCCTAATTTCTCAATTGGAACCCTAATTGAAAGTGTAAACCAACATAGATAGTAAGTAAGAGCGTATTACCTTTCCCTGTAAAGCGATTTCGGGGCAGAGGAAGAAGATGGATTCCAGGTTTGGCTTGGAAAGTCGGAAGAGAGAAGAGAGTACCAGAGAGATGGTTCGGCGGATAAGCGTTGTAGACGGCGGGAACACATAGAAAGGCAGCAGAGATCTATGTAGGTGAGACGCTGTCGTTTGACGCCCAGCTCCAAGATTATTCGCCATAGTTCGTCAGGGAGAGAGGAAGGCATGGTCGGGGGTCCGAGGCTTTGGGCTTGTTTCACTTTCCTTGGTGAAAGATCTTTTTGGTTGAAAACTGTTGGCTTAAAGTGTATTTTATATTTTCAATTGATTTTTTTAAAATTTGAGTTGGTAGGATATTTTTTCCTACGTTTCATGAAGTCTTTTAAAGTTGAGCAACATTTTTCTAAATATATACATGTTTTCAATAGGGTAATAGTGTATAATGTGTAATACTCCGTAGTTGAGTTAGCAGTTTGTAATTTGTAGTATGATTCATTCATGCTTCCCATTGCTCATGCTGTAAATATAAATCATATGTAATTGACCATTAAGTAGCTTTGTGATCTGATTTTACAAGGATAGAAAGCGTAATAAATAAATAAATAAATTAAGGTACGGTCCCTTGAACTAGTGTCTCATACACAGCTTGGTTTGTAAACTCTGTACAGTTTTGTGTTTGCCAAATGCACGGCCTAGGCGGAGTAGGTGTAGGTCGAAGTCAAATCGACGTCTGCTGGTTGGCATGCGAAGCACCTCATTGTGACAGTGATGTGCAACTACAGTATTTGGATTTCTTTTATACGCAATTAAGCATTTGGTCTTCACCGTCGTTTGACCGGCCAATTGCACTGGATACGTACGTAAAGGATTTCAGGAAGCTGCTTTTAATGCAGTAGGCCACTCATCACACCCTCTGCCAGTCTGCCCTATTCTCTGACGTGATCTTCCACCCAGTCGTCGAATTGTGGCCTATTCTGATTTCGTTCAATATAATTGTACTTTAATTTGTTGTTACTATCTGCTGTAAATTAATGTATATACTCCATAAATCATGATACAAATATTACCATTACAAAAATCAACCCACGCCTTGACTATTGAAGAAGAAGTTATTATGTCCGTACTTTTAAAAAACATTGAACAAATGACCATATTTCTATATTAGTAGTATGAGCCACTGGGAATTTTAATTAACATTTGTTACGTGTTCATACGTTTGTTGGGCTTGTATTCACATTTACGGGACAAATGCTCCGATGATAAATGTTTTGGCATAGGCCATGATAAACTGTTTTACATTAATTTAATGAAACAACCAGTTAGTATATTCACATTAAGGTAAAAGGAAATGTAATAAAATGGAAACGAATTCAGCCATCTACATTGTACCTTCTACAGTACAAGCTAATTGTCTATTTCGCTTTCATTGTACAATACCAGGAAGCAAGTCTAATTATGCATTAAAGATTCAACAAAATAACAGTTACTGGACCGTGGACTTGCGATTGTTAATGATCAGGATAGGAATTAACCATAGGTGTGAATGAAATCAATGAATGAATCTATGATCGAGTGATTATTTCATGAGCGGATCTTTTGAATGAACCTACTGCCTATCTATTTTTTTATTTGTTTGTTATTTGTTTCCTAGGTTAGTGTAGTTTAGATTCTTCTCTTTGATTTCCCCCTTATCTTTAGTTGATAATTATATTAATACTAGAAGCCACAGTTCTCTTGGGTTCGACCCCTTACTTGCATGCTATACTTGTTTGTTAGTTTGGGTTTTTTATCTTTGATCTTGGCACGACGACTAGCCGAGTCATAAGTGAAGTTGGCGCGATGTACGCGAAGAAGATAAATTGAACAAAATACAGTAAATCGTAATCAAAAATTAGGTTAAAGCCGGACGGAACTGTAAGTGAACTGCACACATTTTACGACGGTGGTACTATAGTGCTGTGCATTGCATTAAATCCACTCTCCGCCTCTCCGGGCAGTCTGCAGGATATTCTCCTGGTGCAATATATCTTTTCCCAATCCAGATCTGACAATCCCTGAAAGGGCGTTGTTGTGGACTAATTGTGGCGCCATTTATTTCAAATTACCGCCAATCATTCATAATTTCGAGCTAGTCGTTTGTATAATTCGTTCAAACTTGCATAGTTGCACACGCTATACATATAAATTATACTCCCTCCGATCCATTATACATTTATAATGGACGTTAGAGGAATATGCACATAGATTAAGAAGAGAATTAACTTCCCTCTACACTCCTCCATAAGACTAAAGTACTACTGTAAAAAATAACGCATTCAAGCACAGTACAGGTATACATGCATGTGGTCCTTCAACAGCCTAATACGCTTTTGGAGATAATAAATTCAGCCTTGTCATTAATACACAAGCGTTGGGACAATGGACTACTTGATCAGAGAGTGTATCAATGTCACTTAAATCTAACAAAGATTTATAGCTGTAAAGTGTAAACAACAACTAAACTGGTTTTCTTCAAAACTATCTGGAAAGCGTCATAAATACATACATGGATCGGCGGTGGGACACTTCGCCGAGCTCCGACGTCGGCCAGAGGCCATGGAGTCCGGGGAAGTTACCTAGAGAGGAAGTCGGCGACTGCTCGCGCCGGAGCAACGATTCCAAGCGGAAGAGGGTGCTAGGCCTAGACGAAGACGTCGACGAGATCGAGCCACGCCCGAGCCAAGCCGGGAGCGGAGAGTCGGGGAAAGAGGAGGCGAAGCCGATTGGGGATGTCGTTAGGGTTTCTTTCTCGGGAGAAGAACAATTTAACCACTTTAATGCCTTCGAGTTCGCCGGGGGCCGATATGAACTCGTAAGGCCTTTCCGCTTCTTTCCCTAGGTTTGATTTCGGCCAATTTCCGGCCGATTACTTTAGTGCTGGATTGAATTTGCTCGATCTTGTGCTAGCATCTTGACTAGGTGGATCGTGATATTTTCTTTGGCTACCGTTCTTGCTTAAACGTGGCGCTTGTTTCTGCAGGAAGATCCTGTGTTGGTTAGCCCCGAGTCTTTCACTCAGAACCCTTCTGTTGTAATAATCCGGGTGGGTTGTTGTTGATATCATGACATTATGCAGCCGTTGGTGTTGATCTGTTATATGGAAATATTGTTCAGTGTCATGTTTTCTAGTTGAAACTCATCTGGTATATATTCTAAATATTTCTACAAGTATAAAACGCTGTTTCCTGTTGATAGAACCATCGGTTAACGACTTGTCCTTCCTGGCTTTATGAACGACAGTCCATTGGTAATGATACTTGTCTTATCTGTAGAAGTGTAGATATGTTTGATAATGGAACCAATGCAGAAAGTTGCAACAATGTGATAATTGAAGGAAACACCCTGAAAAGGGCCAGCAACAGCTGCAACTTGATCCCAAGATATGGATAAATTAATCAATCCTACCCAAGATATTGATGTAATGAGTTTCTTTCAATCTCTGGTCTGATTGCTCTTATATAGTTTGCCTTAGGTTTGCCCTTCAATGCTATATATATACAGTATAATTCTGGTAGGATATCAATTGGACTATACATTTTGGCTGATATATTGCGCACTTGTGTCAGGATATTACCAAAAATATTGGCAACAGGGAGTTGCTCATCATTGGCCAGTGTCTTTATCGTCCCTGGGAAGCTAGGAAGAGGGGAGGTGGAACCTGGCAAGAAGTTGATTCTCGAGAGCTGTTTTACAACTTTGATCAGGAGAAGATCTATGCACACTTTGTAATGCATAAGTGTGTCATGAACTTTGTTCCTCTGCACAAGCAACTACCACACTGCAGACAGTTTCCTGGATTCATTGTTCAGAAGTTATACGATGCTGAACGGGAGGAAGTTTTTGATCTGAGCGATACAGAGGGGACAAAGGAATGTAGTCGGTTAGAGACTCATATCCTCTTTGAAGAAACAGCCAAGCGTATTGGAGATCTTCCTAACTTGAGCATGGAGGATACTTCTCCCTTGAGGGTGGAACATGATACAAGTCAACCGAGAAGAGCTTGGGAGAATAAGCCGTTGGTTCCTTATTACAGAAGGAAGAAGTAGTCATTCTGTTTTGTTATTGCTCGCTAGCGTTAGATTAGCTTTCATTTTTAGCCCTAATCCGACTAAGGTTGTTAGTGGATTAGTGGCATAGCTTTTGCTAATTTAAACGCTTCGGATCCATTGATAGTGAGCATTCAGAATTAATTACTAATGAAAAGAGTCGTAGGATTGGTTGTCCTGCAAAATCATTATCCATAAAATGAGAAACATATACTGACAGCACACCGAAACACGGACCAATACCATGCATAGCACACACTATACCGTGTTCAGGGTATACTTGTCCACAATGGAGAGATTTGTGGACATTTCTTAACACATACGGAGTCAAGAAAAGGAAAATTATTTATGTGTCAGAAAAAAGTAGAAGAAATTTCTTATTTTCCAGAGCAGCTTTCATGCAGGATAAATTTCTCCCAAACCTCTGACACAATCTGAACTTTTTTTTGTTCCTTTGGTTTTTGTGGGAAGATTTCCTAATAGTCCCGTAATTAATGGATGCGGGGACACTGTAAATAATGCATACTCCACCAATGGGCAGGTTATATGATGGAGTTTAGATAGTAATCCATTCATAGTAATTTTGCAAACATTAACCCGTCATACAAGTAGAAAGTTCATAGTTAAACAGAAGAGGACCAAAGTGCACCGGAGCACAATCCATAAACAATGCAAACAGCTATGACGACAACTAGGGCACAGGAGCACAACTTCCACACATAAGCATCTTTCAGTGCGGCGTTTCGGAGGGCAAGAATTTCCCTTTTGCGATCATACAGTGCGGCGATGGTGTAAGCATCGTCCCCCATCGCTGCCATACACCTCTCAACAACTCCCCTCTGGCTAATCACTTCTCTCTCCAAACCTAGTCTGTGAGATTGGTTAGCATCCAGTGCTTCCTGCAGCTCCTGCACACGACGTTGCCAAAAATGCACGTCCAAATCCTCATTCATCTTCTCCGTCTCATACTGTCGAGTGATGCCCCACGTCTTGATTTCATTAAAACAATTCATGGGCACAGATAAACCATAAAGCACAAACGAGTGGACACATTACCTCACTTGAGAATGAATCAAAAGATTCAAAACCAAGAACGTCTGGGGATAGGCAACCATCTTCATCAGAGAAGGAATCTTGAGAGACCATTCTTATTATTCACCTACAGAAACATATAATGCAAAAAATAAGATGCTGGTAAATAGCTAAAAGTATACAAGTTCCTATCTTCATATCAAAATAAGAAGCTGGTAAATAGCTACAAGTATTATACAGCCTTTTTAGTTGGATGTATGTTGGGACAATGTTAAGGACACCTTCAGTAATTAACATTGTGCCTGGCGTCCCTTAGTTTTGATATGACAAACTCGCCTTGATCTAATAAGTTGTCCAAGTGTTTCAGGGACGCACGTTGAAAAGGACAACAAGTTGATAAACATGTAGTCGTCCTTAAGGAGTAAGGACGCTACGTCTCTCAGTGAACGGCTTGGCAAAATCATACACAAGGACACCGTCCTTAACCTTTACACTGGAGTCCTTCAAAGCTGGCCGACAAAGTGACATCACCAGACCAGCTTTGATCATGATCTCCACGTGGAAGAAGATCCCGCATCCAAGTCTAACGGAATTGCCAGTAAGCTTCCTTGATCATCACAGAGACACGTGGAAGCTGATTACTGTTGCAACGTCCCCAAAGGGCATGATCGTCAGAGAAAGTCGCCCTTTCCCAATGTCACTATAAATACTCGTCCAGAGCATTTATTGTGATGTGACTCTTCAGAGAATATTCAGGGAATTTGTCAGTCGCTCAAGAACACCAAGAACACCAAGAACAAGCTATGGAACAAGTGAGAACTAGGTGTTAGATCGAGCGAGAAGCGTACCACAAAACCACAAAGTGTTTGTAACAGAAAAGAACAAAAATAGTGAGAGAGTCCTTACGACGAACTGTAAGGAAAAGGTGATAGCGTCCTTTAGAGAGATTAAGTTAGGTTACTCTACAGGCTTAAAGGAGTTGTTACTAGTGGACTTAGGGACGCCCTTCTAAGTGCCAGAGAAGTGTAACTACTCGCCAGTGTATTGTAAGGAAACTTAATAAGAAAGGAAAGAAGCTATTACAAAATCCTCCAAGGAGGTAGAGGTTTACACTCAAGGACTAGTTGGTACTTGAGTGGTTCCTCTATAAATCAAAAGCGTTCCTTACTTATTGTCTTTACTTGTTTAGTCTTTTGATTTCCGCTGCGAGCTAAGGAAGTCCTTAAGCTTTATTAAGGACATCCTAGTAAAGGACGATCTTAACCCTGTTAAGAACGTCCTTGTATTTTTGACTAACGATCCAACAATTGGTATCAGAGCAGGCGCTCTAGATTCTTACTGAGTTGCTGGTAAAGATGGACATGGAACCGATTGGAATCTCTTTTGTGAAGCCTCCGCGTCTGACGGACGGCAACTTCAATCGCTGGAAGACAAGGTTCGCGAATTTCTGCAGAGGTCAAAATTATCAATGCTGGAAGGTCATTATGACAGGAGATCTCAAGGTGCCCGCTGACAAAGCTGATAAGGAGGACGAGTGGGGTCCTAACGAGTTCAAATTGATGGAAACCAACGCAAAAGCCATGTGCTTCCTTCAAGCATCCCTATGTGAAAGGGACGCCACTCGAGTTGGTAACTTGCCAACGGCTAAACAACAGTGGGACGCCCTGGAGAAGTTTCATGTAGGAACAGCTGAAATGAAAGAGGACGTCCAGCTGAAAATCAAGAAGGAGTTCTATGCTTTTAGCATGCTGCCAAATGAGACAGTGAACGACTACTCATATCGTTTTGAGGCCCTTGTCACCAAGATGAGGAACTTGGGCATCCCAGAAACAGAAATCTCCATGAGGAATAGAGTTTAAGTGGTCATTGATGGTTTGACCGGAGTCTGGAACTTTGACAGGACAACGTTCAAAGAAAATACAGCCAACAAATCTCTAGACATGGAAGAAATCTATGGGAAGCTCAGGCAGTACGAGGAAAGAAGAATTTCTGATATGGCTCATCTTGGACAGAATCCTCAAACTGATCTTGCATTGGCGTCCACAACACCAGAGTACGCTGAGTACCTTCGGCGTCAACAGGAAATCGCTGTAATGGTGGAAGCCAACAAAGCTGAGAACCGCGAGAAGATGCGCGTTCAAGCCTTAAAGGAAAGAGAAAGCAAGTCTAAAGAACAACTGGATGCAGAAGAAGAAGTTGCTCTCTTTAACAAAGTTCTCCGTGTTTTTGGCAAAAGGAACAAACACGTCAATAAACACAAGATGCCCAAGAAGGAAAGCCGCAAGTACACTGAGGCAGAAATGAAGGAACTCACATGCTACAAGTGTAACAGGAAAGGGCACTTTGCTAAGAAGTGCACAACAGGAATGTCTGCAAAGGAAATGAAGACAAAAGCTCTCATTAGAGCGTTCGCCTCCGCATGGGATAATGGGAGTTCTTCCTCTGATGATGATGATGATGAAGAACCCGATGAACAAGCATACATAGCCCTTGAGGACGCATCTGATGGTGAGCAAGTAGCTTTCATGGCTATGGAGGACGTCACCATTGTTGAACAGAACGCTTCGAAATCTGAAAATGAGGTAACTCGTGAATCTATGATGAGTTCTCTTGAAAAGTGTTCTAAGTCTAAACTCATTAAGCTCATTGGAAAAATCATGGAAGAAAGCGTGATCATGCAAAATAGAATGGATGAACTTGAACTTGAAAATGAAAATATAGTGGTTGAATGTGAAAACTGTAGTTCCATGACCATTCAACTAGAGTCCTCTTGTGAAGAAACTAAGTCCCTAAAAACTGAAATCATGTGTCTCAAACTTGAGAACGCTAAGCTTAGGGAAGAAGTGAAAGTGATGGGTAAGAGTCCCATAGTTGAAGAAGTGAGACCAATGGTCTTCGTCCCAGCTAAGAGAGGTCTAGGTTATGAATCTGACACTAAGAACTCTCTTCCTAGTGATTTTGAGGCAAGTAAAACTTCAGAACTTGAACTTGAACGGGAGAAAACCAAAAATCTTCTTGAAAGAATTAGAGTTCTAAAGAGTGGGGAATTAGGAAAGGAAGACTACTACACTAACTCCACTAGTCATAAGATTTACAAGAAGATTGCTAAAGGGGACGGTTCAAAAGTTTGTAATCCTCAAAAGATGAAAGAAAACAAGATTCAGCGTCCCAATAAGAAGTACTATCTTGGTACTTACTATAGGACGTGTTGGTACTGTGGACAAGGAGATCACTTCAAATATGATTGCTTAAAACTCAAAGAAGATGTTGAAAACGGAAAAGCTGCTAGGACTAACAACGAAAATGCTAAGTCCGTTCCTAAGGCTAATCCTAGGCGTTCTAGACGCTCTAGGAACTCTTTCCGCAAGCATGCTATTTCAAATGATGTGAATATTAATGATTACATGCCAGAACCAGCGTTCTATTTCTGTAACGAACCAGGTAAGGAACACTTTGCCTGGGTCGCCAAACACTAACGTTGTTATGGCAGGTGGAAGTGAGGGGACGCCCATGGATCATCGATAGTGGCGCCTCAAACCATATGACAGGAAGCCAGATCCATCTCACTTCTATCCAAAGTAGTGCCACGGGAGGAACTGTCTCGTTTGGCAACAAGGGCAAGGGAAAGATCAAAGGAATGGGAACTGCTATTCTCAACCCGTCCATCAAAGCAACAAATGTCAGCCTTGTTGAAGGACTTGGCTTCAATCTCCTTAGCGTCTCCCAGATGTGTGATCAAGGTGAAAATCTAGTCACTTTCGACTCAAAGGAGTGCCTCGTCATCAACAAGAAATCAAACAAAGTCGTTCTCAAAGGAGTACGCCAGAACAATGTCTACATCTTTAACCAGGAGTTCAAGCCTAAATCAGAATTGTGTCTATCTGCTTCAAAGGAGGACGCTGATCTATGGTATCGCCGACTTGGCCATGCTGGACCAAGCACAATCCTTAAGCTACACCAGCGAAATCTTGTGAAAGGACTTCCCCGAATTGATCCTGAGAAAGTTGAACAATGTGAAGCTTGCATCAAAGGGAAGCAAACAAGAACGTCTTTCACATCCAAGAACAAAGTTAGTACAAAGAAGCCTTTGTGGACCAATGAAGACATTGAGCTACGGTGGAAAGAGGTACATTTACGTTCTTGTAGATGATTTTTCTCGATTCACTTGGGTTCTTTTCTTGGTGTCCAAAGCAGATTGTTTCAAGGCATTCAAAGTATTCATCAAACAAGTGGAAGTTGCTCTTGAGACGCCTCTCAAAGCCATAAGATCAGACCATGGAACGGAGTTCCGAAATTCAGAGTTCCTGGCCTACTGTGATCAACATGGAGTCTCTCACAATTTCTCAGCTCCAAGAACGCCTCAACAAAATGAAGTTGTGGAAAGAAAGAATAGGACGCTAGAGGATATGGCAAGAACTATGCTCTTAGCAAATAGCGTTCCCAAGTACTTCTGGGCGGAAGCTATTGCTACAGCGTGTTACATCATCAACCGTGCCATGATCCGTCCTTTGCTAAAGAAGACGTCCTATGAGTTGTTGAATGGAAAGAAGCCTCGCATTGACTGTCTCAGAGTCTTTGGTTGCAAATGTTTCGTTCACAACAATGATAAAGAAAAACTTGGAAAGTTTGATGCAAGGAGTGATGAAGCCATATTCCTTGGGTACTCTCTTACCAGCAAAGCATATAGAGTCTTCAACAAAAGGACTCTAAAGCTTGAGGACAGTATTCATGTTGTGTTCAAGGAACGTTCTTCTCACAAAGAAAAGCCAAGTAAGAAAGAACGCTCCTCTTTACAACAACAGGACGACTCTGAAGATGAAGCTGAAGATTGGACCTCTGGAAAATAATATGTTCCTAAGGACGCGTCTCCAAATCCTGAAGAAGTCTCAGTGGACGCTCCCAGTGTTGTTCAAGGAGTTCCATCTCGTAGTGAATCCCCAGTTCAACAAGATGTAGCTGAATCAAGTCAACAAGGCGAGCAACGTCAAGGTGTGGACGCTCTCTCTGAGGGGGAACACATTGAGGACGATGCTCAAAGTGATAGTGATGATTCAGATGGTGACATTGATCCAAGATTTGCTCATTTGTTTCAAAGGGAGTCCCGATTCTCTAGGGACCACCCAACTTCTCAAATTGTTTCTGATCCTTCTCAAGGAGTTCAAACAAGGTCAGCTGCAAGCAAGTCCCAGAGTGCAAACTTAGCTTTCTGTGCATTCAATGCCTTTGTCTCTATGGTGGAGCCAAAGAATATCAAGGAAGCACTCCAGGACGCTGACTGGATTCAAGCAATGCAAGAAGAACTCAATCAGTTTGAAAGAAACAAAGTTTGGACTCTCGTCCCACGTCCCAAAGGCAAAAATATCATAGGGACGCGATGGGTGTTCAGAAATAAGCTTGATGAGAGTGGACGTGTGTCAAGGAACAAAGCAAGACTGGTGGCTCAAGGATTCAAGCAAGAGGAAGGCATTGATTATGATGAAACCTTTGCTCCTGTTGCTAGAATTGAGGCCGTTCGTCTCCTCATTGCCTTTGCCGCACACAAAGGATTCAAATTATTTCAGATGGACGTCAAGACTGCCTTTCTCAATGGGAAACTCAAGGAGGAAGTGTATGTTGCTCAGCCGCCAGGCTTTGAGGACGCCTCTCACCCAGATCATGTGTACTACTTAGACAAAGCTCTCTATGGACTCAAGCAAGCTCCTCGTGCATGGTACGACAGGTTTGCGTCCTTTCTTTTGTCTAATGGTTACACAAGAGGTTCAATTGATAAAACTTTGTTCATAAAGAAAGTTCACAAGGACATTTTAATTGCCCAAGTCTATGTTGATGATATAGTCTTTGGTAGTACTAACATGAAGCTTGTAGATGAGTTCAAGTCCTTAATGAGTAGTGAGTTTGAGATGTCCCTCATTGGAGAACTAAACTTCTTCTTGGGACTTCAAATTAACCAACTCAAAGAAGGGACGCACATTCATCAACAAATGTATGTCCGTGAAATACTTAAGAAGTATGGAATGAACACGTCCAAGCCTGTGGCAACACCTTGTTCTCCCAACTCGCGTCTTTACGCTGATGAACAAGGGAAGAACGTTGATCAAAAGCTTTACAGAGTGGCTCTTTGCTCTACTTGACCGCAAGTCGTCCCGACATTATGTTTGCCGTTTGCTTGTGTGCACGCTTCCAGGCATATCCAAAGGAGTCCCACATGCAAGAAGTGAAGAGGATCTTTCGCTACCTCAAAGGACGCGACGATCTTTGTCTTTGGTACCCTAGGAAGACGTCCTTCAAGCTTGTTGGATACTCGGACGCTGATTATGCTGGTCATGTCATTGATAGGAAAAGTACCTCAGGAATGGCACAGTTTCTTGGTTCATGCCTAGTCTCTTGGGGATCTAAGAAGCAGAACTCTGTGGCACTTTCAACTGCGGAAGCGGAGTATGTGGCTGCTGCCTCGTGTTGCTCACAAGTTATTTGGATCAAATATCAACTTGAGGACTATGGTATATCTCTTGAAACTATTCCTATTTTGTGTGATAATACCAGTGCTATTGAAATTGCTAAGAATCCTGTTTTTCATTCTCGCACAAAGCATATTCATATAAGACATCATTTCTTGCGTGATAATGTTGAACTAGGAATTATTAGTATGGGGCATGTAAGGACTGAGGACCAAGTAGCTGATATCTTCACTAAAGCACTTGACAGACGTCCCTTTGAGCACCTCAGGGTACTCTTAGGGATGATAACTTTTAAGTAGCAAGTCCCGTTCTGCTATTCCCTCAATGCTTGGCTATGTTTAGTTGATTTTATAATTGCTAAGTACTTTATGCACCAATTTCACATTTGCAAGGACGCTAGTCTAAAACTGCTATGTGCATATGTTGAGAACGCCTTTGAATTTCTCTATTGTCTTGAAAAAGAGTATCCCTGATCACCCAACCCTCATTATAAGCCGAAATGATGGGAACTCTAAGCTTACCCTAGCCGAGAATCTTGCAAAACGTCCTATGATCTTCAATTTTTTCTTTTACGGGACGTACTTGCCTGGTTTTCAAAATGGTTCTTAAGGTGATCTCAGGACGACAGTGTCAATTCTGTGGAAGTCAGTTAGTCTGTCCAACAGGACGTCAGTACAGGTTCTTTCGGAACGCGCCATTTTAGAAGTTGAATCGTTGGCAGTTTGAATTTTGAATTTGGGAAGTTACCAGCGTGCCCTTCACCAACCTCCTATATATACATTGATTGAAACGGCTGTCAGAACTTTCGCTCTCTAAAATCTCAAAACTCCGTTTTGCTCTGACTTCTCTCTAGATCTCCGGCAACATCTCTCTAAGTTTCCGATCAATCTCCGATCTATTTTCTCCGATCAGCTCAGAATGTCAAGAGTTATGAATGCATCTGGTTCGTCTATGGATGGGAAGAGAAAGCGTCTTGCCAAGAGAAATTTCTATGTGGAAGGACCCCCAGAAATTCAGATTGATGAAATTCTCAAGGACTTCATTGACTCCAAGCCACGCACCCTATACGTTGCTGTGGCTAACTACATGAAGGATTGCAAGGATGAAGTCCGTCTTCGCAACTTAAGGACGTTCTTGGACAGATTTGTGGTGCCAGTTCTGCGCCAGACATGGGGAATGGACGCTCCTTTCCGTGGAGGCACCAACATTTTTCTAGAAGCGTTCCAAGGACAAGATTGGAGGATTCCCCTGATAGAGTCCATCCCAGACCTTTCCAATGCCAGATTTGTGGATCTTCCTCCCCTTTCCACAAGAAAAAGGTCAGTACAATCGTCCCCTCCTCCTCCATCCCCTCCTAGAGTCATTACTACTAGACCTACTCCTCCTCCATCTCGCCTCATTCACAACTCTCTCCCACAAAAGGCTTCCTCCTCCTTACCCACTCAAATTTTTGACAAATTCCCTTCTCATGTGGAGGAACGCACTAAATTCAAACATGACCGTTCCCGAAAACGACCCCTCAAAAGGCGAAAACTTGTCAAACCCAAGCCCAATCCCATTCCTCTAGACACACCCTCCGCCACTCCCTCACCCATCGAAGTACTTGACCCATTCCATCCTGATCCCTCCCTTCTCCAAATCAAACAGGCCTTCCCTGATATCCAAATTTCTGACTCCCCATCTCCACAAAATTCACCTCCATCTGCCCCTCCCACTCCCAAATCAAGGGGACCCTCAGCAGAAAGGGACGCTCCTTCAGCTACGGTTGTCGTCCCTGACGACTCAATAGAAGCAGAGTTTGGCTCCGCTTCATCTGAGGAGGTTAATACAACAGTCGTCCTGGATGAAATTACTAAACAGCAAATTGCTGAGGACGAAGAGCTTGGTCGACATATTGCAAATCAACGCGACAATGTTGTACAAGAGGACGCTCTCTCTCTCTTGACGAGCAAATTGACGCTGATGCTCTCGAGATCCCTCCTTGGGAAGCCGTCCCAGTGGACGCGGGAGACAAATCTGCTCCCACAGGGAAAGGTGGATAGAAGCGTCCACGGAAAACAAAGGCGTCCAAGGACGCTGCTGGTCCATCTGAAGGACAAGCTGATGAAAATCTCCAGGACGGAGATAATGAAGGACGCAGTGATGAGGATGAAGAGGATAATGAGGACGGCACTTCTGGTCCTCAAAAGAAGAAAGCCAAAAAGACCAACAAACAGGAGCACATTTTGGCTCCTCTAGTGTTTGATGAAGCCTTCCTGAGCCAGTTTTCTGAGGCCAAGGAGCTAGTGGAGCTTCTCAAGATCCAAGGTTGGCTCAAAATTTCAGAGGAGAACGTCACAGTTGATCCCAAACTTGTGCAAGGCTTTTATGATTCTCTCAAAATCAACATTGAGAATGGCACAGGGACGTTCATGGCAAATGGCGAGTCTGCTACTTTATTTGAGAAGACCGTCCGCCAGCTAATGGGTCTTGACAAACAACGACCAGGGCCTGACGCCTTACATAGGGTTCCTGCATCTGGTTTTGGGATGGAAGGCGAAGAGCTGCAAGCCTTGTTCAGAAGAGTGTTTAACGGGAAGACTCCAGATGGTTTAGACAGGGTTGCTTCAGTCCTGACTCAAACAGGTGCTATGGCACATTACATGATATGTAGGACTATCGTCCCAAGGCAGGAGAAGAAATCAATAGTCCAAACAATAGACTCTCTCCTCTTGGACGCCTTCCTACAGGGTCGCAAGATCAACCTGGCCAGAATTATGATTGAGCATATGGCCAAATGCACCCGCAAGAACCATGCCCTTCCATATCCCGGCCTTGTTAAAGCTCTTCTCATTGAAAATGATGCTTATTCTCCTGGTGAAGAAGTAACTTTGGGACTGCCCTGGGATCAGAAGTATGGCGTCCTGGAAATCAAGCATAGCAAAGAACTCCCCTCCATCAGAAAACAACTTGAAAAAGAGAGAAAAGAGGCGGAGAAGAAAAAGAAAGAAGAAGAGGCCGCCAGGAAAGCAGAGGAAAAACGTCTAAGGCAGGAAGCTGCTAAGAAAGCTGTTGAGGACGAGCGTGCTAGACAAGAGGTTGCCAAGAAAGGGAAGACTGTTGTCTCTAATCCTCCCTTGGTTGCTGA
Source organism: Polygonum maritimum (assembly GCA_963924305.1). Taxonomy (NCBI): domain Eukaryota; kingdom Viridiplantae; phylum Streptophyta; class Magnoliopsida; order Caryophyllales; family Polygonaceae; genus Polygonum; species Polygonum maritimum. The sequence goes on from OZ002735.1 coordinate 24,984,806, forward strand.
GACTGAGGAAGATCGTGTTGCTCGCTATGCAGAAGTTGATCAGTTATCGTCCTTTATTCATGCAGAGCCGATGGAATTCAACTTTTCTCCCTCTCATCTTCCTCCTCATCAACAGCCGTCGTACTTTCAGTGCTCTCCTGCTCCCTCCAACACTGAAGCTTATTCTGAGAAGCAGCTGTACGCCCTCATTCTTAACAACCAAAATGTTCTTGCGCAACAAGGGAACGCCATCATTCAGCAGAACAATGCGGCCTTGCAACAGAACTATCATTACTTTCAGGCTGTTAAGACTCAGAACGACTTGATTAAGCTGCTAGTCCAGTCAATTCACAGGGACAGTACAGAGGGTGATACGCAAGAGGAAGAGGAACCTGCTGCGACGGACGCTAATGTCAATGATCAAAGCCGTCCTGCTGGATCACCTACCGCCTAACCCTTTATTCCCTTATCTTTTTGCCTGTGCTTCTTTTCATTTAAAAACATTTGTCTGAATGTCTGTAATGACTATCTCTTCTTTCAAATGGCAATTCTCATCTTTGTGTGCATTTGTGTGTTTAAGCGTTTACTTGTCTATAGTTGTGATTTTGCGCTATCGTCCTTATGCTAACTTGTTATCCTTTTCGATGATGCCAAAAGGGGAAAGTGTAGTTTTGTAGAGATGCGCTTTTATTAGTTATCTAGAATATGCAAGTGTTAAGGGGGAATTTTAGTGAAAGGAACTAAGGACGTAAATGCCTCGGAATAAAATCTAAGGACGCTAGTTAAGAAAGAAATCTTTGAATAGAAAAGCCGTCCTTTCCTTAACATCCAAAAGAGAGATTAGATCAAGAGCTGAAAACTTGTGCTTATAGACTTTCACTAAGTGATGAAAGGACGCTTTTTAAGTTTTCAAGCATGCTAGAGTTTAAGTTCAAAACGTTTATTGCCTAGAGTTTGTCATCATCAAAAAGGGGGAAATTGTTGGGACAATGTTAAGGACGCCTTCAGTAATTAACATTGTGCCTGGCGTCCCTTAGTTTTGATATGACAAACTCGCCTTGATCTAATAAGTTGTCCAAGTGTTTGTGGACGCACGTTGAAAAGGACAACAAGTTGATAAACATGTAGTCGTCCTTAAGGAGTAAGGACGCTACGTCTCTCAGTGAACGGCTTGGCAAAATCATACACAAGGACACCGTCCTTAACCTTTACACTGGAGTCCTTCAAAGCTGGCCGACAAAGTGACATCACCAGACCAGCTTTGATCATGATCTCCACGTGGAAGAAGATCTTGCATCCAAGTCTAACGGAATTGCCAGTAAGCTTCCTTGATCATCACAGAGACACGTGGAAGCTGATTACTGTTGCAACGTCCCCAAAGGGCATGATCGTCAGAGAAAGTCGCCCTTTCCCAATATCACTATAAATACTCGTCCAGAGCATTTATTGTGATGTGACGCTTCAGAGAATATTCAGGGAATTTGTCAGTCGCTCAAGAACACCAAGAACACCAAGAACAAGCTCAAGAACAAGTGAGAACTAGGTGTTAGATCGAGCGAGAAGCGTACCACAAAACCACAAAGTGTTTGTAACAGAAAAGAACAAAAATAGTGAGAGAGTCCTTACGACGAACTGTAAGGAAAGGGTGATAGCGTCCTTTAGAGAGATTAAGTTAGGTTACTCTACAGGCTTAAAGGAGTTGTTACTAGTGGACTTAGGGACGCCCTTCTAAGTGCCAGAGAAGTGTAACTATTTGCCAGTGTATTGTAAGGAAACTTAATAAGAAAGGAAAGAAGCTATTACAAAATCCTCCAAGGACATCCTGGTAAAGGACGACCTTAACCTTGTTAAGGACGTCCTTGTATTTTTGACTAACGATCCAACAATGTAAGTGGGTGAATCAAGGGATTCAAGGTTAAAGTAACCAGTCTTGATCAAAAAAAAGGTTAAAGGAACCAGTATTGGGTCTTCACTGGTCTCTTTTGGGTTGCCCAGATCTTGAACAAGGTAACAATAACAACAACAAACCCAAGTCAATAGTGCACATTGCATAGAAATGAAAATAGGCTAAACAAATTTGAAAGCATTTACTTCAAGAAATGAAAGCTTGATACCCAAACCAACATTAGCCTAATTTAGAGCATGACGCGTCATCATCAAATATATTAGAGCTTCTCATCAAATCCACAGTTCTATCAAACATCCAAAACATTCGTTTACAACAAAGCAGTTAAAACGATGGCATCAGCAACCGCTAATCGAGAGCTCAAAATCTGAAACCCCTACGATAACAATAAACGAAAATGAAAGCAGTACCCTTTCAGAGAGTAGGAACAATGAGGCGGCGAGACCGGCAAGAGCTCCGTCGATCTAGACAACGAAAACAAAAGCATCAGTGAATCGAAACCAAAAGCATAATGGGAAAGTGCGCAAAAGTACTTGCCATGTAAATTTCACCCCAAATTCTTCTTTTTTGTTAGTCAAACGAGGGAGAAACTGGGGGGTGAACCACTGATGCTTTACTATGTATGCTACTCGTATAATTTTGGCTTCCACCATAAGCGTCCCATCTAAAAAGAGTACTACGGAGTATATTTTTAAAAAGGCCTTGGTCTGTTTCCACCAAACACAGGTTGCTATGGGCACCTTGATTTGACATTTGATGGGTTTTTTTGATTTTGATTTTCATTTATTTGTTTATTTAATTTTTTTTGGGTGAGATTTCTTTACTTGACAAATTAACTAGTACTATGAATTTGCTTACCAAACTAACTAACCGTGTACAATTCATGGTTAATTAATTATTTAATTTGTTTAATTAACTAATTAACTAGGAATTGTACACTTCTGTTCCGTTGGTTTGAGTGCGGTACTTTCGGATTCGGGTTGAGTACAGGATCGGATCAATTGGATTCTAGATCGGGTTGATTTGTTAACGTGATATTATTTGTATAGTTTTTGCAATAAAATATTTAAAATAAATTTCACATATCCTACATTTGTAATCTCGATCCGGATAGATGGTCTTGGCAGAGCATTACTACAAAGCGAATTGTGAAAGAGGGTAAAGGTGATGTGGCAAAGAGAGAAATAGAAAAAGATAAGGTGATCCTTTGACTATAGAAACAAGTTTTTTTTTTTTAAGGTTTAAAAATATACATACTCCACATTGTGGATGCTTTAAATGTTTCCATGCAGAAAATCTGAAATATCGCTTAATTTTTTGCTGTAATAGTTAAAAAATGGGGAGTGGATCTCGACATGCTCTTAGCATTGCCCGAAGAAATGGATAAGGTGAATTGACCTCAATGCGGATAGATGCTCTTGGCATGCTCTCAGCTCTCGGAGCATTACTACAAAGCAAATGTTGAAAGGGGGTACACAGGTGATGTGTGAGAGATAAATTGAAAAAAAGAGGTTCTCTTGAAGCTTATAGAACAAGTTTCCCGACTTTTTTTTTATTATTTTTGATAACATAAGAATTAGGTGACTACCCTTTACGCGGGCCAAGTATACAAGGGAACAGTGGAAGGACAGAGGGTATAATATGGTACACAATCCTTGGTGCGCTTTTCATAGGCGCTTTTCATACCCCTATGCGCTTTTCTCGGAGCATTAGATCCGCACTTCTTAGTTAGCCATTGGGTATTCGTACACTATTCTAGTATTTTTTGGCTAAATGTACACTAAATGGTGCGCCTAGCACAGGCTTACAGTTTAGTGCGGTTTAGATAGGCGCCGAGTCTTATTGGGCGCACGGTTCCCTACTTTATTGTGCGTCTTTACTAGGCGCACGAATCTAAACCCTAAACCCTTAAACCCTTAACCCTTAACCCTAAACCCATAAACCCTAAACCCTAAACCCTAAACCCTAACCCTATCCCTAAACCCTACTATGACCACTGAGTGGAGTCTTATTGGGCCTAAATGGGTAAACGGGTCTTATAGGTCCAAAAAGACTTCGATAACACCAATTCGACTCTTATCGATATTGTTTCGGTTTATGTTCTTACTCTTCGATGAACGTTAAGATGACGGTGGTTCGATTTCGCTTATTGAGCCTAACGGACGTTTGTTGGGCCTATGGGCCCAATTTGAGTTCGACAAGACTAATCCAACTCTTCTCGATGTTCGAATATTATTTCGAATTATGTTCTTACTCTTCGGTGAACGTTTAAGATGACCGATGGTTCGATTTCTCTTATTGGGCCTAAACGGACCCAATTGGGCCCATAGGTCCAATTTGAGTTCGACAAGACTAATTCGACTCTTCGGTTTATTTACTTATCTTTAATGAACGTGTAAGATGCCCGAGGGTTCGATTTTGCTAATTGGGCCCAATAAGGCCTTATTGGGCCTAGATAGCCTTATTGGGCCTAATTAGGCCGTATTGGGCCACCTCTTCCCGTCGCTCGCAGAGCCCACTGTCCCTGCCACCTTCCCGTCGCTCGCCGAGCCAACTGTCTCCGTCAGACCCGCAGCCTCACTGTCCGGCGCCGGCCCGTCGTCGGATCCCCGCAGCGTCGCACCTCCACCGCCATCGCACCTCTCGCTCGCCATAACCGTAGTCGCCGATTTCGGGGGTTTTTGAGAAATCGAAAACGAAGACTGGACTGCGTACAGAGCTGGCGGCTAGAGAAATCGAAAACGAAGACCGGCCGACTTCCAACGCCCACTATCGATTGCCCGCTACTGTTCCGGGCTTCTCGGATGATAGCTTCAACAGACTCCTCCTTTTAGACGGGCCGCATTTGAACTGGCCGCTGGGCCGCTTGATCAACATGGGCCTATTGTGACACGGGCCTGAAATGAGGAAAAACGAGGCCCAACAATACCCCTTGAGAAGGGTATTCGGCTGGCGGCAAATTCGAAAAATTTTGTAACGCGGCCGAAAGCCTTCTCACCACTAGACGGTGGACACGTGGCTACGGGATGGTTTTCTGCGGAAACTGCCTTGGAAAGTGGAAACGGACGCAATCATCATCATTCCACCCTCTGTCCAAAATCTTTCCAAAGTCCTCTCATATCCTCTCCTCAAGCGATTTCTTTCTCCGAAACCCTTTCATCTTCCCTGATGGCTAGTCGCAACGGCTTTGTTCCGTCCAAATCTCTCACCGCTCAAGATCAGTACGTTTGCTCGATGACACAAGAAGAGGTGGACGCGTTGGTGGCGGCAAGCGGCTTTCCTCCGGGAACCCAGGCGTTAAAACCGGACACCGAACTCCTGGACTGGATAAAGCAGGATTGGGTCTGCTTCCTCGAATTCCCGTTCACCATCGGCTTAAAGTTTCCTTTCCCACATATGGTGCAACTCTTTCTGGGCGATTTGATGATTTCTCCCTCGCAAATCATGCCCGCTGTCTGGAAGATCTTGGCCACCATCCACGAGATGTGCTCTGCCCTAGACATCTCGTTCAACATGAAGGACCTTGCCCACGCCTACGAGATTCGCACCCAGAGGCCGGGGCGCGTCACACTCCAAGCCCACAACGCCCAGAATCCCTTGGTGTGGAAGCCCCAAGTCGACACCCCAGGCTGGGCAGCGAGGTTTTTCTTCGCCAACCGCAAAACCATGGGTGCTATGGGCGAACAACTCAAACCCATCCTCTTTGATCGCTGGAACGTCAATCTTAAGTCGCCTTTCACTCATCTTTTTCCGTTCTCCTAGGGTTTCACTCTCTTGACCGCCAGATCTTTCTTTGAACAGTCCCTGCAGACAGGAACTTTGCCCCCACTGTCTCTGAAGCTTGTGCCGCCCATATGAACATCCCTTTAGAAGACCGCGTCCTCAACAACTTTCCCGACAAGAATACCCTGGCCGCCCGTCTGGCCGAGTCGGAAACGGAGTCGGAGGACGAAGTCCAATTCATATCGACCCCTATCCCGGCTCCTGCCCGTCCAGCGCCTGGTAGGCGACTTCGAGCCCTATAATCCCTGTTTCTCCTTTTTCTCATACCGTTCTTTACACCTTTCGATAGTAACCCTTCGTCCGACTTGATCGCAGTCTCGGGTCTCCGGATGCCCAGCGCCAACCGCATTCCATCGGCGGAGGAGGCGGTTCGCCGGCGCACACGGGCCTCCGCTCAGAAACTGCCAATGCCACCTTCCCCCAACGTCGAGACGCCGCTTAAGCGTGCAGCGGAGGTCCCACTGTCCGTCCTAGAGGCGGGGGAAGAGGCCCAGAAGGACGCGTGGGCAATGCTGAGGGGCGTGGTCACCACGGGGGTCAGGAAGCGGTTCTTGACGGGTAGCTTGGACGATGCGGTAAACGAAGGGGCTCTGTCGGCTCTCAAGGTATGTTCTTGTCTTTCGTGGTTCGCTCTGGTTTCTTTGATCCAAGACTATTTCTTACGTTCCGTTCTCGTCCGTTCCCAGGTGGCTCAGGGGATGGTGGCCGTGCTCGAAAAGATTAAAGAGGAACGGGAGTTTGTGTCTAGGATGGAGGGTCAACTCAGCGCCGCATTAGACGAAGCCAATGCGACCGCGGAGAAGAGTGACAGACTGTCGGCGAATCAAGGCCGCCGGCTTGCAGAGGCTAGGGCGCATGTGGCGAGGCTGGAGGAGGAGAACCTGGCGTTCCGGGAGGAAGCATGGAGCATCGCGGCGTACTACACTCTGAAGGCTCGGGTGGAGGTGTTGGAGAGGCTGCCGGCGGAATCCAGGGCCGTCTGGAGCTTGGAGGTGGAGGCCGATAGGCTGGCGACCAACTTTCCGGCCGGCCAGCCGATTCCAGGCGAGAGGTTCTTTAACGAAGGTCCCCTGGGGTCAGATGCTGAAGATGACGTTTCTTCCGCCGCTACTCACAGTGCTCCTGCCACCGCCACCGCTACCGCTGATGCCTCCTTCGAATCTTCCCATTCTGCCAAGGCCCCGGCGGACCAAGAAGAGCCTGGTGAGCCTTCTGCCTGACTTTCTATTGATGAATTTCTAATGATGACTTTCTACTGCCCTGCGTGGCGTCTGTTAGATAACTTTGCTTTGGCCGGTGGTGGCCTCAAGACTTTAGAGGAAAAGAAACCTAGATTTATGATAACAAAATTCCAATTGCATAATTCAATTTACACCTGGATAAAAAATTGCTTTCATTGGTAAGTGAAATGTGGCAAGGGTAATCTCTTACGTTTGTATTCTCAATTTCAAGTTTTGAAGTACGTATAATTTTTAGTATTCTCAATTTCAGGTCTTAGGGTTCAACGTGTTTAGGGTTCTTGGACAACTAATATTGTTTGATTGAATCCTAGGGTTAAATATGCTAAAGGTGCGATTAAATTCAGTGCAATGTCTGTTAAATCATCTTCAATTCCAGATTTTAATGTACTTGGACAAGTAATGTTGTTTCGGGTATTGTGATCTCTAGAAGCTTGAATCCGTGGCGTCTAAAGGATGATCCAAGGCAGCCGTGCTCTCTTGCTTTGAAGATAATATTATAATTCCCTCCGTTCCAACCAAACAGATTAAGTGATAGTGTGAAGATAATATTAAACTACTATTGTTAGTTTCGAATATGAGTAAGCAAGTGTGAATTACAGATGAAGTGATTGTGTGAACTATAGATGCAGAGTTGAAAGGACTTGTTAAATCTGCTGGTACAACGACAATTGTTCTTGGCCTTCTTGTACGTCCACATGCATGGACAACCAGGCAACAGAAGGAAAAGCAACTCAAGTGATGGAGATGTAAGCGCTGTATTCATAGTCAACGGCCGAACTAAAATAGGAATTGAGGCAATATTTTTCCAGACTAATCACAGGAAAACACATCCCATAAACTGCAATCTGCCAACATCAAACCAACTAAGTCTGACAATCATAGTCTTATTAGCATAATATAGTGGTTCAACTCTCAACGCATAATATAATGCTTTATGATATACATAGAACATGATAAGAATGGTTTACTGATTAGCCTTCTGCCCAGCGAGTACCACACCACATCTAAAAACGATAACATACTACACTGACTTGGTCATGATCCTGTCGATATACCTATCTTTTCCAAAATGGGCAGAACGGACATATGAGATCCCCGTTGCTCCGACACACTTTGATACGGAGGAGTACTATTTTTGTGGGGGTTTCATCAAAGAATTCCTCGAGTCCATCTCCGCTGATTTCGGAATCGGAGGCGTTGGACGACATTTTGCCTATCAATAGTAGTAACAGAAAAAGCACTGAACAATCTTAGTGTGAAGTAACGACATGATCAGTACATTCTGTTAATATGAGCAGCAACACCCAATTCACTACAGAGTACAGAGTACAAGTCAGTTTGATTTTAAAAGTGACAACCAGTTCATTTCAGGATGAATTGGCCACAACAGAGCACAAACAGCCAGGAAAGCAAGGCATTTGATATATGCAACCAGCGAGGGCCCAAAGCAGGTGTATCACTTTAAACACAGTACAAACTGTTGCAGAAACCAACCTATATAGACATGAATGCTTTCCCAAACATAGAATCAACCAATTCTAGACATGGTATTCATACATATCGCGTTGGAAAATGCAAGCTTACAGCAAGTTTCACCATATAGAATATCGCTGTCAACCATGTGCAGATTTAGAGTTGGTGCATCATCAATTGAACTGATACATGAGTCCAGTGAACTAATCAGGTAAATTTACCAGAAAATGCAAACAACAAATCATGGAACCCATGATCATTCAGTACAGATTTAAACCCGGAAAACATTGATGCTGATGTATGAATAAGCCTAGAATATGCAACAGATTCCGGCCATACACGACATAGAGCAGACAACAAACACATCAGACTAAGCGAGGCATGTGGTGATGAGATTAGGTATTAAGAAAATAAAGCCTTTATCAAATCTCTACAAAATGCGTCTCAGGCGGCTTATACGAATTCGAGCTCGTACAAATAACAGGAACCCATAGAAGCAGAAAAAATTCACGATTGATTGCCTGAGCACTTCAATGGTTCGATGGTTCAATTAAGGGTTATACAGTGTGTTGCACTGTATTACAGTATTCTGCCGCCAACTTACAATAAACAATATACTACCGAGAGGTGGAGTGATAAATACAAGGGTGCCACTTGGAGGTGGAGTGTTAAACAAAAGGGTGTGAGTTGCACGCTCTGCTGCAGTACATATTTTTTTGCCATATCCCCGCCGATTTATTTAGGTCTTCGTGCCTTTCTATCTTGGAAGACGGAACTGCGGCACTGCGCAGGAAACTCTAGGACTTTCGAACCAACAGGCTCTGAAACCCAATTCAGTGGGGCCCACAGGAATGATATCCCACGATTGCAGTTAGATTAGTAGTTTATAGTATGTACTACTCTATAAAATACTTCTTGTAGCTGGAATACAGAAAAGGTAGTAGCTGACCTAAGTGCTCCATTAATAAGTCATCAAAACATAATATTCAAAGAAGCAGCAGAAGACAGTTTTTGAGCGCATAAAGCGCTTCTTAATTCCACACACAATGTGGATGCATACGGAAGTTAAGACCATCTTCCTCGATCTCACCTGAGGTCTCGAGCTTAATGGTGTAGATCCATGGTTCACCGGCATCGATAAAAAACGGGGCGGTGGACGATAAAAAACTGGGCAATGTGTTGGCAACGATCACGCCTTTCCTTCGGTTATCCAACATAGCGGGCAACTTGGTCCAGAGCTCACTCTCATCCACGTCAACTATATCACCGATATTATATTCACGGCCTGACTGCTCTAGATCTGCGTCGCGAACAAAGTGCGGGTGAACAATCTGCCACTCAACTTGTTTCCTGAAGTAATACCCGTCGTCTCTTCGTCGGGCGCCGTATTCCCGTTCTTCGTCGACACCCACGCCCAACAGCTGGACTATGTACAGCTCATCATTCCAGTAACCTGCTATCTTCCCAAGCAAGGTAGTATCTACCCACTTTCCAAAGCCCTTGACCTCCACATCTTTCCCAATTGCAAACATAGTTATCTTCCTATATGTATAAGCCAGAAAATGTGCTGTTAATTGAACCAGAGTTCAAACCAGGAAGCAACTGAAAAATGGAACTAAAGATGTGCTAGAAGAACAGAATGAAAGACAGCATCAAAGTATGGACATGTAAGACACAATATACAGATAGATGCAACTTTTCAAGTGCATACAAGGGTGGATGCGTACTTTTGACAATCGAGGACCTAGAGATCCTTACAGGAAGCGTAACTATCTAATTCTTCATAACCAATTTCCCTCATTTCATTAGTGAGGGCAATACCACAGTACGCATCCCTTCAGAGAAGAACTCTGATAAACCCTAATATTCTCATGGTAACGTATCACGAAATACTAATCTATGTTGACTCATTGTTAATACATCTGTATTCTCACGCCCTCACAGCATCTTTACTTCTAGTCCCAGTTTGTTTGATTTTGTTCTGTAAACAGTCCGACTGTGAGCCACGATTTCCCTAAGCCTATGTTTGAGATACCTAATTGAAACCCTAATTTCTCAATTGGAACCCTAATTGAAGGTGTAAACCAACATAGATAGTAAGTAAGAGCGTATTACCTTTCCCTGTAAAGCGATTTCGGGGCAGAGGAAGAAGATGGATTCCAGGTTTGGCTTGGAAAGTCGGAAGAGAGAAGAGAGTACCAGAGAGATGGTTCGGCGGATAAGCGTTGTAGACGGCGGGAACACATAGAAAGGCAGCAGAGATCTATGTAGGTGAGACGCTGTCGTTTGACGCCCAGCTCCAAGATTGTTCGCCATAGTTCGTCAGGGAGAGAGGAAGGCATGGTCGGGGGTCGGAGGCTTTGTTAGAGAGCCGTGATATGTATGGAATGGTGTGATATATGTATAGGAAATGCTACTACTCCGTATTACTAGTATTAAGTGGGTACGAAATTAACTGTAGAATCTATATTTAGGGACGAAATGATACAAGCTAATGTATCCATAGTATCACCTGTTTTAACCAACAAAAAAGCCATAATCTTCCGCTTTATTAATGGCCACGGAAAAAGGAAGCGCTTCACAACCCCAAAGATATTCACAATTCAACAAGATCATTCTGCCTCATAACCTTGAAGACAGAACTCTGGTAAGTTTTTCCCTCCACATCACATACTCTTTCTCATTGTGCTTGTAGAGAGTTATTGGAAAAGCACTCTGGTAAGTGTAGTGGACTAGTGGGGAGAGGAAGAGAATGATTTCTTCTTATTATAACTTTCTTGATTATAGTATTTCTTGATTATATTCTCTCTCATTGTGTTTGTAGAGAATGTTTTTTTTATTATTATTTTATTATACTTTTACTTTTCATTTAAGAGGAGAAATAAAATTGAATTGTCAATATCTTTGGATGGATTGGACAGAAACCTTACAATCTGAATTGTCAATAACACAATCTTGGGTTCTCCGGAGAGGTTGTTTACGGCGAGGGAGGCGACGGAGCCGGTGAGGGAGAGGCCGTACCAGGAGCAAGAATTGTCAATAACTTGCGACGAAAAAAAACGTTTATCAATACCTACAGGTATCAAAAGTAAAATCCTTTTATTTTTTTATATTTTCTAATACTTTTAATTTTCATTTAAGAGGAGAGATAAATTTGAAGAGCCGCCCAATCCAAATCAGGCTCCATTGTCAACATAAATGGTGGCAAACACAATCTTATATTTAGATTCTCACACTTCATTCATTTTTTTTTTCACCTTTCCAACACTATTTTAAAGGGGGATTTTTTTTTTTTTTACAAGAATACACATTGTTATATATCAGACATGCATGTCAAACAAGACCATGACTTAGCACACTCACAACAATTAAACTTCCCCATTACTTACGAGAATACACTCAAACTTCCCCATTAAGTAAGGCGCCATCTATTTATTTATTGCTCCTCTCTGCTCTTTCCATTCATCACCAACACTGAGAGCTTGCTCGTTCCATTTTTTCACACTAATTGAGGTACCTCTAATGAATGAATAGTAGAAACCACTTTTCCACTCCCTTTTGTAGCACAAGTACACATGAAATTGGGAAGGACAACTAAGGAAGGAGTGATTCCCTAAGAGCATGTACAATGGAGAGGATTGACTCTCCTTTTTACACTCTCTCTCTTCTAAGAGGATCTCCTCTTTGTTGTAGAAATATGAAAGAGGATCCTCTTTGAAAGAGGAATGGGGGAAATCCTCCTTCTGTAGAGGATTGTGAGCATGGGCTCTTGTGCATTCTCTTACCTTTTAGCCAATCATAGCTCACCATGTGTCCAATCAATTTTCTACAACTTTCATTTAGTATATTTCATTCCACCATTAATAAGTTTTTAACAAAAGTAATAATAAAGTGTGACATTTTTTAAAAAACGTTAATGTTATTGATTATTAAAAAAAATTGTCTATAAGTTGAATCCAATATTACCCTATTTATAAATAACTTTTATTTTCCTCTCCCCCCCCCCCCCAGATAATGGATCATCACAATGATAATTGTGATATTTATCTTTAGTTTTGTTTTTATTTCAAGTTGGATGTGCTTAAAGTTATCTTGATGTTAATAAATTATTATTATTAGTAGTAGTAGCTAATATATATTCATTAATAATTTGAGATTATATTAATCAAACTAAATTAAATTGAATATATTTTATTATTTATAATTTAAATAACTTATTTAAAAATATATGATGATATGAAATACATGATAAAATAAAGTATATGTAAAGGTAGAAGAGAGGAGATGATGAGGATACTCCTTGTTGTAGAGAAAATTAGTAAAAGAGGAAAGGGAAGAGGAATGAGATAGTGGAAAATGATGTGGATGAAAGAGAAAGTGATGTGTCAAAAGTAGAAAAGGAGAGAGAAATGTGAGAGAGGATTGCACCTCCTCACCATTGCATATGCTCTTAATCAAGCTTCATTTTTTTGCCGCGTCATGAGTGATCTTGTTTTGTAGAGAAAAAAAATTAAAATGGGATTGATTAGGTATGCAGACCATTAATGGGATTGATTTGGAGGTTTTGATGGGCTAGTCTCCTAATTTACTTTAATGGAGTTGCATAAAAACTAGAGGAAATTATATATACATAACTTGTTCTAGAGGAAACCAAATGAAGGCGGGGACCAATGAAAAATAGAGGCGCACGTCCGGGGAACAAAATCTTGTTGGGCCGACATTCCTTATCCAGATGCATGTATATGTGAAAAACCGGATTTTTGGACCGGACCGGACCGGCCGGACAGAAATGGGTGTTCCACTGTTCCCTGTCCGGTCGCAGTCCGGTCCCGGGTCTGGTCCGGTTACGGTCCCAGTCCGGTCCGGATCGGGGCATTTTATAAATAAAATTTGGGGTAAAAAATTGTATTACCTTTTATTTTATATAATTTATTTTTAATTGATGAGGGACCATCTAGGCTGCCACCCACTCTTCGATCGGCCACTCACCCGAGCTCTTGCCAAGAAGTTACAAATATAGTGAGGTTGCCACCCCCAGTCGCTACCCATATTTTCACAACTGGGTGAAAGGTGTTTATTAGAATACTCACCCACTTAATATATACTAAAAGTAGTTTTTGGAATCTTAGCAGATCTTCCTGCTCTCAAAAATCAATTTTTGATATCTTAGTAGCTATCTTGCACAAAAAAAAAATATAAAAGAATTGACTTGATTTTTAGATTTGACAGCACAAAAAAATCTTTTTCCAAGACAAAAACCGTCATTAAGTGACATTGAAGGAGGCCGTGTGTGGCGTTGGATATCAACTAGGAGCGATTGGCCGTTACCCTGCCGGTGGGAAGACATTGGCCGGTGTGCTAAACAAAAACAGCTTTTCCATACAATATTAAAAGACCACCGTTCAAACACTACATTAGTGCAGAACTACAACAATAAATAAAGTAGGGAAGAAAAGAAATATTCCCATTTACATCCATGCGGATAGATGGTCTGGGCATGCTCTCCGAGCATTAATACAGTGCGAATAGCGAAAGGGGATACAAAGGTGATTATTATTGATAGGTAAGAGAGAGGGTACACTGAAGCTTCTTGGGGATGACAGAGGGAACAAAAAACGACAGAATGTTTAAGACATGGGGAACAAAGAAGATATAGTGTTTTACTTTGAGTTAACTATTTAAACCATTTGTAATTTTGAATAACAATTCAATAATGCAATGCTTTTAAAGGAGGTTTAATCAGGCAGTGATTGTGAGAGAAGACACAAGAATCAAAGGAGGTGTAATCAGTGACTTCGAAATTATACTTTATAAAATTTGCTATTCCAAATAAAACATATTTATCACATTAATAATTTGGCTAATTAGTGTACTTTATATTTTCAATTGATTTTTATGAAATTTAACTTGTTAGGGTTTAAAAAAAAGTAAACAAAAATTAAATTAGAACATTGAAGAAGGCCTCGACTGTAGTCCGCCGCGCCGTCAACTTCACCGACATCCCCGTCGTCGTCACCGAGACCGGCGAGGAAGATGGAGCTACCGGAGAGGGAGACGTCGCGGAGGAGGTGGCGGAAATGGTGGATTCTGGTCTAGGTTGCTCTCTCGTGTGGCGATTGCAAAGGAAGACGAGTCTCAGCCAGATTGGGACTCCTATGGTGTCTGCGGCGAATATCGTGGTCCAATTGAGCAAGCTGAGCGGTTTCAAGAGGTACAAGCTGATGCAGAGATTATCTCCTTTGCACTCCATCGTCGGCGTGCGAATGTTGGCCGGGACGATTCCATCTACACGAAGGCTCAGCTTCAGAAGGAATTGGAAACCCTAGCCACCTGTGGGATGTTCGACAAGGTGGATCTGGAAGGAAGACAATTCCGGACGGGACTCTCAAGCTCACTTGGCCTCCCTCCGGGCAAGGACGCCCTTGTCTTCCAGCGCAAGTCGCCCCCGGCGCCGTTCGCGACAGGCTCTCCGTCATCTCCAAGGCCCACCCATAGTTAAGGTCCTCGATCGGCGTATCCCTCTCCGGCGGCTCCATCTTCCTCGCCGGTCTCGGCGACGACGACGGGGTTGACGGTGTACTTGACGGCGGTCACGGCGGACTACACAGTCGAGGGCTTCCTCAATTTTCTGAATTGATTTTTATTTACCTTTTTCTTAACCCTAGCAACTCAAATTTTATAAAAATCAATTGAAAATATAAAGTATACTAAAATTTTGACAAGCTATTAATTTGACAAATTATGGAGAATGACAAAGCTTTGGCTCGTGATAAAGAAAACCGCCAATGGGAGCCTTCGGAGCTCACTCGTCTAACTGGCTCGTCTTTTAGTGTTCTTTTTTATCTGAATTTAATTGTGGACACGTGTTGCCCATCGTAGGGTGTGGAATCTTACACACTGTGTAAGCCTACAATAGGCGCACTATGACTATTAACTCGAGTCTTACTAGGCCTAATGGGCCTAACGAGTCTTATTGGGCCTATACCATAAGGCTTTGAGAAGGCCGGCCAATTCGACTCTTTTCGATATTTGAATATTGTTTCGGTTTATGTTCTTACTCTTCAATGAACGCTTAAAATGACCGAGGGTTCGATTTCCCTTATGAGTTCGAGAAGACTAATTCGACTATTCTCGATGTTCGAATATTGTTTAGGTTTATGTTCTTACTCTTCAGTAAATGTTTAAGATGACCGAGATGAGTACTTCGCTTATTGGGCATCAAGCTCAATAAGGCCCATTCGAGTTTGAGAAGACTAATTTGACTCTTATCGACGTTTGAATATTGTTTCGGTTTATGTTCTTACTCTTCAATGAACGTTTAAGATGACCGAGAGTTCGATCTCGCTTATTGGGCCTACTGCCCCACTAAGGCCCATTCGAGTTTGAGAAGACTAATTCGGCTCTTCTTGATGTTCGAATATTGTTTCGGTTTATGTTCTTATTCGTCGGTGAACGTTAATTAGTTGAGCCTCGATCCTACAAATAAAGACACATTACTTTAACAGATAAATTCCTTTGTAATAATGATGATGTTGTTTTAGGGAGCATTTTGAGTTTCTTGTTTGCAGCATAGGTATATGTTGTTCGAATGAAATACATACAATAATAGTTTAAAGTATCATTGGGTTATTATAACTATCAAGCCATATAAAATTAGTATAATATTGAAGATCTAATCTAATTAGATTATATTGTTTAATCATATCCGATAATATAATTGATCTTTCATTTATATTATGATAATCTAAATCACATAAATGGTTATCGGGGTTATCCGATCTCCGGTTAACCGAGAGTAACGGTTCGGTTTAGGTTTGTGATGCTAGTTAAGATAAATGATGCTTACTCGAAGTCCTAGATGTGGTGGTGGCTTGGACTCTACTCTGTTGAATGCATCGAATGGGCCGAGGTTCTTTGTTTGGGCCGTTTGCCTGAATATTGACCCGAGCCCATATGAGGAGGAGCGTCTTGATCTTATTATTTTAGCTGAACGACGTCGTTCTGGATAGGAGACCCGTATAAAATCTCTTAGGGTTTCTTGTTCACGGCAGCTTGCTCATTTCTCGAGCAGTTGTGAATGCCTAGGGTTCCTGAGTTGCCCCATCTGTCTTCACCTTGTGCTTTCCGGAGACGAGTAGGACTCGGTACTTTTACTTAGTTGCATGAGCTTCCGATAGGCTCTGTCTGTGGCGACGAACTTTCAAGTTTGAACTTGGTGTGAAGGTAAAAATCTAATTGTACATCAGGCTCATGAGCTCCTTCGTGCTTAGTACATTTGCTTTCGTGCCTTTGCAGAGTTGCATCACCTTATTGTATTCACTTTGATGTTACAGGCCAATGAGAACTTCAATATGTTCAGGAGTTCGCCTGTGGATGAGGAGACGTCCAACCTGTGGGAAGAAATGTTTTGGAATGGCGGGTATGGCGTTGTGCTTCAGATGCCGACAGACGCGCATGAGATGGCCACAACCATTACTGATGGCGGCCCGTCAGATGCTGAATCTTCAGCCAGCTAAGGACCTCTACTTACCCTTTCAATTGAACTGTCGTCGCCTATGGTTTTGTCATGTTAGGGTTTGTGATCTGCCTTTTTTGGTCCTGACCTATCAAATGCCCCTGGGCAAGTGAAATTTATAAGGCTTCTTAATAGATCTTGTATACACTAGAGACATACATTTAACTCATCATCAATAAAAATACTAAGAAGAGTAACAAAATTATGCAAAAAACAGATTACAATACTACTTGAACATGGCTTTCACTTCTTGGACATAGATGTCTTCATCAAGGAGGTTTAATCACCCTGGCTTTGACTGACTACAAACGAGGAGCGGTACGCGGCAAAGAATAGCTTATGAGGATACCGTATCATCGTGAGTCTTCTTTGCCGCGTACCGCTCCTTGTTTAATCTGTAGTATTGCAATGTCAAGGGGATTAATGGGATCTGTCTCTCCTCCAATATTTATACGAAATACAACTATGTCCAAGAATATGAAACACAAATATTTTTAGATTGGAGATTTTAGATTTAGAATATAGACAGATGAAGTTAACAATTTGATAATGCAATCAAAATAACAAATTCAAGAAAAGAAAGATTGAGATTTCATTACCTTAGCTGAGATGACCCCTCCACCATTTGTGTGAATCAATTGAATTGCAATAGAGATGCAGTTTAAGAAATAGAAAGAAGAAACAATGAATTATAAAGTTGTAGACACTTTTTTTTTTGGTCGGATGTAGACACTTAATTAGATGGGATTTAGTCCTTCCTTCCTAGTTCCTAGGCTGCGATCAGCACACTACATCTCTTCAATTCCAAAGTTGTGAGATTGTTTTATCAGTCATTAATGATATTCTGGGTAGAAACCTGCTCATTTCAAGCTAAAAAAAACAATAGCCTACTCATTTCATAGGTTTTAATTTTTTCAAATCACATCTGGGCCTTGTGTAACAAATGTAGTGTACAAAATATATATATATGGGCCCTTTAAATTTGTGGGCCTGGGGCGAGCGCCCAATCTACCCCGCCTTATGGGTTGGGCCTGCTGGTCTGATGAGGTTGTTGGTTCTTTTTGTGGGTTGTATGTATGTTGTCATGCTCTCGTCTGTAACTTCATGTTAAAAGCACTTCTATGTTTGTGTTCGGATTCGGGACAATCCCTGCAGTTTAGTAAGTATGAAATTTCATTGTTGTAGGTATTAAATGCTGATACGTTTCGTACGGCAACCCTAAGAATTATTCTAGACGGCCAAAGAATTAGCTTTATGTTATTATTTGAAGTCAGTTATGGAGTCAAGTAGTTTCTAATTTCTAGTGTCAGTTGTTTTTAGACCCACTTCCTTGAGTGGTATCTATCATTTGGTATCAGAGCCGTTCGATTCGAATGGCGATGGCACGTTCTTCCGCTTTCACAATAGCCCCTCCCACACAAAGGATTCTGCCTCAGAGTTTGGAACGTCAATCTCCAACTCCGATGCAAAACCTCCCTTTCCACAATGCTAAAGTTTCTTGAAGAGTCTACGACCAATTATGTGGGTTCAGTCACCTAGATGAGTTAAAGTAGCCTCTGTTTTTGCCTTGAGGACAAGGCAAAATTGAGGGGGATGCATTGATACGTACCTGGCTGTCCCTTCAGCAGAAATGCTAGATATTAAGTATTAAATTATTTTAGTTTACTTTGTTAGTTCAATTAATCAGATTATTCCTAATATTTAGGTTA
Organism: Polygonum maritimum; assembly: GCA_963924305.1. Lineage (NCBI taxonomy): Eukaryota > Viridiplantae > Streptophyta > Magnoliopsida > Caryophyllales > Polygonaceae > Polygonum > Polygonum maritimum. The sequence goes on from OZ002735.1 coordinate 25,003,412, forward strand.
GTGAGGTCTAGGAAAGTCAGTTTGTCAGTTTTTCAAATACTGGAGTAGTGGCTCCCTATTTCTAGTCAGTCAAAGCATTTCTCTATTAACTGTTATTTTCCTACGTTAGTTTCTCTATATAAGTTTGCCCTAGAGTCAGTTTGTAGCAGACTGGATTATTGAAATTGATTTATCAAAAGTGTTAAGAGATTCTCTTGACCAGTTTCCTCTTGGTGAGATGCTTGCCTAGAGTGGTTTCCTCAAGTGAGATTCTCCTTGAGTGGTATCTATCATTTGGTATGTGAAGTGACCAGTCTACGCTTTTCTGCCTTTGGCTGAGCAGTCAAAGGCAATAAATGGTGTTTACCGTGTCTTTACTGCATCTGAATTTACTATAGCATAGGGTTCTCACTTTTTTCATCAGCTTTAAATAGTATACAGTAGCACGTTTTTAAAATACAGTCCCTCCCTTGAAATCGCTCTGTACTGTGCAGTCAATTTATAAATAAGTTCAACCACTAGCATTTCCAATGTGTATTAAAAATTCTGTGAAATCATGCATTGAAGTTGGCTCTCAGCTATGATAGTGGGGCCATTCGTCTGATGTTAGCTGTTAGGTTTTATGCTGTTGATTTCAATGCATCTAATGTTAGCAGTAATGTGAGATCAGTAAAATATCCATATTGTCTCCTTGTCTGTATTGGTCTGGCAATTAGAATGCATACAATGTTAGGTGTAAGCATGTTGCCTAACCCAAGAATGAACTAACGTGTAGTTATTTCTTTTGTTGTGATGGGTTGTTTGTTGAATGGTATTTTGGATGCAGTATGTCTGACACGGACTGCTACGAGACAGATGACCCGATGAAGTACTAAATTATCTACAAATCTGGCATGCTATTTGATGATGATGATCTTGAGGGGGAACTGTAAAGGATTGCGCAATGCCGTGATGAACGGGGAACGAAGCTAGTCCGCCACATTAAGTTGTTCCAGTCTGAGGGCCACGATTTGAACAGGAGGCTGTTGAGAGTGCAACGCATAGGGACATATCTGGACGCTAGTGTGCAGGCGTTGGCTAAAATACTTGGTGAATAAAAAAATACAGAACAGGGGTTCAGGGTTCTTTTGATAGGATTCGCAGCTGCTTTTCTAGGGTGGTGTATTGCTAATTACATATTCTACCACGTGTCTAATATTAGGTTTGATGCTCAGGTTTTGTACTAGCCCATGTGTTCCCTGCATTTTCATTTGGTGTTGCTCTTTTGTTCTGGTGTACTAAATGCTCGATGTTACTGTTTTTCATGACTACGCTTATCGGACTACACAGTCCAGGGCTTCCTCAATTTTCTATATTGATTTCTATGGCTAGATAGCCAAAATGAATAACTCACAATAAAATTTCATGTGTGCTGAGATCTAAACACTTTTGATCATAAATTTGGACTCTTGATCTTGTACTATATGCTATAATAGCTAGCTGCAGGTTATCACCACCAAACTTCTCATGACCGAGTTCTACTCCATAGAATCACTTGATACCGGCTCGATCAAACTGCTTTTAAAATTCATAATCTTGACGGGCCAGGCTCAATCAAAAGCTCAACTTTGGGCCGATTTTACGGCCTGGCCCAGAAACGGGTTTCAAAAATAACCTAAGAAACTCCATCAGCATATAAGTAGTAGCCGGAGCTCAAAGAACAAACCCTAAATGCCGAACCCTACCCCCCTTTCCCCCGCAGAAAGAGAGAAATCGCGAGAGAGAGCAACCATGGCGGCAACGAATCCTGTTGAATCCTCCTCTGCCCCTTGTTGGCGGTGCTCTCTCCGGGCAAGGACGCCCTCGTCTCGAGATAAAGAAAACCGCCGATGGGAGCCTTCGGAGTTTGCTCGTTTAAATGGCAAAAGCCGAGCCATTCAGACGATTGAACTCCGACGGCTCCCATCGGAGGTTTTCTTTATCACGAGCCAAAGCTTGGTCATTCTCCATGGTATTACTCCCTGTCATGCATTTCAATTTTGTAGGTATTAAATGCCTTGAAGTGAGCAGTCTATGCTTTATTGCCTTTGGCTGAGCAGTCAAAGGCAATAAATGGTGTTTACCGTGTCTTTACTGCATCTGAATTTATAGCATTGGGTTCTCCCTTTTTCATCAGCTTTAAATATATACAGTAGCACGTTAAAAGACAGTCCCTCCCTTGAAATCGCTCCGTTACTGTGCAGTCAATGTAATTTGTATAAATTTATAAATAAAAATTAATTGGACATGGTCAAAATTTTCACTGCCTATAAGATGTCACCCTTTAAATCTTACAACACTAGTGTGTTACGTGCAGTAAATGAAGTTGTTTGTTGGTCAAATTTTTCCTCCCTTCAATGCTGCAAAATCAAATGTCACCCCCTTTTCGTTGCCTATAATAATCTGTCACCCTTTGCTACTACACATTAGCTTGCGTGGATAAACACTGCTCTCGATTGCCTTTGTTGTGTTCTTGCCGGTCAGAATTTTAAATCAAATTGTGTGTAGTTGGAAAGGTAAACGCATGGACTCCGCTTGTTTTCTTTTTTACATACTCATATGTTTCTTCTCAAATCAATTTTCCCCTATTTGCCAATGGCTCCATATCTCCCCACACATTTATTCCATGTGTAGATGGCGCCAAGGGTGCGTTGGTCACACAACACCGAGGATAACAAAGCCTTGCTCAGGTTGTATGGAGAGATGGAGGAGAGGGCTAGAGTTGAGCGTGTGTGGATATCATGGAGGGGGTTGGCTGATGAATACGAGGCTAGAAATGGGACTAGGCGGGCTGCACATTCATTGCTGTCACAGGTTGACTACAATAGGTATCTCTGGAGGAGTTGGAGGAGGTTCAAGCACCTGGGCGGTGAAGCTGCATGGGACTCAACAACTGGCCAAATCCGAGGGGATAATGGTTGGTGGACGTGGATGAGACAGGTTAGATGCTAATCAATGTCTCGATCCCTGTATATGGTTAGAAGTTGGAAAAGGAGGTATGCGGTGTATATTCTTGCTTGTGTATTTGCAGCATTGTTCGGCTGCCCGGAAGTTTCGTGCACTGGGGGTTCAAGCAGAAGTGGATGATCTGTGGGAAGAGGTGTTTGGGTTGCCCGATCTCTGGACCGAAGCAATGCAGATGGCTAATAATCTGATGGCCGCATCTATAAATGAGCCTGAGGCGGGGGCCATTGCACCTCATGATGGTCAAGCCTACGGTTGGGCGTAGAAGAGCAAGGATGGCCAGCCCCGCTTGTCCGATCTACTGTTTTGTTAATCCTAATGCAACTCTGTATGCAGTTTGTCTTTTCTTGTTGTTGGTCATACACACTATGATGCATGTCGCGTGTACCATGAGATTCATTATGAAGTTGCTTTATTTCTGACATTTCACCTTGATATCAATAAGTTTGCATTTTACAATACGAGTGTGCAATGCGTATTATAGAAGTTGCATTTCAGTAGTATACGAGTGTTCAATTCGTTGTAGAGCGTCTGAGCATATAGTTGATTGTAGAATAATTTTTGAGTCTGGTTATATCTGTTTTTATTTTTTTCGCTCCCATTAGTTGTTATTTATTATTTATAAATAGTACTCGTACTATAAATGATACCAACAAGAAGCCACGTTTGACTATATTGAAAATATATTAGTAAAATGCATTGAGAATTGGACACTGCATAAAGCTGGTCGCACTATTTGGATTTTGGATGCTACGTTTGACTACTTTCAAAGCTACATTGAAAATATTGAAACCCGATGCTGCTGCACTGATTTGGCAGCATCATACAGTGGGGTCATGCTGCATTTAATTTCTACTCTTACCAGCATTTTTTCCATTTGTAGATATATATCCACCACTTCCCCTTTACTTGGGCAAATATTAACCGGCTCTGTCACGCCATAACTGGAAAATTAAAGATACCAACAAGGGCTTAATATCTGAATCGGTGAATCGTTGCTGACTTCTCTTCATCATCATGGACCCAGGGAGTGAAAGCGATGCATCGTCCGGTGTTGAAGACATCCTCAACTTGTGGTTGTGGGACAGGTACATGTGTATACATGCGTTGAAGACATCCCTTTTCCACCATTTCGTTTTGGACAACATTCACTGTGCAAGGCAGGATAGGCAACACTGATTGCGCATGAGCCATGAATCATGTAGTTTAAGTGCACATACGTGTGGACGTCGGTAACATCCATTTATTGTTGGTTGTTGTAGACGTTATTTACCTATATTGCACAATTCTTCATTCTCATGTACTTCACCTTAGGGTCCATAATTAAGAATCTGAATATGAGTGAGTGTTATTCCACTATGCTAATTGCTTTCATCACAGGACCAGAAGAAATGGTACTTCCGAATAGGACCGGACACAAAACTGAGAAAGCTCGTAAGGAGCTATTGTAGGATACATGGTAGGTCCGTCCGCACTCTGCAGTTCCTTTACAATGGAGAGTGTCTGAACACCCGCAGCCGCTTGGTCACGCCTCGATCCGTAAGTGGCCCCGTTTTTTGAGTCTACCAAGAAGCTGTTCTCGTTGACTACACCTTCTTCATTCGTTCTACTCTTGATTTCCAGCTGTAGATGACTACCGGTGACCAGATAGATGTCGTCGAAATTGTCGATACTGGACTTCCCCCCCCCCCCTCCCCCCGGTTGGCTGATGGACGGGCTAACACTAACAGGGCATAGTCCATGTGTGATTCCGTTGCTGCGTTTCGTGTTCCTCCATCATTACATGCGTCTGTTTTCTATCGTCAGTTTTGAGCTTTGGACTATGATTTGTTTTCCAATGCCCGTCTTTAGCGACGTATGCACTACCTTTCGTTGTGAGTTATGATAGCTGCTGCGACGGAATTATGTAAGGCATCAAGAGTTGATTGCGATTGTGTCCTTGTATAATTAGCTATGTGTGAATTTGATTTTGTCATCTGGGTAGACATTCAAGTCTTCGGTCCATGTTGACCAAATTTTGCGGAAATGGTTGTGATGTTGTTGATTGAGCAATTCATTATTACAGCACCTTCCATGTGTATATATGTGCCAGCGTCTGATGTGTCCTTCGTATGGCAACCGTCTGCTGTGTCATTCGAATGGCAACATCGGACCATTGGATATGATGTTCTTTCCCAATTTCGACCTTCATAGCCATCACAATCCTCGATCAGTAGAGCAGCTTTATAATTTATTTAGTACTAATATGACATTTCACTTTGATATGAATAAGTGTGCAACTTGTTGTTGAGTGTGCAAGGCGTATTATAGAAGTTGCATTTCATAGTATAAGGGTGTTCAATTCGTTGCAAAGAAGCTGAGCATATAGTTTGGTTTAAGATTAATTTGTGGGTCTGGTTATATCTGTTTTTATTTATTTTCCTCCCATAAGGTTTTATTTATTTTTTAAAAAAGTATAAATGAACATATAAAACGTATAAAACGAAATTTTGATCTATGGCTATAACCGAAACTACCATGCATTTAACAGAAGAAGCATCTAACCTGAAAATTGCAATTATACTGTTTAATATGATTATTCTGAGGACAAAAAGAATCGCTCCTTTCAAAATTAGAGTACTAAATTACGCATTTAACTACCAAAAACAAAATTAAAGTTGGCATTTTGTGTCGACCAATAAAACCCAAATCGGCATTTCCAAACCGAGATCCCGCCCACCGCTTGTAAGTTCATTATGGGCCAGGCCCAGCTTCACTTACGTAATAAATTCGAAAACAGGTTCTTAAACCCTATCCCGCTCATGCATTCCATTTCATTTTCAAACCGAGATCCCGCCCCGCAAATCCCTCTCTCAACCTGTGATTCCTAAACTCTCCGGAAATCATCTCCCACACCTCCGCCGTTTGCTCGCCGAACACCATAAGCGGAAATTCGCCGATTCAGCGTCCGCAGTTCCACCAGTCCAACACGCTGATACCAAACGGAGCCTAGCTAACCCTGTCGAGATCGGCGATGCGTCCCATGAATATGAAGGGTTCCATTTCCCGGCTTCAAAAGAACAGCATCAGGCACTTCATAAAGACGATACGCTTTCCAGCCGTCCAATTGCACAGCCTGGTAAGATGTTTCTCACCATATTTTTGCATTTCTCGCCTACAGATATTCGAATGCATCCTGTCAACTCCAAACAGTTCATTCGCAAGGCAGCTTGATTAGTAATTCAAATAGCATGCTTTTCACACTGTTTGTTGGCGGGACATAAGGTTTCCGGTATAATTATGTGTACAACAAGGTATACGAGGGTTGAACAGGGAAGGGGATTTTTGTTAACAGAGATTCATCCTATATAGATTGTTTGGTTGCTTTGGGTGGGTTTTCATCGAATTTCATGGATTTATCTTGTTCTTTTCATCCTAATTACAGAGTTGTTTGTCTTGTTTTGGTTCTTTTAAGTAATTCCCGATTCTTGCTCTACCATTTGTATAATTGCACTGTGTCATAGCGCATTGCATTGCAACTCACCTGCGGTTCATTAATTGTAATGCTTACTCAGATACTACCAACCCTGTTTACAAGGCAACACCGAGCAAAAATTTCCAAACTTGCTTACATTACAGCACCAGACGGGTCTGTCCACTCAGTGGTTGTGCAGAATAGACATGGCAGCCTATGGTTTTGCGAGGGCTGGAGAGAATTCACCCAGCAGTACCGTATTAAGAAGGGGCACATACTGTTGTTTGGCTACGATGGACATTCACGCTTCTGTCTAACAATCTTTGACCCTTGCACAGGGTGCGAAACCGGACACCACCAGGACGTGTCCAAGGACGAAAAAACCAATGCTGCAGTAGTAAGTGTCCCTTGTTGCCTACTGACTTAACAGATGCCACGATCTGCCAGATCTCACCTGTCGGCTTTCGCATCTCTTACAAAATCATATGCTGTCGTGATAAGAGATAACTTCGTCTGTGCTGAATCCTACCGCAACTGTTTGGTTTGTATTCAATTGTCTGTCTCTGTGCATTTCCGTGCGATTCACTGAACTATGGATTTGAATGCATTGCCAATCTGTTTGTTCAATAAGTTCGCATTTGCACGATCAACCAATCATTATCTTCGACCACTTTAGTCAAGTGAAATAATTTAACTATGACGCCATTTCGGGTTCATCCTAGTCAACAAAAACATACCACTATACCAGGGATCTACAAAAAATAAGATCGTCTGCATTAAGCACCCTCACTGTTCATACAACTAGATTGATTGGGACCGATACCAGGGGGTAGAGCTGGCCACTCACTGTACGCAGATCCAATACTGAACGAGGCGTTAGCAACAACCACTGCTTGTACCATTGATGAGTTCAATTCCTTGACGTGCTGAATTTTAAGCTCCATCGTTGTGTTAGCAATGACCCTCATACAGTTGTCCAGCAATGGATCGACGTTTGCTCCCGGTACCGTTTGTTTCTCGTTCAGCAGCCAACATGCATAGGCACTGTTTGTTTCTAGCACCACATGTGCTCGCTTCTGCTCCTCCACCATTCGTAAGCCAAGCAATATACCATTGAGGGCTGCCGCATCCTTATGTACATTACCTGTTTGATACACATAGCTCGAGACCACTTCCCCCAACGGTCCCGTAACAACCCCCCCTCCGCCTGACCCTTTTTCACCCAACGATAGTCCACACGTGCTAAGCTTGAACCACTCCACGCCTCCTAGACGTACGCCACCGGATGCACTCACCTTCGCGGATAAAGTTATGCACAACCATTATAAAATTAGTAACTGTTTTAATTACCTTACACAGTACTCACAAATATGGCTCTGCAATCAACAACGCACCTGTGTTCCTGCTGCACGTGCATCGGCAGTGGACTGCGACGGCTGCATATGAGTGTTGGAAGTCTGCGATGACAACGCAGAATCCCGTACTGTTAGTAATCAACCACAATCAAAACTAACGAACTCACTACGCAAACTCTGCGCAGATAACCACACTGATCTGTGCAGGGTACGCATTTTTTTTATTACGAGTGCAATGCACGCTACTTGGCCATATCAATTACCTTGTTCGCCCACACCCCACGGGCACTGTCTGGTACGCTGTTGGTAGCATGTATGTTCGCGACACACTCTGCCTTCGCAGCCTGAAAACATACGTAGCAGTTGATTTAGCTTGCTAAAACATGTTGCACGAATATATGAACTCAACACATTACCTTCTTCTTCTTCGTTTGAGGCAGGACTTTCTTCTTCTTTTTTTTGGGTTTTTCCGCAGGATGCAAGGACCGCTTTCGTTTGGCCCTTCCTAGTCTCCTGCGATCAGGGGGATCCTTCAGATCAACGACCACTTCAGGAGCACACCTCTTCGTGTGTTTTTCATTATCCTCTCTTTTCTGGAGCCTCCTCCTGCCATAAACCTTGGAAACAGCTGCCAGGTTCTCCTGCATACAGCACGATTTTATTCCTAGCATGCTCTCAAGTTGTTTTTCAATCTTGCCCAGGGTTTGTGAATACGTGTTGTACGTCTCCTCGCTATGGAGTGCCAAACTCAGGAGGTATTCATTCCGCAAGGCAACCGCATGGAACCTCTGCACACGAGGGGTTTGACCCGGATCATAATAATTTACTTTTACGCGCTCATATTCACGGACGATGTTCTTCCTCCACCGGTCCAGGACATATTTCTCGGGGATGCATGTCAGCTCTTCAAGCTCGATAACCTTTATGATGTGCCTGCATAAAATGCCGGCAAACTCGAATAATTTGCAAGAGCATTGTATTTCCATTGCAACCTTGTCGATTGTCGTGAGATACGTTTTCTTCTTGGACCGCCACACGGGATTCACTATTTTTTCATCGACTGTGTACGTGGTCTTGTTGCCCTGCACGAATTTGCCTGATGCATTAGTGTACATCAGGCCTTCGACCTGCAATCAACAGCTTGTCAATGCCCTGTACAGGGAAATTTAACCATGTCTGTACGTTCCAATCTGATAATTTGTCTGGCGAAATTACCTCCTCCTTAACTTCCTTGAATTTTTGGTTGGTATACGCCTCGATAAAAACTTCTTCCACTAATATGCTTGTTGTGCATGAGTAAGGCCTGTCCATTGACTTGGCGTTTAACGTCTTCTCGACTTCCACTCTGCCTGCAAGGGCCATGTGATACTGTTGTGCGAAGGACACCAGACCAGTGTGCGTATTCAGGAATCCTTTGAAGTAGTGATTCAGGCCTTCACTCCGCTGGGTGGATGACATACCTGCCCAAAAAGACGACCTCAAGAACCCAGGAGCCCACCTCTCACGCTCTTTGTAGGACTCCTTTATCCAGGCGTAGTCGCCTAAACCGAACTCTACAACCATTGCATGCCAAGCTTCCTCAAACTCAGCAGGCTCCAGTGACTCGTGTACCACAACCTGCATACGCTTCTTTATTTCTTTCCAGTCAGGATGGTTCCCGAGATTTCTTGATGCATTCTGCATTATATGAAACAAGCAGAGCCTGTGTCTGGCGGTAGGGAAAACAGTTTTAACCGCCTTGCCAATGGCCTGGCACTGATCGGTCAATATTGCTACAGGGGAACTTCTCATACACTTCTGCCAAGACTTGAACAACCAGCAAAAGGAGTTAGCATCTTGACTGAGAATCAATCCACACGCCAGGACCACGGACGACCCATGGTGGTTCACACCTATTCGTGCCGTGCGTCGTGTCAAAGGTCACTACATCCCCGAAGTCCTTTGCCATTGCTCGACATCTTGCATCTGACCATAAAACCCTTGCTAATTCCCCCTTCTCATTTATCTCAGTCTCACAGAAGAAGTCAGGGTTGTCCTTGGACATCCTGTCGAAGTATTCCAACAAACCCGACGCATCACCGTTCCGTCTTTCTAGTCGACGTCGAATGTTTATGGCATTTCTCATATCGATTTGACTGAACGTTAGCTTCTCATGACCTCCGCTCTCAACGACAAGAGAATTGTAATTCTTGGTCACGGGGACACCAGCTATATCGTTCATGACGATCCTCCGCTTATGGTATTCGGACATGTACTTGTAGTTAACAAGCATACGGCTGTTACTGGGATCTAACGGATGGGTGTGTTCCAAATTGAGTCTGGTGATATGGAACCCTCCTTCAATCATCCGCGCCTCAACATATACTGGGCATCCGCTTGTTTGAGATTGTTTGTACTTCTTTTCTTTGCCAGCCTTCACACATCCGAGTCTCAGCCTTTTCATCATGTAATACTGAGCCTCCGGTAGGCCCTTTGCCTTGCCGTACTCACCTCTGAACTCGTCTAACAGTTGGTTTGATCGAGTATGCCACTGGAAACCATTCTGATAGCCGTATTTATGACAATGTATTGCAAATTCTTGTCCGCTCTGAAAGCACATACCCTGTTTAGGCTGTGCTACACCAACCTCTCCATTGTCACTTGTATTACATGCCTCATCTTCGTTTCCAACTTCGTCGTTTCCATCGTGGTCTTCATTCGGGTCCAAATCCATTGATGCAGTCCTGTCAATGAATGGCTCATCTTCGTCGTTTCCATCGTGGTCTTCATTCGGGTCCAAATCCATTGCTGCAGTCCTGTCAATTAATGGCTCATCTTCGTCGTTTCCATCGTGGTCTTCATTCGGGTCCAAATCCATTGATTCAGTCCTGTCAATTAATGGCTTGATTAATGCAACTAGCTATTTTTTCTGGCCGAACAACTAGCTATTTTTTAACTGCACCAATAACAAATACAGTACATTCCAATTCATGTTTACACCTCATGTTTGCCTTATTGTAGATTAGTTATAATTCAACATCCGAATATAATACCTGCTGCTATTAGTTTAACCGCAGATGTCCGATTTCGCATCTACTGGCTGACATTCAACGTCTCTATTGCCATTACATTGCATCATTACGTGAATAAGATCTTATCAAATCGACTCACACAGGCTGAATGGAACCTCCCTCAATCACATTACACAGCCAGAAATTGCATACTGAAAGTGAAACAGATGGAAATTGCACACTGTACAATGCACACTACCAGATCGGGAAATTGCAGACTGTGCAATGAAGCTGATAACTACAGGTCCTTCACATTAATCATTAGGACCGTATCCCTTAATCACATTCAAATGGGTTGATCAACCCTACAGTCAATGCAAACATCCACCTGCCTCACACCATTACATTTTCCAATCGAAGAAAGTTAATTACAGCTAGCACTTACTTGTCTACCATAGTTGACAATCTAATTTTTCAAGGATAACACAGTACCCGAACAATGTCCAACCATTGGTTTGCACACACGATCGCAGATAATTGCAACACAAACTCTAATATGCAATCGCAAAGATAAATATCCCCTATTTCCAATTCATACAAAATCTACAGATTACGTACCTTATTAACGCCTTAATGGCCGATGAATGGTGAAGATATAGTAGAAGAAGACGAATTCAGCTCGACAAGAATCTCCGGCCGGCGGCGTCGAGTTTTCCCCGGTTGCTCGGTGTTTTGTTTTTAACCTAGAGGGGTAGAACGATAATTTGCTCTTTGCCCCAAATTCATCCCGCTATTTTATCCCGCCCCCCTATTTTCGCCCTTTTTTTTGCTGCTTCACTTGGGCACGTGTAGGCAATCGGACGGTCCGTTTCCCAGTGTGTAAGATGTAATCTTACACCGTGTGTAAGTGTACATTTTTCCTCCAACTTGTCACTTTTTTGCAAATGGACCCCCCAACTTTGAATATTTCCTATTGAACCCCTAAAATTTACATTTGTTTGCCTATTGAGCCTTTTTTTTACAAATGAACCCTCTTTTTTGGTAGTGTGAATAACACGCGCTGACCGGGGTCATTTTCATTCCACTTAGCATCCACGTGACATCCCCAGTCTGAAAATGGGGGGATTGTGGATAGGAAGAAGATGAAGAAGAAGAAGATGGGGTTTGGGACTCCACATGGCATATTTTTTTTTACCATGTAAGTAATTTTGGGGAACTTTCACGGCCAGCTGGAGGAGTGACTTGCACGCACCCCGTCAGGTCAGCAAAAGAGGTTCAATAGGAAAAAAATGTTAAGTGGGAGTTTGATAGGTAATGTTCAAAGTTGGAGGGTCTATTTACATAAAAGTTATAAGTTGAGGGGTCTAAACATGTATTCTGCCTATATTTTGCCGTAATACGGAGTGTCGAGTTTGATCATCGGATTTTGTGCATATCTTTTCTATGGTCTGCGAATATACTGACACCTTTGTATGTCCAGAAAAAATTGGCGATTGGAAGGTTCAAAGGGCATGACTCATACAACCTTAAGGATGTTAATAACGATAAAAATAAAAAATGATGATTAAAAAAGGACATAGTTGCGTTTTATCGACAGTAGTTCACATATATGCGAGCAACTTGGCCAACTAGTGTCAGAACATAGGTTGATCTTGTGTCCAATAAGTTACAAGTTCGAACATTATTGTAGACACTCCTTGATTGAGATGATATTACTTTTTTTTTTCCTATGTATATCGTATCAGAATAAAATATATCTAGTTGATCATCGTAATTTTGGTTTTGAGATAGCACACTAATTTAATTGCATAAAACTGTTGTCCTTTATTCATTCTAAAATTGATAACTTGTATTCTCAAAAAGTTTGATTACATCAATGCCTTTATTATCAAGTTGTACAAATTTGTAATCATAGAAAAATTTGCTATTATATTAAGCAAGCCCATCAAATTGATTTGAAAAGAAAATAATAGAACAAGTACTAGTTTACAGCGGCAAAATTTTATACATAACATACAATAGGTCCACTCCTATAGAGAAGCGGGTCGATGTAGGCCGGATATATAAAAATTGCCAAGTTACAATCTAATATCAAATTAATTATCAACAACTTGTTTCCTTTAAACTAAATGTCAACATTGAAATCAAAGAGGATGAGATTAGAAATGTACTAATATTTTTTTGTTTTGTGGAGCCTTATCAAAATAAAATCAAAGACTTTTCAAACTACAATTAAAGAGGGTTACCCAATTGACAGGAATGAACTACGTACTATTAGTGTGTCAAATTAAACAAGAGAATTCCGGATCGGCAACACAACAAAACTCAATTAAGAAAATAAAATAAAGAAAGAAACCTAAGTGGGAACATTAAAAACTCCAAAATGGCAACCTGGGTAATAAATAATAAAAAAAAAAAGAAAAGGATGAAGAATGCACCAACCCGAAATATGCTTTTTCCAAACAATCTGCAACTTGCACATCCCACTTGTTTACGTTCCGCGTCATCTCTTGCGTTTGGATCTGCATTATATTGAAAATTCAATGGAGACCAAATTTGCATTATCAATTCTCAATTCTCATCCTCTTCAATTTCCCCCACTAACCAAACAGAATTAAAGCAGCAGCCCGCCGCGCTATAGATTGATCGAACATGCCTTCGGCGTTGGTCCAGAAAATGGGCAGCCCAACACCCACAGTGTCGACCTCGGGCGGCGTGACGGCGGAGGCGGCGGACCTCTTCAACCACTCGATCAGGCTCTGCTCGCTGGCGCCGGCCGTGGCGAGAGAGCTCTCCCTCCACGCCCCGCATCTCCTGATGCAGATCCCGGACACGCTGTACCGGTACCACAGCCACAGCATCGGGCAGGGCCGGACCTGCTCCGCAGTTGTCCGCCACATCGCCGCCCCCATGGAGGCCGTCTGGTCGGTGGTCCGCCGCTTCGACAACCCCCTCACCTACAAGCACTTCCTCAAGAGCTGCCGGATCGTCGTGGGCCACGGCGACGTCGGCACCCTCCGGGAGGTCCGCGTGATCTCCGGCCTGCCGGCCGAGTGGAGCACCGAGAGGCTCGAGGTCCTCGACGACCAGGGCCAAGTCATCAGCTTCAGCGTCATCGACGGCCTGCACCGCCTCAGCAACTACCGCTCCGTGATGACGCTGCACGAAGGCTGCGGCGGAGGGACGGTGGTCGTGGAGTCCTACGTGGTGGACGTGCCCGTCGATAACTCAAGGGACGAGACGTGTTTGTTCGCCGACACCATCGTCCGGTGCAACTTGAACTCGCTCGCCCGGATCGCCGAGAAGCGACACGAAACGGCGTCGTAAAAGGGGAAAAAGGGAAGAACCTCGATCGATAGAATTAATTAACAACAGTCTGTACGTTATGGGGTTTGTTGTACTTTTGGTTAGCCTGTGGTTTTCGATCAACGTGGCCAGAATTAGTTTCCACCTCCATCCTTGATTTTGCTGGCTTCGGATCTTCTGCGAAAACTACGTACGATGTGAAAAGTATGGCCTTGTACGTATTTGAAATTTAACAATCATATTTGATTTATCATGGTGATTAACATTAACGGGATATATGCTCATTATATCATGTCTTTGTGATTTTATTTCTTTTATTAACTGTAATTTTGTGCTGTTTTTCTTCTTCAAGCCCTTTGTATGTTTGTGTTTGAGGGAGTGTGGACCATTTCTTGTTAATTATTTACGGTGCTTGATAAAATAATATCAAACTTATTCATATAAATTGTAGAATGAAACTAATTAGTATAAATGAAGGAAGCTAGTTAATGGATTTTGCAATATATTAGGAGCAAATTGCTGTTGTCAGCGGTGCAATCGTATTCATGCCTAGGACTGCAAGCCTGCAATATATTTGAAATTGAACTGAGTAGAACCACGAGCACGGAACAGCCACCCGCGAGTGCGGTACGTGGGGCGATCACGCGAACTCTGAAATTTGATTGGAAGATCGAACCGCAGCGCGTATTGGTCCCGATATTTGTTCAGGAGAACAGACCTTGATACAAACTGTGCAAGGCACGCGTGTTGCTTGGAAACGAATTGAACCATGACCCGATTCCTCTTGCAAGCAAGATTGTTCATCCAACAGATCGACCGTCAGGGACTAGATTCGACCTACGAAATCGAAAGTCATAATACTATGCGGTCTAAATCTACTATGTTTGATCTGGTTTGGGATTCGACGATGCGTATCGCTGAATGTGAGAACAAGGATTGACGATCCATGAAGTCTTCCGATTCAAAAATTATTTTCGATTGTCGATCCAATAGAAACCCTATGTGTGTAGCAGCACCGATTGTGATCGATGTAGAGAAGTACAATCATGTTTATTGACAAAGAAGAAAACCTCAAACTTTAGGGTGATCAAGCAAACTCCGATATTCGCTCGGATGATCAAACCCTAAAACACATCCTGAGGTCAAAAATCAACTACTGTGTGATTCTTTGGGTTCAGGTGCATGCCCCTAGTCCCAAAAGGATAACTTGATCACGAATCGCATATCAAGGAACAACTGTTGTGGAAATGACAAAGCAAAGTGTAAGGAAGACATTGACTTGTTGGGACGAAAACGAGGATCGCACAAGCGGCAACAATCATGTCTTTATCGTGTGTTGGTAAGTTCAATTTTCTTGTTTTACTTAAACGTTATTCGACTTAAGTATCGAAGGTGGATTAGTTGGACTCTCGCCTCATGTGCCCATTAATTATAAATACGCTATACGAAGATGAAACACCACTCAGAGAAGAAGATGCATTGAAGGAGTAGAAACTTGTGTACCGGAATATTTATGGACTAATAATTCCATACTACCATACGTGATCCGATCCTACAACTTGGTGAAATTTAAACTTACAACTTGATGTTGGAATTATTACACTTACATAGAGAAAGAAGAAGGAGGAAGCATATAAATCTTGTGATAAATGTTAATTACTACATCCAAGTTGTATGGTATTATATGGAACTGATCGACTCCAAGTTGTCCTGCAAGTGGACGTCAGTACGTATGGTTTAGGTTTTCTCTTTAACTTGTCGAGTTTGTTTTATCCCCCAGCTGACACGGTTGGTGAATTGCTACAAGTTTAGATATTTCCACCAAGTCACCAACCTAACGTAAGCTTGCTGAACAAGCGGCTCAACTAGTGCCAATAGACCAACCATCATTAATTAATACTTCGGTTTTTCAATTGTGTATCGTAAAGATACATTATAAACATTATAAATATGTAGACGAAACCCTAGCCTATGAAAGAAATAATGAATCTGTTATAGAAAAAGATTAAAATATCTCAAATCTAAGATTTGCAAAATCTTTTAATATTATTTTCTTATACGAGGGCACATTATAGAAAAATCTTTAATACTTGTATAATTTGTGAATCGATGACCAAAACAAATTGTGAGATCAGTATCTTTGTCACTAACGTACTCTCACCATATAAATAGTGAATCAATCAATTTCCTTACACAAAATAAGTATCAATAAAAAGGACTCTTAAGAGAAGGAGTCTTATTTTAATTTTTATTTTGCGCGCGGCTCGGCTTATGTAAAACATGCTATCCCATCATTCCACATTTTCATTATTCACTTTTTCACTCTCGTTTCTCTCTCTTCTCCCGAAACCGCTTCATCTCCTCGCCTTCGTTCGTTCGATTTTGTTCGTTTTCCTTCAATCAACGTCCAATTAAAGCACTAAACAATGGTGAAGTTCAAGCCATATCCTGCTAACAAGTGAGGTATGCTATATTCGAACCCTAGTGTTTTTTTGTTTTGAGTTTCGCTTGTTTCGGACCGTAGAGTTTTTATTTTTTTTTAATTTCGCTTGTTCTGGCTTGTTTTTTGTTGATGAATGAGGTTATTGAAGTCCTTTTCACACAGTTAGTAGTGATTAGATCGTTTTCTAGTTGATTTGTTACCCTACCTCATGTATTTAGAGTCGTTTGCTTGTTTTTCTTCGAATCCCTGTGTGTTTTTTGTTGATTCTTTGTGTAACGGTCTAGATTTGTGCTTATACGTACCTGCTCCTTGTTTTTGGTTGTTTCTGCGAGATTATAAGCTTGTCCGTGTGTTCATGTGTGGTTATTTGTTCGATTTGTGCTTCATTTCAAGTTTGTCTAACCTTGTTTCATGTTTGTTCATTTGGTCGATTGATTTGTTCATATCTGAAAGTGTTTTGCTATATCAAAACTGTTCACTTGTCTGCCTCGTTTGTTCAATTGTGTTAGGTATTTGTTCAACTGTGTGCCAGGTTTGTTCAATCCTATTACATGTTTGTTCAATCATGCATGATAGTTTTGTTCAATTGTGTTAGCTATTTGTTCAACTGAGTTCCAAGTTTGTTCAACCCTGTGCCAAATGTCTTCAAATAAACATGTTTATTTCCAGTGTTGATTTGTTCACCTATGTGTTTCATTTGTTCAACTGAGTTCAAATTTTGTACAATCTTGTCCCTTGATTTTGTATCACTTGTATAATTAGGTAAAAAAACAAGTAGAATATCTTCCTCAAGCTAAAAAGATAGTAAAACATCTTACTTTTGGCACCATGACTATTGGAGAAGATTTGTCATCTCCAATTAGAAGAGGTGTTTGCTACATTTTGCATACATTCTATTTTTGTTCACCTGATTTCAAAGTTTGTTCAGTCCTGTTACCAGTTTGTTCAACCTCTTGCCAACTTTTTACTGATTGTAAAATGTTTGTTCAATCATGTTCCTCATTTTGCAAAACTAAGGAGCAAGGCTATCTAGGACAGGGATAATATTGAACGGGTTGACACACAACTGCCCGTTTTAAGGAAGGGCCTCGTTGTCCTCGCACCTTCTACATCCACAAGATACAGTGACAACTCTGGCAATATAGTACTTGCTGACAAGATGCAAAGTCTAAAAGTTGTGAAGAAGAATGGTGGTGTTGGATCTAGCAAGCAGAAGCCTGCTCAAAAATGGAAGGGGGATGTCGTTGATCTTGGTCATCAAGAGTCTTCTGAGCCTGGTCCCAAAAGAAGAAGAAAATCCATAGCTGGAAGGGACATTGTTGGGGTTGCAATTGTGTTTCCCACATGGAGAGTTGGGAAGAAAACAAGCTTGCTTATAAGTGTATGAGTTACTCCTCCTATTGTCAATTAGTTTTGGGATGGAACCCCATGGGCTTGTGAGTTGGGCTTGACAATTGGCCCCGTCTCCCCTCTAACAAGTTGTATTAAAGTCGATGGTTCGGCTTAGGAACCGAGAGGGTTCGCCATTATCGGTTGTGAGGGATTCACAATTAAGGGGGAGATTGTTGGGGTTGCAATTGTGCTTCCCACGTGGAGAGTTGGGAAGAAAACAATCTTGCTTATATGTGTATGGGTTACTCCTCCTATTGCCAATTGGTTTTGGGATGGAACCCCATGGACTTGTGAGTTGGGCTTGGCAATTGGGCCTGTCTCCCCTCTAACAGACATATAATTTGTTCACCTCTAATGCACACTTGTTCACTTGTAATGTTTATTTGTTCCATTCAATCTACAATTCTTCAACTCTATTGCACATTTGTTATACTCTATTTCACATTTCTTCAACTGTATTGTACATCTGTTATACTCTATTTCATATTTGTTCAACCATGTCACATATTTGTTCAACTTTAATGCACACTTACAGATTTGTAATACTTCAGGTTTCTAAAAGATTCAAGACCGGCCAGAGATTCCCCACTCATGAGAGATCTTTTCGACGAGCTTCTTGCTCTTGTGTCAAGATCCTCTTTAAAAACGTTGATTGATACTTTGAAGCATTGGGAGTCCAATTTTGTCAAGTTGAACGCCATAAAGGAGAAGGGATTTGAGCACCTTTTCAAGTGGAACTTTAAGGACCTTCCCATCCGTCTTTGCCACCATGTGGTTAGCTGCTTTAACCCCGCTACCGGTATGCTGAGGGTTGCCGGCTCTGAGATTCAAATTACGATTGAAGTGGTCCATGCATATCTTTGTTTGCCTCGTGGCACCAAGAAGGTTAAAGTTCTAAAGGTTGTCACAAAGTCTATTCTATATGATTTTAGAGAATAGTTTGTTGATGGGAACAATGTCATGTTGCCTCTTACTTCTATTAAACCATTACATGTATCGGAGAAGGTTAAGGATTGCCGTTATTTTATTGTTCTTTTTTATATTTTGTTTGCGGAGAGCATCCATAACGGCAGTGTGAATGTAAAGGTTCTCGATGCTCCCATTGATGTAAGGCAGATTCACCAGCTGGATTGGTGTAGTCTCGTTGTCGACAAGATGATAGAAAATGTCGAGGCATGGAAGAAGACTGAGAACAACATTTTCAGAGGTTGTCCATAGCTGCTCCTCGTATGATACAACCTTGTCAAATACTTGTTCAACTGTATTGCACATTTGTTATACCCTATTTCACATTTGTTCAACTGTATTGTACATCTGTCAAACTCTGTTTCATATTTAGACGCCATTAGATGCCGTCACCGGACGCCGTCGAAAGGCGTGGGAGGGCGCCTCCGGATGGCGTGGGAGGGCGCCTCCGGATGGCGTGGGAGGGCGCCTCCGGATGGCGCTGGAGGATGACTCAGGAAGACGACGGAGGATGCCTCCGGAAGACGACGGAGGATGACTCCGGAAGACGCCGGAGGATGCCTCCGGAAGACGCCGGAGGATGCCTCCGAAACCTTTTATTTGTTCCATTCAATTCAATGGATTCGACAACACTCTTGGCCTTCGATTGTTTCATTCAATTCAATGGGTTCGTCTTCAACAATAGGACTAGCAACTCTATGGATGCACGGAATTCCAAAGTAATCTCATTCAATTCAACTCGTAACCATTTTCTTAGTTGAAACCGTTTATTTGTATTTTCTTGCTCTTTTTCTAATATTCTCTCAATATACAAGTCTTCCCAACCATAATACATATTTTGAACACTATATGTGTTAGACTGAGAATTGATAATTTTAGGTTGGCCATCCGACGCCTTTCGGAGGCATCCTCCAACACCTTCCGGAGTCATCCTCCCACGCCTTCCGGAGGCGTCCTCCTGCGCCATCCGGAGGCGCCCTCCCACGCCTTCCGGAGGCGTCCCACGACGGAAAATGTTTTTTGCCGCTTTTTTTACTGTTCTATTTTAATAATATAAAAATCAGACGCCATTAAGTGGCGACGCCTTTGAATGGCGTGGTGCAAAAAGTCAAAATTTGGTTTACAAAAGCCGGGCTCTTCTCACACTAGGGTTTTAGAGAGAAGTGAGAGAGTTTTTTTTGCTCGGGGCCTACAAACAGACTGTTGGGCTTCCATCTAATTGTACAAATCAATCAAAGAAATTTTGTTATTTGATATTTCCCAATTTCTACGTATATTGAAATAAATATGTAGATTTTTTTATTTGATTTGTATCTAAACTCAAAAAAAATACATGACCAAGAATCAAGACATTTATGTTCAACATTATGAACCTGCCAAAAAAATACATGACCAAGAATCAAGACATATTTATGTTCAACATTATGACCAAGAAAGGCCCATCTATTTTGTAGCTGCCTTCATGTCCTCTCGGGGACGTCGTGACTCCTATCAGTAGGAGATCCTGGAACAAAAGGCAAGAGGGGCCTTTTAGATTGGCGGATGATAATTGTCGATAACGGTCTTTGCCATAAAGATACTTGTGCTAATGTGTAAAGTGAAGATGGTAAACCAAGATCTAATTGAATATATGGCCTAAATCGATACTCGATCCTGATTTGTAGATGGTAAACCAAGCAAATCTTAGTTTTTAGTTATATGCACACTAATGCACCCACTTATCTTTTTCTTTTTTTGAGCTCAACCCATTGATCGGTTTTAGCACCATGTTGTCGTGCACTAATATATCACATGATAATTTTTATATTGTCGGTGTGGGTTATAAAAAAACGTGGCTACCTAATTAGTACAGTTTATGTAATTAAGTGAAGAATTACATGTGGCCAAAGAGATCGGCAACACTCATCCTGAAAACGTGGCAACTAATAGGCTTGTACCCGAATTGTCTGTGATAAGAATTTCACTTAATTAGGTAGCCACCAACAACTCAGCAGCAAATTGTTCGGTAGCCACTTGGTTGTGAACAACAGAGAGGAACAAATTTCACTTAAGTTCATAGACAGTCAGGTAGTGGGAACAAATTCAAGCCCCGAACACAAATCATCCGAAGTTCACATACAATTCGGTAGCCACATTTATCAATGTATTCAAGCATAGACTGAGTTGTCATGGACGTGGCAACTAATAGGCTCGTACCCCGATAGCACCAGTTCCTTTCAAGTGTGCTCTTTTCATGTTTGCTTCTTCTTCTTCCTTCCTCTGTTTGTAAATCTCCATTTCCTGCAAATACTTTTCCTTGTTCTCTTTTGCCCTCTGTCAAGTTGTTCCAAAAAATGGGTTAGACATAGTCACAAAGCTTACCTCTGCTTAATTGAAAGGAAGTAACTAAAAGCTTATCTCTTCATAAGGCTTCTTTTGTTGTTCTGTCATATTCTTCCACTCCTCCCCAGTCATCTTAGAAATCTCCAATATATTCTTCCCTTCTTCAAGCAAATCATCTCTCCTCTCATTGTTGAACACAAAAAAGGCAGACATGGGAGAAATGGATCTCCTACTGATAATTATCGTGTTGAAAGAATAAAAATGTAAATTTTAAGTTACATGAAAAAAGCAATTCAAAGTTCACTTCATGGGAGAAATGGATTTTTATAGGTTTTCTTAATATCCTTTTCAGCTTCTTGTTTGAACTGCATATAGTGTTCAAGAAGCTCCATTGCAGTTTTCTGCTTCTGCTCATCTTCCAAGAGCTTCATGGCTTCATTCTCATAAGTTAAGATACAACTAAAGAAAATGTGGCAAACCCCAAATCAATTCTCGATTGGCTATCAGTATGGCTGCTATTTCTGGAGGCTTGTTTTCGTTAAAAACAAACAGCTGCAATTCATGAAAAAGGATCCAGGAAAATCATTTTTGACAGGCAATTCAGGGTCCATTTGGTTTGCAGCAAATAATGCATTATTACCTTGAAGAATGAAACACGTCGAGTTGTATGACCTTGCTCGGTTCCTGATCCAGAACGCAAGATTCATTTCAGCTCTCTCGGTTCGTGAACACAAGGCGTGCAACACCTGAGGAAAGCATTTTAGAACAATCAAGCATTCAGTTCCCATTTTTGTGGTGGCTAAGATGAACAGTCCACTCATAATCATACCCTCAATAGATGCATGAAAATCACCAAGTTTTCCTTGGAGCTCACATAGTTTTCCATGGTTCTAGCATTTGTAGGAGCAAGCAATATGTCACCCATAAGTTGTAAAAACAGGCACAAAAACTGTTAAATGCAAATGGATTTTCTGCTACATATTATATAATAATTCAAAAGACATGGACAAAAGCTTTATGGAGGTAAAAAAGGGCTTAAAACATACGTAGTCCCCTGAACTTACACAAATTTGCCACTTAGACACCCGACCTTTGATTTGGACCTATATAGTACTCGGACTTATGTTTTTTTACCTATTAAACACCTGTTTGCTGAGGTGTGCAAAAAAATTTGCCAACATGGCGCCACATGTATAGCATGTTTATGCCACCTCATCACTTTTATTAAAAAAAAAAGAAAACAATAAGTTCCATGGCATTTTGCTAATTAACGTAATTTTCTTGTCATAAGAAAATAGAAAAAAAAATGATAAAGAACTCTAAATCCAACCACCCCATCCTGATGGACCCAGTCCTTTCCGACTGAACCATCCGCCGTTGTCGCCGCCCTTCCGCCGCCGCCTCAACCAGTCGAACTCCATCGTCGTCCCACCTCGTCTCCTCTGCCAACGACGTCATTGTCTCGTCCTCCCCCTCTTTCGCTGTGCCGTCATCCAACCCCCAGATCCGACCTCGTTCGAGCCGTCGCCACCCGTCTCTCACCAGATCCGACCACCCAAAGTCGAGACCGACCTGGCTTGAGCCGCCGCTGCCCATCTCTCTCCAGATCCCGCTCGACCTCGCCCAGCGCTCCTCCAGATCCGTCTCTCTCCTGTTTGTTCTGGCGCGTCTCCGGCCTCGTCGATGCCGGGCGCCGTCGTACTCTGCCAAGGAGCGACCTGGTAGTCGATCTTAGTGCGCTGAGCCGGAGGAATCTCCAATCCTCACTCTATAGCGTACAACCGACCTGTTTGATGATCACCAAAGTGTCAAAACAGACTCCATTGCGTAGGCTTCGTTCGCCATGGATATGCCGTCCTTTTGCTGTGATCTGGTTTAGAGAGGAAAGCCGGAAAAGGGATAGAAAGAAGGCAGGAAAGTGGCTTATTTTTCTTTTTCTTTTTCTTTTTCTTTTATTTAATAAAGAGTAATGAGGTGGCATAATATGATATACATGTGGCGTCAATTTGGCAAATTGTTTTCACACATCAGCAAACAAGTGTTTAATAGGTCAAAAAATATAAGTTCAGGTACTCAATAGGTCCAAATCAAAGGTGAGGTGTCTAAGTGACAAATTTGTGTAAGTTCGGGGGGCTAGATATGTTTTAAGCCGGTAAAAAAGTATTACCTTCACAGATTGGCGCCTAGTGATATAATCAGAAGATTGCAGCAATTTTGTGTTGTACTCATGAAAGAATTGAAACAATTGGAACATAGGAAAACATGCAATTGGGATAAAACACATTCAAACACATCATATTAATGAGCCTTTTCATTGTGTCCTTTCCCTGGCATGTGAATATAAGCACAATTAACAATATACTGTATTATAAGAGAACTTGAAACAGTAATTATTAGGTCCATACGACGCGGTCTGACAGTATGTACTCTGTGGTCATGTATTCTCCTTCATTTGGGTGTCTCCCTTTGTCATAAACCCTAAAACTTCACGTGTAATTGTATTTATCTTTCATGAAACCGTTGTCACCTTTGTACCAGCCTGTAACAATATGATGAAACAAAAAACGTTAAGTGTTTTCAAAAAGATACGGATGTTCCTCCAGTAAGCCTCAAAGCCAAAAAGAAGCTAACGACAGTAGCAAAAAAAGGCAAGACACCAGCGAACAGATGCTAGCCTTCAACCAGAAAACCACAAGCACAGAAGCAGCAACCAAGCTTACTAAGTCTGTTGAGTATATAAATTCTAAAATTCAGCTTGGATTCTAGTTTATGATTAGAAGCAGAAATAGTCCTACAACAATCACAGAATATACTTCAAAATTCAAACCTAATTTTCTTTTCCAATTCCATGTCCCAAACAACTTGAGGCGAACCGAAATTCAATTGAGGAACTATTGCAAAACGCCATAGACAACAGACCTAGGTCGAAGCTCGAACGCATTGCTTGGAAAATCAACATTGCTAACTCGGAATTGCTCCGCTCGATGGCAGCGGCGATGATCCTACAACAATCGAAGCTGCTCAAAACGCCGCCCAGCCGGAACCCCAAGCCGCTGCGTCGGATCTGGAGCGCCCTAAGACGAAGAAGAAGATGGTACTAGCGGCATAGCTGGGATTTTATAGCACGAGAATTGATGTGAGATGACTCCAATTCGAAACCGCCATAGACGCCAAAGGTCGACTTTTCGGCTTTTCACCCAAAAATTGTCTTAATTCGACCTTGATTGCGAGATTAATCCTTATCTTTTACCCATTAAGACGTATAGGCAGGTCAACCATCACCAAAGTGAAGCTGATAGTTAGTGCACAAAAACTCTCGGATATGCTTCCAACCTTGAAGTTCAAAAGACGTTATTAGTAGAGAATTGATATTTGTGGAATTGATTGTGCATGTTTTAAGAGAAAGGAAACTGTAATATCGTATTGGTTGTGACCCTATTGATTGTGCAGCTACAATTTAACGCCGAAGCTATTAAGGTGCAACTGATTAGGACTAAATGGGCAATTCAATTTCATGCACAGGGCCCACCAACTATAAGGCATGAAACATTGTATAAAATGAAGAGCTTTTTTTTGTTTTATAAGGGAAGGATTAGGATCGCCGCAGTTCTAAGGGAAATATGGCCAATCGCCGCCCTAGAGTTTCGAACCCGAGACCTCATGATACTACCATGAGTGCTCAACCAGTGAGCTGATGCGACAAGCGCGACAGGTCGCTTTTAAATCTAATAGTAATAGTCTACACTAAGTAACTTTATAGAAAAAAAAAACTACATAGCAATGTCAAAATTGTCTAGTTTTTTAGATAACATTGTCGACTAATCGATAATTCATTTTCTTAAACTATACAGTACTAAATAGGCTTCAATTCCGGCGTAAGGCATCTAATCAAACAGTTAAGTCTCCAAGAGTAGTACCATAAAGTTACCGGTTCAATTCGATTCTCATGAACTTCACCGGTTGGTTTGTTGTATTGTATCGCTGATGGCTGCTAGTGAATTCCTTTGGTCTTATCTTTGGATTGGGTACCACCCCCTCATCTTAAATTTTATTGACAAAAAAAAAAATCCCTAGTGTCTAATCTGAATGGCAACTTAATATTCAGATTTTGATTAAATTTATGCATCGGGTTTGAATTTGTTAGGTAATTAATTAAGATTGAGTTGTAAATTGTATACTAAAGTAGGGTTTAAAAATATATATTAAAGTAGGGGTTAAAAATAATAATTACTAAAAATATATACTAAAGTAGTGTTGCCCAATAACAAATTTGATTGCAATCCTACCTATATAATCATGATTGCAATCCTACCTATTTGTATTCATTTTTAGTATTTATCATTTTATTCTTATTATATAATATTATAATAAGATATTTTGTTATTATAGGTCCCTAAAAGTATTGCATACAAGTATGATAGACACTATAAATTTGGAATCATGATATTTATTATATTTGATTATTATTATAAATTAGATGACAAACTTAGACTAACAGTAATGCCAGTATAAAAAAAATGGAGAAATTTCATATATATATATACATATGCATTCATATATGATGATAATTTTCATACTAAAGTTTTTAGTTAGTAATTGAAAACTAAAAAGATGACATATAAAATTAGTTAGAATTCTTCATCGATGACCGAAAAAAAAATCTTTATATCTGTCTTAATTTATAAAATATGTATACATTATATCTATTATATAATAATATTGGTTGAAACGATAGAAAAATAATAAAGTTCTAACATTACAAAATACAATATTCATGCAAAAAAAATAGCAAATTATTAAACTTAAGAATGTTTTTTCTATAAATTAAATAAATAATAATTAAAATAGAAAAAAATAAAAAAATGCTTTGTGCGTAGCATGGGAAATCACGCTAGTGTATGTAAAGGAAAGAATATATATCATAGAAATTATATCTATAAGTGTTTCTTAAATATATAATTAATATTAATTAATCTTACTATATAATCCCTCCGTCCTAATAAGCTTGTTCGCAAAGTACGGTTGACACGGTAATTAATAAAAAAGTTGAAAACTTGTAATTTTATAAGGTTAAAAATTAAAAAGTGATAAAGTAGGGGTAGTTTTGTAACTTTATACGAAAAAATGATAAAGTTAATAGAAAAGTTAGGTGATGAAGGTAATATATGATATTGAATAAGGGTAAAAGTGTAAAAAATATATTGATAAAAATGGAAAGATTTGAGAAGTGGACAAACTTTTTTGGACGCTTAAAATAGAAAAGCGGACAAACCTAATAGGACGGAGGGAGTACTGAATTGAGGATTAAAATAATAATATATAAAAATGTATGTCAAATCCAATAAAATATATAATTAAAATTACAATCCATAAACATTAAAATAAATCGTACAAATTTTAGGAGTATTTAATCGTTTTCAAAAGTTATAATGCTACAAATATTGATTTGATTAGAAGAATATAATATATCAGGATTGCTATATCATTAGAAGACATCCTACAAGAAACAAACTAAATAAAATGATATAAGATTTTATATCAAACTATTCTTTTGAATAACTTTTTTTTTGATAAGGAAAGGAATTAGGCGCGCCACAAGTACTACTTGTACTCGCCTAAGAGAATATGGCAAACCGCGGACTTGGAGTCTCGAACCCAAAACCTTATGGTATGCTCAACTAGTGAGGTAATGCGCCAAACGCTTGAATAACTTTATCTGAAATTTAAACTAAGTTTTTAGTTAACTCAAATTCATGCTTAACACTACTATTTTCCTAAATCTTGTGGCGAAAGGTAGAACAAACTTGTACTTTAGATAAGACATTAGATTTAGAAACATTTTTTTTTGTCAAAGAAGAAACGACATTCTCCGGACTTTTAGCCCTTTTATTTAAAAACTAGGTTGATGGTCTCGCCCGTGCGATGCACTGGCCTGTATTTTTTTCCATGTAACTTAATTGTATTAAGTGAAATTTCATAATATCTTATTTATATAGACTTCACTAATATATTTTTTTTATATAGATTTTTAGAAATAAATTATGCATATTTATGTTTTAGTAAGAGAACAAATCTTTAAAATATTTACCTTGAACGTATTATTTACTATATTATTAAAAAATATTTAATTTGCATGTGTTAGATACTATTTTTTATACATACTATGGATGTGTGAATATCAATATATAATAGAAGACTAATAACTATTTTTATGGTATATCAAAACAAATTTGAACATTTTAAACACTAATTGTATCAAATAATTTTGAAGAGTTTAGTAACATATGTACGAAGAAAGTGTATTTTGAATTAGTTTTATCCTTTACCTATTATGTTTAAACTTTAGTATTGGATTTAATTTATTTAGTTCCCCACCCCTAAATATTAGTTTATAAAAACAAACGGTCAACGAAAGATGATTAGCGACAAACTAAGAATGATCGTTATTATCTTAACAACATATAGAGAAAATCCAAACTTTGGAGAAATGAAGTTAGGAAAAAAAAATTTAACCCTTATGCATGGATCATTTATTATGATTGATCTCTTAAGATGAATTATGTGTAGTAACATGTTATATATAAAATCTTATGGAAATGAAATTATGTATATGCATTTTATAATAGAATCATCTTAATTAAAATGAATGTGGTATTGCACAATGTTTATTCTGTATCATAAAATGTATTGAACTATTGGATAGAGATATACGTCAACTATGACAGATGGTTTCCTTTTAATTGTAATAGAAAAATCTCTCAATAAGGATATTTTTGTAAGGATGTTACACAATATTTTATTGAGTACATGTATATTTTACAACTAATTTTGTCAGTCCACACGGGGCAGATTTTATTTAGTACATGTTTATAAACTCGGATAATTAAATAAATCGTAGCGTTCTTGAGAGGTCTAAAGTAGTGCGCCAGTGTCTTAGAGGATCTTAAATCTCCTACTATGATATACATTTATTAAAAACTACGGTTAGTGGGCTTTGTTTACAGCAGAATAATTGTTGCTTTATAAAGAAATCAAAGATATTGATTGTGTATATCATGAAAACATGACCATGTTTTAATGCGAATTGTTTATAAGATTATCATCCATGATATATGTGTAGTTGAAGTCACACCAAGAAGTTTCATCATCTTATGATATTACAGTAGAACCTCCATAAACTAATACGTGATAAATTAATAAACATGGTAAGTTAATACTCTTCTCCGGTCCCGACTTGGGCTAGTGTAAAATTTGATGGTTTTCGATAAGATAATATATAAGATAGTAAATTATCAAAAAAACCAAGTAGTTTCATCATCCATGATATCATAAAAAGAAATCAAAGAATAATTGTTCCTTTAGAAAGAAATCAAAGATATTGATGGTGTCTATCATAAAAATACGATCATGTTTTAATGACTGAATTGTTTATAAAATTTTCATCCATGATATATTCGTAGTAGAAATTAGACCATGCAAGGAGTTTCATCATCTTATGATATTACAGTAGAACCTCCATAAATTAATACGCGATAAATAATAAACACGGTAAGTTAATATTCTTCTTCGGTCCCGACTTGGACCAGTGTAAAATTCGGCAATTTTCGATAAGATAATAAATTATCGAAAAACTACTATAGAAACATAAGGTTCCAAATTTTACATACATTTGGGATAATAAAAAATACTATAGAAACTACTATAGAAATATAAGGTACCAAATTTCGATAAGATAATAAAAACTACTATAATGTCAAAAATTACATAAATATAACTAAGAGAACTTTCGAAACTTAGTAAAATATGATCCTATTGTTGATTATTTTTTCTTAAAACTTAAATCTACTTGAAGTATATCTCTAACTTATATATAAAGAACATACAATAATACCAATAATCCAAATTTTGGCCGAAAAATTATATTGTCCGTGTTTTATTTTTAGTGAACATGTTAATGTTAATAGTTTTGGCTATGCTTTCACAATTTTTACGGTTGGAATTTATTTTGGTTCAATGACAATAGCTGGTACTATTTTAAGTTAATAAATTTAATTTAGTCACATTGTAATTGTTGGACTATTCAAATTTCTAATAATGTAACATAAAATTACTGTAACATATATGAATTAATTGACATAATTAAATTCGAAAAATACATAACTAAATAACTATATTAAAAATACTTTAAGTAATTTTGTAAATCCACAACCGATTTTTATCATTGTAAAGAAAATAGAAATTAACACAATATATACACATCAGTTATAAGAATAATATCATATATGACATCAAAGGATAAAAATAAATAAATAATATGTATAAGATTATATAAAACAATTGAATACAATTAGACTAATATACTTTTTTGTACTATTATGTTAACTAATAAGTATAGAGTTTATGTTGGTAAGTAATAAGAGAATAGGAATATCAAAATGTGAAAATAAAGTAAATGTACTAAAAAAATGATTTATAACCGACCTAATAAATTATTTATGAAATAAATTCACTCTTAACTCATTCATCTTAATTGTTTGACTATTCAAAGCTTTAATAATGTACATTTATTTTCAGCTTTTTTTTTTTTTGAGCCAATATTTTCAGCTTTCTTATAAGTTTATGTGTTTATAGATTTTGATTAAGAAAAAAGAAAAATGGTCAAACCGACCAAATAAATTATTTCTGAAATGAAATAAACTCACTCTTTACCCATTCATCTTAATTGTGTGACTATTCAAATCTTTAATAATGCGCATTTATTTTCAGATTTCTTATAAGTTTATGTGTTTATAGATTTTGAAAACGAAAAAGAAAAATGGATAAAATCTTAACCTATTAAGTCTCCGACTCTCAGTTGAGAAATATATCAAATCGATTTCTCTTTAGTTATAATGTGATCTCTCTCCAACTTTTTCATCTTTTTGTAACTTTCGTAAGATGATAGTATTCATTCTTATTGTATTGAAAGGAGCTTTAAGAAAACTAAGAAAAAGAAATTGTAAGCTCAAGCGGTATAATCGTATATGGCAAAGCAAATTATAATAAATAATAATTATGGACTTTTTTGAGTGATCAATTGATTTGAGAGTAACCGAAATCAATAAAGGATTGTACAAATTAATTTGTGCGATCAAACGTCTCTTGGCTCGTCAAAATTGATTTAAGGGCACTCAATTCTTTCAATTAAGTACCTTAGTCCCTGAATCTTCATTGTTTGAAAGAAGATTTGAGAGATTTAACATAAATAAGTTTTATATTATTTTAAGTACATCAATTCTTTCAGAGGGTGCTTCATCACGTGCATAAATATCTTAAATGATAGGTTGCTGATGCCAGAATAACATATATGTCTAAGAAGAGGGAGTTGGAGGTCAATCGACGAGCTAAGCCAAGACCTTTCCATAAGTCACGAGCTTTCAAGTTCAAGAAGGTCTTCAAGTATGGCAAATTATCCTTTTAATGCTATCAAGTCACACGTCCAAGGCCTCCCCGAAAAAGGATTAAACTTGGAGATATTTTCGGAAGTTTGAAATCCCGTCACAGCTTGAGTAGTGTTCAGTAAAACAGCCATAACTTTGGCTACAAAATAGATCTCAAGTTCGTTCAAATTGCGTTGGATAGATATTTAAAAGATCTACAACTTTGTAGATTATGGCGAATTCCGAATCCAACTGGAAAGAGGTCAAAATGGCGATTTACTGAGAGCTGGTCAAGTCTTATGGGAATCTTATCTTTAACCTTAACTCTATCTATAACTAGATATTTTTCTTTATGATATTTTCGGCCATAGGAAGTTTGTTAGGGCTGAAATATATCTTGCTTTAATTATTATTCATATCTTTTGAGTTTTTAGGTTTATTTAGTTAGATAGCTTCTTTTCTAAGCAAAGCAAAATTCTATCTTAGGATCATTGTTAGAGATAGAATTTTGGCTTCCTAGTTTGTCTATTTAAGCAATTTTCTCATTCAATAAAAATCAGAGAGATTGGAACCTGGGAATTAACTTGTCATAAGTTTAATTCCTTAGGTTTTTAATCCCCAAAATCATCTTCTTGATTCAAGCAATTCAAGCAATCAAATTCTGTTGCATCGTGCTCTTCAACAACTTCTCTTCCATCGATCATCAACGTCTTCATCAACAACAATCCTGCGCCTACCAATCCGAGATCTATATCCTTGGGCATCTCAACGCGTGGCGGCCTTCACCTCGAAGGTTTTCACGTATCAATTGGTATCAGAGCCCAGCGATTTCGGGTTTGAAATCAAGCTGCTTTATCCGCCAGAAGTCTACACTCGTTCGAATCTGTTCTGGTATTTTTCGAAAATTTTCTTTGTCATTTTCGGAAATCTTATTGGATATTCTTGTAGAGAATTTTGATACGAGTCCAGGCATATAAGATTCATCAAAATCGGAGTTCGTTTGACCCCCGAAAAGGTCAAAATACTAAGCTGTGTTCAGGCCAAACCCTAATCCGCCGTGGCTATCTTTGTTCGCCTTGGAGCACAAGTTTGGTTCTTCAATGTATGTTAGTGCGGATTTTTATGAGCGACTTCAACTTCACTTGGCGATTTCAGAAAGCCTCAACCCTGAAGTTTGCTCATATGAGTACCCAATCGAAGACAATGACGAGTGCTCTTCAATTGTCAACAGTCTTTTCACATATTCCAGCCATATGGGTGAGGAAAATGGTGATTTTGAGGAGTACAAAAATGAAGGGGAAACGCCAAATTTGCTTTCTTTGGATCCTATTGAAGATTATTTTGCTTGGCTAACGTTGTCATCATCAACGCCGATCCTTCCACCTCCTAGATCAGCCCCAACATGGTTCAATGTGAAACCCGAAAAGGTACGTACCAAAGGCAACGCCACTTGTGGCCATGGTTGAGAAGGAAGAAGAGATATCAACAAACAACACAAGTATGGTATGTCCAAACATGCTTGAATTGGCGCCTATGCAATTCAATGAAGACCTTCTTTTGGAGAATTCATACCATGTCCTTTTGTTCTTTACCAACGTCACCTTGAGGACAAGTCGAATTCAAAAAGGGGAGAATGGTACAAATCAAGGGTGGATCCAAGAGAATGATTCGTTGAAGACGAATGGAGGCCAAAGACCAGGACCGTTACTAAGATCCCGGTTATTTAAATTTAAGAAGGTGTTCATGGATATGAAATTATCGTTTGATTATGTTCATCAATGGCGTCTTAGGCCACCAAGAAAAAGAATTAAATTCAAGAAATTTCGGAAGTTCAAGTTCTCGTCACAACTTGAGTACTTTTCAGTAAAACAGCCATAACTTTGGCTAGAAAAATGATCTCGAGACGATTCAAGATGCGTTGGAAAGCTTATTCAAAGATCTACAACTTCATAGTTGATGTCAAGATGATAATCCGACCAGAAAATCGCCCAAAATGCGTTTTCCTGAGAGCAGTACAAAATCTTACGGGAATCTTTAAGTTTCCTTATTTCTATCTTTAAGTGCTTGTTTGGTTCACTCTCAAAATCATGGGAATTTAAAAAACCCAGGAATTGACTTTAAAAACATGTGTTTGGTTATATTTGTTTAACATCAAAAATATGGGAATTTAAATTCCCATGATTTGTACTTTCCCCAAAATGGAGGAATTGCAATTACCATAGTAGGGGTGGGTAAGATTCAATTCCTCAATATATTTAAGATAATTCTTTTTTATTTAAATTACAAATTTCATTTATGACCTTGATTTACATTATTATTTTTAATGGATAAGGGTTAATGTTGTAATTTTAGTTAAATTCCCATGTTTTTTCAATTCATACCAAACAAAATATAGAAATTTGTTTACTAGATAATTAATTGTAACCAAACATATTTTATTAAATCACGTGAAATCCAATATGTGGGAATTAAGTTCATGTGAATTAATTTCCTATGAATTTCAATTCCTGCATTTAACCAAACAAGCACTAAGATTATTCATATTTTAGGAAATTCGAGTTTGTTAGTTTGTTAGAAGTTTATTATCTTTGTCATTTCTTTTTATCTAGTAAGTTATTTCTATATCTTTAGCTAGATCTTTTTATATCTTTTGGCAAATTCTATCATAGGATATCTTGTTAGAAAAGATAGAATTTGGCCTTTAGCTTGTAATATTCACACATAATTGTCAACACAAGTGACAATATTTACACTAATTGTCACGACAAGTGACAGTATTTACACCTAATTGTCACCACAAGTGATACATAATTGTCACCACAAGTGACACATAATTATCGTCACGAGTGACAATACGGCATAATTTGGTGATGACATGAATGAACACAGAGCTGAATTGCTTTTTTTTCTGGTCAATGCAAGAATATAATACAGTAAGCTGAACTGCAATCCTGGCAAAAAAGTATTTCAGCTTTTCAAAGGATCTTTAAATATTTAAAAAAGTTGGAACCAATGAATTCATGTTATTCAAAGGCGAACCTAACCAAACATTGCAATTCCTGGAAAGAAAATTATCGTCTCTGAGCGAAAACTCAAATCAAATCCAACAGAAACAAACACTGCGTCTCTGATCGCAATCAACATGAATGATCGTTCATACGATTTGACACTGATCATTCTCAATTCACACAGCAACAAGAGAGAGCATATAATCAACACAGCAATTGAACGCAAAGCAAATCACAGCCACAAACAAACAAATATTCCGAAACGGAGATTTAATCGAACAGATGATACACAATATATATAGATACCTTGCAAGCAATCGCAATTCTCAGCCTCCTTACGAACAACATCAAGAACGGAATCAATCAACTCGGCTCCCTCAGTGTAATGTCCCTTGGCCCAATTATTACCGGCTCCGGACTAGCCGAAGACGAAGTTATCGGGGCGAAAGATTTGACCTAAGGGGCCGGATCTGATGCTGTCCATGGTGCCAGGCTCAACACCGACATCGACACCGCCGACCAACACCGCCCTCCGCCGAGTCCCCGCCGCCGGATCGGCCGTGCAGATCTGAGATGCAGGACAAGAGTAGGTGCGGAGGAAGTGCACAGGGAAAGAGTCGACTAGAGTAGTTTGGAGGAGAGAGAAATATATTTTTAATTTTTTGCTATATTGCAAATAAAGGGGCTTTGGGTATATGCGGGCTATTAGGGTGATACTCTCTGCCGTTCCATCCAATTATGTCTAAGTTTAATTCCTTAGGTTTTGAATCCCCAAAACTATCTTCTTGATTCAAGCAATTCGAGCAATCAAATTCCGCTGCACTCTTGTTCTTAAACAACAACTTCTTTTCCGTCAATCATCAACTTCATCAACAAC
Organism: Polygonum maritimum; assembly: GCA_963924305.1. Classification (NCBI taxonomy): domain Eukaryota; kingdom Viridiplantae; phylum Streptophyta; class Magnoliopsida; order Caryophyllales; family Polygonaceae; genus Polygonum; species Polygonum maritimum. The sequence goes on from OZ002735.1 coordinate 25,037,905, forward strand.
AATTCATGCGCACATTAACCCGAGATCCATATCCTTGGGCAAATTCAACACGTGGCGGCCTTCACTTCGAAGGTTGTCACGTATCAATTGGTATCAGAGCCTAGCGATTTCGGGTTGGAAATCATGAGCCAACGATTTCGGGTTGAAAACGTTGTCTTATCCAAGGAGTCCTATGCCATCGCCGCTTCCTACAGGCGGGCACGTCTGGCTCAAACTAAGGAGGCTACGGAATCCATAGTGAGCCAAGCGGTGGCCGACGCGATGAAAAGTATGGAGCCTATGTTCGAGTCCCGCTTGAAGCTTCTTGAGGAGCGCCTCAACACTCTCATACCACCGAGTGGTTCACCTCATCCATCTGTCCCGCCCAACGATAACAAGGAGAAGACGCATGTTCTTCCACCTACACAAAAGGCATTCGCATCCGGCAAGAGAGGAATCCTAGATGACTGACTCGGGCAAAGTCGTTGTTCCCTTATCAAAAATAAATCCCAAACATGCAAACACAAGTATAGTAAGCAAGCAAGGGGTCGAACCCAAAGGAATCAGTTTTATTTAGATTTTAGTGGTTTTCATGCAAGTAATCAAAAGGGGGTTTTGAAAATTGTTTTCAATCAAAGTTATCAAGCAGAGTTTATTCAATCAATTCCACTTTATTAATCTGTTGATCATGAATTCATCCACCTCTTTATATGCTTAGGTCAATTCCAATCCCAATCATTAGAAATCGCAAGTCCACGGTCCAAGCAATTCTATAACCCTAGGCAAGGACGCTTAACCTAGAATTAGCATAGAGCACAGGGATAATAGGAAATCAAATCATGCAATCAAGCTACGAGTCTCATGCACAACTTAACCATTGAATACTCTTCCCTAAACTAGTCCACGGTCCTAGAATAGAGTTGTTTCGAGAATAGGAGAGATGCATAGACAACAACCAATCCTAATTCAAACAATAGATCTAAGATAATTAAACAAGTTGATCAGGCTTATATAATCACACAGAGATCATGGGATGAAGCACAAGAGTATCAATAAAGACCTAAGGATAAAGAGGTTACCAGAATTTCACAACTTCATAATAAAGCTTCCTTGATCGAATAAACTCCAGAGGAGAGTTAGTTCTCCATTACAAAGAAAACTCTAATCTTTATTGAATTACAATTGATTGACAAGATAGTGGATATCCTAAAAACCTAGAAAGGTTCCCCTTATATAGCCTAAAAGATCAACCTTTTCGGACTTAAATAAGATAGGAAACCGAAAGATAAGAAAGGAAACAAGATAGAAACGGTGAAATCTCGCCCGTCTAAAGTCGGCTACCACCGCGACCGCGCCACCAGAACCGCGCCCGCGGCGGCCTTCAAATGGTCAAACCGGGTTCAACTTCTACCGCGGCCGCGCCGATGGCTCCGCGTCCGCGGCCTTCATGGTCCAAGATGGTTCGCTCCTCCACGCCACCGCGCCCGCGCCATAGGTAACGCGTCCGCGGTAATCATGCAGTGGCGATTCTTCGTCTTTAAGCTCTTTAACTCTTGAATCTTCAAATCTTGTGTCTTCGGTCTTGATATTACAATAACGCTCAAAACTAACCTAAACACTCTCAATATAGCTCTAAAATACAAGAGTTAACCCATACAAAATAGAGTGAATCAAATTCCCCCATACTTAGATCTTGCTCGTCCTCGAGTAAGCTCAAAACAAATATATCAAGTAAGCATATCTAAGATCTCAAGAAATACAAGGGAAAATAAAAACACTCAACTCACAACCCGAACCCAAAAGATAGAGAAATCATGAGCATAAAACAATGAAGCTCAAACACACACCTCACCACAAAGATATAACACTCAAGCTCTAAAAACATGAAAGAGAGCAACCTAGGATCTACCCAAATCTAACATGTAAGCCCCAAAGTCCCCAAGCAAGAATGATCCTAAAACACTCATATTTTTTTCTCTCAATTCTGCTTAGGCGTCCTTTCGGGTTTTCACCTAACCGCTCTTTTCATTTTTCTCAAAGGTGTGCTCACAAATACTCACAATCACTCATGAACCTCATATTACCCCAGCCTAATGCTGGTCCGGGTTACCTGCTTATTACCTGAGCCGCCCTTTCGAGTTTTCGACTCATCCCAGGATTTATATGCCTTTTTTCAATTTTTATGGCTCTTTCTATCTTTTTTCTTTCTTCCTTTATTATGCAAAAAATATGGTGCAAGTGCTCCATGAAAAGAAGAAAATCAAAAATCTGAAGCAAATATCTAGCTAAGCTAACTAGGATAAGCGAATGCGAGTACTCCTTCCCCCATACTTAAATCCTTCATTGTCCTCAATGAAGCAAAGAGAAAGGATAGAAGCAAGGAGAAAGGTATATCAGAAGACTCACAAACGATGAAGAGAGGTGGAATGGAAGAACTCTTCATATGTGGTAGAACGAAAACACTTCGTATGTCCACTCGGGTGGCAAACCGCGGGCGCGGCACAAGGGGCGCGGGCGCGGAATCAATGCAGAGAGCGAAGTCAACATCGAGGGTTCACCGCGGGCGCGGCTGATGAAGCGCGGGCGCGGTTCTTATGCAGGGACGTGGTCTTGACTTCGTCTCGAAAAACGTGATGTGTAGGAAACCGTCGTATCTTGGCTCGTCTTCTTGGAAGATGGATCAATACTCGAGCTCGAGCCGTGGAGATGAAATCCCGGGGAAACAAAGCTCCCCCATACTTAGGCTTTACACATAGCCAAAGAATGGAAAATACAAAGATGAATGGAAAGAAGAAATAGAATGGTGGAAAGATAGAAGATGGAATAGAAAGGATATAGATGGATGAAAAATATAGAAGTAGAATGTGACCAAGAAGTCATCTTTTTGTCTTTTTCTTTTTTTTTTCTTTTTTTTTTAATAAAGAAAAACAAGCTAAAACCGAGACGCAGTATGGTTGCCGCGAACACGGGCTAGTACCTGTTCGTCGGGGCGCGCTGACGGTCCACCGCGGGCGCGGCCAAGGCGGCGCGGGCGCGGTTTCACGCCAGGCGTGTCCTTTCGGACCTAGTACCTGCATGTTAGCTAAAAACACAAGCAAATCCTAAGCTAGGAATGGAAAAACAATCTAAACTAATCCTTGGGTTGCCTCCCAAGCAACGCTTTTGTTTAACGTCTTTGGCTCGACGTGGATACGATCAGTACGGGTCCTCGTCAACATCAATTCGGACCGTGTTGCCACCATGTGATATGGAAAGAGATCCATTGGCAACGTCAATGACTGTGTTGGCGGTTTTCATGAAAGGACGACCAAGTAAGAGAACCGGGTCGTACCGCCCTTCGCCTATCTCCATCACATAAAAATCTGCAGGAAAGATCAAACCCTGAACCTGCACTAGAACATCCTCAACTAACCCTTTCGGGTGCACATTAGAGTGATCGGCCAATTCAATAACAATATCAGATTTCTTCAAAGGACCAAGGCCTAACCTATCATACATGCAAGCTGGAAGAACATTAATGGAGGCACCTAAATCTAGCATAGCACGCTCAATTTTAGTTTCTCCAATAGTGACAGGGACGGTGAATCTTCCTGGGTCTGAACATTTTTTAGGCAATTGTTTCTGGAGTAGGGAATTACAATTCTCAATTCTTCTATCATGAGTTTTTTCCACTAGAGCTACCTTCTTAATCTTAGGACTAGTCCTATTCTTTCTTTTAATGGTGCATAGCTCTTTCATGAATTTAGCAAAACGAGGGACACTTTGAATGAGATTAAGAAGAGGAACATTTACCCGACAATTGGCGAAGGTCTCGAAGAGTTCCTTGTCATGTGCCGGCTTCCTTGTGTCCTTGAGAGCCTCGGGGAATGGAGGAGAGGGCTTGAAAGACTCCAATGGTGGAAGGGGTTGAGCCACATAGCCATCGTCCTCTTCTACTGCTGGAGCTCGGTTTCTTCTAGGAGAGTTTGGACGAGGAGGCGAGTAATTCTTGAAAGCATAGTCGAGCAAAGCTTCAAAATTCCTCTCGGCCTCCTTACCGCGGGCGCGGTCCGGACTCCGCGGGCGCGGGTCGCTACGACTCTCGTGCTCCATGGGCTCTGCAGGAATTCCGCGGGCGCAGAGGGGAGAGCGCGGGCGCGGAATACCCACAGAGGCTTGGCCTTCGTCTTCTGACGCCCCGGCGCGGTCGCGGCCAGGGGAGCGCGGGCGCGGTACGTCACTAGTGGGTGATGTCCGGCTCGCCAGTGTTCTTCCGCTCCTCAAATTCATGGCACTCACATTCTCCTTGTGATTGAGCGGTTGGGAGGGAAGTTTCCCGGAATCCTTAGACTCGAGCCTATTGATCATAGTGGCAAGTTGGCTCAGCTGAGTCTCAAGATTCTTTACAGCGGCTCTCGTCTCTTGGTTCTCCTTCAAGAGGGCAGTAATAGCATCATTCTGAGACGGAGCAGGTGCTCTCGGGGCATAATTATTGGACCGGGATTGTTGTTGCTGGCCCTGGGGAGCGTACTGCTGCTGCTGCTGTGGTGGATCTTGCTGCTGCTAGTTGTTCCACCTTAGGTGAGGATGGTTCGCCCACCCCGGATTGTAGGTGTTAGAATAAGGATCATTCCGGGGTCGGGGCGCACCATAATTGCCAATAGCTTTGACCGATTCCTCGGTCTCTTGAATAGTAGGGCACTGGTCTGTGTGGTGGCTTGCATCATAGCAAAGACCGCAAGCGTTGACTTGCTGGGTCGTCCTCTTCGTGAGGAATTGCTTCATAAGATCCTTGAGCTCCCTTACTTCAGCATTTAGGGACTCATTCACCACACTAACGGACCTCACCTTGGTCCTTGATTTTTGATTGCGGGCTTGTTCCGCCAAGATCTCCACCTTCTGAAAAGCTGCAGCGGGGGTCAAGTTCTCGTAACTACCCCCACAAGATGCATTCACGAGCCTCTTGTCATTGTCGCAGAGTCCCTCAATAATGTAGCAAATAAGGTCTTTGGCTTGGTAGCCATGATAGGGACAACTTGCGATGAGCCTTTTGTAGCGCTCATAATAGTCATAGAGGTTCTCGTCCTCCCCTTGCTCCAAGCTGCTGAGTTGCTTCTTAATAGATGTTTGTTTAGAAGCGGGGAAGTACTTCTCAAGAAACGCCTTCTTCATGGCTGCCCAAGTAGTGATAGAGCCTGGCACCAAATAAAGGAGCCAGTCCTTGGCGGTGTCTTCAAGAGAGAAGGGAAAAGCCCGGAGCTTGATTTGATCCTCCGTCACATCAGTGGGCTTCATACTCACGCACACCGCGTGGAACTCAGTGAGATGTTTGTTCGGGTCCTCGCCACTTAACCCGTGGAATTTGGGCAAGTGGTGGATGAGGCCGGACTTGAGCTCGAACTTCACACCCTCCCCGAGTTCGGGGAATTGAACAGCGAGCTGCTGTTGTTGGAGATCAGGCGCTGTGAGTTGGCGAATAGTTTGTTCCGCCATAACGCCTTCTGGTTCAGAATCAGAGAGAGAGAGAGAATCAAGAAGATTGTAAGAGGTAGACACTCTGGGGGTGCTCCTTATCTTCCGAAGAGTCCTGTCAATTTCTGGGTCAAAGCGAACAGGAGAAGTATTAGTAGACCGGGTACGGACCATGTGTTAGGTCCGAACCCAAAGGGTGGTTCTGCGTACAAACCGCAGGCGCGCCGAGGGGGTCGCGGGCGCGGTTTGGGCGCAGACCGTAAAAAAAACGCACACAAATCCAAACAAGAAAAAGATTCCCCGGCAACGGCGCCAAAATTTGACTCGGGCAAAGTCGTTGTTCCCTTATCAAAAATAAATCCCAAACATGCAAACACAAGTATAGTAAGCAAGCAAGGGGTTGAACCCAAAGGAATCAGTTTTATTTAGATTTTAGTGGTTTTCATGCAAGTAATCAAAAGGGGGTTTTGAAAATTGTTTTCAATCAAAGTTATCAAGCAGAGTTTATTCAATCAATTCCACTTTATTAATCTGTGGATCATGAATTCATCCACCTCTTTATATGCTTAGGTCAATTCCAATCCCAATCATCAGAAATCGCAAGTCCACGGTCCAAGCAATTCTATAACCCTAGGCAAGGACGCTTAACCTAGAATTAGCATAGAGCACAGGGATAATAGGAAATCAAATCATGCAATCAAGCTACGAGTCTCATGCACAACTTAACCATTGAATACTCTTCCCTAAACTAGTCCACGGTCCTAGAATAGAGTTGTTTCGAGAATAGGAGAGATGCATAGACAACAACCAATCCTAATTCAAACAATAGATCTAAGATAATTAAACAAGTTGATCAGGCTTATATAATCACACAGAGATCATGGGATGAAGCACAAGAGTATCAATAAAGACCTAAGGATAAAGAGGTTACCAGAATTTCACAACTTCATAATAAAGCTTCCTTGATCGAATAAACTCCAGAGGAGAGTTAGTTCTCCATTACAAAGAAAACTCTAATCTTTATTGAATTACAATTGATTGACAAGATAGTGGATATCCTAAAAACCTAGAAAGGTTCCCCTTATATAGCCTAAAAGATCAACCTTTTCGGACTTAAATAAGATAGGAAACCGAAAGATAAGAAAGGAAACAAGATAGAAACGGTGAAATCTCGCCCGTCTAAAGTCGGCTACCACCGCGACCGCGCCACCAGAACCGCGCCCGCGGCGGCCTTCAAATGGTCAAACCGGGTTCAACTTCTACCGCGGCCGCGCCGATGGCTCCGCGTCCGCGGCCTTCATGGTCCAAGATGGTTCGCTCCTCCACGCCACCGCGCCCGCGCCATAGGTAACGCGTCCGCGGTAATCATGCAGTGGCGATTCTTCGTCTTTAAGCTCTTTAACTCTTGAATCTTCAAATCTTGTGTCTTCGGTCTTGATATTACAATAACGCTCAAAACTAACCTAAACACTCTCAATATAGCTCTAAAATACAAGAGTTAACCCATACAAAATAGAGTGAATCAATGACTGCCCTACCCCGAATGATGAAACCCTTGTAGTCGTACCTCCACCTCAAGTGGAGGACGAGTCTCCAGCCGATAAAACCATGAAGGAGGCTGCCACCGCAGCCTATTTTATCAAGTGCCATGAGGATGATTCCATGGAGGATACGACAGCCCATGCATTGGCCATCTCTACCTCCACCGAGCCAAGCGAATCTTCCCTAGCCATCACTTCCGCCACCAAGACTGGCGTTTCTACCATGGCTATAGCGGTGAGCATTGCTACACCAACTCTTCCTTCTACTAAAAACTTTTCATCTACCTTATCTTCTCCTTCTACTCCTATACCTCACATCGAATTGAGGGCGATTCGAGGACAAGTGGAGGAGACTGATGCCAGAATAACATATATGTCTAAGAAGAGGGAGTTGGAGGTCAATCGACGAGCTAAGCCAAGACCTTTCCATAAGTCACGAGCTTTCAAGTTCAAGAAGGTCTTCAAGTATGGAAAATTATCATTTCAATGCTATCAAGTCACACGTCCAAGGCCTCCCCGAAAAAGGATTAAACTTGGAGATATTTTCGGAAGTTTGAAATCCCGTCACAGCTTGAGTAGTGTTCAGTAAAACAGCCATAACTTTGGCTACAAAATTGATCTCAAGTCCGTTCAAATTGAGTTAGATAGATATTTAAAAGTTCTACAACTTTGTAGTTTATGGCGAATTAAGAATCAAACTGGAAAGAGGTCAAAATCGTGATTTACTGAGTGTTGGTCAAGTCTTACGGGAATCTTATCTTTAACCTTAACTCTATCTATAACTAGATATTTTTCTTTATGATATTTTCGGCCATAGAAAGTTTGTTAGGGCTGAAATATATCTTGCTTTAACTATTATTCATATGTTTTGAGTTTTTAGGTTTATTTAGTTAGATAGCTTCTTTTCCAAGCAAAGCAAAATTCTATCTTAGGATCATTATTAGAGATAGAATTTTGGCTTCCTAGTTTGTCTATTTAAGCAATTTTCTCATTCAATAAAAATCAGAGAGATTGGAACCTGGGAATTAACTTGTCATAAGTTTAATTCCTTAGGTTTTTAATCCCCAAAATCATCTTCTTGATTCAAGCAATTCAAGCAATCAAATTCCGCTGCAATCGTGCTCTTCAACAACTTCTCTTCCATCGATCATCAATGTCTTCATCAACAATCCTGCGCCTACCAATCCGAGATCTATATCCTTGGGCATCTCAACGCGTGGCGGCCTTCACCTCGAAGGTTGTCACGTATCAGTTGCAGTCCCAACAAAGTAGAGACTAAGTGAAAAGCAGGTTGCAGTCCCTCTTGGTTGTCTAATGTGCAATAGTTCACATGAGGATTCGATCCATATAATGATCAAATGCCCCCACACATTAATGATCACAAAAAGTATAAATGCAAATACTGAACATATTCTCCGAAACTATAGTCCATCACTTCAGAACCTAAGAAATGTCCTTTCGGATATGAGGAATATTCTTGGGAAGAAAGAGTTGACAGAATTAGCAGTTATTTGGTGGAGTATTTGACATCAAAGAAATAAACTGGTATTCCAACAAGCAAGTAATGAAGTGATTCAGGACCTCAACCTGTATATTAGAACCCAATTGAGGCAATGGGAGCAAGCTAAAAAATGGCAAGAGGACGAAGAAAAGGACCTTAAGGAATGTCCTACGGATAGGGTTGTAGGAAGAAGGAAACAAGATAAATTGAAGAAACCGAGACATGGTTTTGCAAAATTAAATTTTGACGGATCCAGGCTGAACAATGAGAACTCGTTAGGAGGATCGATAATTAGAGATTCTAATGGATGCCCAATAAGTGGGACAGTGAGCAGATATGAGAATGTGTCGGCTCTTGTGTCTGAAGCCTTGGCTTTGCGTGATGGAATCGATGAAGCAAAAAATAAAAGGGTACGAAAATTAGAAATTGAAGGAGACAACCTAACAGTCATCAAAGCCGTGCAAGGACATAAAAGTTGTCCCTGGGAAATTGAGAGAATTATCGCGGATATTATGATATCTCTTGAAGAATTAAATTGAATTGTTGGAAATTGTTGGATATTATGGGAAATTGAAAAATTAAATGATCCTCAGGTGTCAATAGTTGGACGGCATTTTGCACATTATATTAAGTCTTGATCATACATCCACAAATTTTCTTTACTTTCTTTAGACCATGTTCATGCTGGACGTGTTCTTACCAATGTACTAATACACTTGTTTTGGTAAATGATTTTAGGTCAATGTCTTGTTCTCTTTCAACAATGAGCACTGTCACCTTCCAGATAGTATGGTTCAGTAAATCACTCACGTTTTACTATGCAAGTTAATTAGTAAATGAATCTATGAGAACTAAATCAAGCTTTGACTAACCTTGAGCAAAAATAGCATATCCTTATCGAAGAACATTCAAACTTGAGATTTGCAATTGTAGCAAGAAATAGAAGCAAGTGATGATACAATTTCCTTTGAAGAGGAACTATATAAAGCCACAGCCTTAGGGATCAGGTTTCAAGCAAAGTGAAGAAACTATAATAAGCTACTACATCCAACCTGTCAATCCCCATTCGTCACCAACTTTGTATATCAGAAGTTTATGCCACAGTTGGCCAAATACCCGTTCGCCTCCGATCATGAACGTGAGAGACCATGATGACAGGAGAGCTGCAAAGATAGTGAACCCTATAGCTGATCCAACAATATCTGCAATATCACATATGTTGGGATGATATTAAGGACGCCAGTCATTAATATCTGAACCAATAATGATCGTCCCTTGTTTTGATAATGACAAACTCAAAAGTATTTAATAAGTTGTCCAAGTGTTGATCTCAGGTAAGTCCAACGGACGCAAATGAGCGAAAAGGACAACAAGTGAACGACAGTCCCTAACTCTGTAGGGACGCACATCATCAGAACTTCCAGAAGCTAAACGTAGTTCGCAAAGTCCCTGAGCAGATAGGACGGCGTCCTCATCAAGAAGGGATGCGCGCCAAAATACGGACGAAGTTCAAATTCAAATCAAGGCCGCCCCAACATGATTACATCATACTCGGCCGTAGTCCTCAGAAGGAAGCTTCCTTTGTCTGGGCACGTGTAGACAATTCCAAAGATGTCGCTTTCCCAGCAATGGTCCCCTGTCCACGTGGAGGCTTCCCAAGCGTCAACAGAGTTGACTTCCTCAAGAGGCTCATCGCACCGTTGATGGAAGATCAAGGATCCTGCCAAGCCTCAGAGGACGCTAGAGGACAAGAACCACATCCGCTATAAATACCCCCCAAGGGGTATGCATAGCGGTGTGGACTTTGAAGACTTTCTCTCAAGCTCTCCCGAAGCATTCAAGAACACGAACGAAGATCAAGAAGATGAAGTGAGCTTGAAGCAAGAGAAAGAAAGTCCAACCACATCAAATCCAAAACAAACCACAAAATAGTTAGAGTTGTAGTTTGTCTCTCACAACGAACCGTGAGAGACGTGAGTGATAGCTTCCTTATAGCTAAGAGAGTTAGGTTACTTTGTTAGGTGGAAAGGAGTATTACTAGTGAGGCTAAGGACGGACGCTTAGCTCAGTGAAGTGTAACGACTCGCCTAAGTTGTAAGGACTCTCTCTTAATAAGATAAGGACGGCTATTGAAAATCCTCCAAGCGGAGGTAGAGGTTTACCCATAAGACTAGTTGGTCTTAGTGGGGTTCCTCTATAAATACTCGTGTCCATTATCTTATTACGTTTCCTGTTAAGTCTAATTTCCGCTGCACCTAAGGACGCCCTTAACCCAGTTAAGGATGCCTTCACTAACTGACTTACGATCCAACAATTGGTATCAGAGCAGGCGCTCTAGATTAAGTTTGAGTTGCAGGAAACATGGACATGGAACCTATAGGTATCTCAAGTGCGAAACCACCTCGCCTGACGGACGGCAACTTCAATCGATGGAAGACAAGGTTCAAATGCTTCGTGCGTAGTCAAAACTACCAATGCTGGCTGGTGATAAAGAACGGCGACCTCGAAGTCCCCGCTGCTAAGAAGGACAAGGAGGCAGATTGGGGTCCCGATGAGTTCAAGCTTATGGAGGCAAATGCAAAGGCCATCTGTTTCTTACAGACGTCCCTCTGTGAAAGGGACGCCACCCGTGTGAGCAATCTCCCAACTGCTAAGCTTCAATGGGAAGCCCTGGAGAAGTATCACGTTGGGACGCCTGAGATGAAAGAAGACGTCCAGCTGGAAGCTAAAAGGGACTTCTACAAATTCAGGATGTTCACAAATGAGACCATCACCGACTACTCCTTCCGCTTTGAGGCCCTTCTAACTAAGTTGAAAAACTTGGGTGTCAAAGAAACGGAGATCACTCAGAGGATGAAGGTTCAAGTCTTGATCGATGGACTCACGGGACCATGGAACTTCGATAGGATGACGTTCAAGGAAAACCAGGCCAACAAGGGACTGTCTATAGAGGAAATCTATGGAAAACTCAAGGGGTACGAAGCAAGAAGAAACCAAGATCTGGCAGAAATGGGAAAGAGTTCCCAAAGTGAACTGGCTTTAACTCTTGCGGCTAGGACGCCAGAGTATGAGCAATATTACCAAAGGCAAAGAGAGTTGAACTCAATGCTAGAAGCCAAAACTCAAGAGCACCAAGAGAATCTTCGTCTTCAGGCTTCATTAGAACGCAAAGGAAAGACGGAAGAACAAATTTCCGAGGAAGATGAGTTAGCCTTGTTGCACAAAACTCTCCGAGCACTGTACAAAAGAGGCAAAGTCCCAAGAATGAAGATGCCCTACAAGAAAGAAACTCGCAAGCCTACAGATGCAGAAATGAAGGAGATAGTGTGCTACAAATGCAACAGAAAGGGACACATGGCCAAGAAATGCACCACAGGGTTAACATCAAAGGAAATGAAGGAAAAGGCGCTGGTTGGTGCATTTGAGAGTGCATGGGACGACCTTGACTCAAGTGATGAAGAACCAGAAAATCAAGTGGCTTACATGGCTATGGAAGACGCCCCAGAGGACGTCTCTGAAACTGAGCAAGAGGTGGAAGTGAGAGGAAGCCCATGGATCATCGATAGTGGCGCTTCAAATCATATGACTGGAAGCCAGATCCATCTCACTTCTATCCAAATAAATGCCACGGGAGGAACTGTCTCGTTTGGCAACAAGGGCAAAGGAAAAATCAAAGGGACGGGCATCGCAAAGCTAAATCAATCCATCAGTGCGTCCAAAGTCAGTCTTGTCGAAGGACTAGGCTTCAATCTCCTTAGTGTCTCCCAAATATGTGATCAAGGTGAAAACCTAGTCACATTTGTGATGAAGGATCATCCAGTCAGCCTCCTCCAAGCGCCCCAACACTCTTTGAGGGGCCAATCACTAGATCCCGAGCTAAGAAGCTACAAAGTGGAATGCATGCCTTTGTGTGTTTCATTTGTGCTAAGGAGGCGAGAGCGAGCATGGAGCCATGTGCCAAGGCTGTGTGCCTAGCAAGTGTGGGTGCCACCCATGAAGAGAGCCAAGGCACAAGCGACGTCGCATGAGTGCCGCGATTGGGCACCGGCGCTGCGGGTGTGCCTCGTTTGGGTACCGACGCCTATTTTAGGCACCCAAGAGTGTTTGTTTCATTTTGGGCCTATTATGCTGTTTTGAGCCTATCTATCTTAGAATTAATTAGACCTTTTTAATTATTTCTTTTATTTCTAGAAGTGAGACATATAAGTATTGTTTTGATGGTTTGGAACACTTAGACAATTCAGAATATTGAAATCGTTTTCTCTTGAAAAGAGAGAGTTTGAAGCTTTGCTTCATTGAGTGTGTGAATCGCAGCTTGGTTTGTTTGATTTGTGTCAATCCTCTACGAAGCTTGGTGCTTATCAACGATCACGAGCCCCCTTCCTGTGCTTCAAGGTGTCGCCTTGTAGTGTAGGATTGTACAAGGTTGGTTCTTCGTCCATTCTATTAGGATTCTGGTTGAAATACATACCAGGGGTTTAATAGTTGTCTCGAAGGGTTATCCTTCTCGTCGTTTCTATCAATTTCCCTTTTCGTTTCTTCATTTCAGTTTGCTTCTTTGTTGTGTCGTTTTTCCTCTTGTTGAGTCGAGTTCATCATTTCCAGTTTCGTTCCATTCAATTCTGACCATTGTTTCCTTGTGTTTTCCTTGTTGAGTCGTGAACGTCGAAGATCGGGCATCCACACGGCTAACCCCGTATCAAAGTGGTATCAGAGCTGCGTTGACGACGTTCTTTTCGTTCCCATCAAAAGAGTCTACAAAATACCAAAAAGAGTCCTCCGGAGATCAGGTTCGATTAATCAACTCTCTTTAATCTGAACTTGAAAGTACTAATCGGTTTGTTCTTGCGCAGTGGTTTGTTTTGCCTAGCCAATTACACCTTTAGCCAAGAAAAATCGTCCCCTCAGCCACCACAACCACCAACGCCCCACCACCTTCACAAAATCCGCCCACCACCTCCACAAATTCGACCACCACCTTGATTAAGTCAGCCGATTTGTTTTAATTAAATTGGAGTCATAAATCTGATTTAATTAATTCAAATTTGAATTAATCCTAAGCTGATTCCTATTTTTAAGGTTGACCAACAACAAACCATATCCCAGCCACATTATCCCACACCCACCTCCTAATATCAAGGAGAACCCATTCAGCTCATTTGAAATCAAAAGCCACGCCCAACCACCCATCCTCCAGCCTATTCCTTCTCCTAAAATCAAGGGATTTCAGCCACCAACATTTCAAACTCAAATCGCCACCTCTCCTCATTTCTAGCAAATTATTTTGCACCTTAGAATAGCATTTTATTTCAATTTCGAAATTATTTGTATTTTCTGATTATTTCTGATTAAAAAAAAAAAAAAAAAAAAAAAAAACGAAAATCAGAAATCAGATTTTATTCTTCTATTTCATTCATAGTATATCATTGCATTTTATTCTAGTGCATAGTGTAATTAAGGTGTGCGACATATCATCATCTTCCCTCTTCATCTCTTGAGTTGGACGATCCCATTGGAGAAGCTTTCGAACCTTACACTTTCAGCCTACCCTCACCTAAACAAACCACTCCAAGTTCATACTTGGTTACGGAAATCAAGGTGAGAGAAGCTTAATCGAGGTTTGTTCTCTTTCTCTATTCATCTCCATTCTTAAACACATTTGAGTCTTCTTTTCTTGGACGTTTCTTCCCCAGCCTTCATCTTCTCGTGAATTGTTGTTTACTAATCTTTGAATTGAGTTGTTGATCATTTCAAGCAGATTGAAACAACGAGCTCGATCACACACCGAGAGTGAGAGCGAGTGAAACACTTGAGAGGCTGATTTGGATTAAACTAACTTGACAAGTTTGCTTGTAAAGTGTTTTTGCTGATTGTGCAGAATGTCTAACGAAAGTAGTGATAACACCAACACACCCAAGAGCCCTGAGCCAATCCACCCCGAGGTGTTCAAGTTGTTGACCTCACTCAACAGCAACATCACACGCCTCAATTCTAGGATGACGGCCTTGGAGACGAGAGCCTTGGCGTTGCCTCCACCCGTGCCAAGCGTAGCCTTGGGCACCGATTCAGCGGCACACCAACAAGGCACCGGCGATGGCCAGGACCAAAACGCCCACAACACGGATCCTAACTTGGCGTCCGCATCACAGCAACATGGTTTCCAAAACCAAACCAGGGAAGTGCCTCATAACTCTAATCCATTGCGTAATTCCTCGGGCAATCTTCCTAGAAGAGTGCCTTTTGGTTCCCAGCTCACTCCCCTTCGGGATGAGCATAATCGTGCTAATAGCTTTCAAGGATTTCAGGACCAAAGAGGATCACCAAGTGATATGGACCTTTATGATGATGAGTATGAGGGCGAGGAGGAGGATAATTGGGAGCGCGTCTCAAGAAGGGGAGGTAGGGAGCGCCGAGAAGGTCGAGATAGGCGTCCCATGAGACCTCGTGAGCAGGAGCAAGACGGAGTTGGCAAGATAAAGGTGAGGATCCCTGCTTTCGAAGGCAAGTGTGATCCGGATGTCTATATGGAATGGGAGACCAAGATCGAGCAAGTGTGCAACTGCCACAACTTTGCCGAGACCAAGAAGGTGCAGCTCGCTGTCCTTGAGTTCTCCGGTTATGCCCTCATATGGTGGGATAACTTGGTGAAAGAAAGGAGGCGCAATCTGGACGCACCCATAGCCAGCTGGGATCAAATGAAGGCGTTGATGAGAGGGCGTTTCATACCTCAACATTACGCCCGGGAGCTAAGACAGCGGCTGGAAAATTTAAAACAAGGTTCCATGAGTGCCGAGGAGTGCTACAATGCCATGCAAGTGGCGATGGTAAGGGCTGATGTGGTTGAGGATGAAGAGACCACCATGGCCAGGTATCTTCGTATCTTGCATCCTTATTTGGCTAATGAGATTGATTTATATCCCTACACTACTATGACTGACCTTTTCCATCTAGCTTTGAAAGTAGAAAGGAAATTCAAGTCTAGGTACTCGGGAGGAAGGAACGCGAACACTCAGCCCCAATCATGGAGGGGGAGCCGTGGCCAGCAAGGCGGATCGTATGGGAAGGAGGCCTCGCACCAAAAGGAGAGGAGAAATGCAGCCGGCGGTCAAGGAGACCAAGCTGGACGAGCCAAACAGCCCACAAGCTCCACGCCTTCACCATACAACAAGGGCAATTCTAGTGGGGTTTCAGCAGCTCCAAAGGGGAGTAATCCTACCTCTAACTCTTCGTCTAGGACTAGAGATATTGTGTGCTTTAAGTGCCAGGGTAGAGGACATTATGCAAGAGATTGCCCTAACAAGAAAACACTTTTAATCAATCATTTAGGTGAATATGAATCTGAAAGTGAGCATGAAAACGAGCCTAATGATGATTTGCATGAAAATGATAATGTTGAAGATGAAATTGAGTATGAATCTGGTGAATCTCTTATTGCTAGGAGGACATTGCATATTAAACCACAAGCATGCGATGATAATCAAAGAGAGAACTTGTTTCATACTAGGTGCTTGATTAAAGGGAAGGTTTGTAACATGATCATAGATAGTGGTAGTTGTTGTAACATTGCTAGCTTAGAGATGGTTAACAAACTGCAATTACCTATGACTCATCACCCTAGACCCTATAAGTTGCATTGGATGAATGACTGTGGTGAATTGAAAGTGCAAAGGCAAGTAAAGGTTTCTATTAAACTAGGACGTTATGAGGATAATGTTCTTTGTGATGTAGTACCTATGCAGGCTTGTCATATTCTATTAGGTCGTCCATGGCAATACGACAGGAAGGTTGTGCACGATGGATTCACCAACCGAAACACCTTCACCCACAACGGCCAGACCATAGTCCTTAAGCCCATGACGCCTACGCAGGTCTCGGAGGAGTGGGATCGGAAGCGTCAAGGTAAGAAGGTATGTTCTGACCTTGAGGGAGAGAATGGGAAGGAAGAGAAAGCTCGGGGTAAGACGAGCCAACCTCTCAGCCCTACACCTCCCTCCGCTCTTTTGGCTTCCAAGAGGGAGCTGGAAGACGAGTTTTTGGATGGGGAAACAACGCTTATGCTCTTATGCAAGGAGCTGAGCTTGTTAAGTGAAGAGCTTCGAGCTTCACTGCCCCCACGCATTTTGGGGCTCATCGAGGAGTACAAGGACGTATTCCCCGACGAGATACCGGCTGGCCTACCCCCAATTAGAGGAATCGAGCATCAAATTGATCTCATTCCCGGGGCGTCTTTGCCAAACAGGCCAGCTTACCGTATGAACCCCCAGGAGACCCAAGAGGTCCAATCCCAAGTCCAAGAGCTCTTGGATAAGGGATAAATTAGGGAGAGTATGAGCCCTTGTGCTGTACCGGTGTTATTAGTACCCAAGAAAGACAACACATGGAGAATGTGTGTCGATTGCAAGGCCATTAATAACATCACGGTAAAGTATAGGCACCCCATTCCTCGTCTTGATGATATGCTAGACGAACTGCATGGATCCACCATTTTCTCAAAAATTGATTTAAAAAGTGGATACCGCCAGATTCGTATGAGGGAGGGGGACGAGTGGAAAACAGCCTTCAAGACCAAGTTTGGTCTCTATGAATGGCTCGTTATGCCATTCGGGCTCACGAACGCCCCTAGTACATTCATGCGTCTCATGAACCATGTATTGCGACATTATATAGGGAAATTTGTAGTGGTCTATTTTGATGACATATTAGTGTATAGTAAGTCCCTAGAGGAGCATGAGTGTCATTTGAGAGATGTGCTTAATACCTTGCGTCTTGAACACTTGTTTACGAATTTGAAAAAGTGTGAGTTATGTACTACTACTGTTACCTTTCTTGGTTTTGTGGTTAGCTCGCAGGGATTGCAAGTGGATGAGGCCAAGATCAAGGCCATAAACGAGTGGCCCACGCCAACTACTATTGGCCAGGTGCGGAGTTTTCATGGGCTGGCGAGCTTCTATAGGAGGTTTGTCAAGGATTTTAGCACCATTGCAGCCCCATTGACAGAAATTACAAAGAAGAGAAGTGAGTTCAAGTGGGGGCGTGCCCAGGAGAGAGCCTTCGAGACTCTCAAGCTGAAGTTGACGCAAGCCCCGCTATTGGTGTTGCCTGACTTCACACGACCGTTTGAGGTGGAGTGTGATGCAAGTGGAGTCGGCATAGGGGGCGTGCTTATGCAAGAAGGTAAACCTATCGCCTTCTTTTCTGAGAAATTAAAAGGTGCATGTTTAAACTACTCGACCTATGATAAAGAGTTGTATGCTTTGTATCGAGTGCTTAAAACATGGCAGCATTATCTTTGGCCTAGGGAATTTGTGCTTAAAACTGACCATGAATCCTTGAAACACTTTAAAAGTCAAGATAAAATGGATAGGAGGCATGGTAGATGGATGGAATTCATTGAAACATTCCCTTATGTGATTAAGTTTAAAAGAGGAAAAGATAATGTTGTAGCTGATGCCTTGTCTAGACGCCACACTTTGCTTGTTTCATTAGACTCTAGAGTATTAGGATTTACTTATATTCGTGAGTTATATGAAACTGATCTTGATTTTGGTGATGCGTTTAAGGCTTGTCTTGAAAAGAATTGTGCTGAGAAATACTATTTGCATGATGGCTTTCTTTTTCTAGTTGATAAAGTTTGCATACCTCGTTATTCATTGCGTTTGCTGCTTGTTGAGGAAGCCCATAGGGGCGGCCTAATGGGGCATTTTGGGAGGGACAAAACTTATCACACTCTTAGGACTCATTTCTATTGGCCACACATGCTTAGGGATGTTGAGAATGTAGTTAAAAGATGCATGGACTGTCTTAGGGCTAAATCTAGACTTATGCCACATGGACTTTACACACCATTGCCCACGCCTACAGCCCCTTGGGAGGACCTTTCTATGGACTTTATAGTTGGGTTGCCTAGGACTAAGAAGGGGAGGGATTCAATCATGGTTGTAGTGGATAGGTTTAGTAAGATGGCACATTTTATAGCATGTCATAAGACCGACGATGCTACTAATGTGGCTGGATTATTCTTTAGGGAGATAGTCAGATTGCATGGGGTTCCTAAAACCATAGTTAGTGGCCGAGATACTAAGTTCCTTAGCCACTTTTGGAGAACCTTATGGAGTAAACTAGGAACTAAGTTGATGTTTTCTACCTCTAGTCACCCTCAAACTGATGGGCAAACCGAGGTCACCAATAGGACACTAGCTACGATTCTTAGGGCCATAATTAGGAAGAACTTGAAGATGTGGGAAGAGGCCTTACCTCATGTGGAGTTTGCATATAACAGGATTGTTCATTCTTCTACTAAATTGACTCCATTTGAATGTGTTTATGGTACTAACCCTCTCACCCCACTAGATCTTACCCCATTGCCAATGAGGGAAAATGAGCACTTTGACGCAGGAAAACATGTGGAGTTTATTAGGGAATTGCATGCTCGCACCAAACTGAAGTTGGAGCAAAAGGCCGAGTACAATGCAAGGAGAGCGAACCATGGGAGGCGCCACGTTGTTTTCCAGCCCGGAGACTTGGTGTGGGTTCATTTGAGGAAAGAGAGATTCCCGGAGCAAAGGAAGAACAAGCTGTCCCCTCGAGGAGATGGACCTTTCAAGGTGCTTAAGAGGATCGGGGACAATGCATACAAGCTGGAGCTGCCCGGTGATTATGGTGTAAGCGCAACTTTCAACGTCGCTGATCTCACGCCATACCTTGCTCTTGATGAAGACTTGGATTCGGGGTCGAATCCTTTCCAAGAAGGGGAGGTTGATGAAGGATCATCCAGTCAGCCTCCTCCAAGCGCCCCAACACTCTTTGAGGGGCCAATCACTAGATCCCGAGCTAAGAAGCTACAAAGTGGAATGCATGCCTTTGTGTGTTTCATTTGTGCTAAGGAGGCGAGAGCGAGCATGGAGCCATGTGCCAAGGCTGTGTGCCTAGCAAGTGTGGGCGCCACCCATGAAGAGAGCCAAGGCACAAGCGACGTCGCATGAGTGCCGCGATTGGGCACCGGCGCTGCGGGTGTGCCTCGTTTGGGCACCGGCGCTGCGAGTGTGCCTCGTTTGGGCACCGACGCCTATTTTAGGCACCCAAGAGTGTTTGTTTCATTTTGGGCCTATTATGCTGTTTTGGGCCTATCTATCTTAGAATTAATTAGACCTTTTTAATTATTTCTTTTATTTCCAGAAGTGAGACATATAAGTATTGTTTTGATGGTTTGGAACACTTAGACAATTCAGAATATAGAAATCGTTTTCTCTTGAAAAGAGAGAGTTTGAAGCTTTGCTTCATTGAGTGTGTGAATCGCAGCTTGGTTTGTTTGATTTGTGTCAATCCTCTACGAACCTTGGTGCTTATCAACGATCACGAGCCCCCTTCCTGTGCTTCAAGGTGTCGCCTTGTTGTGTAGGATTGTACAAGGTTGGTTCTTCGTCCATTCTATTAGGATTCTGGTTGAAATACATACCAGGGGTTTAATAGTTGTCTCGAAGGGTTATCCTTCTTGTCGTTTCTATCAATTTCCCTTTTCGTTTCTTCATTTCAGTTTGCTTCTTTGTTGTGTCGTTTTTCCTCTTGTTGAGTCGAGTTCATCATTTCCAGTTTCGTTCCATTCAATTCTGACCATTGTTTCCTTGTGTTTTCCTTGTTGAGTCGTGAACGTCGAAGATCGGGCATCCACACGGCTAACCCCGTATCAATTTGACTCTAAGGAATGCCTGGTCATCAACAAGAAAACAAATCAAGTCATTCTCAAAGGGACTCGCGAAAACAATGTCTACGTCTTCAATCAAAGGTTCAAGCCTGCATCCAAGTTGTGTTTATCTGTCTCTACTGTGGACGCCGATCTCTGGCATCGACGTCTTGAACATGCGGGACCTAGCACAATCTTCAAGCTTCATCAAAAGGATCTTGTAAGAGGTCTTCCCCGAATTGATCCTGAGCAAATTGAGCAATGTGAAGCATGCATCAAAGGGAAGCAGACAAGATCGTCCTTCAAATCCAAGAATGAAGTGAGCACAAAGAAGCCATTGGAACTCCTTCACATGGATTTGTGTGGACCCATGCAAACCCAAAGCTATGGTGGAAAAAGGTACATGTATGTCATTGTAGATGATTTTTCCAGATTCACTTGGGTTCTTTTCTTGGTGTCAAAAGCAGATGCTTTCGAGATGTTCAAAATCTTCATCAAGCAAGTAGAAGTTGCACTTGGGACGAGCTTGAAAGCCCTAAGGTCAGATCATGGAACGGAGTTTAAAAACTCAAAGTTTCTTGACTTCTGTGACCAACAAGGAGTCTCCCACAACTTCTCTTCTCCTCGAACTCCTCAGCAAAATGGTGTTGTCGAAAGAAACAATAGGACGCTGGAAGACATGGCAAGGACGATGCTCTTGGCTAGTGGCGTCCCCAAACATTTCTGGGCAGAAGCCGTTGCCACCGCAACCTACATCGTTAATCGAGCTATGATTCGTCCTTTGCTCAAGAAGACGTCCTATGAGCTCCTAAATGGAAGAAAGCCAAACATTTCACACCTCAAAGTCTTTGGGTGTAAATGCTTCATTCACAACAACGGCAAAGACAACATCGGCAAATTTGATGCTAGGAGTGATGAAGGAATATTCCTTGGATACTCTCTCACAAGTAAAGCCTATAGATTCTTCAACAAACGGACTCTTAAGCTTGAGGAAAGTATCCATGTGGTGTTCAAAGAAAATGCTTCTCTCAAGAAAGAACCAAGTAAGAAGGAACGTCGCTCCTCTCCCAGGGACGATGATGAAGATGATGAAGAAGAACCAAGAGGCTCCTCCGACAAATATTACGTCCCTAGGAACGCCCCTGAGTCTCGCGATGAGGTGTCAATGGGAGTCCCTAGTGAACAACAAGAACCTTCTCAAACTTGGTCGCTAAACCAAGTAGAGGCCGGCGAATCAAGTCAACAAGGAGAAAGGCACAGTGTGGACGCTCCAGCTGAGGGGGAACACACTGAGCCAACCAATGAAGACGACGGCTTTGACTCCGATGAGTCTGATTGGACGGACCCTAGGTGCACTCCTTCAAGAGATGCTACTCATAGGGGATCCAACCTTTCAATACTTCATTCCACAGATCAAATCATCTCAGACATGTCAAAAGGAGTTCAAACAAGATCAGCTGTGAATCAGTCCCTCATCGCCAACATAGCGTTCTGTGCCTTCAACGCTTTTGTGTCCTTAGTTGAGCCTAAGAACATAAAGGAAGCACTCCAGGACGCTGATTGGATTCAAGCCATGCAAGAAGAACTCAATCAATTTGAGCGGAACAAAGTTTGGACCCTCGTCCCTCGTCCGCGAAACAAAAACATAATAGGGACGAGGTGGGTCTATAGAAACAAGGTTGATGAAAGTGGCCGCGTATCAAGGAACAAAGCAAGGCTTGTGGCTCAAGGCTATAGGCAAGAGGAAGGGATCGATTATGATGAGACCTTCGCTCTTGTCGCTAGAATTGAAGCCATTCGCCTCCTCATTGCCTACGCCGCTCACAAGGGGTTCAAGCTCTTTCAAATGGATGTCAAGACAGCCTTCCTCAATGGCAAGCTTAAGGAAGAAGTGTACGTCGCTCAACCTCCAGGATTTGAGGACGCTGATCACCCTGATCATGTGTACTTCTTGGACAAGGCACTCTATGGACTCAAGCAAGCCCCTCGTGCATGGTACGATAGGTTTGCGTCCTTTCTCTTGTCCAACTGGTACACGCGAGGTAACATTGATAAAACACTGTTCTTAAAGAAAGTCCTTAAAGATGTTTTGATTGTCCAAGTCTATGTCGATGACATAGTCTTTGGAAGCACTAACATGAGACTTGTAGAGGAATTCAAGAACTTGATGAGTAGTGAGTTTGAGATGTCCCTCATAGGAGAACTCAACTTCTTCTTAGGACTCCAAATCACCCAGCTCAAAGATGGGACGCGCATTCACCAACAGAAATACATTCGTGAAGCGTTGATGTCACAATAAATACCTTGGGCTATTTATAGGACTTGGAAAGGGCGTCTTTCCTCTTCTGACGATCATGCCCTTCATGGACGTGGCTACAGGATCTTCCTCCACGAGTATGGCGGTGATGAGGAAGCTTCCTGTATCCAGCTGTGTGTGATGGACTCCGCTACAGGATCTGCCGCCACGTGTTGATGAACTCTGCTACAGGATCGTCCTCCACGTGTCCTTGGATGATCAAATATTGTCGAGTGATGTCATCCTATCGGCTAGTGAGTAAGGACGCTTTGCTTGCGTTCCTACTTGCTTGGGACTCCGTCCTTGCTCAAGTAGTCTCTTGCTGGTCCTTACTTCCTGTTAGCTAGCGTCCCTAAGCCTAGGGAACGCTCACACACTTGTTGTCCTTTTTGTTATTTGGCGTTCCTGAACACTTGGACAAATTTATTAGAATCAAAGTGAGTTTGTCATATCAAAACTAAGGGACGGTTTGTGTGGGAACACTATCAAGTACACAAGCGTCCTCGATAGCGTTCCAACAATTTCCCCCTTTTTGATGATGACAAACTCTGCAGCAAGATAGTTTTGG
This sequence comes from Polygonum maritimum, assembly GCA_963924305.1. Taxonomy (NCBI): domain Eukaryota; kingdom Viridiplantae; phylum Streptophyta; class Magnoliopsida; order Caryophyllales; family Polygonaceae; genus Polygonum; species Polygonum maritimum. Next base: position 25,060,921 of record OZ002735.1, read on the forward strand.
CATTGGAACTTAGCATGCATGAAAACTTATAAGCGTCCTCTAACACTAAGAGAAATTTCAGTAAGCACAAGTTTTCATTCTTTGATTCTCTTAACATTTGGATTTTAAGGAGAGAGTCACGTCCTAGAAAAACTTTCTAAGTGTGCTCTTTTATTCTAGCATGGCGTTCCTTAGACCTTTCACGTAATAGTTCCCCCTTAACACTTGCTTATTCTAGATAACTATTTTATAGCGCATCTCTGCAAAACTACACTTCCCCCTTTTGGCATCATCGAAAAGGATAACAAGTGATAAGGACGTTAGCACAAACACACAACTATAAGCAGTGGAATGCTTAAACAAACGCATGCAAGCAAATAATTGAATTGCCATTCAAACAAAAGTAGAGTACGGTTATTACAAACCCATAGCATAGTGTTTGAAATTAAAAAGAAGCAAAGGCAAAATAATGAGGGATAAAGAGGTGAGGACGGTGATCATTCAGGACGTCTGCTAGAGGACTCTTAGAAGAACTTGAGAAGCTTGGCATTGAGTTCTGCAGACTCCTTCAGAGTTTGTATCAGGACGCACTGATTATGCATTATTGCGGCCATAAGCTCTTGGGGCGGATACAACTCTGGGTTTTCAGGTGGAGGAATGGGGGCTTGAGCATTGCTTGAGGAGGGAGCGTCCAAAGGAGGAGGAGGAGGAGAGTTCGCCATTAAAAGCTGATCAAGATCGGCAAAGTTAACGGCTGGCTCTTCTGCAGAAGCGGGCTCTTCATTCAGAGAGGCAAGGCGTTCTTGTTCGGCCTCTAGCGCGAGCCGTTCTTGCTCTTTTTTCTTGGCTTCTGCTTCTGCCTCTAACTTCTTCTTAATTGACGGCAGTTCCTCACTGTTCCGGATTTCGAGCAGTCCCTTCTTCTTGTTCCAGGTAAGCCCTAGTTCCTCAGAGGGGGCAGTCCCTTCTTCTTGACCAGACCAGGGTACGGCAAGGCATGACGCTTCCTCCCACACTTAGCCATATGTTGCATAGACATTCTGGCAAGATTGATGAGGCGGCGGTCGAGACAGGCATCCAGTAGAATGCAGTCATGAGTTTGAACCACAGAACGCTTCTCTTGCCTGGGAAGGACGGCGCGACAGAGGAAGTAGTGAGCAATTGCGCCAACCTTGGACAATACATGAGCAACCCTGTCTGTTCCATAAGGCCTTTTGCCCTGGAAGATTCTTTCAAGAAGCGCCACTTCTTCATCATCTGTCATCTCAAAGCCGTTCTCAAGAAGAGAGATTAAAGCATTGGACGACGGCTTTTGAGTGCTTAGTCCCATGAAGGCACGGACCTTGCGTTCATTGATAGATGCTTTCTCATCATCTATCTTGAAGTGCAGTGAACCGTCCTTGGACTTGTAGCGCAGACTTTTGATGAATGCCCGAATTTGATCATTATTAATTTCGGCGGGCGCGGGACCAACACTTAGCCATCCTTGGAAGCATAGCAGTTCTAGAAATTCCCTGACGTCCTTGTCAGTGAATGATTTAAGCCATTCTTCAGTATAGACCAAGGGGCCTAGAATATTGGCTGGCTCATCATCACCTTTCTTTTTCTTCTTAGAACGCTTTGGGGACTCAGAGTCTTCATCGTCAGAACTGTCCTCATCAGCGTCCTCAGATTCATTTTCAGCATCGTCTTGGGCAGGATCGTCCTCAGTGCCTTGCGCTGGTTCATCACCGCCACCAGCTGCGGCCTATTCAGATTCTGAAGGAGCTCTGCCTTGGGACGATTCCTCAGCGTCCTGAGCCTCTGTTTGATTTGCAGTGGAGGGCTCAGCGTCCGCAAGAACTTGGGTTTCTGTTTGGATTGTGGGGGAGGGGTTTTCTTGTGGAGCTGGGAGGGGATTGAGGATGGGAAGAGATTGGGCATAAGGGGGGACTTCGTTAGCATCACGCTCAAGCTCATCGTCCAGACTGAGCTCAGCGCCCTTTTGAGCGACCTGGTGCTCACCAACGTCCTCAGCAATTATTTTTGCCTCTTTTGCAACTAGAGCAGTCTCAACAGCTTCAGCCTCATCGTGGGAGTCCCCTGTTATATCGACAAAGTGGGAGGACTCACCGGCAGGAGTTCCTTGGTTACTCTTCTCTGAAGAGCTTGACGAGGAGGAACTTGATGAGGGGATGGATTCTGGCTCTGCCACTTCTTGTACTCTTGGCCAAGTATGTGCAAGGGCGGAACGTTGCTCAGTGTCCTCTTGGCCACTCTCGGAAGAAAGACGGTGGGACTTGGGAGTCTCGGGGTCCTTTGGTGGTGAGATGTGGGCAGGGGTGGATGGGAAGTTGGCGAGATTGAGAGGGGAGGGGCAGAATTGTATGAGGACATTTTGTTTTGAAGGTTGAAGGGACGGTGGAGGAGTAGGAAGTTGGACAATTTTAAGAGCTGGTGGGGGAGCAAGATTGGATTTCTTAGAGGGTTTGGAGGGGCCTTTTGTGGAGCTTGGCCTTTTAGAGGAGGGGATGGAAGATGACTTGGCCTTTTTGAGGGGCTTTGGGTCATGAATCTTTTTGCAGCGTCCCTCCTTTAAATGCGGTGGAAACTTGTCCACAATCTCTGTGGGTTTGGAGGAGGTTGGTTTGGTTGATTTTGAGAGAGGGGAAGATGGGGATGGACGCTTTGAAGGTAAAAGCTTCTTGGTGGTGATTGTGGGAACTTGAGGAGGTGGGGGAGAAGGACTTGGCAGCCTGTTTTTCAGCATTTGGAAGGCTAGGGAGTCTTTTGGATACATGGGAAAATCGGGAAGGACGGCGTTATGCATATCGGGAATGAGATCAAGTAAGGGAGCAAGATTCTCACCACCGTATTGCGAGAAAAAGAGCACGTCCTCCATTCTCCCGGGCAAGTCCTTGTAGTTATTTTGTGGAGGCCATGAATGACGAAGCGTTTAATGAACCTCTCATAGTTTCTTGTTTTGACGGCGTCCTGCTTGACGTCCTCTTGGTCCATTCGCTCTCTAATAAACATGTAGAGAGTCTTGGGCTTCCTATTGATGAAGTCCACAAGAGATTCATTGAGAACTAGTTGCTTTGGCTTCTCTATAGTGTGGGACTTCACCAGCTTTGGTCTCTTGCCGCCGGCAGAAGATCCGGCCACGTTCCCTAGTAGCTGAGACATTTTCTGATAACTTTTAGAGAGAGAAAGTCGTCGGAATACTAGAGAGAGGGCAGAGCGATTTGAGAGCAAGGAAGTTGGTGAGAGCAATAAATGAATGAGAGCGACTGTTGTGGCGTTATATAGAGGAAGCGGTGGCACAAACTGTAATTACCACTGATTTTCTGTGCGACACGTGGCATAACTTCCCCCTTAAGAGTTGAGTAAGTACAACGGTCACTGTTCAAACTTTCAAAAGTTCAAAAAATTCTGGCTCTTCAACTTCTTCTCAAAACTGAACTTGCGTCCTCTCTTACAAACAACTGGCGTCCTCTCAAACTTAGCAAAAATTACCTCTTCAAGCGAACCAATAACCTGACTACCGTCCCTGTGATCACCTTGCGAACCATTTGAGAACAAAGCAAGTACGTCCCGAAAAAGAAAATATGAAGCTCATAGGACGCTTTTGCAGAGTTCTCGGCTAGGGTAAGCTTAGAGTTCCCATCATTTCGGCTTATATTGAGGGTTGGGTGATCAGGGATACTCTTTTCAAGACAAATAGAGAAGATTGAATGGCGTTCCAAAGTAGCAAACACATGAAGTTTTAGACTAGCGTCCTTGCAAATATGAATTCAATGCATGATAGTCCTTAAACACTTAGAATCTACTAGACATAGCCAATTATCGAGGGAATAGTAAAACGGGACTTGCTACTTAAAAGTTATCATCCCCAAGAGCAACCTGAGATGCTCAAAGGGACGTCTATCAAGCGCCTTAGTGAAAATATCAGCTATTTCGTCTTCAGTCCTTACATGCTCCATACTAATAAGTCCTAGTTCAACATTATCACACAAGAAATGATGCCTTATATGAATATGCTTTGTACGTGAATGAAAAACAGGATTCTTAGAAATTTCAATAGCACTTGTATTATCACAGCGAATAGGAATAGTTTCAAGATTGATACCGTAGTCCTCAACTTGATATTTGATCCAGATGACTTGTGAACAGCATGAGGCAGCGGCAACGTACTCGGCTTCCGCAGTTGAAAGCGCCACAGAGTTCTGTTTCTTAGATCCCCAAGAGACTAGGCATGAACCAAGGAATTGTGCCATTCCTGACGTGCTTTTTCTATCAATCACATGACCAGCATAATCAGCGTCCGAGTAGCCAACAAGCCTGAAGGACGTCTTCCTATGATACCAAAGACAAAGATCGTCGCGTCCCTTGAGATAGCGAAAGATCCTCTTGACTTCTTGCATGTGGGATTCCCTTTGGATTTGCCTGGAAGCGAGCACACAAGCAAACGGCAAACATGATATCGGGATGGCTTGCGGTCAAATAGAGCAAAGAACCAATCATTCCCTTGTACAGCTTTTGATCAACATCCTTCCCTTGTTCATCAGCGTAAAGACGCGAGTTGGGAGAACAAGGGGTTGCAACAGGCTTGGACGTGTTCATCCCGTACTTCTCAAGCATTTCACGGACATATTTTTGTTGATGAATACGCGTCCCTTCCTTGAGTTGGTTGATTTGGAGTCCCAAGAAGAAATTGAGTTCTCCAATGAGGGACATCTCAAACTCACCACTCATTAAGGACTTGAACTCATCTACAAGTTTCATGTTAGTACTACCAAAGACTATATCATCAACATAGACTTGGGCAATTAAAATGTCCTTGTGAACTTTCTTAATGAACAAAGTTTTATCAATTGAACCTCTTATGTATCCATGAGACAAAAGAAAGGACGCAAACCTGTCGTACCATGCACGAGGGGCTTGCTTGAGTCCATAGAGTGCTTTGTCTAAGTAATACACATGGTCTGGGTGAGAGGCGTCCTCGAAGCCAGGCAGCTGAGCAACATACACTTCCTCCTTCAGTTTTCCGTTGAGAAAGGCAGTCTTGACGTCCATCTGAAATAATTTGAATCCTTTGTGCACGGCAAAGGCAATGAGAAGACGAACGGCCTCAATTCTAGCAACAGGAGCAAAGGTTTCATCGTAGTCTATGCCTTCCTCTTGCTTGAATCCTTGAGCCACCAGTCTTGCCTTGTTCCTTGACACACGTCCACTCTCATCAAGCTTATTTCTGAACACCCAGCGCGTCCCTATGATGTTTTTGCCTTAGGGACGAGGGACGAGAGTCCAAACTTTGTTCCTTTCAAATTGGTTGGGTTCTTCTTGCATTGCTTGAATCCAGTCAGCGTCCTGAAATGCGTCCTTAATGTTCTTTGGTTCCACCATAGAGACAAAGGCGTTGAAAGCGCAGAAAGCTAAATTTGCACTTTGGGACTTGCTTGCCGTTGACCTTGTTTGAACTCCTTGAGAGATATCTGAAACAATCTGAGTGGTTGGGTGGTCCCTAGAGAAGCGGGACTCCCTTTGAAACAATTGAGCAAATCTTGGATCAATCTCTCCATCAGAATCATCACTATCATCTTGAGCATCGTCCTCAGTGTGTTCCCCCTCAGAGAGAGCGTCCACACCTTGACGTTGCTCACCTTGCTGACTTGATTCAGCCACATCTTGTTGAACTAGAGATTCACTACGAGAGGGAACTCCCTGAGCAACACTAGGAGCGTCCACTGAGACTTCTTCAAGATTATGAGTAGCGGCCTTAGGAACATAGTATTTTCCAGAGGACCAATCTTCAACTTCGTCTTCAGAGTCGTCCTGCTGTTGTGAGGGAGAGCGTTCTTTCTTACTTGGTTTTTCTTTGTGAGAAGAACTCTCTTTGAACACAACATGAATACTCTCCTCAAGCTTAAGAGTCCTTTTATTGAAAACTCTGTATGCTTTGCTGGTGAGGGAGTACCCAAGGAAAATGGCTTCATCACTCCTTGCATCAAACTTGCCAAGTCTTTCTTTGTCGTTGTTGTGGACGAAGCACTTGTAACCAAAGACTCTGAGATAGTCAATGCGAGGCTTCCTTCCATTCAACAACTCATAGGACGTCTTTTTCAACAGAGGACGGATCATGGCATGATTGATGATGTAGCAAGCTGTAGCAATAGCTTCCGCCCAGAAGTACTTGGGGACGCCATTTGCTAGCAGCATAGTCCTTGCCATATCCTCAAGCGTCCTATTCTTTCTTTCCACATTGCCATTTCGTTGAGGAGTCCTTGGAGCTGAGAAGTTGTGCGAGACACCATGTTAATCACAGTAGGCCAGGAACTCTGAGTTTTGGAACTCCGTCCCATGGTCTGATCGTATGGCTTTGAGAGGCGTCTCAAGGGCAACTTCCACTTGTTTGATGAAGACTTTAAAAGCATTGAAACAATCTGCTTTTGACACCAAGAAAAGAACCCAAGTGAATCGAGAAAAATCATCTACGAGAACGTACATGTACCTCTTTCCACCGTAGCTCGGCGTCTTCATTGGTCCACAAAGATCCATATGGAGAAGTTCCAAAGGCTTCTTCGTATTGACTTCGTTTTTAGACTTGAAGGACGTTCTTGTTTGCTTCCCTTTGATACAGGCTTCGCACTGTTCACCTTTCTCAGGATCAATTCGGGGAAGTCCTTTCACAAGATTTCTTTGGTGTAGCTTAAGGATTGTGCTTAGTCCAGCATGGCCAAGACGGCGATGCCAGAGGTCAGCGTCCTCCTTTGAAACAGATAGGCACAATTCTGATTTAGGCTTGAACTTCTAGTTGAAGATGTAGACATTGTTCTGGCGTACTCCTTTGAGAACAAGTTTGTTGGACTTCTTGTTGATAACAATGCACTCCTTTGAGTCAAATGTGACTAGGTTTTCACCTTGATCACACATTTGAGAGACGCTAAGAAGATTGAAGCCAAGTCCTTCAACAAGACTGACATTTGATGCTTTGATGGACGGATTGAGAATGGCAATTCCCGTCCCTTTGATCTTTCCCTTGCCCTTGTTGCCAAACAAAACAGTTCCTCCCGTGGCACTACTTTGGATAGAAGTGAGATGGATCTGCCTTCCTGTCATATGATTTGAGGCGCCGCTATCAATGATCCATGGGCGTCCCCTCACTTCCACCTGCCAAAACAAAGTTAGTGTTTGGCGACCCAGGCAAGGTGTTCCTTACCTGGCTCGTTACAATAATAGAACTCTGGTTTGGGCATGTAGTCATTTATATTTACATCATTTGAAATAGCATGCTTTTGGAAAGAACTTCTAGAACGCCTAGGACGCCTAGTGTTAGCCTTAGGAACGGACTTATCATTTTCAATGTTAGTCCTAGCAGCTTTTCCACTTTCAATATCTTCTTTTAGTTTCACACAATCATATTTGAAGTGGTCTTCTTGTCCACAATACCAACACGTCCTATAGTAAGTACCAAGGTAGTACTACTTATTGGGACATTGGATTTTGTTCTCTTTCATCTTTTGAGGATTACAAACTTTAGAACCTTCCCCCTTGGCAATTTTCTTGTAGATCCTATGACTTTTGGAGTTACTGTAGTAGTCCTCTTTACCTATCTCTCCACTCTCTAGGACTCTAATTCGCTCAAGAAGGTTCTTAGTTTTCTCCCTTTCTAGTTCAAGTTCTGAAGTTTTGCTTGCCTCAAAGTCGCTAGGGAGAGAGTTCCTAGTGTCAAACTCATAACCTAGTCCCTTTTTGGCTGGGACAAACATTATTGGTTTGACTTCTTCGATCATGGGACTCTTTCTTAACACCTTAACTTCTTCTCTAAGCTTGGCGTTCTCAAGTTTGAGGCACATTACTTCAGTTTTTAGAGACTTTATTTCTTCACCTGAGGACTCTAGTTGCAAAGACACTGTAGTGCAGTTCTCACATTCAACTACAATGTTTTCAGTTTCAAGTTCAAGTTCATCCATTCTTTGTTTCATTGCAAGACTTTCTTCCATGATTTTGCCAATGAGTTTGATAAGTTTTTATTTTGAATATCTTTCTAAGGAATTCATCATAGATTCATGAGTTACCTTTGGTTCCTTTTCTGTGGCGTCCTCTTCAACAGCTGAGGCGTCCTCTATGGCCATGTACACCACTTGTTCATTTGAATCTTCATCATCAGAACTAACATTATCCCACGCTGTTGAACACGCTCCAAAGAGGGCTTTTGTCTTCATATCTTTTGATGACATTCCCGTAGTACACTTCTTGGCAAAATGTCCTTTCTTGTTACATTTGTAGCAAGTGAGTTCCTTCATTTCAGCCTCTGTGTACTTGGGACTTTCCTTCTTGTACGGCATCTTGTGTTTGTTGAAGTGTTTGCTCCTTTTACCATAGATATGAAGGGCCTTGTGCAGAAGAGCAAGTTCTTCCTCTTCATCAAGCTCTTCCTTCGACTTGCTTTCTTTCTCCTTTAATTCTTGGACGCGCATCTTCTCACGATTCTCATTCTTATTGGCTTCCACCATCAAAGCAAGTTCCCTTTGGCGACGCAAATACTCAGCGTACTCTGGTGTTGTTGTTGCTAAAGCAAGATCTGTCTGGGGGTTCCGTCCCAATTCAACCATATCAGAGTTCCTCCTTGCTTCGTACTGCCTAAGCTTCCCATAGATCTCCTCCATGTCAAGCATTTTGTTAGCTTGATTTTCCTTGAAGGTTGTTCTATCGAAGTTCTAGATTCTTGTAAGTCCATCAATGACAGCTTGGACTTTGTTTCTCATTGAAACCTCAGCTTCCGGAATACCCAAGTTCTTCATCTTAGTGACAAGAGATTCAAAACGGTATGAGTAGTCCTTAATCGTTTCATTGGGCAGCATCCTGAAGGCATAAAACTCTTTCTTGATTTCCATCTGAACATCCTCCTTCATCTCAACAGTTCCCACATGGAACTTCTCCAGAGCTTCCCACTGTTGCTTGGCAGTTGCCAAATTGCTAACTCTGGTGGCGTCCCTCTCGCAAAGGGACGCTTGAAGGAAGCATATTGCCTTAGCATTTGTTTCCATCAGCTTGAATTCATCAGGACCCCACTCGTCATCCTTGTCAGCTTTGTCAACACGGACTTTGAGGTCACCTTTCTTGATAACCTTCCAGCATTGATAGTTCGAACTTCTACAGAAGTTTTCAAGTCTGATCTTTCAGCGGTTGAAGTTGCCGTCCGTCAGGCACGGAGGCTTCACAAAAGAGATTCCAATAGGTTCCATGTCCATCTTTTACATGCAACTCAACAAAATCTAGAGCGCCTACTCTGATACCAATTGTTGGATCGTTAGTAAAACTTGGGGACGTCCTTTACTTTGGTAAAGGCGTCCTTTGGTCGGGCGTCCCTACGAGAAGTAGGGGCGTCCTTTAGTTGTGCAGTAGAATTAAGTACTAAACAAGTAAAAAGTGAACAAAATGATTTATAGAGGAACCACTCAAGACCAAGTATTCCTTGAGTGTAAACCTCTACCTCCTTGGAGGATTTTTGAATAGCTTTTTCCTTTATATTAAACGTCCTTACAGTTGTACTGGCGAGTCTTTACAGTTCTCTAGCACTTAGCGTTCTTCCTAAGTCCACTAGTAAAGGACTCCTCTAAGCCTACAACTTAAGCGAGTTTAATCTTATAAAGGGCTCTATCCCTACGTCCTACAGTACGTCGTAGGACTCTCTCTTTCTTTTTGGGTTTTTCTGAGTACAAACAGTTTTGTGTTTTGGGTTACAATTCTCACTCGATCTATCACAAGTCTGGAACTGTTCTTGAGAGTTCTTGAGCTTGTTCTTCGTGTTCTTGAGTGAGTCGCTTTCCTATGATTCTCTCTGAATATTCTCTGAAAGCATTGATGTCACAATAAATGTCTTGGGCTATTTATAGGACTTGGGAAGGGCGTCTTTCCTCTTCTGACGATCATGCCCTTCATGGACGTGGCTACAGGATCTTCCTCCACGAGTATGGCGGTGATGAGGAAGCTTCCTATATCCAGCTGTGTGTGATGGACTCCGCTACAGGATCTGCCGCCACGTGTTGATGAACTCTGCTACAGGATCGTCCTCCACGTGTCCTTGGATGATCAAATATTGTCGAGTGATGTCATCCTGTTGGCTAGTGAATAAGGACGCTTTGCTTGCGTTCCTACTTGCTTGGGACTCCGTCCTTGCTCAAGTAGTCTCTTGCTGGTCCTTACTTCCTGTTAGCTAGCATCCCTAAGCCTAGGGAACGCTCACACACTTGTTGTCCGTTTTGTTATTTGGCGTTCCTGAACACTTGGACAAATTTATCAGAATCAAAGTGAGTTTGTCATATCAAAACTAAGGGACGGTTTGTGTGGGCACACTATCTAGTAGACAAGTGTCCTCGATAGCGTCCAAACACCCCTGTATCCCTTGGTCGTTTTCCCTCGGTGAGTTGACCGAATGGGGGGATCCGACTACTTATCCATTATTAATAAAATACCAAAAAAGATCCTTTCATACAAATCCACACGTCCCAAAATTGCCACTTTTCGATCAAAATTCCGCAAGTTGGCAAGAGATCATATCAAGGACGATTGCAAGAAGCAACATGAACTCCCTCGAGCCAGAATCGAGTCTGATCCTAAGGAGAATCACATCATCTGGTATCAGAGCGTTTCGAGGCGGGTTCAGTAAGTTTTGAATATGTAAATTGCATTTTCATGTTACTTTCATATATGCTCAAAACCTTTTTTAAACCTCTTTTGGCCAACCGAGACCCGAGCCAACTCGAGACCCCACCTTGACTCGGCTACAACGTTAGGGCCTTAAAAGGGTCCGAGAAAAATCCTAAGTAGGCGTGGAGAAAATTTATAAGCCTCCCCATGCTTATACCCACGCCTAAGCCTAACTTCCTATGCCCGAAAGTTTGTGAAAAAAAAACATGGAGGGAGATTTTAATTCTTTGAGCCAACTTATCAAGCAATCAAGACTTGGAACCCAAGCAAGCTCAAGGGGGCACGTTTTTCTCCATCAAAAACCGAGCTAGATAGAAAAGGGTGAATGGCGTTTACCGCTCAGTAAACTCCGGTTTCACCTAGCCAACTTTGCTTACTTGGCCATTGAGGGTTTGCACCGTCGGAAGTGAGTAATGGGGCACCAGAATTGAAGTCACCACCTCCCCCTCTTCCTAAGCCATTCATGCGTGGGTTATGAAGGGGAGAAGTTCACTAGATGCCCAAAGTTAATCCAACACCACTTCCATAATGAAATCCACTTCATTAAAGGCAAGCTTGGAGTGCAATCCAAGGGGTGGGAGCTGAGTTATGGCCAGCTGAAATGGAGACCATAATATTGTGCATCTCCTCCCCTCCCCTCCTTAAACTCGCCTACCTTATTTCCCAAGTATCTAGTCGACTTCCAGGCTTCATGCGCCCTCAAAACTCCTATAAAAAGGGAGGTCATTTCACTTGTCCAAACCCACAAACCTAATAGAGAGAGAGAGAGAGAGAGAGAGAGAGAGACCAAGGGCGATCCAAGAAGAAGCCAGCCGAGTTGCTTTGTGTGTATCCCTCTTAAAAATCTACCAATATTCGTAAGAAAGAGAGTAAGCTTTCATCTCTTCAAGGGGTGTTAGTGGTTGATCTTGGCCTAAAATTCCACGCTCTTTCCTTCCATCCTTATGAAACCGAATCAAGTAAGTGGCAACATCTTCTTTTCTTTGTTTGGATGGTTGGATCAAGGCAAGCTCAAGAGTAAAACTCGGTTTCCCCTAGGCTAAACTCAACCGAGATTTGCATGAAAGTAATGTGAATTGTGATTTATGTGATTCATAGACTTGATGAAGCATGCTATAAAATTAAACATGTCTAAGACGAGGGACACGAGACGTGATTCTCAAGTCTTAAAACCGGGGTGGCGTTCATAGGTTTCAAATGAAAGAAGGGGATCGTTTAAGTCTTCAAAAAAAAAAAGGGCGAGCTTGGATGCAAGCTCGGCTGATCCCCGTCATGAAGGAAGATTTGAGCATTGTGTGTGTTCAAAAAAAAAAGAAGAAAGAAAGACGAGAGGGAAGCCGAGGTTAAGATAAGCCGGATTTGAATGTGTGTCTTACGAAGCCTCTTGTATTTGGTTTGTGGAATTTTCTGGAATTATTCATGGCTTCAAAGATGATGATATGTGTGAGGAAGAGCGCCCCGAGCCACGCCTTGGCTGGGTCCCGTCGGGTTTGCGGAATGGCGCCCCGTAAGAAGCACCTTGTTTTCATCGATCTTGTGAGCGACGACGAGTTCGAAGTGGCGACCAAGGCTGCGAGTGAGTCGAGTGTGAACCAAACGCTCGCTCGGGATGAAGATGAGAAGGCTGATTCGAGCTCCGGAGAGGAGACGGACCCGAGCATCAACACCGGCAACGGTCAGACGACTCTAGCTCGGGCAGCATCCTGAAGGCATAGAACTCTTTCTTGATTTCCATCTGAATATCCTCCTTCATCTTAGTAGTTCCCACATGGAACTTCTCCAGAGCTTCCCACTGTTGCTTGGCAGTTGCCAAATTGCTAACTCTGGTGGCGTCCCTCTCGCAAAGGGACGCTTGAAGGAAGCATATTGCCTTAGCATTTGTTTCCATCAGCTTGAATTCATCAGGACCCCACTCGTCCTCCTTGTCAGCTTTGTCAGCAGGCACTTTGAGGTCAGCTTTCTTGATAAACTTCCAGCATTGATAGTTCTGACTTCTACAGAACTTTTCAAATCTGATCTTCCAGCGGTTGAAGTTGCCGTCCGTCAGGCACGGAGGCTTCACAAAAGAGATTCCAATAAGTTCCATGTCCATCTTTTACCTTCAACTCAACAAAATCTAGAGCACCTACTCTGATACCAATTGTTGGATCGTTAGTAAAACTTGGGGACGTCCTTTACTTTGGTAAAGGCGTCCTTTGGTCGGGCGTCCCTACGAGAAGTAGGGGCGCCCTTTAGTTATGCAGCGGAATTAAGTACTAAACAAGTAAAAAGTGAACACAGTGATTTATAGAGGAACCACTCAAGACCAAGTAGTCCTTGAGTGTAAACCTCTACCTCCTTGGAGGATTTTTGAATAGCTTTTTCCTTTATAATAAACGTCCTTACAGTTGTACTGGCGAGTCTTTACAGTTCTCTGGCACTTAGCGTTCTTCCTAAGTCCACTAGTAAAGGACTCCTCTAAGCCTACAACTTAAGCGAGTTTAATCTTATAAAGGACTCTATCCCTACGTCCGACAGTACGTCGTAGGACTCTCTCTTTCTTTTTTGGTTTTTCTGAGTACAAACAGTTTTGTGTTTTGGGTTACAATTCTCACTCGATCTATCATAAGTCTAGAACTGTTCTTGAGAGTTCTTGAGCTTGTTTTTCGTGTTCTTGAGTGAGTCGCTTTCCTCTGGTTCTCTCTGAATATTCTCTGAAAGCGTTGATGTCACAATAAATGCCTTGGGCTATTTATAGGACTTGGGAAGGGCGTCTTTCCTCTTCTGACGATCATGCCCTTCATGGACGTGGCTACAGGATCTTCCTCCACGAGTATGGCGGTGATGAGGAAGCTTCCTGTATCCAGCTGTGTGTGATGGACTCCGCTACAGGATCTGCCGCCACGTGTTGATGAACTCTGCTACAGGTCGTCCTCCACGTGTCCTTGGATCGTCCTCCAATTTCATTTGTAAAGCTTTGTTCATGTGCTCGGTTTTTTTAATACCTAGTCCCCCGTGAGATTTCAGTTTACAAATCTTATCCTAACCTATCAGGGGTTTGTAGTTTAGGTCCTTGTTCCAAAGGAAACATCGGTTAATTTGGTCTAAGTTATCGTGTATGTATGTGGGGAGCAAGAAGCTCTGCATAACGTAGTTGGGTTTAGCGGCGAGATTTGATCGAATGAGTGTGGCTCGTCCTTCTTGTGATAATGTACTTGCTTTCCATTTGACTAGTTGAGTTTTCGATTTTCCTATTGTTTCTGTAAAAGTTTCGCGATTCACACGCCCATTGATAATCGGACAGCCAAGGTATTTTTCTATGTTTGTCATAGTTGTTATGTTAAGTACTTGTTGTATTCTTTGTTTATGTTGGTTATCCACATTTTTCGAGGTTTAAAATGATGACTTGTGGTAATTCACTGTTTGCCCAAAGATTGCACAATAATCTTGTATTGTTTGCTTTACTGTCGAACAAGCATTTTGTGTTGCTTTGGTGAAAATCATTATGTCGTCGGCAAAGGCTAGAAAGGGAATTTTTGTACCTGCTCTAGTTAAAGCAAATCCGATTGAATTTCTTGTGGTATTACTGATCATTTGTAGTTTTCTTGCAAACACTTCCATGCTTAAAACAAATAGGTAAGGAGAAAGTGGGTCACCTTGTCTTAGTCCTCTCTCTGGTGTGAATGGGTCCGTCGGTCCGTTGTTAACTAGCACTGAGAATGAAACAATTGTAACACATTTTTTGATCCAATTTATGAATATGTCACAAAAACCAAACTTCTTCATCACTGTGAATAAAAAATCCCAGTCAACTCGGTCATAGGCTTTTTCCATATCTAATTTGATTACAGCCCAGCCTTCTTTTCCCTTTTTTTTCCCTGAAACAAGTGAAAACTTTCATGAGTAATAAGGACGTTGTCTTGAATGGCTCGATTGGCTACAAAGGCACCTTGAAGTGGGTGAGTTATTTTCCACATGACTTTCTTAAGTCGATCAGTTATAATTTTCGCAATAATTTTGTAGATGGTGGAACATAAACTTATAGGTCTATAATGATTTGTAGATTCTGGATTTTCTCTTTTGGGTAACAGAGATATAAATGTGTGATTGATCTGTTTTAGTAATTTCCTAGAATGGAAAAAACTCTTTACAGCTTTTATGACTGTTGGGCCTATGTTGGGACGATATTAAGGACGTCAGTCGTTAATATCTAAACCAATAATAATCGTCCCTTTTTTTGATAATGACAAACTCAAATGTATTTGATAAGTTGTCCAAGTTTTGATCTCAGGTAAGTCCAGTGGACGCACATGAGCGAAAAGGACAACAAGTGAACAGCAGTCCCTATGCTGTAGGGACGCATGTTACCAGAACTTCCAAAGCTAAACGTAATTGGAGGAGTCCCTGCGCAAGATAGGACGGAGTCCTCATCAAGAATGGACGCGCGCCAAACTACGGACGAAGTTCAAATTCAAATCAAGGCCGCCCCAACATGATTACATCATCGTCCGGCCTTAGTCCTCAGAAGGAAGCTTCCTTTGTCTGGGCACGTGTAGACAATGCCAAAGACGTCGCTTTCCCAGCGATGGTCCCCTACCCACGCGGAGGCTTCCCAAGCGTCAACAGAGTTGACCTCCTCAAGATGCTCATCGCACCGTTGATCAAAGATCGAGGATCCTGCCAAGTCTCAGAGGACGCTAGAGGACAAGAATCACTTCCGCTATAAATACTCTCCAAGGAGTATGCATAGCGGTATGTGTGTGCAAGAGTGGACTTTGAAGACTTTCTCTCAAGCTCTCCTGAAGCATTCAAGAACACGAACGAAGATCAAGAAGATCAAGTGAGCTTGAAGCAAGAGAAAGAAAGTCCAACCACATCAAATCCAAAACAAATCACAAATCAATTAGAGTTGTAGTTTGTCTCTCACAACGAACCGTGAGAGACGTGAGTGATAGCTTCCTTATAGCTAAGAGTGTTAGGTTACTTGTTAGGTTGAAAGGAGTGTTACTAGTGAGGCTAAGGACGGACGCTTAGCTCAGAGAAGTGTAACGACTCGCCTAAGTTGTAAGGACTCACTCTTAATAAGATAAGGGACGGCTATTGAAAATCCTCCAACGGAGGTAGAGGTTTACCCATAAGACTAGTTGGTCTTAGTGGGGTTCCTCTATAAATACTCGTGTCCACTTATCTTGTATTCTGTTAAGTCTATTTTCCGCTACACTAAAGGACGCCCTTAACCCAGTTAAGGACGCCTTCATTAACTGACTTACGATCCAACAATTGGTATCAGAGCAGGCGCTCTAGATTTTGTTGAGTTGCAGGTACAAGATGGACATGGAACCTATTGGAATCTCCTTTGTAAAGCCTCCTCGTCTGACGGACGACAACTTCAACCCCTGGAAGATCCGCTTCGAGAATTTTTGCCGAAGTCAGAATTATCAGTGCTGGAGAGTAATCATGAAAGGTGACCTTACCATCCCTGATGACAAGAAAGACAAAGAGGACGAGTGGGGTCTTGACGAATTCAAGCTTTTGGAAACAAACGCTAAGGCTATATGCTTCCTTCAAGCGTCCCTTTGCGAGAGGGACGCCACCCGAGTTAGCAATTTGGCAACGGCCAAACTACAATGGGAAGCTCTTGAGAAGTACCATGTGGGTACGGCGGAGATGAAGGAAGACGTCAAGCTTGAAATCAAACGAGAGTTCTATGCCTTCAGAATGCTTCCTAATGAATCTGTCAAGGACTACTCATACCGCTTTGAAGCTCTTGTGACCAAGATGCGAAATTTAGGCATCCCAGAAGCTGAAGTCTCAATGAGAAACAGAGTTGGAGTAGTCATTGATGGGCTTATAGGGAAATGGAATTTTGATAGGACTACGTTCAAGGAGAACACAGCCAACAAAACCCTGGATATGGAAGAAATCTATGGGAAGCTGAGAGGCTATGAAGCGAGAAGGGAAGCTGATATGGCTGAATTGGCTAGAAACCCCCAGACAGATCTTGCTTTGATGACGTCAACTCCAGAGTACGCTGAGTATCTGCGCCACCAAAGAGACATTGCCCTAATGGTGGAAGCAAATAAAAATGAGAATCGTGAAAGGATGCGTGCTCAAGCTTTGAAAGAAAAGGAAAGCAAGACTAAGGAACAGCTGGAAGAAGAGGAAGATATTGCCCTTCTACACAAAGTTGCTCGCTTATGGGGTAAAAAGGCCAGAGATTCCAAGAAACATAAGATGCCTTACAAAAAGGAGAGTCTCAAGTATACAGAGGCAGAGATGAAGGAACTTACTTGCTACAAATGTAACAAGAAAGGACACTTTGCTAAAAGGTGTACTACGGGACTAAGCTCAAAAGACATGAAGATGAAAGCTCTCTTGGGAGCGTGCGAAGCCGCATGGGATAATGTGAGTTCTGATGATGAAGAACCAGAAGGACCAGTGGCGTACATAGCCGTAGAGGACGCCTCAGATGATGAGCAAGTGGCATACATGGCTGTGGAGGACGCCCCAGTCCTTGAAGAGGACGCTTCTGAAAAGGAACAAGAGGTAACTCGTGAATCCATGATGAACTCCTTAGAGAATTGTTCCAAAACCAAACTTATTAAGCTCATTAAAAGAATCATGGAAGAAAGCGTTGTTATGCAACATAGAATGGATGAACTTGAACTTGAAAGTGAAAACAGGCTAGTTGAATGTGAGAACTGTGCTACAGCTTCGTTACAACTAGAGTCCTCATGTGTCGAAGTTAAATCCCTGAAAACTGAAGTGATGTGTCTTAAGCTAGAGAACGCTAAGCTTAGGGAAGAGGTGAAAGTGTTAGGGAAGAGCCCGGCAACTGAGGTAGTTCAACCAATGGTGTTTGTCCCAGCCAAAAGAGGACTAGGATACGAGTCTGACACTAGGAACTCTCTCCCTAGTGACTTTGAGGCAAGCAAAACCTCAGAACTTGAATTAGAAAGGGAAAAGACCAAGAACCTTCTTGAAAGAATTAGAGTCCTAGAGAGTGGAGAGAAAGGTCAAGAGGAGTATTACACTAACTCCACTAGTCATAGGATCTATAAGAAAATTGCTAAGGGGGAAGGTTCAAAAGTTTGTGACCCTCAAAAGATGAAAAAGAACAAAATCCAACGTCCCAACAAGAAGTACTACCTTGGTACTTACTATAGGACGTGTTGGTATTGTGGAAAAGGAGATCACTTCAAATATGATTGCCTGAAACTGAAGAACGACATTGAAAGTGGCAAAGCTGCTAGGACTAACATTGAAAATGATAAGTCCGTCCCTAAGGCTAACCCTAGACGTCCTAGACGATCTAAGAGTTCTTTCAGAAAGCATGCTATTTCAAATGATGTGAATATAAGTGACTACATGCCAGAACCAGAGTTCTATTTCTGTAACGAACCAGGTAAGGAACACCTTGCCTGGGTCGCCATACACTAACCTTGTTTTGGCAGGTGGAAGTGAGGGGACGCCCATGGATCATTGATAGTGGCGCCTCAAACCATATGACAGGAAGCCAGATCCATCTCACTTCTATCCAAAGTAGCGCCACGGGAGGAACTGTCTCGTTTGGCAACAAGGGCAAAGGAAAGATCAAAGGGACGGGAACTGCTATTCTCAATCCGTCTATCAAAGCGACAAATGTTAGCCTTGTTGAAGGACTTGGCTTCAACCTCCTAAGCGTCTCTCAAATGTGTGATCAAAGTGAAAACTTAGTCACATTTGACTCAAAGGAGTGCCTCGTCATCAACAAGAAATCCAACAAAGTCGTCCTCAAAGGAGTCCGAAAGAACAATGTCTACATCTTCAACCAGGAGTTTAAGCCAAAATTTGAGTTGTGCTTATCTGTGTCAAAGGAGGACGCTGACCTCTGGCATCGCCGACTTGGCCATGCTGGACCAAGCACAATCCTCAAGCTTCATCAAAGAAATCTTGTGAAAGGTCTTCCCCAAATTGATCCTGAGAAAACTGAACAGTGTGAAGCATGTATCAAAGGGGAGCAAACAAGAACGTCCTTTAAGTCAAAGAACGATGTCAGCACAAAGAAACCTTTGGAACTTCTCCATATGGATCTTTGTGGACCAATGAAGACGTTGAGCTATGGTGGAAAGAGGTACATTAACGTTCTTGTAGATGATTATTCTCGATTCACCTGGGTTCTTTTCTTAGCTTCAAAAACAGATTGCTTCAACGCATTCAAAGTCTTCATCAAACAAGTGGAAGTTGCGCTTGAGACGCCTCTCAAATCCATAAGATCAGACCATGGGACGGAGTTTCAAAACTCAGAGTTCGTGGCCTACTGTGATCAAAATGGAGTCTCTCACAACTTCTCAGCTCCAAGGACTCCTCAACAAAATGGAGTGGTGGAAAGAAAGAATAGGACGCTGGAGGATATGGCAAGGACTATGCTCTAAGCCAATAGCGTCCCCAAGTACTTCTGGGCTGAAGCTATTGCTACAGCGTGCTACATTATCAATCGAGCCATGATCCGTCCTTTGCTGAAGAAAACGTCCTATGAGTTGCTGAATGGAAGAAAGCCTCGCATCGACTATCTCAGAGTCTTTGGATGCAAGTGCTTTGTTCACAACAATGATAAAGAAAGGCTTGGAAAGTTTGATGCAAGAAGTGACGAAGCCATATTCCTTGGATACTCCCTCACCAGTAAAGCGTATAGAGTTTTCAATAAACGAACTCTAAAGCTTGAGGAGAGCATTCATGTTGTGTTCAAAGAAAGTTCTTCTCACAAAGATAAACCAAGTAAGAAAGAACGCTCATCTCCTCTGCAGCAAGATGACTCCGATGATGAAGTTGATTTCGGGTCCTCTGGAAAATACTATGTTCCTAAGGACGCTACTCAAAATCCTGAAGAAGTCTTAGTTGAAGTTCCCAGTGTTGTTCAGGAAGTTCCATCTCAAAGTGAATCTCCAGCTCAGCGTGAGGTCGCTGAATCAAGCCTACAAGGAGAACAGCGTCAAGAAGAGGACGCTCAACCTGAGGGGGAACTCTATGAAACTCTCAATGAAGACGACGGGTTTGACTCAGATGAATCTGATTGGACGGACCCTAGATGTACTCCTGTAAGGGACGGTACTCATAAGGGATCCCATCTTTCGAGACTTCATTCAACGGATCAAATCATCTCAGATATGTCAAAAGGAGTTCAAACAAGATCAGCCGTGAATCAGTCCCTTAATGCTAACATGGCGTTCTGTGCCTTCAACGCCTTTGTGTCCTTAGTTGAACCTAAGAACATAAAGGAAGCACTCCAGGACGCTGATTGGATTCAGGCCATGCAAGAGGAACTTAATCAATTCGAAAGAAATAAGGTTTGGACCCTCGTCCCTCGTCCGAGAAACAAAAACATAATAGGGACGAGATGGGTCTACCGGAACAAGCTTGATGAGAGTGGTCGCGTGTCAAGAAACAAAGCAAGGCTTGTGGCTCAAGGCTATAGGCAAGAGGAAGGGATCGATTATGATGAAACCTTCGCTCCTGTCGCCAGGATTGAAGCCATTCGCCTCCTCATCGCCTTTGCCGCTCACAAAGGGTTCAAGCTTTTTCAAATGGACGTCAAGACAGCCTTTCTCAACGGCAAGCTCAAAGAAGAAGTGTACGTCGCTCAGCCTCCAGGATTTGAGGACGCTGATCACCCAGATCATGTGTACTTCTTGGACAAGGCACTCTATGGACTCAAGCAAGCCCCTCGTGCATGGTACGATAGGTTTGCGTCCTTCCTCTTGTCCAACGGGTACACACGAGGTAACATTGATAAAACCCTGTTCTTAAAGAAAGTCCTTAAAGATGTCTTGATTGTCCAAGTCTATGTCGATGACATAGTCTTTGGAAGAACTAACATGAAACTTGTAGAGGAATTCAAGAACTTGATGAGTAGTGAGTTTGAGATGTCCCTCATAGGAGAACTCAACTTCTTCTTGGGACTCCAAATCACTCAGCTCAAAGATGGGACGCGGATTCATCAACAAAAGTTCATCCGTGAAATGCTTGAGAAGTATGGGATGAATTCTTCAAAACCCATTGATACTCCCATCTCCCCGAACACTCGCCTCTATGCTGATGAAGAAGGCAAGAGTGTAGATCAAAAGCTCTACAGAGGAATGATAGGGTCCTTGCTATATCTTACGGCAAGTTGTCCCGACATCATGTTCGCTGTATGCTTATGCGCTCGCTTCCAAGCAAATCCAAAGGAGTCCCACATGCAAGAAGTGAAGAGAATCTTCAGATATCTCAAGGGACGGGATGACCTTTGTTTATGGTATCCTAAAAGGACGTCCTTAAATCTGGTAGCGTACTCTGACGCGGACTACGCTGGCCATGTGGTGGATAGAAAGAGCACCTCAGGAATGGCTCAATTCCTTGGGTCATGTCTTGTATCTTGGGGATCCAAAAAGCAAAACTCCGTGGCACTCTCAACCGCGGAAGCTGAGAACGTTGCTGCTGCTTCGTGCTGCTCACAAGTCCTATGGATCAAGTACCAACTTGAAGATTATGGTACGTTCCTCAACACAGTCCCTATCTTGTGTGACAACACCAGTGCTATAAGTATTGCCAAAAATCCCGTTCATCATTCTAGGACGAAGCATATTCACATAAGGCATCACTTTCTTCGTGATAATGTTGAACTTGGATTAATTAGAGTGGATCATGTTAGGACTGAGGATCAAGTGACCGATATTTTCACAAAAGCACTTGATAGACGTCCCTACGAGCACCTCCGGTTGCTCTTGGGGATGATAACTTTTAAATGATCAAGTCCCGTTCTATTATTCCCTCCATGATTGGCTATGTCTTGTTGAGAACTTGTTTTAAGGTGTGTCATGCATTAAAGTCATTTTTAAAGGACGCTAGTCTAAGATATGTGTATTCACTTGTGTCTTTGAATGGTATTCATTTCGCTTTTCATCTCAAGAGTATCCCTGATCACCCTACCCTCATTACAAGCCGAAATGATGGGAACTCTAAGCTTACCCAGGCCGAGAATCTTGCAAACGCGTCCTATGAGCATTCTTTGTTTTACCTTTACGGGACGTACTTGCTTGATTTTCAAAAATGGTTCTAAGTGATCAAAGGGACGCGTGTTAAGAGGTGAGAGTTGTCCGTACAGAGTTCTAAGTACGGAGGTTGAGATCAGCGAATGGGACGCCGTGGTTCAGCTCAGTGTTGTGTAGTGTTGTGTGTTGAAAGGACGTCAGGTCAGAGTCCTTTGCAGTTGTGAGAAGTTTGAATGGTTGAAATTGGGAAGGTGAACCGTTTTAGCGAATCGTCAGCGAAAATCTCGGGATATGCGCAAACAGTGCTCAACAGCTGTATTCCTTAGCAAAGAAGAAAGCCACGTGTGGGAAGGCGGGTGGAGGAAGCTGTGTGTAAAGACCCTGTTACCCCTGACCGTCCAACTTCGTCTTCTTCCTATAAATACCCACCTGTGCACTCCGAAAACCTTTCTTCGCTCATCTGTTATTTGCACACTAATAGAAATCTCAAAGATCTTCCAAATCTTCAACCGAATCCGGAAATCTCTCTCTCCAAACCCTAATCCTCCCCTATTTAAACCATCTCAAATATGGCCAACACAAGAGCTTCAAAGAATCCCTCACCCTCGTCGGCGGCGAAAAACACAAGCTCTTCGAGATCTCCTCCGGTGAAAGGCCGGTCATTAATGGAGTCGAGAGGAAGACCTTCCGGCCGCCAAGAACCCCCTCGCCACCTTTCCTCCTCTCAAAGCACCCAGCGCCGCCACTCCAACACCCCTCCTAAGCCCCTTCGCTCCCAACCTCCACCTCAAAGACAACAACCCCGCCCCCAATCCAAATCCCAACAAAAGCGGTTCTCATTTCTGGAGAAGCCCTTCAAACCTGAGCCGGAGTCCGACGAAGGGATCGCTGGCAAAGGCACCGTTTTTGGCCTTCCATCCCAACCCAAACGCCGTCCTCCTCTTGACCCTCTCGTTGAGGACTGGCTTGAAAAGGAACCCAAAACCCTTGCCAATATTTTCCATAGGGCGTCCATCCAGGACTACCCTCCCAAAACCCAGAGGCTCATGCATTACTTCATGACGACTTATGTCAAGCCCCGCCTCCAAGAGACCAACTTCAAAAACCCCCCCTTCATGGGACCGGCAATCATCTCCGACGCGTTTAAAGGGACGGTCGACGAGCTCGCCAAACTTCTCCCTGATATCATGGAATTTTTGGTAGCTCCTGCGGGCTCCGTCCCGTCCCAGAAGCGAAAGAGGCCATCCTCTCCCCCTCCCTCTCAACCGCTTCAACTCAAAGGGCCTCCCTCCTCATCCCAAGTAACCCCAGTCCCTTCCTCCCCTCCTCCCGCCCCAAAGCGACGCCTCAAGACCTCTGCTCAGCTTGAGGGCGTCACCGATGAAGAAATGGCCGCCATCCGCCTCTCTGAAATTCAACTGGAAAAAGAGGAGAAGGCGCGCCAAGAGCTCGCGCAAGCAGAAAAGGAAGCTGTTGAGAAGGCGATCCAAGCAAGTATGCAGGACATTCGTCAACTTCCTCCTCCTCCTCCAAGGGTAGAGGACGCTTCTCAAGTCCAGGCCAAGGACGTCCCACCAGTACAGGTCCAGGCCAAGGACGCTCCTCCTGCTCAGCTTCCGCCTCCTCCCTCTGCTCCGCTCCAGGTGAAACCCATCTCCGTAGTTCCACCCAGCTCCTCCCCCAAAGGCTAAGCTCCGCACTCCCTCTCCCTCTCCTCCTAGAGCTTCAACTCCTCCTCCTCCTCCGCCTGCTCAGGCCGTCGAGGAAGCTGCTAAAGTTCAGGGGACGCCTCCTCCATCCGTTCCCACAGAGTCCTTGGCAAGGACTCCAGCGGTGGACGCGCCTCCCACAGAACAGGCGTCCACAGCTGAGGACACTGCAATGGTTGAGTTCCAACAAAGGAACGAGGCCTCTGATGATGAGGACGCCCCTCCCCAGGATGAGGAACTTGAGGACGAGGAGGGAGATGGAGATGAAGAGGATGCTGGTGATGAAGTGATCGTGAGCAATGGCTCCAAGCAGAAACGCTTCAAGAAAATCCTTTCGCCGCTCCTCTTCACCGCCGAGTTTCTGGCAGAAAACCAGCGCCAAGAGTTCTTGGATCTTCTTGAGTTCCAGGGTTGGACGCACTTGGGCGCTGAGGCCGCTGATGTTGACCCTGATGAGGTTCTCCGTTTCTACTCAAAGTTCGAAATCACAGAAGTAAACGGGAAGCCTCAGGGGACTTTTGAAATCGATGGGGACGAGTACTCAGTTGCTGAGGGCACCGTCCGCAAAATGCTAGGCCTGCGTCCTTCTCCGCAAGATGCTCTGCATGATCTGCCGTGCAAGAACTTTGGCCGTTTCTCCCAGGATGAAATCCTCAACAGAATATTCAATGGGAGACAGCCAGCTGCTAAGGACAGAGTTGCTCATTGCCTCACCAAGACGGGCGTCCTTGCGCATCACTTCATTGTGCGCATGGTCGTCCCCCGCCAAGAGAAGAAGTCCATTGTTCAGATCACTGATAGTATTCTCTTGGACGCTTTCTTGGAACGCAAGCCGATAAACTTGCCCCGGGTAATCTTGGAACACATGGGCAAGTGCACAGGAGGCAGGCACTCTCTTCCCTTCCCCGGCTTGGTCAAGCAAATTCTGAAGCAGCAGGGACTCTATGCTCCTAAACAAGAGCGTTCCTTTGGCATTCATTGGGACGTCAGGCAAATCACACTCCCTCCAGTGGGGAAACTCAGGTGTGATGAGCCCTTCCGTCCGTCAAGCGCCAACTGGAAAAGGAACGGAAAGAGGCTGAAAGGAAAGCCAAAGCTGAAAGGAGAGCTCAAGCTGCTGCTGCTGCTGAAACTTGGGAAGGAGATCACGAAGCTGAAAATGTCCAAGTAGTTGGGACGCCAGCTGAGGACGCTGCTGATGAAGAGGACGAGCTCGATGGTATGAGCGTCCCTGATGAGGCTGAGAGGCACTCTACGAAGTATCTGATGGGCATGATGATCGAGAACCAGTGCATAATGATTGATCTAATTCAGCAGGTTCACGACACACTTCACGTCCACACAGACCTTCTTGAGCGCAACAACGAGCTCCTTGCCCAGAACAACCATCTTCAGGAGCAACACCTCAAAGCCCTTGGCAAGCGTCCCAGAAAATGATCACCCTCCCCCTTCTAACCCTTGAAACAATTTATCATTTCTTGAGTTTTTGTTAAGACAATGGGACGCTGTCCCCGTTTTGAACACTTGTTGTGAATGTCTGTAATGAACGTTCTCGTTTCTCATTCTGAATGCCATTCACTACATTTGTGCTTCATTTTGTCTAAGCGTACCTTTCTTTAGTTATGACTTTGTGCTTGCATGCTTTTCGACTTGTTCTCCTTTTCGATGATGCCAAAAGGGGGAAGTATAGTTTTGCAGAGATGCGATTGTCTTTAAGTTATCATAGAAAGCATGTGTTTAGGGGGAATTTCGGCCAAGTCCAAAGGACGCTAGTTAGGAATAAAATAGAACGCACTTAAAAGAATGTGTTGCATGCCAATCTAAGCTGAATAGAAAATCAAAGTGTAGTTCCTCATGCTAAAAGCTTTACTTCTGTGTGCATTATTCGAAAGAGTTTGTCATCATCAAAAAGGGGGAAATTGTTGGGACGATATTAAGGACGTCAGTCGTTAATATCTAAACCAATAATAATCGTCCCTTGTTTTGATAATGACAAACTCAAATGTATTTGATAAGTTGTCCAAGTTTTGATCTCAGGTAAGTCCAGTGGACGCACATGAGCGAAAAGGACAACAAGTGAACAGCAGTCCCTATGCTGTAGGGACGCATGTTACCAGAACTTCCAAAGCTAAACGTAATTGGCGGAGTCCCTGCGCAAGATATGACGGAGTCCTCATCAAGAAGGGACGCGCGCCAAAATACGGACGAAGTTCAAATTCAAATCAAGGCCGCCCCAACATGATTACATCATCGTCCGGCCTTAGTCCTCAGAAGGAAGCTTCCTTTGTCTGGGCACGTGTAGACAATGCCAAAGACGTCGCTTTCCCAGCGATGGTCCCCTACCCACGCGGAGGCTTCCCAAGCGTCAACAGAGTTGACCTCCTCAAGATGCTCATCGCACCGTTGATCAAAGATCGAGGATCCTGCCAAGTCTCAGAGGACGCTAGAGGACAAGAATCACTTCCGCTATAAATACTCTCCAAGGAGTATGCATAGCGGTATGTGTGTGCAAGAGTGGACTTTGAAGACTTTCTCTCAAGCTCTCCCGAAGCATTCAAGAACATGAACGAAGATCAAGAAGATCAAGTGAGCTTGAAGCAAGAGAAAGAAAGTCCAACCACATCAAATCCAAAACAAATCACAAATCAATTAGAGTTGTAGTTTGTCTCTCACAACGAACCGTGAGAGACGTAAGTGATAGCTTCCTTATAGCTAAGAGTGTTAGGTTACTTGTTAGGTTGAAAGGAGTGTTACTAGTGAGGCTAAGGACGGACGCTTAGCTCAGAGAAGTGTAACGACTCGCCTAAGTTGTAAGGACTCACTCTTAATAAGATAAGGGACGGCTATTGAAAATCCTCCAACGGAGGTAGAGGTTTACCCATAAGACTAGTTGGTCTTAGTGGGGTTCCTCTATAAATACTCGTGTCCACTTATCTTGTATTCTGTTAAGTCTATTTTCCGCTGCACTAAAGGACGCCCTTAACCCAGTTAAGGACGCCTTCATTAACTGACTTACGATCCAACAATTGGTATCAGAGTAGGCGCTCTAGATTTTGTTGAGTTGCAGGTACAAGATGGACATGGAACCTATTGGAATCTCCTTTGTAAAGCCTCCTCGTCTGACGGACGGCAACTTCAACCGCTGGAAGATCCGCTTCGAGAATTTTTGCCGAAGTCAGAATTATCAATGCTGGAGAGTAATCATGAAAGGTGACCTTACCATCCCTGATGACAAGAAAGACAAAGAGGACGAGTGGGGTCCTGACGAATTCAAGCTTTTTGAAACAAACGCTAAGGCTATATGCTTCCTTCAAGCGTCCCTTTGCGAGAGGGACGCCACCCGAGTTAGCAATTTGGCAACGGCCAAACTACAATGGGAAGCTCTTGAGAAGTACCATGTGGGTACGGCGGAGATGAAGGAAGACGTCAAGCTTGAAATCAAACGAGAGTTCTATGCCTTCAGAATGCTTCCTAATGAATCTGTCAAGGACTACTCATACCGCTTTGAAGCTCTTGTGACTAAGATGCGAAATTTAGGCATCCCAGAAGCTGAAGTCTCAATGAGAAACAGAGTTGGAGTAGTCATTGATGGGCTTACAGGGAAATGGAATTTTGATAGGACTACGTTCAAGGAGAACACAGCCAACAAAACCCTGGATATGGAAGAAATCTATGGGAAGCTGAGAGGCTATGAAGCGAGAAGGGAAGCTGATATGGCTGAATTGGCTAGAAACCCCCAGACAGATCTTGCTTTGATGACGTCAATTCCAGAGTACGCTGAGTATCTGCGCCACCAAAGAGACATTGCCCTAATGGTGGAAGCAAATAAAAATGAGAATCGTGAAAGGATGCGTGCTCAAGCTTTGAAAGAAAAGGAAAGCAAGACTAAGGAACAGCTGGAAGAAGAGGAAGAGATTGCCCTTCTACACAAAGTTGCTCGTTTATGGGGTAAAAATGCCAGAGATTCCAAGAAACACAAGATGCCTTACAAAAAGGAGAGTCCCAAGTATACAGAGGCAGAGATGAAGGAACTTACTTGCTACAAATGTAACAAGAAAGGACACTTTGCTAAAAGGTGTACTACGGGACTAAGCTCAAAAGACATGAAGATGAAAGCTCTCTTGGGAGCGTGCGAAGCCGCATGGGATAATGTGAGTTCTGATGATGAAGAACCAGAAGGACCAGTGGCGTACATAGCCGTAGAGGACGCCTCAGATGATGAGCAAGTGGCATACATGGCTGTGGAGGACGCCCCAGTCCTTGAAGAGGACGCTTCTGAAAAGGAACAAGAGGTAACTCGTGAATCCATGATGAACTCCTTAGAGAATTGTTCCAAAACCAAACTTATTAAGCTCATTAAAAGAATCATTGAAGAAAGCGTTGTTATGCAACATAGAATGGATGAACTTGAACTTGAAAGTGAAAACAGGCTAGTTGAATGTGAGAACTGTGCTACAGCTTCGTTACAACTAGAGTCCTCATGTGTCGAAGTTAAATCCCTGAAAACTGAAGTAATGTGTCTTAAGCTAGAGAACGCTAAGCTTAGGGAAGAGGTGAAAGTGTTAGGGAAGAGCCCGGCAACTGAGGTAGTTCAACCAATGGTGTTTGTCCCAGCCAAAAGAGGACTAGGATACGAGTCTGACACTAGGAACTCTCTCCCTAGTGACTTTGAGGCAAGCAAAACCTCAGAACTTGAATTAGAAAAGGAAAAGACCAAGAACCTTCTTGAAAGAATTAGAGTCCTAGAGAGTGGAGAGAAAGGTCAAGAGGACTATTACACTAACTCCACTAGTCATAGGATCTATAAGAAAATTGCTAAGGGGGAAGGTTCAAAAGTTTGTGACCCTCAAAAGATGAAAAAGAACAAAATCCAACGTCCCAACAAGAAGTACTACCTTGGTACTTACTATAGGACGTGTTGGTATTGTGGAAAAGGAGATCACTTCAAATATGATTGCCTGAAACTGAAGAACGACATTGAAAGTGGCAAAGCTGCTAGGACTAACATTGAAAATGATAAGTCCGTCCCTAAGGCTAACCCTAGACGTCCTAGACGATCTAAGAGTTCTTTCAGAAAGCATGCTATTTCAAATGATGTGAATATAAGTGACTACATGCCAGAACCAGAGTTCTATTTCTGTAACGAACCAGGTAAGGAACACCTTGCCTGGGTCGCCATACACTAACCTTGTTTTGGCAGGTGGAAGTGAGGGGACGCCCATGGATCATTGATAGTGGCGCCTCAAACCATATGACAGGAAGCCAGATCCATCTCACTTCTATCCAAAGTAGCGCCACGGGAGGAACTGTCTCGTTTGGCAACAAGGGCAAAGGAAAGATCAAAGGGACGGGAACTGCTATTCTCAATCCGTCTATCAAAGCGACAAATGTTAGCCTTGTTGAAGGACTTGGCTTCAACCTCCTAAGCGTCTCTCAAATGTGTGATCAAGGTGAAAACTTAGTCACATTTGACTCAAAGGAGTGCCTCGTCATCAACAAGAAATCCAACAAAGTCGTCCTCAAAGGAGTCCGAAAGAACAATGTCTACATCTTCAACCAGGAGTTTAAGCCAAAATCTGAGTTGTGCTTATCTGTGTCAAAGGAGGACGCTGACCTCTGGCATCGCCGACTTGGCCATGCTGGACCAAGCACAATCCTCAAGCTTCATCAAAGAAATCTTGTGAAAGGTCTTCCCCAAATTGATCCTGAGAAAACTGAACAGTGTGAAGCATGTATCAAAGGGGAGCAAACAAGAACGTCCTTTAAGTCAAAGAACGATGTCAGCACAAAGAAACCTTTGGAACTTCTCCATATGGATCTTTGTGGACCAATGAAGACGTTGAGCTATGGTGGAAAGAGGTACATTAACGTTCTTGTAGATGATTATTCTCGATTCACCTGGGTTCTTTTCTTAGCTTCAAAAACAGATTGCTTCAACGCATTCAAAGTCTTCATCAAACAAGTGGAAGTTGCGCTTGAGACGCCTCTCAAATCCATAAGATCAGACCATGGGACGGAGTTTCAAAACTCAGAGTTCGTGGCCTACTGTGATCAAAATGGAGTCTCTCACAACTTCTCAGCTCCAAGGACTCCTCAACAAAATGGAGTGGTGGAAAGAAAGAATAGGACGCTGGAGGATATGGCAAGGACTATGTTCTAAGCCAATAGCGTCCCCAAGTACTTCTGGGCTGAAGCTATTGCTACAGCGTGCTACATTATCAATCGAGCCATGATCCGTCCTTTGCTGAAGAAAACGTCCTATGAGTTGCTGAATGGAAGAAAGCCTCGCATCGACTATCTCAGAGTCTTTGGATGCAAGTGCTTTGTTCACAACAATGATAAAGAAAGGCTTGGGAAGTTTGATGCAAGAAGTGACGAAGCCATATTCCTTGGATACTCCCTCACCAGTAAAGCGTATAGAGTTTTCAATAAACGAACTCTAAAGCTTGAGGAGAGCATTCATGTTGTGTTCAAAGAAAGTTCTTCTCACAAAGATAAACCAAGTAAGAAAGAACGCTCATCTCCTCTGCAGCAAGATGACTCCGATGATGAAGTTGATTTCGGGTCCTCTGGAAAATACTATGTTCCTAAGGACGCTACTCAAAATCCTGAAGAAGTCTTAGTTGAAGTTCCCAGTGTTGTTCAGGAAGTTCCATCTCAAAGTGAATCTCCAGCTTAGCGTGAGGTCGCTGAATCAAGCCTACAAGGAGAACAGCGTCAAGAAGAGGACGCTCAACCTGAGGGGGAACTCTATGAAACTCTCAATGAAGACGACGGGTTTGACTCAGATGAATCTGATTGGACGGACCCTAGATGTACTCCTGTAAGGGACGGTACTCATAAGGGATCCCATCTTTCGAGACTTCATTCAACGGATCAAATCATCTCAGATATGTCAAAAGGAGTTCAAACAAGATCAGCCGTGAATCAGTCCCTTAATGCTAACATGGCGTTCTGTGCCTTCAACGCCTTTGTGTCCTTAGTTGAACCTAAGAACATAAAGGAAGCACTCCAGGACGCTGATTGGATTCAGGCCATGCAAGAGGAACTTAATCAATTCGAAAGAAATAAGGTTTGGACCCTCGTCCCTCGTCCGAGAAACAAAAACATAATAGGGACGAGATGGGTCTACCGGAACAAGCTTGATGAGAGTGGTCGCGTGTCAAGAAACAAAGCAAGGCTTGTGGCTCAAGGCTATAGGCAAGAGGAAGGGATCGATTATGATGAAACCTTCGCTCCTGTCGCCAGGATTGAAGCCATTCGCCTCCTCATCGCCTTTGCCGCTCACAAAGGGTTCAAGCTTTTTCAAATGGACGTCAAGACAGCCTTTCTCAACGGCAAGCTCAAAGAAGAAGTGTACGTCGCTCAGCCTCCAGGATTTGAGGACGCTGATCACCCAGATCATGTGTACTTCTTGGACAAGGCACTCTATGGACTCAAGCAAGCCCCTCGTGCATGGTACGATAGGTTTGCGTCCTTCCTCTTGTCCAACGGGTACACACGAGGTAACATTGATAAAACCCTGTTCTTAAAGAAAGTCCTTAAAGATGTCTTGATTGTCCAAGTCTATGTCGATGACATAGTCTTTGGAAGAACTAACATGAAACTTGTAGAGGAATTCAAGAACTTGATGAGTAGTGAGTTTGAGATGTCCCTCATAGGAGAACTCAACTTCTTCTTGGGACTCCAAATCACTCAGCTCAAAGATGGGACGCGGATTCATCAACAAAAGTTCATCCGTGAAATGCTTGAGAAGTATGGGATGAATTCTTCAAAACCCATTGATACTCCCATCTCCCCGAACACTCGCCTCTATGCTGATGAAGAAGGCAAGAGTGTAGATCAAAAGCTCTACAGAGGAATGATAGGGTCCTTGCTATATCTTACGGCAAGTCGTCCCGACATCATGTTCGCTGTATGCTTATGCGCTCGCTTCCAAGCAAATCCAAAGGAGTCCCACATGCAAGAAGTGAAGAGAATCTTCAGATATCTCAAGGGACGGGATGACCTTTGTCTATGGTATCCTAGAAGGACGTCCTTAAATCTGGTAGCGTACTCTGACGCGGACTACGCTGGCCATGTGGTGGATAGAAAGAGCACCTCAGGAATGGCTCAATTCCTTGGGTCATGTCTTGTATCTTGGGGATCCAAAAAGCAAAACTCCGTGGCACTCTCAACCGCGGAAGCTGAGAACGTTGCTGCTGCTTCGTGCTGCTCACAAGTCCTATGGATCAAGTACCAACTTGAAGATTATGGTACGTTCCTCAACACAGTCCCTATCTTGTGTGACAACACCAGTGCTATAAGTATTGCCAAAAATCCCGTTCATCATTCTAGGACGAAGCATATTCACATAAGGCATCACTTTCTTCGTGATAATGTTGAACTTGGATTAATTAGAGTGGATCATGTTAGGACTGAGGATCAAGTGACCGATATTTTCACAAAAGCACTTGATAGACGTCCCTACGAGCACCTCCGGTTGCTCTTGGGGATGATAACTTTTAAATGATCAAGTCCCGTTCTATTATTCCCTCCATGATTGGCTATGTCTTGTTGAGAACTTGTTTTAAGGTGTGTCATGCATTAAAGTCATTTTTAAAGGACGCTAGTCTAAGATATGTGTATTCACTTGTGTCTTTGAATGGTATTCATTTCGCTTTTCATCTCAAGAGTATCCCTGATCACCCTACCCTCATTACAAGCCGAAATGATGGGAACTCTAAGCTTACCCAGGCCGAGAATCTTGCAAACGCGTCCTATGAGCATTCTTTGTTTTACCTTTACGGGACGTACTTGCTTGATTTTCAAAAATGGTTCTAAGTGATCAAAGGGACGCGTGTTAAGAGGTGAGAGTTGTCCGTACAGAGTTCTAAGTACGGAGGTTGAGATCAGCGAATGGGACGCCGTGGTTCAGCTCAGTGTTGTGTAGTGTTGTGTGTTGAAAGGACGTCAGGTCAGAGTCCTTTGCAGTTGTGAGAAGTTTGAATGGTTGAAATTGGGAAGGTGAACCGTTTTAGCGAATCGTCAGCGAAAATCTCGGGATATGCGCAAACAGTGCTCAACAGCTGTATTCCTTAGCAAAGAAGAAAGCCACGTGTGGGAAGGCGGGTGGAGGAAGCTGTGTGTAAAGACCCTGTTACCCCTGACCGTCCAACTTCGTCTTCTTCCTATAAATACCCACCTGTGCACTCCGGAAACCTTTCTTCGCTCATCTGTTATTTGCACACTAATAGAAATCTCAAAGATCTTCCAAATCTTCAACCGAATCCGGAAATCTCTCTCTCCAAACCCTAATCCTCCCCTATTTAAACCATCTCAAATATGGCCAACACAAGAGCTTCAAAGAATCCCTCACCCTCGTCGGCGGCGAAAAACACAAGCTCTTCGAGATCTCCTCCGGTGAAAGGCCGGTCATTAATGGAGTCGAGAGGAAGACCTTCCGGCCGCCAAGAACCCCCTCGCCACCTTTCCTCCTCTCAAAGCACCCAGCGCCGCCACTCCAACACCCCTCCTAAGCCCCTTCGCTCCCAACCTCCACCTCAAAGACAACAACCCCGCCCCCAATCCAAATCCCAACAAAAGCGGTTCTCATTTCTGGAGAAGCCCTTCAAACCTGAGCCGGAGTCCGACGAAGGGATCGCTGGCAAAGGCACCGTTTTTGGCCTTCCATCCCAACCCAAACGCCGTCCTCCTCTTGACCCTCTCGTTGAGGACTGGCTTGAAAAGGAACCCAAAACCCTTGCCAATATTTGCCATAGGGCGTCCATCCAGGACTACCCTCCCAAAACCCAGAGGCTCATGCATTACTTCATGACGACTTATGTCAAGCCCCGCCTCCAAGAGACCAACTTCAAAAACCCCCCCTTCATGGGACCGGCAATCATCTCCGACGCGTTTAAAGGGACGGTCGACGAGCTCGCCAAACTTCTCCCTGATATCATGGAATTTTTGGTAGCTCCTGCGGGCTCCGTCCCGTCCCAGAAGCGAAAGAGGCCGTCCTCTCCCCCTCCCTCTCAACCGCTTCAACTCAAAGGGCCTCCCTCCTCATCCCAAGTAACCCCAGTCCCTTCCTCCCCTCCTCCCGCCCCAAAGCGACGCCTCAAGACCTCTGCTCAGCTTTAGGGCGTCACCGATGAAGAAATGGCCGCCATCCGCCTCTCTGAAATTCAACTGGAAAAAGAGGAGAAGGCGCGCCAAGAGCTCGCGCAAGCAGAAAAGGAAGCTGTTGAGAAGGCGATCCAAGCAAGTATGCAGGACATTCGTCAACTTCCTCCTCCTCCTCCAAGGGTAGAGGACGCTTCTCAAGTCCAGGCCAAGGACGTCCCACCAGTACAGGTCCAGGCCAAGGACGCTCCTCCTGCTCAGCTTCCGCCTCCTCCCTCTGCTCCGCTCCAGGTGAAACCCATCTCCGTAGTTCCACCCAGCTCCTCCCCCAAAGGCTAAGCTCCGCACTCCCTCTCCCTCTCCTCCTAGAGCTTCAACTCCTCCTCCTCCTCCGCCTGCTCAGGCCGTCGAGGAAGCTGCTAAAGTTCAGGGGACGCCTCCTCCATCCGTTCCCACAGAGTCCTTGGCAAGGACTCCAGCGGTGGACGCGCCTCCCACAGAACAGGCGTCCACAGCTGAGGACACTGCAATGGTTGAGTTCCAACAAAGGAACGAGGCCTCTGATGATGAGGACGCCCCTCCCCAGGATGAGGAACCTGAGGACGAGGAGGGAGATGGAGATGAAGAGGATGCTGGTGATGAAGTGATCGTGAGCAATGGCTCCAAGCAGAAACGCTTCAAGAAAATCCTTTCGCCGCTCCTCTTCACCGCCGAGTTTCTGGCAGAAAACCAGCGCCAAGAGTTCTTGGATCTTCTTGAGTTCCAGGGTTGGACGCACTTGGGCGCTGAGGCCGCTGATGTTGACCCTGATGAGGTTCTCCGTTTCTACTCAAAGTTCGAAATCACAGAAGTAAACGGGAAGCCTCAGGGGACTTTTGAAATCGATGGGGACGAGTACTCAGTTGCTGAGGGCACCGTCCGCAAAATGCTAGGCCTGCGTCCTTCTCCGCAAGATGCTCTGCATGATCTGCCGTGCAAGAACTTTGGCCGTTTCTCCCAGGATGAAATCCTCAACAGAATATTCAATGGGAGACAGCCAGCTGCTAAGGACAGAGTTGCTCATTGCCTCACCAAGACGGGCGTCCTTGCGCATCACTTCATTGTGCGCATGGTCGTCCCCCGCCAAGAGAAGAAGTCCATTGTTCAGATCACTGATAGTATTCTCTTGGACGCTTTCTTGGAACGCAAGCCGATAAACTTGCCCCGGGTAATCTTGGAACACATGGGCAAGTGCACAGGAGGCAGGCACTCTCTTCCCTTCCCCGGCTTGGTCAAGCAAATTCTGAAGCAGCAGGGACTCTATGCTCCTAAACAAGAGCGTTCCTTTGGCATTCATTGGGACGTCAGGCAAATCACACTCCCTCCAGTGGGGAAACTCAGGTGTGATGAGCCCCTTCCGTTCGTCAAGCGCCAACTAGAAAAGGAACGGAAAGAGGCTGAAAGGAAAGCCAAAGCTGAAAGGAGAGCTCAAGCTGCTGCTGCTGTTGAAACTGGGGAAGGAGATCACGAAGCTGAAAATGTCCAAGTAGTTGGGACGCCAGCTGAGGACGCTGCTGATGAAGAGGACGAGCTCGAAGGT
Organism: Polygonum maritimum; assembly: GCA_963924305.1. Classification (NCBI taxonomy): domain Eukaryota; kingdom Viridiplantae; phylum Streptophyta; class Magnoliopsida; order Caryophyllales; family Polygonaceae; genus Polygonum; species Polygonum maritimum. The sequence continues at coordinate 25,095,975 of OZ002735.1, forward strand.
ATGAGCGTCCCTGATGAGGCTGAGAGGCACTCTACGAAGTATCTGATGGGCATGATGATCGAGAACCAGTGCATAATGATTGATCTAATTCAGCAGGTTCACGACACACTTCACGTCCACACAGACCTTCTTGAGCGCAACAACGAGCTCCTTGCCCAGAACAACCATCTTCAGAAGCAACACCTCAAAGCCCTTGGCAAGCGTCCTAGAAAATGATCACCCTCCCCCTTCTAACCCCTGAAACAATTTATCATTTCTTGAGTTTTTGTTAAGACAATGGGACGCTGTCCCCGTTTTGAACACTTGTTGTGAATGTCTGTAATGAACGTTCTCGTTTCTCATTCTGAATGCCATTCACTACATTTGTGCTTCATTTTGTCTAAGCGTACCTTTCTTTAGTTATGACTTTGTGCTTGCATGCTTTTCGACTTGTTCTCCTTTTCGATGATGCCAAAAGGGGGAAGTATAGTTTTGCAGAGATGCGATTGTCTTTAAGTTATCATAGAAAGCATGTGTTTAGGGGGAATTTCGGCCAAGTCCAAAGGACGCTAGTTAGGAATAAAATAGAACGCACTTAAAAGAATGTGTTGCATGCCAATCTAAGCTGAATAGAAAATCAAAGTGTAGTTCCTCATGCTAAAAGCTTTACTTCTGTGTGCATTATTTGAAAGAGTTTGTCATCATCAAAAAGGGGGAAATTGTTGGGACGATATTAAGGACGTCAGTCGTTAATATCTAAACCAATAATAATCGTCCCTTGTTTTGATAATGACAAACTCAAATGTATTTGATAAGTTGTCCAAGTTTTGATCTCAGGTAAGTCCAGTGGACGCACATGAGCGAAAAGGACAACAAGTGAACAACAGTCCCTATGCTGTAGGGACGCATGTTACCAGAACTTCTAAAGCTAAACGTAATTGGCGGAGTCCCTGCGCAAGATAGGACGGAGTCCTCATCAAGATGGGACGCGCGCCAAAATACGGACGAAGTTCAAATTCAAATCAAGGCCGCCCCAACATGATTACATCATCGTCCGGCCTTAGTCCTCAGAAGGAAGCTTCCTTTGTCTGGGCACGTGTAGACAATGCCAAAGACGTCGCTTTCCCAGCGATGGTCCCCTACCCACATGGAGGCTTCCCAAGCGTCAACAGAGTTGACCTCCTCAAGATGCTCATCGCACCGTTGATCAAAGATCGAGGATCCTGCCAAGTCTCAGAGGACGCTAGAGGACAAGAATCACTTCCGCTATAAATACTCTCCAAGGAGTATGCATAGCGGTATGTGTGTGCAAGAGTGGACGTTGAAGACCTTCTCTCAAGCTCTCCTGAAGCATTCAAGAACACGAACGAAGATCAAGAAGATCAAGTAAGCTTGAAGCAAGAGAAAGAAAGTCCAACCACATCAAATCCAAAACAAATCACAAATCAATTAGAGTTGTAGTTTGTCTCTCACAACGAACCGTGAGAGACGTGAGTGATAGCTTCCTTATAGCTAAGAGTGTTAGGTTACTTGTTAGGTTGAAAGGAGTGTTACTAGTGAGGCTAAGGACGGACGCTTAGCTCAGAGAAGAGTAACGACTCGCCTAAGTTGTAAGGACTCACTCTTAATAAGATAAGGGACGGCTATTGAAAATCCTCCAACGGAGGTAGAGGTTTACCCATAAGACTAGTTGGTCTTAGTGAGGTTCCTCTATAAATACTCGTGTCCACTTATCTTGTATTCTGTTAAGTCTATTTTCCGCTGCACTAAAGGACGCCCTTAACCCAGTTAAGGACGCCTTCATTAACTGACTTACGATCCAACAACTGGGTACTTCGATTTGGCAAAAATGGTAGATCGGTCTTGGGTTTTTGGGTTCCTCCCCCAACTAGACTTGGATATTCTTCCTCAATTCAACCAATAAGTGTTTGATTCTAGTGAGATCGAGGTTGTTCGCCTCAAATCCCTCCAATCTACACCTCGACCCAAGGGAGCTTTCGCGTCACCTTCGATGCTAGAGACTTGTGATGGGATCGAGACCACTTTCGCTTACTCTTACCAAACACAAGCTCTAGATCCCTTGCTTTCACAAGAGAATTGAAGCTCAATGTAGAGAGGATTCACAAATCAAGCACTCAAGGCTATGGAATTGGGGCTTTCTACCCAAATCTAGCTAGGGGATTCCCCCATAGCCCAAGACTATGAAATCTACTCCATATGGTAAGAGAAAAGCATAAACAAAAGGGAAACCAAACTAAACTCAATCATCAACATCCAATCAAACTCCAATTGCATTCAAATCCAAAGTGTCTACAAAATCCAAGTCTCAATTCTACTAGATCAAAGCAAAACAAAGTACAAAACTCACAATTCCTCCTCTCTTCTCCACCGATCTCTCCTTCTCTTCCTTCTCCCTTCTTCTCCTTGCTCTCCAAGCCTTCCTTGAGCCCTTATAGAGTGATTTGAGTGTGGTCGATCCAAACATGCCCTTAATGCTCTCTAATCACCTCTATTTATAGCCTCTCATGGATTGGGGACCAAGGAATCCTAATTTAGAAAGGGGAAAATGTGGAAAGTTGCTAAAAATATGCCTTGGGGAACAATCCAATCCTATGCCGACTTGGACCGACACGGAATGACCTCGGGTCCGACGTGGTGGCGCTCGGTCCTGGGCCTCGATCCTTGTCTTCTTCTTGGGTTTCCTTCGGTTCCACTTCATTCTTGGCTTGGCTCTTACATTCCTTGATTTGGCTCCTTCATTAGCTCCTCCAAAATGTCCTCATTCTTGTCATTTTACCTACAAAACAAAGCAAACTCGCATAGTTTCCGAATCTTAAAGAAAACCGGGAACTAAGCTAAGAAGGAACGAAACTAACAAAGAAAGGAAAGAAAAACACATATTTACAATGGAATTTAACTACTAAAACACCTCCAAAATGAGAGACGTCAGAATACCCCATACTTAAACTTGCTTCTCCTCAAGCAATAACAATATAAGCAAGACCGAAGCACAATCTTCAAGTAAAGCCTCATATGAAAAATCAAGTAAGAACAAGTGATAGACATGCTAGCAAGATTACATCATCACACATGATCAAGTGACAGGAATAAAGTCAATGCAACAAAGCCTCACTTTAGGTATGTGGAAATGTGTATCACTCATCATGTGTTTAGGCTTAGCAATGAACACTCAAACTCAACAATCATGCAAGTAAAGACTTTACAATTGAAGCTAATATCACCAATTCCTCCACCTAGAGATGCCTATTACAATGCACACAAAGAATATGAACTTGGCTCAATGGAAGTCCTCAAAGAGGTTCCATTCGGCCGGGTTGTAATGGGGCTTTTGGTGTTTCTCAAAGTGGGAATCATTTTGGTCTTGTGGTGCTTACAATGGGGATTGAACTTTCTAGTCTCTCACCAACTTCACCAAATTATTCCTCTTTCGATTTCACTCATCCAAAAGACTTTGATTTTCTTCTTTTCTACTTTCTTTCAACCCACTTTTCACTAAACATTCCACTTCATCTTTGCACTATAATTTTTGTTGGATTTTTCACACTTTTTTTCCACTAGGATCGACTTGCACTATAACTCGGGCCCGATGTGCACTTTAACTCGGTCGGTACCCTTTTCTTTCACTTAAGCACTTTGCTTTCAATCCACTATTTTTCCAACTTTTCTTTCTTTCTTCTCACAAAGATGCACTACCCACTTGGTTTATACTCCATTTCTTGCCCTTCACCAAAGAGAATCTCAACTCTCCAAATATTCTTCCAAACCTCTCACTAAAGTCCAATCCCATAAGGGTCAAGTCATATAGGCTAGGAATCATATTTTTGAGGAGTTTCAAACAAAGGTCTAAGGCTAAAACGGGGCTACAAACAACGGTTTATCTTCAAGGTAGGATATGGAACAATTTGTGACTAAATGAAATAAAGTCCAAATCAATGTGACAAAGCATAGAACAAATCTCATAATGGTCTTGGAAAATAGATAAACACCGCAATAGCAAGTTTTACTAAGCATGCATGAGAATCACACAAGAAAATGAGGGATATGCAATATGAACAAACATCCCTAAAATGGCCAAAAATCATCTCACAAGGTTCACTCAAGCTTAGTTGCATCAAAACTCATCCTAGAACTCATGTGCTCAATAAAAATATGCAAGATATCATATCACATCAAAAACAACATCCATTTTGAGGCTAAACTATCCAAAAATATGCAAAGGACTTTACATGCTCACATCATCATTAGCTCTCATATGGACATCTAAGATGGGAATTCCTAGTCCAAAAACAAAATCTTTTTGACATTTTCGAACGATTTTTCGAATTTTTAGGGATTTTTGCAAAAATTTCTCAAACAAAACAAACAAACTCATCCATTCATGCCATAAAATCGATCATCATTCTCATACATCATACCACTTATCCAAAATGAAACATCCCTTAAACAAGAAACAAACACAAACAACCTACACATGGAACTAATGAGCTACTAACCCATCCCATACTTAAAATTTTGATGTCCTCATCAAAAGAAACCAAAACTCAAAAGTAAAGAGAAGAGTAGAGAAAACTCACAAGTCCTTATTTTTGCATGGCAAGTGGAGGCTTAGTTCGGAGGGTGGCCACGGCGTTGTCTCCTTTGGAGCCGTTCTTGCCGCTCTTGCTCGTACACTCGATTATTGAAGGGATCATGGCTTGGCGGTTGTAGTGGTGGTGCGGGAGATGTCCATTGATCTTCACGGGATGAGAAATTCCCGGACATCCACTCATTGTAACTTGCTTGGACGGTCCACCTTTGATCCTCGGCCGCTCTCAAGTCCTCCACTTCTCGTCTAGTGTAGGCAATGTTGCGGTTCACCTCATCAAATTGCACTTGAAAGTCTTCTTGGTGGTGGAAAAGTTGTTGTTGTTGGAAGTTGAGATGTTGTTGTTGAAGGTTGATGTGGTGTGCCTCTTGAAGCATACTTGATTGTTGAAGTTGGAGATGCGCCATTTGGGTGACCAAAAAGTTCATGTCCACCGATTGGTTCGGCTCGGGGAACACCATTCCGGGTCCGTACCATTGGGCATAACCCTCATATCCTCCGTAGCTAGGTGGTGCTTGGTGTGCTCCACTTCCCTCACCCAGCTCGAAGTGGATCGGGACCGGATCGGGCAAGAACACGTCGGACCGACGTTGATGGATATCGGGCCCGACTTGTGAAGCACCTCGGTCCAAGAGAGTTGGTGCGTGGTCGGTGAGCAAATGTTGGTAACCACCTTCTTCTTCTTCTTCTTCACCTCTAGGCACGTCCACCTCCATGTCGTCTCTCCTCACAAACTCATATTGGTTGGGCTCTTCTTCTTCGGTGTCCGGGGATGCTTGAGGAGAAGTGAATCGGATGTGTTGTGCTCGCCTCCTAACCTCGAGTGTCCCCTCCGGCTCTCCATAAGGATTGACGTTCCCCGCCCATACTTGGTACCAATTGTAGTAACAAGTGAGTTCGAAGAGTCGAGGCTCCAAGGGAACGTGCACATTGTTGAAGTTAGAGTGTGGGGCTAAGTAAGTAGAGGCGCCGGTCACTAGCTTCTCCTTGATAATGTTGGCCTTCTTGAAATACTTGAGGTCCATGAACTCCACACCATTTGGGGCCGGTGTGTAGGTAGACAAGTCCACCTCAAGACGGTGAGCTAACCGGGCAATCATGCCTCCGAAATAGATCCATGAAGAACTTTGGAAGTCCCTCACCATCTTCACCCATTCCCATGTGAGGTTCATCGGCTTCTCACTCTCAAACAACATCTCATGGAGTATCATGGCCTCCTCCTTCATAGGCTTGCTCAATTCATGTCTAGCAAAGATAGAACAACCCAAGGCTCGGATCATAACTCGGAAGAGTGGGTTGGCTATCTCATTAGTCGATGCTCCTTTCCTCATCTCGCTCTTCCCGGCCAAAAACTTCCAAAGGTAGTCGACCTTTTCATTGTCAACATAAGCCTCATCTCTTGTAAATGGTAACCCGAAGTAGGTAGCCAAGTTCCGGAGAGAAACTTCATGCAACTCGTTGCCCATTTGGAAGGAGATCATGCCTTCACTCTCGACCCCTTCATAAGTGCACTTGAATGTCGCCATGAATTCGGATGTCAAGGCGGGGTAGTGAGTGTTGTTCCACCTTAGCAACACATTGAGCCCTATGTGATTATAGCACCGAGCAAGAGCCTCATCCATGTTCATCTTTTGAATTGACTCCCAATCTAACCACCGAGTGTGGTGTGATAGACCCATGAGACGCTCATACTCTCTAGCATCATCCTCATCCTCAATACGCATATCATCCATCCTTTGGACTCTCTTAGACGACTTCTTGGACTTCTTGGTGGCTTTCTCCATCCTTGAAGAAGATGCTCGGGTAGACATGGTACCTACGCACAATCAAAACCAAAGAACTCCAAGATAAAATCTATACAACCACAACAAAATCACAAGCTTCCATCACAAACAACTCATCATGCAAAGAAATAACCCCATACTTACACTTGACACACTCAATCCACAAAATTCAATCATGTATGAACTAAGATTCACATATCAATGGTCAAGCCTCAAATCATATCATGAATAGCATGCTATAACCAACATTCAAGCTCATGAAATCCTAAATCCACACAAAAGAAGCTCGAAAAACGTCGGACCGATATGCAAAAGACGACGGGCCCGAGGTTGGGGACCTCGGTCCGAGTTGCTGGACCGACGTTGAACATCGGTCCCGAGGTACTGGGTACCTCGGACCGAGTCCGTTCTGACTTCTCATCCTAGATTCATCCATGCAACACACTATCATGTCCCTAAAAATCCAAAATCAACCATTTCTCATCATCAATCGAAGTTCTAAGTGGGATTTAGCAACAATTAAGCACAAATTTCGCAATGCATGCAAATCACCATGGATGCTCAAGGTTCAAGCTCACTCAATCATGGCATATCTCAAATCTAGCAATGAAAGCATGAAATTCACAAGGAATCAAGTAGAGATTGAGATTTACATACCAAATATGAAGAAAACAAGAACTTCTAGCAATCAACTCTTAGAACTCAAGTTTTCCTCTTCTAGATCTAGAAGAAGGATGTAGATCTATGGGATTTGGGTGGGATTTTTGGCTTTTGGTTCAATGCTTGGGTATGCTAGGGTATGGATCGAGATCTTGTGGTGAGGTTGCTTTGAGGATCGACTATGGTGGGGGAGATGGGATCGATTTGGGTTTTGAGAGAGAATTGGGTATTTTGGGAAAGTAGTTATGGGGGTGATGATGTTAGGTAAGGGAAAGGGCTCTTAAATGGGGAAGAAGACAAAGGTGGGTCAAGAGGGTATAGTAGGAATTTCCACAAAGTCAAGGTCCAACATGGGTCGGCATAACTGGACCGACGTCGGGCACCTCGGGCCCGAGGTACTGGGTACCTCGGTCCTACCCGATTTTGGTTCCTAAAAATCCCACGACTTGGTTACTTCTATCCACAAGTTCTTGCATCTTTTCCACAAATACCACACATGCTAATGAAGCTCACACAACACACATTTCCACAAAATACAAGCTAGAGAGGAGATTAGGACTAATCTAAGCTAAGGCAAAAAGAAACAAGCTAGAAACTACGAAAATGAATCTACTAAACCCGGGTTGCCTCCCGAGGAGCGCTTCTTTAACGTCATTAGCTTGACGTCTAACCTCTACCCTTCAAGGAGGGTGAAAAACGGTGAATTGATCCTCCTTGCCACGTGCTTCTCCACAATCCTCATAGCCAAAGTGCCACCATTTGTGTTTGATGAAAGTGTGGCATCCATATCCTCCATCATCCTTCTCCTCCAACATGTAGCTTGGCATCTCTTGCATCACCTTATCTTGCATTTTATCACCTACACCACAAAAGTCTAAAGAATTTCTAGGAGACTCAATGACATCATAACTCAACTCATCTTGCAAATCATCCAAGCAAAGATAATCATCTCCTAAATCCTCTTTCAAATCATCTAAGCAAATGAAAGAATCTCCCACATCAAAAGGATATAGATTAGGATACTCTTCATGATTTGGTGGGTTATCTCCATCTCTTGTCTCATCATGGATTTGAACATCGACCATGTCATGGTCTCTCAATGGCACTTCCTCTCTTGTGAACTCCAACTTCTCCCTCTTGCACTTGGCATTTTCCTCTAGTTTCAAAATTGCCAACGCATCCGGTTCATTAAGGGCCTTGTTGAAATGGAACTCCACTTTCTCCTCGCCAATCTCGAAGGTGACTTTCCCATTCCTCACGTCAAACTTGGCACCCGCCGTAGCTAGAAACGGCCTTCCGAGAATAATGGGCACCATCGGATCCTCTTTCATGTCTAAGATCACGAAATCATCGGGCACAAAATATCTCCCCACTCTAACCGGGACATCATCAAGAATTCCGGTGGCCTTTGTTGATGAACCATCGGCCATGGTAAGACTCATATCGACCGGCTCCATATCTCCAAGGTTAGCCCTTCTCCATATGCTCATGGGAATAACCGAAATACTTGCTCCTAGATCACAAAGAGCTTTGAATTGTTGGGATCCAATCCCTACGGTGATGGCAAATCTTCCTGGATCACCAAGCTTTTGAGGTAGCTCCAATATCTTCACCTCGTCTTGCATCTCAACAATTGATCTCTTCTTGCTCAAGATTTCCTTCAAGAACTTAGCATAAGATGGCATCTCACTTAGAGCATCGGTGAATGGGATGGTAATGTTCAAGCCTTGTAAAAGCTTCAAGAACCGCTTGAACTTGCCCTCAACAATCTCCTTGGGCTTCTTCATAGGATATGGAAGAGTAGTGCCACTTTGCTTCTTGCTTGGATCAACCTCCTTGGATCGATCTTTCTCAACAACTTCACCCTGGACCGACGTTGGGAGTACCTCGGGACCGACTTCAGGGACATCGGTCCCAGGGCAAAGAACTTCTGGGCACGTCGGGCCGACTTCAGGGCAAGTCGGGCCCGAGTTGGGTTCAACCTCGGTCCACTCCAGGGGGCTTCCTCCATTCTCCGGATCGACATCTGGGTACGTCGGACCCGAGGTGCTGGGAACCTCGGTCCGGCTCTCTTCTCTTGATCTTGGAACTTGTGGCTCGGGCAAACTCCGTCCACTCCTCAATCCTATGGCTCGAACTTCATTTTGTTGTTGTGGGGCACGAGGATTCTCCTCGGGTCGGCCCGGGAGTCTCCCTTCCTCTCTTGGAAGTTGATTCGCCATGTGAACAAATTGGTTGTCCACTTGCCTTCTCCACACACCAAACTCTTTGAATTGAGCACCCATTTCATCAAATCTTCTCTCCACATTGGTGAATTGATTCTTCAAGTCCTTGAACTCGCCTCTCATCTCTTGCGCCCATTGTGGAGTTTGCTCATAGAATCCCGGAGGTCGGTATGGTGGTGGTTGGGCCCTTGGCTCGTTTTGGTTGAAGTTGTTGTTGTAGCCACTAGCTTGGCCTTGGTTCCACCTTCCTCCATTGTTGTTGAAGTTGGTTCTCCCTCCGAAGTTCCTTTGAACATAGTTGGCCTCTTCAATTTGCTCGGCCAATCGGACTTGGCGCTCATTTGGGCACTCTTGTGCTCCATGCTTCAAAGAACCACACTCTTCACATGCTCTTGTGGTTTGTTGGGTATAACTCATCTTCCTCCTCATCTTGTTCAATTCATCCTCCAAGAATTGGATCTTCACATCTTTGTCCACCTCTTCACTTTTGGGATCGTAGAGCTTCTTCGGACCTTCTCCATGGACTCTTGCTTCCTTGCTCACATTGCTAACCCCATACATTGCCTCATAATCCGAAGGTTTGTCCAACAACTCCCATGCTTGTTCCGGCGGCAAGTCTATGAACCCACAATCGGTATGGAGGTTCAATTTATCCTTGGTGGCGGTGTTGATTCCTTGGAAGAAGATGTCTTGAAGGACATAGGGTTGTTGACCATGTGTCGGACATGCTCTCAACATCTCTTTGAACCTATCCCACGCCTCGAAAAGTGGCTCATGAGCTCCTTGTTGGAAACTAGCAATCTTCCTTCTAAGCTCCATCGTCTTGGTGGGCGGGAAGAATTTCGTCAAGAATGCTTCATTTAGGGTCCTCCATGATGTGATAGATCAAGGTGCTTGACTCTCCAACCAATGCAAAGCCTTGCCTCCCAAAGACCACTTGAAGGCTTTGAGTAGCACACACTCAAGTGTCTCATCATCCGTGGAAATGGTCTCACAAAGGTCCTTGAATTGCTTGACATGCTCGATCGGACACTCATTCGGCCTCCCTTGAAATTTCTCTCTCTTGATGAGTGAGATAAATTGAGTTTTTATCTCAAAATTCCTTGACACCTCCGGCAAGACGATGGCCGGCTCCGGGACCTTCATCTCCGGATGCATGTATTGTCTAGCATTCCGGGGTTGAGTGTTGATTTGGGCCTCCAACCTTATCCTTTGCTCCCTCTCTCTACGGGCCTCGGCATCTCGGTTTGCCATTTCAATTTGCATTCGAGCCATGTCGGCTCTCATCCTCTCAAACTCCTCATCTCGAGCTTGGTCCGCCATCCTCTTCTTCTTGCGGGCTTGCCTTAGAATACTCTCCGGGTCACACAAAAAGTCGAGCTCAACGGTTCCTCGGACGGAACTAGCTCGCATGCACCTACAACCAAAGACACAAACAAAAACCAAATCAAAACAAACAAGGGGTTTGGGCTAGTCCCTCACCCAAATCACTACCAAAAAGCAAAGACTCAACAAAGATGGGTACCTCGAACAAGTAGAACTCCCTGGCAACGGCGCCAAAATTCTGATCGGTCCGGGATCGGAGGGTCTCACAATTTAAATTTATAAAACCGAACCTCACTTGTAGTAAAGAGGTAGGGTGTCGAACACACGGGAGTTCGTGCGTCGAGAGTACCCGAAAAGACTAAAAAGAGGAGAAAATAAAGACAAAACGAAGGAAAACAAAAGAGATCTCCTCGGACCGACACAAAGTCACTTCGGTCCGAGGTAGGATCGAGGTCGAAATGGTCGGGACCGACGTTGATGCAAGTCGGGCCCGATGACTGGATACTTCGATTTGGCAAAAATGGTAGATCGGTCTTGGGTTTTTGGGTTCCTCCCCCAACTAGACTTGGATATTCTTCCTCAATTCAACCAATAAGTGTTTGATTCTAGTGAGATCGAGGTTGTTCACCTCAAATCCCTCCAATCTACACCTCGACCCAAGGGAGCTTTCGCGTCACCTTCGATGCTAGAGACTTGTGATGGGATCGAGACCACTTTCGCTTACTCTTACCAAACACAAGCTCTAGATCCCTTGCTTTCACAAGAGAATTGAAGCTCAATGTAGAGAGGATTCACAAATCAAGCACTCAAGGCTATGGAATTGGGGTTTTCTACCCAAATCTAGCTAGGGGATTCCCTCATAGCCCAAGACTATGGAATCTACTCCATATGGTAAGAGAAAAGCATAAACAAAAGGGAAATCAAACTAAACTCAATCATCAACATCCAATCAAACTCCAATTGCATTCAAATCCAAAGTGTCTACAAAATCCAAGTCTCAGTTCTACTAGATCAAAGCAAAACAAAGTACAAAACTCACAATTCCTCCTCTCTTCTCCACCGATCTCTCCTTCTCTTCCTTCTCCCTTCTTCTCCTTGCTCTCCAAGCCTTCCTTGAGCCCTTAGAGAGTGATTTGAGTGTGGCCTATCCAAACATGCCCTTAATGCTCTCTAATCACCTCTATTTATAGCCTCTCATGGATTGGGGACCAAAGAATCCTAATTTAGAAAGGGGCAAATGTGGAAAGTTGCTAAAAATATGCCTTGGGGAACAATTCAATCCTATGCCGACTTGGACCGACACGGAATGACCTCGGGCCCGACGTGGTGGTGCTCGGTCCTGGGCCTCGATCCTTGTCTTCTTCTTGGGTTTCCTTCGGTTCCACTTCATTCTTGGCTTGGCTCTTACATTCCTTGATTTGGCTCCTTCATTAGCTCCTCCAAAATGTCCTCATTCTTGCCATTTTACCTACAAAACAAAGCAAACTCGCATAGTTTCCGAATCTTAAAGAAAACCGGGAACTAAGCTAAGAAGGAACGAAACTAACAAAGAAAGGAAAGAAAAACACATATTTACAATGGAATTTAACTACTAAAACACCTCCAAAATGAGAGACGTCACTTATAGCTTTCCTTGAAGTCTTTTCTTATCTCGTCACGAATGCTACTTTCCCCGATAATTTGTGTCCCTTCATTTGTATGAATTGTTTTACTTAGTTTTCTATTTCGTCCGCCATTTGCTACTTTGTGAAAGTACCCGGTGTTGGTATCTACTAGTTTCACATGTTTTATTTTCGCTCTTTGTTTCCAATATGTTTTATGGAAGTTGAGTATACTTTTTTTTTATTTATCATTCTTAATTGTTTTTGAATAATACTCTAACATGGTGCAATTTGTATTTGTTGTTGTAGATTCGTTAGTTCTTTTTCAATGTCTTTTAGTTGTTCAAAAGTGTTTCCAAAGGTTCGTTTATTCCATTTTTTGCACTCATCTTAAGCAAGTTAGTTTTCTTAAAAAGTTGGTACATGTTGGAACCTATAACTGACACTCTCCAGGCTTGTTTGACAATGTTTCGAAAATCCTTTCTTTGCATCCACATTTTCTCAAATTTAAACGGTGCTGCTTTATAGGACTCGTTGTTACTTAGGTCTATTGAAATTTGGCAATGATCTGTTGTAGAAAAAGCATAGTTTTTTGTGGTCAGGTTTGGATACCATTGGATAATTTCATTACTAACTAAGGTTCTGTCTAGCTTTTCATACATGTTATTTACTTCGGTTTTATTTTTCCGCCATGTGAAAGCGTTTCCTTGCGTGGGAATATCATAGAGATCGCAATTACTCTTGAAGTTAATTAGTCTCTCAAACCTAGATGGGTCCGGTTCTACCCCTCCTGTGGGGTTCTGAATTTCGTTTAGGTCACCCATAACAATTGTACGTAAGTTTATACTCCCTCCGTCCCATAATGTTCGTCCAAAAGGACGCTTTTTGCGGTTTTTAATGCAAGGTATAAAGTGGTATTGGGAAATGAAAAAGTGGGATAAAGTGGGTAGAAGATATGATTAAATAGGGGTACTTTTGTAAGTTTGTAGAGGAAAAAAGTTGAAAAGAGATAAAGTAGGTGGAAAAGTTGGATAATGGGTGTAAATTTAGAGATTGGATAGGGGTAAGATTAGAAGAATCTTATTGATATAAAAGGAAAGTGGACAAACATTTTGGGACGACGGATTAGGAAAGTGGACAAACATTATGGGACGGAGGGAGTATATTTTAGTGTACTAGTTAAGTGGTTCCAAAATGGTTCTTTTTCTGCTTCCATAGGAGGGGCATATGCTAGACAGATAGCGATTATATGGTTGGTGGATAGGTTTGTATATTTCATTATTACAAAACGAGGTTCGTGGGTCATTACCTCAATATGTTCGTTAGTTAGCTGGTGTGATTTCCATAATACACCAATTCTTCCTGACCTTCCAACAGATGGGGACCATAACAGGTTATCAAAGCCCACTCTAGGCCACAAGCTATCAGGAGGCAATTTCTCAATTTTGGTTTCAATTATCGCCATTAATTGTATCCTTTCGATTTTACAAAATGAGTCAGTTTCCGGCCAGAACGATTTCCGGCCTATACCTCTATAGTTCCAAGTGCTTATTCTCGTATTAAAACTAGCCTTAAAATTGACAGAGGTTCGTGATAACCCCATTTTTTGATCTTTGTCCAAAGTCATAAAATAATAATTATTAGAGAAACTTGCCGCACAACTGAAAATATTCTATAAGTATTTGTGTTTATTTTCATGTCAAACAATGAAGTCCTCGTATTAGTTAGCATCACTAACTCCATGTTGACATAAATCCTACATGAAGGTTTAAAATTCATTATCAGGAAAAACCCGCCTCCAACGTCATTACTGGCTTTACTAAATTCAGGAAAGTGCATCATATTATATAGTAACATGAATATTTTCTTACCTTGTAGAGTCAAAGGATAACAAATTGTTATTAACAATTTGAGACCGAATTTTTATCATGGATACTACACAACTCAATTTTCCCATGAGGTCTAAAAATTTCAACTTATCATGAAAACAAATATTGATATGATCCTTTATTGCAATCTGTCCATAGCTAGTGCTTGTTTTCTTGTTCTTATCATTTACACTGCCGCACCTCACATCTCCTAAGCATGTTTAGTGTATTTCTTTTCCATGTCTTTTTTGCTAAAATACTCCTTAAAAAACTCATTTCAATGGAATTAGTCAATTTATTTATTAATAATAAGTCCTTGATCTGAACTTTGTATATCAGGCCAAGTACTACTCACATAGTCCTTGATCTGAACTTTGAAATTAAAGCTTGATAAACCATGTATTAGTGTTTGCCACATCTGAGACTTTTACAAAGAAAAAAAAACATTAATTAAATCCAAAAAATCAGCCTTCTTCCTCCTAAAACCAGATTCGTTATTCTTCCTCTGCCCTCTCTGCGCCACCGCCTTCTTCGGCCTCTCTTCGCCATCCGCCTTTGCGCCGGCCTCGCTCCGTCCTCCGCCTTCCCGCATTCGCTCCGGCCTCACTTCGTCCTCCTGCGGCCTCGCTTCGTACCGCCATCGCTGTCGCCTCATATGTGGGCCTCTTTCGATCAGGCCAGATGAAATCTCGCTAATTCTGCGATACGTTTAGAATTGTCCGTTTCCAGCCAGAGAGAGGGTTATAGATACCACTCCCCTCAAACAAAATCTAGGGTTCTTGCATCCCTCCCTCCCCAGGTTCGTGCAAGCTTCGCTCTTTATTTGTTTAGATCTAAAATTGATACATCAGAGCGTTGGAGAAACTCGAATTTAAGCTAAGATTTTCTTGAATTGATATGTTTTGTGTTGCTTAATGAGTTTATGTAAATCATTTGCTTATTATTTGAGTCATCTGAGGCTTATTTTGTTATAAGGATGACTTGACATGGTCTATACCAAAATCTGTAACTGCATACATGAACCATGAAAACGAATTTGAACTGTAGGTATCTACCATCCATTCATGCACCAAGCTGTGATATTTTTAGGGGCGTGTCATTTGATCAAAAACAATTGAATGTAGCACCATCTAACTTTTGTTTCAGTCTTCATTTGCTGTTATATATTGAGTATATATTTGGGTTCAATAAGCTTAATTAATTTAAGCTGAAGATTGCTGCATATTCAATTTGTGTTCGATGTCTGCCTCTACCTAAAACTTATGCTAGGAAACTTTGAGAGCCTTGTTTGTAGCAATACATATTTAATTTGTTTTTGATACTTGCCTTTACTCACAGCCTCTCCTAGGATATGCACCTAAGATGTAATTATATTTTTTTCTTTTCCAGATCTGCAACTTTTGTATTGTCAGCTGTACCTTCTTTAAGGGCATTGCTCTTTACTATTCTTGCATTCCAGTCATCTGCTTCATAGCTTATCTTTCAATGTTAAAGATCTATGTTTCAGGTTTCTTTCTTCTCTCAAATAGACACCTGTGTAGTGGGTTGTATGCGGTATTTGTGATTACTGATGTCATTAAATAATTATTCGTGATGTACAAAGATATCTTCATATGTAATGTGTTCGTTCTAAGTATGCTCAATTCGTTTTACAACTAAGGCCTATTCTTTGGTTTGGTGTCGTGCTAGGTTGGAGTGTAACAGGAATCGAAACAAAAGGAGCCTTGAAGTAAGGTATGTGTTTTGGAGTCTGTTTTCTGCCCTCTGAACTGCATATTAGACTCCCTTTTGTTGTCCTAGTGTATCATTCATTGATGTAATTTTTCCCTATCATATTCAGTAAGATATTAAACTTTCTTTCTCACGTAATTGATTTAATATAGTAGCCTACATTTATCAATAGATGCAAAGAATTTTTGCTCAATTAATTATACCTTTCCTGATCCCTTTTTACTTCTAAACAGCATATAATTTTTAGCTTAGGACCTCAATATAATTTCTGCTCTATGATCCCTGTATTATTTGGTATATATCTAGGATAAGACTATGTTTTTGTCAACATAACATTTCCTAGAAATATATAATACGTGATGCAGATTTATGATTTAAAGTCCTGTCAGGATTTGCATCTTTATCGATCATGTGCATATTACATGCTCTAAACTTTTTTTAGGGCTTCTCACAAACCAATTGTGTTTTTTATTGCCTTGCACACCAACTTTTTGAAAAAAAGGTCTAAGTGAGCTTTTGGGTTTGTACTGATTGTGAATAAAGGGGAGAACTTGTTTCTTGATCACAGATTGCTCGGTTGTCTAAGCGGATGATTAGTGTCCAGGTTGATGAGAGTACTCGGTGAAAAATGCTTGTGAGCAGAATCTGCAAGCGCACTTTGTGCAGCTCTTCATTGCAGCCATGGCTCTTTGTGGGTCTTGGCAATCCTGGTGACAAATTTAAGGGCACCAGACATAATGTGTGCAACAACCCCTCTTTTTCCCTTTCACTTACTGTATTTCTCAGAAATTTATTATTCTTAGCTTTACTTGATTGGTTTTGCATCATAAAAAAACAGGTCGGCTTCGACATGATTGATGTCCTTTCTGAGTCATTGGGCATTTCAGTAAACCAACCTCATTGCAAGGCCTTGTTTGGACAAGGTAATTTTCTTGGTGTAATCTTGTGATTATTTTGGTCCTCCATTTAAGTAAATTTGGTTTTGTATGACTTTGATGTGAATGTCTCTTGCAGGACACATAGATGAAGTTCCTATCCAGCTTGCGAAACCGCAAACTTACATGAATCTAAGTGGTGAATCAGTAAGTCTATTATCCGTTTTAAGTTTATTCATTGGCTCTTTCACTTCCTTATGCTCCTCAAGTCTGTATATTCACTTTGTTCAATGTTTGATTCCAGGCAGGACCATTGGCTGCTTACTACAAACTACCTCTAAACCGTGTCGTTGTGGTATGTCTCTGAATTCTGTATTCTGGCACATCATATTGCCCAAGTGAATTGTAACTCTGATGTTATGTGTTGCTTTGTTTCCTATCCTAGTTCCACGATGACATGGGATTGCCTTGTGGGGTGCTACGGTTTCAACACTCAGGAGGGTATGGAAGCCATAATGGGTATGTGCTAACATGATTTAACACGAACGAAGTGGACTAAGTTTACTTAGTGATTTTTCACTTGTGCCGGCTTAACCTAAGAGAGTAAATTCCTTGCATTTGAAAAATCAAGCTTGACTTCCTTCCCATTTTGCTGGTTTTTAACTTATTTATGCATGCAGTATGAATCATTGATGCTGCAGAAAATGCTTTGATAAAATTCATACATAGGCGATCTCTTTTATTTTCAGTACAAAGAAAAATTGAACCAGTGTTCATTTATTGTCGGAATATCTTGTCACTACAGAAGCATTTATCAATGAGAATCATTTGTGTATTATTCAACTTTTGGTGAATTCCATACAATTTGAACTATTTTTAGTGCTGTACATCTCAGAGATGATAAACAACTTTGAAGTAGTGTAGGTGATGAAGATATTGCGTTAGAACTTTTTGATATGCCAGTTGATGTGTTAGGTTGAAGATAATAAAGAAACTTTCCTAGAAAGTGCATCATTGCATCCCTTGCTAACTCTTCTGAATTGGATCGATGGTTTATAATGCTACTTCTGGCTTCGTGGTTGGGGTTGTTGAGCGTCATATGCAACTTGTTCACTTGTGTCCTAATGCTTTAGGTTGAAGAGCGTGATAAATCATTTCCGAGGGAATAGAGAATTTCTTCGCCTAAGAATTGGTAGTTCAAATATCTATAACTCTGTATGTTTTTTGTTTATTTATCAAACTTATTCTATATGTCATCGGTGTTGTGTGTTCAGCTTAGAGTTTATTGTCAGGTATAGGTAGACCACCTGGTCAAATGGATCACAAAGCATTCCTGCTACAGAAATTCAATGTTATGGCTCAAGAACGAGTAAGTTTTGAGCTTGTTTGTTGTAGGATTCTCTCCCAACCTCATTGCACCAGCAAATTTCAACATTGCACGCAACTTGCTTATATATGTATATGTGCACAGTAATCCTGTATGTAACATATAAGATAAGTTACACTATGGTGCATGGCTAAACCTGCTTGGTTTTGTAGTTCAGTCTATCGCTATTTTCATATCTCAATGGTTTTTTTTGTGTTTACCATTTTCATTGACTAGATAAATGATGCTCTAAAAGATGGTGTCAATGGAGTGAAGCTTCTTGCTACAAAAGGCTTTACAACGAGCGGTAACTTTAACAGAGATCAGAAGTACAAGCACCTGAGAATTCCAAGCATGTCAAAGAACATGTTCAGATGACTGTTAGATGATAAAGCCATTTGTTTGGTTGCATGATTTTGAAGTCATTTTCACATTAGAATGAACTGAAACCCGTAATATATTAAAAGATTTAATTAGGAATGTTCCTTTTGGGGAGGTAAGAGGAGTTGGACACGAACTTGCACCAGGCCCATATAAACCTTTTTGGTATTGTAATCCTCAGCTGATTGATGAATTATTGTAGTAGTGGAAAACCATAGCTTGCCAATTGTCAATTTGTCATGCTTTTGCTAAATTTGCAAGTTGTTCCTTTCTTCTTTTTTCCTTCAACTTGCACTTTTGTTACTTTATTGACAAGTTGTGAGTTCTCTTTAGATCATTGCAATAAGGTCAAGTGTGGATATCATGTCATCATGTTAGCATTTCAATCCCCCTTTGAATAAGGATATTAATCAAACTTGTATATGTTCCAGAGATGAGGAAATTATTGTGTAAGTAAATTGTATTTTCAGTGAGGATGATGTTTTGTCTTATCGCGTTTCTTATTCACTTACATTGCTAGAAGCTCTTAATAAAAAAAACATTGCTAGAAGCTCAGAAGGCCATGAATGAACTGAGACTAATTACATATTCAACATAATACTACATTAGGGATAAAATGAGTTTTTCCTTGCAGTTGTTACAAATGTGAAGTTTCTGGTTAATAATCCTAGGTCGGAAATGTACTTGAAAACCTCATCTTTCGATGAGGTCCTGACAAATGTGTGCTTATGCTGAAAGGGCAACATTGGCTTAGTGGAGTTGATACAGGACTCATTACCTTGATCAGAGATATCGAATTCGAGCTCATTGGGCCTGAATTGGGCCACCACCAAATGAGCTTATTGGGCTTGAATTGGGCCACCACCAAATGGACCAAAATTTTGTTAGTGTCTTATAAACTTACAGCTGAAGCTCTATTAGAAGGTTGTCTACTGGTAAAACTACGAGTGCCTTTGAGCATTTCATCAACTAAACAAAATACCACATTCGGAGTTGGACAATGTTGCATGGGCCGACTATACTATGTTGATTGGGCCTGCCTTATATAGTGGGCGTAAAGATAAGCAAGCTTTTAGGCTTTTTAGACTTTTGTGAAACGAGTCCAAAAAAACCGGTTTACCTATACAAGTAAATAAAATAAAAGTAAACTTACATGGCTTGAGAGAGAGTGACAGACCACTATACCTTATTTAAATACTATGGAGTATTATGTATGCGAGGTAGTTATTAACTAATTCTCATCCCTTGTGAATAGACCTGTCAAAAGTTGACCCGACTTGTAAATCCGACCCAACCCGATCGAAATTTTTGGGTTTCAACCCGAAAATTTAGACCCGTGACTCAATTTCAACCCAACCTGATTGAAACCCGATTCCATTGGGTTAACCTCGAACCCGTTGGGTCGGACCTGATTTTTTTATAGTTTAAATTATATTACATTATATAAAATTTATACTGAAAATTATGTTATATTTTATTATTAAAATATTCAAAAATAATATTTTAGTAATAAGTTTTATTATTTAAATAATACTTTATTTAAATTTTGGTAAAAAAATTGATACTCTTGACCCGGTGGGTTGATCCGACCCAACCCGAAAACCCGCAACGACCCGACGTAGTTTGACCCGTAACCCAATTGACCTGAACCTGAACTCAACACGAATCCGAAACGACCCGACCCGAACCCGCCCAACCCAACCCGATTGACAGGTCTACTTGTGGATGCTCTAGACGAGCCCAGATAGTACTTGCGGCGGCCCTAATCACTGTCCTAATAAAAAAATACTATCATGTATAACTAGTACAAATCTCGTACTATGTACGAGTGATTTAAATATAAATTTGGATTAACAAATTCGAGATAAAATTATAACGTGAATCCTCTTTTAACTCGAGAATATATAATCCAAACTCGATAGATCCTAGTCCAAACATATTGACATATATATATTTTTATTAATATAATGTTAGTTTTAAAATAATTCTATTCAATTTTTCATATTTATATTATTTAATAGTCTATTGACATGCGAAATTTTTTCCACTATCCTTCAAGATTTAATAATGAGAAAAGCGTGTACTAATTAATAAGGCAAAGTTGTTAAGATATCAAAAAAAATCACTTGATTTTTTAATTCATATAAGGATAGAATCTTTAAAACAATCATGTTAGGAAAAAATTTGAAGATATCTAGATATACAGAAACTGGATAAGATATCAAGTAAATATATGAGTTATTATTAGAAAATATAATGTAAAAAAATAAAATTAAGATTTTATTCATGCTTGATAATGTGGCACAAATTTTAACAAAGACTTGAGTTTTGCTTTATACTATATTGTAGTAGATTATAATAGATATATTTTCGTACTTGTTCATAACATTATATATAAACGAGTTCATTCTGAACACATGACTCGGGTTTTCTAGTCCTCAAGTTCGACTCATTTACGGAATGAGCTGAATACAAATAGGTCTTAACTTACACTAAATTTTAACAAAGGCTTTGGACTACCATGTTACAGGCTTTGGACTACCATGTTACTAGTCTCCATCTAAATGTTGTTCTTTCTAGTCTAGATTGTCGGACGGACCCACTAATTAATGAGACAAGTCATATGTAAATTGAGTTTTGTTTGAATGATCATCATCTATGAAGTTTCTAGCTTTAAAGTTTGCACTTCCGGTTAATTTATTCATATTATCATCGATCCGAAAATGGAGTATTCCCGAATCATAAATATTAGTCAAAGTTATTTCTTAATTCGCATACTTATATCTAAGTTTTTGTGTTATAGCGAAATGTAACTCAGATTCACAACAACACAAGGATAATTGGACTAATGTTCTTGAGAACAACACTCCACAAAATCTTAGATCGCAGATCCAAAAGAATAAGAATTCAGATCAGGCAATCGAGGCACACTTTTCATTGAAAGAGAGGAAAGGAAATTCACAATGTTTACAGAGAGAATGAATGAACTAACAACCAGCTCCAACGACTTATTTAACAACTTCTGTAACAAACTTCTGTTTTTTTTAATGGAAATTACAAAATTTACCCAATCTCTTAGAACTTTTCCATTTTAAACCCCAAATGCCTATTTCCTGTAACAGATCTTTCCCCGCTGGAAAAACTTGTCCTCAAGTTTTGAAATCAGGGAATTTCTGGAGAAGATCATAGAAGAATTCCCATGTGGCCTCCTCCTCAGATTGACTCTTCCATTTTACCAATACTTTAGTAGCAACCTGGCCTTTCCTATTCACCATCTTCCTGTCCAAGATTTGCTCAGGCTCCTTAACAAAGGTATTTGGCACGATAGAAGGAACCGATTTGAAACCACAGTGCCACCCACATGCTTCTTCAACTGAGACACATGGAAGGTTGGATGGATCTTTGAAGTAGGAGGCAAATCCAGCTTATATGCGACAAGACCACACTTATCAAGAACTGTAAAAGGGCCAAAGTACTTTGTAGCCAACTTCTGATTAGCTCGAGACACCACACTACCCTGCCTGTAAGGTTGAAGCTTCGAATAAACCAGATCTCCCAGTTCACAAGCTCTTTCACTTCTATGTTTATTAGCCTGTTGTTCCATCCTATGCTGAGCACGAGTAAGATGAAACCTGAGTACTTGAACCATGTGCTCCCTTTCCTGCAAACTTCGAGCCACCATGTCTACTTTCGATTCACCAGGAAGATAAGGAAGATGAACTGGTGGTGTTTGACCATAGACAATCTCATAAGGTGTCATTTGAGTAGAAGAATGAAATGTGGTGTTATACCAAAATTCAGCCAAAGATAACCATTTACTCCAAAGGTGAGGCTTGTCACTACACATACACCTCAGATAATTCTCAAGGCAACGATTGACCACCTCAGTTTGGCCATCAGATTGTGGATGATAAGCATTGGATAACTGTAGAGAAACTCCTTGCAAGGTAAACAACTCTTGCCAAAATTCACTAGTAAAGACAGCATCTCTATCTGAAACAATAGACTTTGGAAAACCATTGAGTTTAAACACATGATCTAAGAAGCTCTGAGCAACAGAAGCAGCTGTGTAAGGATGAGAAAGTGCTATAAAATGAGCAGCCTTGCTGAATCTATCCACCACTACCATAATCATAGACTTCCCAAAGGACAGTGGCAAGCCCTCAATAAAATCCATGGACAAATCTTGCCAAATAGCATCAAGAATAGGAAGAGGTTGATGCAAACCTGGATAGGTTGATGTATCATACTTATTCCTCTGGAAAACCACACAACTTCTCAAAAATTGCTGAATATCCTTGCTCATGCCTAATAAAACAAACTTTTGACCTTGTGCAAGGTAACATCTCTGCCTGAGTGGCCATTAACTCCAGAAGTATGCAACCACATAAGAATGTCATCTCTCAAAGTGGAATCATCACCCACAACTAACTTGCCCTTCCTCCTATGTTGATCATGCAGCCAAGAAAAATGTTTCTTTGCACTAGAATTCAATCTCAATTCCGTAATTATATTCTTCAATTGAGTATCATTGTCATAGCAGGCTTGAATTCTAGTCAATAAATCTGATTGCACAGTGGATATTGCCATTAATAAAGGATCTACATCCTCCATTCTTGATAAGGCATCAGCTGCTAAGTTCTCCTTGCCTTCTTTATAGTGAATCTCATAATCAAACTCTAAAAGCTTAGGCAACCATTGTTGTCGCACTGGAGTATTCAATCTTTGCTCTAAAAGGTACTTGAGACTCCTCTGATCAGTTTTGATCACAAAATGAGAGGTCAACAAATAATGGCGCCATTTTTGCACAGCAAACACCACTGCCAACAACTCTTTCTCATAAATGGAAAACTGTAATTGCCTCCCTTTCAAATGCCTACTAATGTAAGCTAATGGATGATTATCTTGCATCAACACTGCTCCAATTCCATAACCATAGGCATCTGTTTCAACCACAAATTTCTTAGAAAAATTAGGTAGTGCTAGCACAGGAGCACTACACAAGGCTGACTTTAAAGCTTCAAAAGCAGTTGCAACTTCATTAGACCACTGAAAACTATCTTTCTTAAGAAGCAAAGTCAAAGGCCTAGCAATAAGCCCATAATTCTTCACAAAACGCCTGTAATAACCTGCCAATCCCAAAAATCCTCTCAATTGCTTAATGTTTTTGGGAATAGGCCACTTAGCAACTGCGTCCACCTTAGTAGGATCAGTTGACACCCCTTCAGCCGAAATAAAATGGCCCAAATACTCCACTTTCTGAACTGCAAAAGCACACTTACTACTCTTTGCAACAGCTGTTGCTCTCTCATCACTTGTAAAACCAAAGATAAATGTTGAACATGATCCTCCAAAGATGAACTATAGACCAAAATATCATCAAAGAAAATGAGAACAAATTTCCTGAGGAACTCTCTGAATACAGTGTTCATCAAATTCTAAAACGTGGCTGGAGCATTGGTCAAACCAAATGGCATCACAACATACTCATAATGAGCACTATGAGTTTTAAAAGCTGTCTTATGAATATCATCAACACACATACACACTTGATGATAACCAGCCCTCAAATCAATCTTAGAAAACACCTTAGATCCCCCCAGCTCATCCATAAGATCTTCAATTAAAGGAATTGGAAATCTGTCTTTAACTGTAATGTTGTTCAATCCTTTGTAATCTACACATAAGCTCCAACTTCCATCTTTCTTTTTCACCAAAACTACTGGAGAAGCATATGCACTAGAGCTGTGTTGAATTACTCCTGATTGCAACATTTCCCTTACCATCTTATCAGTTTCATCCTTCTGATACACTGCATATCTATAAGGCTTTTGATTCACTGGATTTGCACCTTCAATCAACCTTATAGGATGATCATGTCCTTTCCTAAATGGAGGCAAAGCCTTAGGCTCCTCAAAAACATCAGCAAACCTCAACAACAAGTCAGAAATCTCACTTGGCAATTCAGATGCTTCCTCAGTAACCACTGAATACATCACAGGAGAACTATCAACTTCATGCACACACAACATAGCCAATTAACTTCCTGAATCAAGCAACTTGTTCAACTGACTTGCCCTCAGTTCCCTTACAAATCTTGGATTAATCCCATTCAAGACAATATTCCTATTGTGCAGCTTGAATTTCATAGTCAGCATTTTGAAATCCATTACAATTGGACCAAGAGTTTCTAACCACTGTACTCCCAAAACCATATCACAACATCCCAAAGGAATGACCATCAAATCTGTTTTGAAACAAGCATCCTGAAATGACCACTGAAATCCCTCCACCTTAGATGACACCTTCAATGTGCTTCCATCAGCTACAGAAACCTTTGTGAGAGAAGCAGGAGTAAACTTACAACCAAGCCTTTCAGCCACAGCTCGATCAATAAAGTTGTCTGTACTACATGTATCAATCAATATATACAAAGCTTTCTTGCCACACATTCCTTTCACCCTCATAGTTCTGTAATTTGAAATTCCAGCAACTGCATTAACAGAAATCTGAACTTGTTCTTGATCTTGATTCTGATCTTCCAATTCAACATCATCATTTTCTTCCTCATTATCCATTTCTAACCAAAACAACTGGCTCTTCTTATGCTTGGCAGAATGCCTTGGAGTAAAAGGCTCATCACAGAAATAGCATAAACCTTTAGCTCTTCTTTCATTCATCTCCTCCACAGTCAATCTTTTCCTTCCTTCTACCACTTTTTGTGCATTTGGCGGCTTAGGCAACAATGGAGGATCCTTTTTAACCTGCTGAGCTCCCTTAAACTGATTAAATCCTTTGTTAGGATGAGCATTCTCATAGAATTTACCAAGTAACAAGCATTGCCTCACAGATCTAGGTTGAAACATTCGAACATGCATTTGAGTGTCATTTCTCAATCCAGCTAAGTAAGCAATAATGACATAATCTTCAGGTACCTGAACTCTTGTGCGAATTGCCTCAAATTTGTTATGATAATCCAAAATTCCTTCAGTCTCTCTCAAGTTCTTTAATTCCGCAATCGGATCATCAATAATCTCACCAAATCTTTCCAACAATAGCTTCTTATATCCTTTCCAGTCCAAGATCAGGCTCAATTTAGGTTCAGATTGCAACATGGATTGATGCCAGCGAGCCGCTAAATCATCTAAGTGAATGGATGCTAAATTCACCTTGATATCATCAGGTGTATGATCAATGAGAAAAAACTGCTCGCATTTGAAAATCCATTCACGCACCATCTCCCCTTGGAACCTAGGGAAATCAAACCTAGAGAGCCTTGTAATGCCAGAGTAACCGGAATTGCTAGAGTTAGGGTTACCGACGTACCTGTGACGAGTCGCCTCCATCACCGGAGAAACAGGATTTGGCGAAATCGGAGCAGAGTTCAAAGTTCCTCTTTCCACAGCAGGAATTCGCAACTCTCCGGCTCCAAGATTAGATGACGGCGGCTGGCCAGTAAACATCTTCATCAAATCCAACATCTCAACAATCTTGGATTCCATCCTTTCCTCAATCGATGAAAGTCTCTTATCCATCACCGCCTTTTTCCCTTCAAATTCGCCATTCAACACAAAAATCATAGACGAGAACACCTCCTCCATCTCATTGCGAACGGATGATTGAGAACGCATAGATTCAGCAACCACCATCACGAAATTCCAGAGGACCGTTGGTTCCTGATAGCAAATGTTACAGCAAAATGTAACTCAGATTCACAACAACACAAGGATAATTGGACTAATGTTCTTGAGAACAACACTCCACAAAATCTTAGATCGCAGATCCAAAAGAATAAGAATTCAGATCAGGCAATCGAGGCACACTTTTCATTGAAAGAGAGGAAAGGAAATTCACAATGTTTACAGAGAGAATGAATGAACTAACAACCAGCTCCAACGACTTATTTAACAGCTTCTGTAACAAACTTCTGTTTTTTTTAATGGAAATTACAAAATTTACCCAATCTCTTAGAACTTTTCCATTTTAAACCCCAAATGCCTATTTCCTGTAACAGATCTTTCCCCGCTGGAAAAACTTGTCCTCAAGTTTTGAAATCAGGGAATTTCTGGAGAAGATCATAGAAGAATTCCCATGTGGCCTCCTCCTCAGATTGACTCTTCCATTTTACCAATACTTTAGTAGCAACCTGGCCTTTCCTATTCACCATCTTCCTGTCCAAGATTTGCTCAGGCTCCTTAACAAAGGTATTTGGCACGATAGAAGGAACCGATTTGAAACCACAGTGCCACCCACATGCTTCTTCAACTGAGACACATGGAAGGTTGGATGGATCTTTGAAGTAGGAGGCAAATCCAGCTTATATGCGACAAGACCACACTTATCAAGAACTGTAAAAGGGCCAAAGTACTTTGTAGCCAACTTCTGATTAGCTCGAGACACCACACTACCCTGCCTGTAAGGTTGAAGCTTCGAATAAACCAGATCTCCCAGTTCACAAGCTCTTTCACTTCTATGTTTATTAGCCTGTTGTTCCATCCTATGCTGAGCACGAGTAAGATGAAACCTGAGTACTTGAACCATGTGCTCCCTTTCCTGCAAACTTCGAGCCACCATGTCTACTTTCGATTCACCAGGAAGATAAGGAAGATGAACTGGTGGTGTTTGACCATAGACAATCTCATAAGGTGTCATTTGAGTAGAAGAATGAAATGTGGTGTTATACCAAAATTCAGCCAAAGATAACCATTTACTCCAAAGGTGAGGCTTGTCACTACACATACACCTCAGATAATTCTCAAGGCAACGATTGACCACCTCAGTTTGGCCATCAGATTGTGGATGATAAGCACTGGATAACTGTAGAGAAACTCCTTGCAAGGTAAACAACTCTTGCCAAAATTCACTAGTAAAGACAGCATCTCTATCTGAAACAATAGACTTTGGAAAACCATTGAGTTTAAACACATGATCTAAGAAGCTCTGAGCAACAGAAGCAGCTGTGTAAGGATGAGAAAGTGCTATAAAATGAGCAGCCTTGCTGAATCTATCCACCACTACCATAATCATAGACTTCCCAAAGGACAGTGGCAAGCCCTCAATAAAATCCATGGACAAATCTTGCCAAATAGCATCAAGAATAGGAAGAGGTTGATGCAAACCTGGATAGGTTGATGTATCATACTTATTCCTCTGGAAAACCACACAACTTCTCAAAAATTGCTGAATATCCTTGCTCATGCCTAATAAAACAAACTTTTGACCTTGTGCAAGGTAACATCTCTGCCTGAGTGGCCATTAACTCCAGAAGTATGCAACCACATAAGAATGTCATCTCTCAAAGTGGAATCATCACCCACAACTAACTTGCCCTTCCTCCTATGTTGATCATGCAGCCAAGAAAAATGTTTCTTTGCACTAGAATTCAATCTCAATTCCGTAATTATATTCTTCAATTGAGTATCATTGTCATAGCAGGCTTGAATTCTAGTCAATAAATCTGATTGCACAGTGGATATTGCCATTAATAAAGGATCTACATCCTCCATTCTTGATAAGGCATCAGCTGCTAAGTTCTCCTTGCCTTCTTTATAGTGAATCTCATAATCAAACTCTAAAAGCTTAGGCAACCATTGTTGTCGCACTGGAGTATTCAATCTTTGCTCTAAAAGGTACTTGAGACTCCTCTGATCAGTTTTGATCACAAAATGAGAGGTCAACAAATAATGGCGCCATTTTTGCACAGCAAACACCACTGCCAACAACTCTTTCTCATAAATGGAAAACTGTAATTGCCTCCCTTTCAAATGCCTACTAATGTAAGCTAATGGATGATTATCTTGCATCAACACTGCTCCAATTCCATAACCATAGGCATCTGTTTCAACCACAAATTTCTTAGAAAAATTAGGTAGTGCTAGCACAGGAGCACTACACAAGGCTGACTTTAAAGCTTCAAAAGCAGTTGCAACTTCATTAGACCACTGAAAACTATCTTTCTTAAGAAGCAAAGTCAAAGGCCTAGCAATAAGCCCATAATTCTTCACAAAACGCCTGTAATAACCTGCCAATCCCAAAAATCCTCTCAATTGCTTAATGTTTTTGGGAATAGGCCACTTAGCAACTGCGTCCACCTTAGTAGGATCAGTTGACACCCCTTCAGCCGAAATAAAATGGCCCAAATACTCCACTTTCTGAACTGCAAAAGCACACTTACTACTCTTTGCAACAGCTGTTGCTCTCTCATCACTTGTAAAACCAAAGATAAATGTTGAACATGATCCTCCAAAGATGAACTATAGACCAAAATATCATCAAAGAAAATGAGAACAAATTTCCTGAGGAACTCTCTGAATACAGTGTTCATCAAATTCTAAAACGTGGCTGGAGCATTGGTCAAACCAAATGGCATCACAACATACTCATAATGAGCACTATGAGTTTTAAAAGCTGTCTTATGAATATCATCAACACACATACACACCTGATGATAACCAGCCCTCAAATCAATCTTAGAAAACACCTTAGATCCCCCCAGCTCACCATAAGATCTTCAATTAAAGGAATTGGAAATCTGTCTTTAACTGTAATGTTGTTCAATCCTTTGTAATCTACACATAAGCTCCAACTTCCATCTTTCTTTTTCACCAAAACTACTGGAGAAGCATATGCACTAGAGCTGTGTTGAATTACTCCTGATTGCAACATTTCCCTTACCATCTTATCAGTTTCATCCTTCTGATACACTGCATATCTATAAGGCTTTTGATTCACTGGATTTGCACCTTCAATCAACCTTATAGGATGATCATGTCCTTTCCTAAATGGAGGCAAAGCCTTAGGCTCCTCAAAAACATCAGCAAACCTCAACAACAAGTCAGAAATCTCACTTGGCAATTTAGATGCTTCCTCGATAACCACTGAATACATCACAGGAGAACTATCAACTTCATGCACACACAACATAGCCAATTAACTTCCTGAATCAAGCAACTTGTTCAACTGACTTTCCCTCAGTTCCCTTACAAATCTTGGATTAATCCCATTCAAGACAATATTCCTATTGTGCAGCTTGAATTTCATAGTCAGCATTTTGAAATCCATTACAATTGGACCAAGAGTTTCTAACCACTGTACTCCCAAAACCATATCACAACATCCCAAAGGAATGACCATCAAATCTGTTTTGAAACAAGCATCCTGAAATGACCACTGAAATCCCTCCACCTTAGATGACACCTTCAATGTGCTTCCATCAGCTACAGAAACCTTTGTGAGAGAAGCAGGAGTAAACTTACAACCAAGCCTTTCAGCCACAGCTCGATCAATAAAGTTGTCTGTACTACATGTATCAATCAATATATACAAAGCTTTCTTGCCACACATTCCTTTCACCCTCATAGTTCTGTAATTTGAAATTCCAGCAACTGCATTAACAGAAATCTGAACTTGTTCTTGATCTTGATTCTGATCTTCCAATTCAACATCATCATTTTCTTCCTCATTATCCATTTCTAACCAAAACAACTGGCTCTTCTTATGCTTGGCAGAATGCCTTGGAGTAAAAGGCTCATCACAGAAATAGCATAAACCTTTAGCTCTTCTTTCATTCATCTCCTCCACAGTCAATCTTTTCCTTCCTTCTACCACTTTTTGTGCATTTGGCGGCTTAGGCAACAATGGAGGATCATTTTTAACCTGCTGAGCTCCCTTAAACTGATTAAATCCTTTGTTAGGATGAGCATTCTCATAGAATTTACCAAGTCACAAGCATTGCCTCACAGATCTAGGTTGAAACATTCGAACATGCATTTGAGTGTCATTTCTCAATCCAGCTAAGTAAGCAATAATGACATAATCTTCAGGTACCTGAACTCTTGTGCGAATTGCCTCAAATTTGTTATGATAATCCAAAATTCCTTCAGTCTCTCTCAAGTTCTTTAATTCCGCAATCGGATCATCAATAATCTCACCAAATCTTTCCAACAATAGCTTCTTATATCCTTTCCAGTCCAAGATCAGGCTCAATTTAGGTTCAGATTGCAACATGGATTGATGCCAGCGAGCCGCTAAATCATCTAAGTGAATGGATGCTAAATTCACCTTGATATCATCAGGTGTATGATCAATGAGAAAAAACTGCTCGCATTTGAAAATCCATTCACGCACCATCTCCCCTTGGAACCTAGGGAAATCAAACCTAGAGAGCCTTGTAATGCCAGAGTAACCGGAATTGCTAGAGTTAGGGTTACCGACGTACCTGTGACGAGTCGCCTCCATCACCGGAGAAACAGGATTTGGCGAAATCGGAGCAGAGTTCAAAGTTCCTCTTTCCACAGCAGGAATTCGCAACTCTCCGGCTCCAAGATTAGATGACGGCGGCTGGCCAGTAAACATCTTCATCAAATCCAACATCTCAACAATCTTGGATTCCATCCTTTCCTCAATCGATGAAAGTCTCTTATCCATCACCGCCTTTTTCCCTTCAAATTCGCCATTCAACACAAAAATCATAGACGAGAACACCTCCTCCATCTCATTGCGAACGGATGATTGAGAACGCATAGATTCAGCAACCACCATCACGAAATTCCAGAGGACCGTTGGTTCCTGATAGCAAATGTTACAGCAAAATGTAACTCAGATTCACAACAACACAAGGATAATTGGACTAATGTTCTTGAGAACAACACTCCACAAAATCTTAGATCGCAGATCCAAAAGAATAAGAATTCAGATCAGGCAATCGAGGCACACTTTTCATTGAAAGAGAGGAAAGGAAATTCACAATGTTTACAGAGAGAATGAATGAACTAACAACCAGCTCCAACGACTTATTTAACAGCTTCTGTAACAAACTTCTGTTTTTTTTAATGGAAATTACAAAATTTACCCAATCTCTTAGAACTTTTCCATTTTAAACCCCAAATGCCTATTTCCTGTAACAGATCTTTCCCCGCTGGAAAAACTTGTCCTCAAGTTTTGAAATCAGGGAATTTCTGGAGAAGATCATAGAAGAATTCCCATGTGGCCTCCTCCTCAGATTGACTCTTCCATTTTACCAATACTTTAGTAGCAACCTGGCCTTTCCTATTCACCATCTTCCTGTCCAAGATTTGCTCAGGCTCCTTAACAAAGGTATTTGGCACGATAGAAGGAACCGATTTGAAACCACAGTGCCACCCACATGCTTCTTCAACTGAGACACATGGAAGGTTGGATGGATCTTTGAAGTAGGAGGCAAATCCAGCTTATATGCGACAAGACCACACTTATCAAGAACTGTAAAAGGGCCAAAGTACTTTGTAGCCAACTTCTGATTAGCTCGAGACACCACACTACCCTGCCTGTAAGGTTGAAGCTTCGAATAAACCAGATCTCCCAGTTCACAAGCTCTTTCACTTCTATGTTTATTAGCCTGTTGTTCCATCCTATGCTGAGCACGAGTAAGATGAAACCTGAGTACTTGAACCATGTGCTCCCTTTCCTGCAAACTTCGAGCCACCATGTCTACTTTCGATTCACCAGGAAGATAAGGAAGATGAACTGGTGGTGTTTGACCATAGACAATCTCATAAGGTGTCATTTGAGTAGAAGAATGAAATGTGGTGTTATACCAAAATTCAGCCAAAGATAACCATTTACTCCAAAGGTGAGGCTTGTCACTACACATACACCTCAGATAATTCTCAAGGCAACGATTGACCACCTCAGTTTGGCCATCAGATTGTGGATGATAAGCACTGGATAACTGTAGAGAAACTCCTTGCAAGGTAAACAACTCTTGCCAAAATTCACTAGTAAAGACAGCATCTCTATCTGAAACAATAGACTTTGGAAAACCATTGAGTTTAAACACATGATCTAAGAAGCTCTGAGCAACAGAAGCAGCTGTGTAAGGATGAGAAAGTGCTATAAAATGAGCAGCCTTGCTGAATCTATCCACCACTACCATAATCATAGACTTCCCAAAGGACAGTGGCAAGCCCTCAATAAAATCCATGGACAAATCTTGCCAAATAGCATCAAGAATAGGAAGAGGTTGATGCAAACCTGGATAGGTTGATGTATCATACTTATTCCTCTGGAAAACCACACAACTTCTCAAAAATTGCTGAATATCCTTGCTCATGCCTAATAAAACAAACTTTTGACCTTGTGCAAGGTAACATCTCTGCCTGAGTGGCCATTAACTCCAGAAGTATGCAACCACATAAGAATGTCATCTCTCAAAGTGGAATCATCACCCACAACTAACTTGCCCTTCCTCCTATGTTGATCATGCAGCCAAGAAAAATGTTTCTTTGCACTAGAATTCAATCTCAATTCCGTAATTATATTCTTCAATTGAGTATCATTGTCATAGCAGGCTTGAATTCTAGTCAATAAATCTGATTGCACAGTGGATATTGCCATTAATAAAGGATCTACATCCTCCATTCTTGATAAGGCATCAGCTGCTAAGTTCTCCTTGCCTTCTTTATAGTGAATCTCATAATCAAACTCTAAAAGCTTAGGCAACCATTGTTGTCGCACTGGAGTATTCAATCTTTGCTCTAAAAGGTACTTGAGACTCCTCTGATCAGTTTTGATCACAAAATGAGAGGTCAACAAATAATGGCGCCATTTTTGCACAGCAAACACCACTGCCAACAACTCTTTCTCATAAATGGAAAACTGTAATTGCCTCCCTTTCAAATGCCTACTAATGTAAGCTAATGGATGATTATCTTGCATCAACACTGCTCCAATTCCATAACCATAGGCATCTGTTTCAACCACAAATTTCTTAGAAAAATTAGGTAGTGCTAGCACAGGAGCACTACACAAGGCTGACTTTAAAGCTTCAAAAGCAGTTGCAACTTCATTAGACCACTGAAAACTATCTTTCTTAAGAAGCAAAGTCAAAGGCCTAGCAATAAGCCCATAATTCTTCACAAAACGCCTGTAATAACCTGCCAATCCCAAAAATCCTCTCAATTGCTTAATGTTTTTGGGAATAGGCCACTTAGCAACTGCGTCCACCTTAGTAGGATCAGTTGACACCCCTTCAGCCGAAATAAAATGGCCCAAATACTCCACTTTCTGAACTGCAAAAGCACACTTACTACTCTTTGCAACAGCTGTTGCTCTCTCATCACTTGTAAAACCAAAGATAAATGTTGAACATGATCCTCCAAAGATGAACTATAGACCAAAATATCATCAAAGAAAATGAGAACAAATTTCCTGAGGAACTCTCTGAATACAGTGTTCATCAAATTCTAAAACGTGGCTGGAGCATTGGTCAAACCAAATGGCATCACAACATACTCATAATGAGCACTATGAGTTTTAAAAGCTGTCTTATGAATATCATCAACACACATACACACCTGATGATAACCAGCCCTCAAATCAATCTTAGAAAACACCTTAGATCCCCCCAGCTCATCCATAAGATCTTCAATTAAAGGAATTGGAAATCTGTCTTTAACTGTAATGTTGTTCAATCCTTTGTAATCTACACATAAGCTCCAACTTCCATCTTTCTTTTTCACCAAAACTACTGGAGAAGCATATGCACTAGAGCTGTGTTGAATTACTCCTGATTGCAACATTTCCCTTACCATCTTATCAGTTTCATCCTTCTGATACACTGCATATCTATAAGGCTTTTGATTCACTGGATTTGCACCTTCAATCAACCTTATAGGATGATCATGTCCTTTCCTAAATGGAGGCAAAGCCTTAGGCTCCTCAAAAACATCAGCAAACCTCAACAACAAGTCAGAAATCTCACTTGGCAATTCAGATGCTTCCTCAGTAACCACTGAATACATCACAGGAGAACTATCAACTTCATGCACACACAACATAGCCAATTAACTTCCTGAATCAAGCAACTTGTTCAACTGACTTTCCCTCAGTTCCCTTACAAATCTTGGATTAATCCCATTCAAGACAATATTCCTATTGTGCAGCTTGAATTTCATAGTCAGCATTTTGAAATCCATTACAATTGGACCAAGAGTTTCTAACCACTGTACTCCCAAAACCATATCACAACATCCCAAAGGAATGACCATCAAATCTGTTTTGAAACAAGCATCCTGAAATGACCACTGAAATCCCTCCACCTTAGATGACACCTTCAATGTGCTTCCATCAGCTACAGAAACCTTTGTGAGAGAAGCAGGAGTAAACTTACAACCAAGCCTTTCAGCCACAGCTCGATCAATAAAGTTGTCTGTACTACATGTATCAATCAATATATACAAAGCTTTCTTGCCACACATTCCTTTCACCCTCATAGTTCTGTAATTTGAAATTCCAGCAACTGCATTAACAGAAATCTGAACTTGTTCTTGATCTTGATTCTGATCTTCCAATTCAACATCATCATTTTCTTCCTCATTATCCATTTCTAACCAAAACAACTGGCTCTTCTTATGCTTGGCAGAATGCCTTGGAGTAAAAGGCTCATCACAGAAATAGCATAAACCTTTAGCTCTTCTTTCATTCATCTCCTCCACAGTCAATCTTTTCCTTCCTTCTACCACTTTTTGTGCATTTGGCGGCTTAGGCAACAATGGAGGATCCTTTTTAACCTGCTGAGCTCCCTTAAACTGATTAAATCCTTTGTTAGGATGAGCATTCTCATAGAATTTACCAAGTAACAAGCATTGCCTCACAGATCTAGGTTGAAACATTCGAACATGCATTTGAGTGTCATTTCTCAATCCAGCTAAGTAAGCAATAATGACATAATCTTCAGGTACCTGAACTCTTGTGCGAATTGCCTCAAATTTGTTATGATAATCCAAAATTCCTTCAGTCTCTCTCAAGTTCTTTAATTCCGCAATCGGATCATCAATAATCTCACCAAATCTTTCCAACAATAGCTTCTTATATCCTTTCCAGTCCAAGATCAGGCTCAATTTAGGTTCAGATTGCAACATGGATTGATGCCAGCGAGCCGCTAAATCATCTAAGTGAATGGATGCTAAATTCACCTTGATATCATCAGGTGTATGATCAATGAGAAAAAACTGCTCGCATTTGAAAATCCATTCACGCACCATCTCCCCTTGGAACCTAGGGAAATCAAACCTAGAGAGCCTTGTAATGCCAGAGTAACCGGAATTGCTAGAGTTAGGGTTACCGACGTACCTGTGACGAGTCGCCTCCATCACCGGAGAAACAGGATTTGGCGAAATCGGAGCAGAGTTCAAAGTTCCTCTTTCCACAGCAGGAATTCGCAACTCTCCGGCTCCAAGATTAGATGACGGCGGCTGGCCAGTAAACATCTTCATCAAATCCAACATCTCAACAATCTTGGATTCCATCCTTTCCTCAATCGATGAAAGTCTCTTATCCATCACCGCCTTTTTCCCTTCAAATTCGCCATTCAACACAAAAATCATAGACGAGAACACCTCCTCCATCTCATTGCGAACGGATGATTGAGAACGCATAGATTCAGCAACCACCATCACGAAATTCCAAAGGACCGTTGGTTCCTGATAGCAAATGTTACAGCAAAATGTAACTCAGATTCACAACAACACAAGGATAATTGGACTAATGCTCTTGAGAACAACACTCCAAAAAACCTTAGATCACATATCCAAAAGAATAAGAATTCATATCAGGCAATCGAGGCACACTTTTCATTGAAAGAGAGGAAAGGAAATTCACAATGTTTACAGAAAGAATGAATGAGCTAACAACCAGCTCCAACGACTTATTTAACAACTTTTGTAACAAACTTCTGTTTTTAATGGAAATTACAAAATTTGCCCAATCTTTTACAACTTTTCCATTTTAAACCCCAAGTGCCTATTTCCTATAACACTTTGACCCATACTGATCAGATAACGTACTATTGATCTAAAATGGCATTTTGATCATGTCTAGTTGTTTATTCATAATGCACTTGAAGCGTAGTTTCATCCACAAATATGTTTTAGGATGGGTCGTTTTTTTTTTTAATAAGGAAAGGATTAGGATCGCCGCAGTTCTAAAGGAAATATGCAAGTCGCCGCCTTGGAGTCTCGGACCAGTGAGCAGATGCAACAACCACGATGGGTCGCTTTTAAATCTAATAGTAACAGTCTACACTAAGTAACTTTATAAAAAACAAACTACATAGCAATGTCAAAATTGTCTAGTTTTTTCGATAACATTGTTGACTAATCGATAATTCATTTTCTTAAACTATGCAGTACTAAATACGCTTCAATTCTGGCGTAAGGCATCCAATCAAACGGTTAAGTCTCCAAGAGTAGTACCATAAGGTTACCGGTTCAATTCGATTCTCATGAACTTCACCGGTTGGTTTTTTGTAATGTATCGCTGATGGCTACTAGTGAATTCCTTTTGTCTTATCTTTGGATTGGGTACCACCCCCTCATCTTAAACTTTATTGACAAAAAAAAAATCCCTAGTGTCTAATCTGAATGGCAACTTAATATTCAGATTTTGATTAAAGTTATGCATCGGGTTTAAATTTGTTAGGTAATTAACTAAGATTGAGTTGTAAATCAATATCTATTACTATATACTAAAGCGGAAGCAAATTCCGCCACCATATTGCGCCACATCACCCCTTTTATTAAAATAATATATTTTATTTAAATTCTTTTGTCATCTATTAAATTGGAAAATTTATCTTTCTACTCCCTACTTGAAAATTTTATCTTTTGTTATCTATTAAATTGGAAAAATTATGTAAATTTTATCTATTAAGTTGATACGTACATGGTACAATTTTATCTTTGACGTGGTAGAGAATATCAATGATGGTATATCAATTTTGTACGTACAAGTACAAAGTTAAGATTTTGAAGATTTTATCTTATTATATCTTTAACTAATATTTTTCTAATCCTTACCCATCTAGAACTTCTTTTCTATAAATACACCTCTCATCCACTCATTCTTCTACAATTAATTTACGTTTCTCTATACCATTAGTTTCCAATTTTTTTTGAGATAGCTTTGCCATTTGCCAATCAAAGGTATATATTTTTTCATCATGATTTATATATGATTTATTTTTGTTAATACTAATAATGAAATATCGTCGAAAGAGCTAATTTTTATAGATGAAGAGGTTAGAATTTCTACAAAATCAATTACATATTTGTTTTTTTTTTTACATAATTTTGCTAATCAATTAATTTCATTCTCTTTTTTTTATAGGGAAATAAAATTCAGGCTTGGATAAAAAAAACATGGATGAAATTCTTTGACACATATTATTATTGACTATATTTAATAATAATTACAAATATTATCATATATTATATCATATTAGAGAAAGAAAGAATTACAAACATGTATTTTATCCTATATATTGCGCCACATCATCATTGGTAGAAAATTCTACCACTATATTTAAGCCACATATTCCTTATATTAGAATAATATGTTAAATATGTTTTTTACTATCATATCAATACATCATATTAAAATCTCCATAAAAACATTAGGTGATATATTTACCATAAATATATCTCTAATATTATAACTGATTAAATTTTACATAAAATAGAGATTTTTTAATTAAGATAATGATTTGTTAATATTTTTATTAGATATTTTTATATTTTTTTAATTAATTTTTCATAACATTATAAGATATATACAAGATAATTTGGTTTTCTTTTTTATCATATTAAATAGTCTCTATATCTTTAATCTAATATTATGTTAATCCAAGTTTTTATTTAGAATCATTGATTTAATTATACAAGTTGGTTTATGTAATTTAATTTAAATGCCAAAATACTTTTATCAATTTTTAATAAAATTTTATAATACATCTTATCTTATGAAATTCTTCCTTGGTTATTTAAATATATGTTTATGTATGTATAAAGCTAATATATAAATAAAGTTATCTTTATATAAAGATTTGATGATATACGAGAATTATATAAATATAAAGGTTTAGTTATTCTATATACGAGAATTAAATTATTTTATAATCTATAAGATAAGCGTCGTTTTAATATAACAAAGTCACATGTAATTATTTTAGTAAATTCATATACAAAGTATTAAATAGATAAATAGCACCCCGTACAAGGTACGGGTCATTAACTAGTATACTTCTAAACCTGAAGCAGTTAATGGCAGTTTTGTCATTCAGATTTTATAAACCGCCTATCATATTTTTTAATAAGTGACTTTTAAATTAACTTTTTCTATCCATTTATGTTTAATAGATTATGTAATTGGATATTTATTTGATAGTAACTATCTTAATTTTCTAAATAAAATATACATGTGATATCTCACGTAATATTGATTTTTCAAACCTAAAAACTTATCAAGTTGAAAGAAGATATACCAAACAAATATATATAGTTTGAATATATAGTTTTAATTTGATACGTTTAAATAAAAGTCATTAACCTCCGCAAACCTAACTTACAATATGGTAGATCTGTACACAATTAATAGCAAACATAAAATAAATATTTAGAAAATTAAGCATAAGCAAATTCAATGCACATGTGACATGTAGCTATAACAAGTGTAGTTCTAGTAGATGTATGCAGATTCGTAATTGTAATTCAGATCGATATCATATTATAATTATTTATTTATATTCTTATTTGTGTAAAGAAGATATTGTATATATATGAAGAATAAACATTTTTTTCAAATTCTATTGAGATATTTAATTTATACATGTCTTAATCTTCACAACACTTTTCAGATTTAATTAAGTTATAACATATATAAATTAATATATTTTAAATTTTATTTGAAAAATCCCGGGCAAGGCCCGGGGCTATGACTAGTTGTATACTAAAGTAGGGGTTAAAAATCTATTACTATATACTAAAGCCGAAGCAAATTCTCGCACCATATTGCGCCACATCACCTCTTATTTAAAAAGTTATCTTATCAATCTAAATTTTATCATAATCTTATACATACTTAATTAAGATATTAGTTCTATCTTAAAATTTGAGCTGTACGTTTAATTAATAATTCTATCTAAATATATAAATCTCAATCTTATCAATATATCCATTTAACTGATACATAGATATATCATCAACTTTATATTTAGTCATAATGTATAAATAATAATCTTAATATTTTACCCATTTAATTAAATAGAATATTAAATATAAATTATTTTTCGTAATTTATTATAATATTATTTAAAAATCATCAATGGTATTAAATTCCACCACTATATTTGAGCCAAATATTCATTCTAATAAAATAATATGTTAATTAAATTTTTCATGATCATATTCATATCATATTAAAATCTCATTAAAAAAAATTAGATATTATACTTATCATGTATATATCTTTAATATTACATATTGATTACACTTTAGATAAAAAGATGCATTTCTTAATTAAGATAATGATTCGTCAATATTTTTAATAAGTATTTTATATTTCTTATTTAATAACTTTTTCAGAAGATAATAACCTTTATAAAATATAATTTGGTTTCATATTTTTATCTTATTAAGTATTATCTATATATTTAATATAATACTATATTAATCCAATTTTTTACCTAAAGTTATTGATTTTATTATATAAGTTAGTTTATGCAATCTAATTTGAATGCCAAAAGATTTTCATAATTTTTTAATAAAATGTAATAATACATATTATCTTATGGCATTCTTACTCCATTATCTAAATATATGTTTATGTATGTATAAAAAGTTAAAATATAAATAAAATTTATATTTATATAAATATTTGATGATATACTAAGAATTTAATTTTATAACACAAAAGATATGCCTGTAATTATTATAGTAAATTCATATACAAAGTAATGAATAAATAAAAAACACCCCCGCACCTTGTGCGGGTCATTTGCTAGTATATACTAAAGTAGGGGTTAAAAACAATAAATACTAAAAATATATACTAAAGTAGTGTTGCCCAATAACACTTTTGATTGCAATCCTACCTATATAATCATGATTGCAATCCTACCTATTTGTATTCATTTTTAGTATTTATCATTTTATTCTTATTATATAATATTATAATAAGATATTTTGTTATTATAGGTCCCTAAAAGTATGTCATACAAGTATGTTAGATACTATAAATTTGTAATCATGATATTTATTATATCTGATTATTATTATAAATTAGATGACAAATTTAGACTAACAGTAGTGCAAGTATTAAAAAAATTGAAGAAATTTCATATATATATATATATATATGTACACATATATGCATTCATATAGGATGATAATTTTCATACTAAATTTTTTAGTTAGAAATTGAAAACTAAAAAGATGACATATAAAATTAGTTAGAATTCTTCATCGATGCCCGAAAAAAAAATCTTTATATCCGTCTTAATTTATAAAATATGTATACATTATATCTATTATATAATAATATTGGTTGAAACGATAGAAAAATAATAAACTTCTAACATTACAAAATACAATATTCATGCAAAAAAAAATCAAATTATTAAACTTAAGAATGTTTTTTTCTATAAATTAAATAAATAAGAATTAAAATAGAAAAAAAATAAAAAAATTTTTTGTGCGTAGCACGGGAAATCACGCTAGTGTATGTAAAGGAAAAAATATATATCATTGAAATTATTTCTATAAGTGTTCCTTAAATATATAATTAATTAATCTTACTATATAATCCCTCCGTCCTAATAAGTTTGTTCACAAAGTACGGTTAACACGGTAATTAATAAAAAAGTTGAAAAGTTGTAATTTTATAAGGTTAAAAATTAAAAAGTGATAGAATTGATGGAAAAGGTGGATAATTGGGGATATATATAAGATCTGGTAAGGGTAGTTTTATAACTTTATACGAAAAAATGATAAAGTTAATAGAAAAGTTAGGTGATGAAGGTAATATATAAGATTGAATAAGGGTAAAAGTGTAAAAAATATATTAATGAAAATGGAAAGATTTGAGAAGTGGACAAACTCTGTAGGACACTTAAAATAAAAAAGCGGACAAACTCAATGGGACGGAGGGAGTACTAAATTTTATATTATATCTTGGGAAGCCCTAAAAATCCCTTTTGATTCACGATGGCCTTTTTTAATTCACGATGGCCTTTTGAGTTTTGAGCTGCTGTGAAGTGAATGACAATTAAATGTCAATTTACACTGTGCATAGTTTTAAGTCCTTATTTCCACCCCATTAAACCCCTTTGACTTCGTGCCGTTCTGGGAGCCTTGCTATTCATACAATAAATGAGCATTAGATGTTATTTTCTAATGTGTAACGTCTTGCACAATTGAATTACATCCAATCCTAATCGATTTACATCCCTGTACTGAATGTAAAGACAGTGAATGTGGTCGTTCATTCTGAACCTATTCATAGTTCTGGACTGTTACGGTCTTGTTTTCCCCTTAATTCCCTGCAAGTTTCGAATTTGAACGGTCAGCTTTAACCTATATCCTGCCGGTTTTGAGCCACATTACTAGACATGATGACTCCACGACTGCATTGCACCTATAAATAGAGCCAACCCATCAACATAGTGCATCGACCGTTGGCAAACATAACCGGAAAAAAATGGATCACCAAACCAGGTACCTAAACGAGCTTATGGAGGGGGTTAGTTGTCAGATCAAGATTATACAAGTTACTTCCGATGTCAACTGCTTTTTCAGGTCTGTTTTCATCTGAAGAGCACTCTATATGATTTTGTTTCACCACAGATAGAGTCAACCCATCAGAATAGTGCACCGACCAGTTAGCAAGGTGGATCTTCCCAGTTTTCATTTAGCTTCAAGTTGAAGGATCCCCATAGTATATTTGTTTCTCCCTAATTGTATTATGTTTTCCCCATCCCATCAAAACGAGCATGATTTGCATAATAAACACTATTTGGTTATCACATTTCTATAAACTTGGTGACAACACCAATGTGTGCCTCCGAAGCTGGATGATTCAAGGTTTGTCGCCACAAAGTTGTTAGCTATTTCAAGGTTTGTGTTTTTTGCCTTTTGTATTCACTTTTTAGAACCTTGGTTTGATTAGGATTAGATCAACAGAGTCTGAACAACTTCTACATTGAATTGTTACATAAGGGTTTAGCAAGATTAGGATATTTAAAATGGTGCCTTTCTAAGTCAAAAGCCTGACTTGGGACTACTACACTACTCGACACTAACATCTAATGGAATCTTTCCAAATCAGGTTTAGGCATATGTTTAGAAAACCCTTTTAAAGTAAGCAATTAAGTTCAATTGTATAAACAGGATCTTCACATCAGGTGGCCTATAGATGATATAAATTGATTAATGTATAGCTACTAAAAAGTACATATCGTTAATATGATGAGAATGGTACTCCACTATGGGAAAAAGAAAGCTCAGTCAAAAAAAATGGTCACCATAAAGTCATGAAACTCCACTATGTTGCCACCATAGCCACAAGCCCACAACTCAGTTATGCATAGGACATACCTGTCAAAAGCAATAAAATCTGAGAGTTAGACAAAAGTAATTCTTCGATAGCATTTCATATCATGCAAACATATTAAAAAGTATATCTACCCTACCATTATATAAAGGGGAAATTGCATTTAACCACCCCTTATTTTAGACTTGTTGCATTTCACCACCCCTTATATTATTTTTTGCATTTAACCACCCCTTATTTACAAATAGTTACACTTAACCACCCATAGTTTACATAAAAAATATTATTTCCTTTATTACATGTTCCGGTTGGTTCATTTCGGGTTGGTTCACCTCAAGTTCGTATGAATTTGGATTGACGTAACTATTAATAAAATTAATGTCTTTTAATTATTATAATAAAATAAAAAATATTATTTATGTGTCCATCTTACTAATAAAGTATTTAGATTATTCAATTACGAATGATATACTATTTTTACAAAGCAGTGTTTCGGGTAGACGCATTGATTTCAGATCGGGTCTCAACACAAAAAAAAATGTACAATGTTTGTTAGAGGAGTGTTGGGATTCAAAAATATTTTTTTAGTTGGGAGATACAATTCGAGAACCAACTATATAATTTTAGAGGAGTTTTATGATCCGAAACTAAGTTTTTTCAGTTGGGAAGTATTATATGAGCTTAATATTTCTTTTATTTTATAAAACAAAAATTAAAAATAAGGAAAAAAATGTCTTTTATTTTTGAGAGAATACCATTTTTGTCAAATGGGTGGTTAAATGCAACTATATATAAATAAGAGGTGGTTAAGTGTAGAAAAAAATATAAAGGGTGGTTAAATGCAACAAGTGTAAAA
This sequence comes from Polygonum maritimum, assembly GCA_963924305.1. Classification (NCBI taxonomy): domain Eukaryota; kingdom Viridiplantae; phylum Streptophyta; class Magnoliopsida; order Caryophyllales; family Polygonaceae; genus Polygonum; species Polygonum maritimum. The sequence continues at coordinate 25,139,593 of OZ002735.1, forward strand.
TAAGGGGTGGTTAAATGCAAATTTCCCTTATATAAAAGCATGAAAGATATGAATTTTGGGCCGTTCATTTAGATACAATAGTGCTGAATTAAATGGAAAAAATCCTGCCTGTTCCCGTTCCTTTTTTTCCACTGTCCACATCCTCCTTGCTTTGACTCTGTGTCCGCTTGCCTCCACCTCAGGCCTTCTTCCGTCCGCTTGTAGATTTCCACGTATCCAATTTTGCTTTTCCCTCTTTTCTTCTTCCCATTTCCGGTTTCTAATCGAACATGCTTTCCGTTGTTCTTTGCCAAAAAAGGCCGTGGATCCGCCCTCCGACGGCGATTTCCTCCGAATCGAGCTCGACGACAAGGACGAGCGTAGCGTTGAGATCGTCGTGACGTTCTCCGGCTCCGGCTCCGTGATTTCGCCTCCCCATCCTAGAGTGATGTGCGGAATCGAGTTCTTGATTGGGCGGAGCTATTCATGGGATTAGAAGACAACTCGATCGAATTCTGGTTCGCAATGCCCGACACCGATCTCTACAACCAACAACTTCATTCATGTCCGAACTCAAAAGGGCATCATATTATGCACACAAAATCAGATGATGTTGCATGCTGTTGGGAAAACTCGGTTTTTCCCCTCTTCATCGGATTAAGATGGGAAATTGGACAACTAGTTACAAACACTAAACTTTTATATTTATGTGGAAAGAGTTTTTACAAGACGAGATAATTTTGTGGGCGCACTCACAAACTTGATAACACTCACTTTGATCTTGGCTTGTGTTTGATCACTTAGATGCTCAAAAGGTTACACACTTCACCTATTTATACTAGGAGAAGTCCTCTCCTTTCACATTTCCCTAAGTAGATATTAGCTACCAATTAGTCTTAATTTATTCCCTAATCTAGAACTCTCCTAATCTAGATTTTTCTATCTAGATTTATCTTTTCCACTCATGTACATTCTCCATAAATCTAAATACTTCTTCTTGATGGATCAACCCTTTGATTAATTGGGTTTGGACCTATCACCATGGGCTAATTTGATTCATTAACTCCAATTAAGGAGGAAGCCCAACAATCTCCCCCTTCCCGACTTAATTTGGAGGTGTCAAGATATTAACGCCTTGACAACAGTCTTCAAACTTCTTAGTCGGTATTACCTTGGTCATGATGTCTGACCAGTTCTCATCCGTGTCCACCTTGTCAAGTTGTAGTAGCTTTTCTTCAAGGACATCTCGAATCCAATGGTATCGTATGCCGATGTGCTTCGACCGAGAGTGATAGGTCAGATTCTTTGCCAAGTGGATAGCACTTTGATTGTCGCATAGCAAGATGTATTTCTTCTGCTCAACTCCCAACTCGAGTAAGAAGTTCTTCATCCACAGCATCTCCTTGCAAGCCTCTGTGGCTGCAATATACTCTGCTTCTGTGGTGGACAAGGCGACACTCTTCTGCAACTTGGATTGCCACGAAACTGCTCCCCCTGCAAAAGTAGCCAGGTAGCCCGACGTGGATTTCCTGGAGTCATGGTCACCGGCCCAGTCTGCATCTGTGTAGCCTCTTAGCTCTAGCTTCCCATTTCCAAAGCATAGGCATCTCTTGGTTGTACCTCGTAGGTATCTAAGGATCCATTTGACCGCTGCCCAGTGCTCCCTTCCTGGATTAGCCAGGAAACGACTTACCACTAGACCTGGGTCCGGTTCGGTTTGAACCGGTGAACCGGACCGGAACCGGACCGGTCAAAACCGGAACCTAACCGGAACCTTAACCTAAACTGCCAAACCGGCCGGGCTAGGTTTAGGTTAAGGTTCGGTGCTAGGCCAAACCGGTGAACCGGCGGTTCAAACCGTCCGGCTCAAACCGGAACCGAAACCGGATAAAAACCGGCGGTTTTCCAATTTTTTTTAAAAAAATAAATTACATTTTTTAGTTTTAGTGGTCGTGAACCGGGCAAACCGCGGGCGCGGTTGCCTAAACCGCGACCGCGGGTTCCTTCTAGATGAGAACCGCGGTCGCGGAATGTGGACCGCGCCCGCGGAGTCTCATAAAAACAAAAAAAAAACCGGAACCGAACCGGAACCTTAACCGGCGCCGAAACCGGTCAAAACCGGGAGGAAACCGGTCAAAACCGGAACCGGACCAAAACCGGACCGGAACCGGCTAACCGGGTCCCCAAGGTTTGGGTTTAGGTTTGCCCTAAACCCAAACCTAAACCGGCGGTTCGGTTAACCGGACCCAGGTCTACTTACAACTCCAACTGCGTAGGCAATGTCAGGCCTAGTGCACACCATTGCGTACATAAGACTGCCTACGGCTGATGCATATGGGTTGTTCTTCATCTCTTCCTTTTCCTTCTCAATTGTTGGACTCTTCTTTGAACTTAACTTAAAATGTCCAGCAAGTGGAGTACTTACCGGCTTGGCTTTGTCCATGTTGAATCTCTCCAGCACCTTCTCAATGTATTGATCTTGGGATAGCCAAAGCAGCTTCTTCGTTCTATCATGAGTGATCTTCATCCCAAGAATTTTTTTTGCTGGCCCTAAATCTTTCATGGCAAACCACTTGCTCAAATCTTTCTTTAGAGCAGTTATCTTCTTATGATCATGACCTATGATCAACATATCATCGACATAGAGCAATAGTATTAGGAAGTCACCACTAGCGTACCTCTTCATGAAGACACAATGGACATTCATGGTTTTCTTGAAGCCGTGACTCGCCATGAAGATGTCGAACTTCTTGTACCACTGCCTTAGTGCTTGCTTTAGACCATAGAGACTCTTCTCTAGTCGACACACCAGATTCTCCTTGCCTGGGACCGCAAATCCTTCTGGTTGCTCCATGTAGATCTCCTCTTCAAGGTCGCCATGGAGAAAAGCTGTCTTGACATCGAGTTGCTCAATCTCCAAGTCTAGAGTAGCTGCTAGACCAAGCACAACTCGGATTAACGACATCTTCACCACTGGAGAGAATATCTCTTCAAAGTCGATGCCTTTCTTTTGGTTGAATCCTTTCACAATTAGTCGGGCCTTGTATCGGGGCTTTGAGTTGCTTACCTAGGATTTGATTCGATACACCCACTTGTTCTTCAGGGCACGTCTCCCTTTAGGCAAGTCCACTAGCTTGTAAGTATGATTCTCGTGCAAGGATTGCATCTCCTCTTGCATGGCTCGTTTCCACTCCTCCTTGTGGATGTCGTTGATGGCCTCATTGTAGCTCTGAGGCTCCCTCTGATCCGTGAGTGTCACATACTCCTCTTGGTTGTATCGCGTGGACGGTCTCTTGTCTCTAGTGGATCGTCTTGGCTCGAGCGTTGGCGGGGTGCTAGTTTCTTCTTCTGGCTCCACGATCTCCTCTTGGTCATCATCTCCTGTACTAGCATTTTCATTCTCGGCTGCTTCTTCTGGATCATTTTGCTGTACAGGAGGAGAGTTGTCTTCTTGGTTCCTTCTAGCTCTTGACCTTGGCTTCTCCGATCTTTGGATGTCTTCGATCGTCTGATCCTCAAAGAACACGACGTCTCGGCTTCTGACAACTTTCTTGTTGATTGGATCCCAAAGTCGATAGCCAAACTCATCTCGTGGTGATCCAAGGTAGATGCATTCCTTTGTCTTAGCATCTAGCTTGGCTCGTTCGTCCTTGGGGATATGAACAAACGCTTTGCACCCGAACACCTTTAGGTGATTGTAGGAGACCTTCTTGCCTGACCATACATGGTCTGGGACATCTCCTTCCAGAGGAACTGATGGTGTGAGATTGATGACATCAACCGCTGTCATCACAGCTTCTCCCCAGAATGACTTGGGTAGTTTGGCATGAGAGAGCATGCATCGAACTCTTTCTTCAATCGTTCGATTCATCCTCTCAGCAAGCCCGTTTAGCTGTGGCGTCTTAGGCGGTGTCTTCTCCAACCTAATCCCATGAGCTTTGCAGAAAGCTTCGAAAGGACCTCGATACTCACCACCGTTGTCTGATCGCACACTCTTAAGCGTCTTACCCGGCTCACGCTCAACTCGGGCAACGAACTCCTTGAATGCTTCAAGGACTTGGTCCTTGGATTTCAGCAGGTTTACCCAAACCTTCCTTGAGTGGTCATCTATGAAGGTGACATAGTACGATGCACCACCAAGGGATTTTTCGGACATAGAGCATACATCGGTGTGCACTAGATCAAGGATATGTTTTCATCGCCTAGGTTGTGAAGATCTTTGAAAAGAAACTCTATGTTGTTTGCCAGCCAAACAATCAGCACATGGTTCAAGAATGTTACCTTGCAAATTCGGGAGGAGTTGCTTACGAGCGAGGATTTGAAGACCCTTCTCGCTCATATGCCCAAGCCTTCTGTGTCATAGCTCCATGTCAGCTTCTGATGTGTTCACTTCCCCGGTGTGAACCTTTGCTTGTGTAACATACAACGACCCCTCCTTTGTTCCTCGAGCTAGGACCAAGCTTCCTTTGGTGAGTTTCCATTTGCCATCTCCAAAGTGATTCGCGAGACCGGCATCATCCAACTTTCCAGTTGATATGAGATTAAGGCGCATATCACGGACATGCCTTACCTCCTTAAGGACAAGCTTGCATCCTGTGTTTGATGTCAAGGTAACGTCTCCCTTACCGACGATCTTACTCCTACCTTGATTTCCCATCTGGACGTTACCAAATTCGCCACTTTGGTAGGATGAGAAGAAACTCTCATGAGGGGTGACGTGGAAGGAAGCACCGGAGTCGACGATCCAAGAGCTATCATTAGAGGCGATGTTAAGGAAGTTTTCTTCCCCTATGAGGTAGACTTCCTCACCTTCGTCTGCCACGGCACTAGTACTCTTCTCGCCTTGCTTCTTCGTCGGGTTGAACGGATCCGGTTTGACCTTGCCAACCCTTTGATCCCTTTTAAGGGTTCGGCAATCTGCTTTGATGTGGCCCGACTTGCCACAGTAGTAGCAAGTAACCCTTGAGCGTGACTTGGATCGTCCTCGAGATTGATCTCGGCCTCGAGCTCTGTTGCGCCCACGTGTCTCGTCTCTGCCTCGATTGTGAACGACGTTTGCCTCCGATTGAGCATTCTGGCCTCGTTCCTTCCTCCTGGCTTCTTCGTTTAGAAGACTATCACTGACGGTGTCCATGGTAAGCTTCCCATCTGGTGCGGAGTTACTTAGAGTAACCACCAGAGTGTTCCAACTCTCTGGAAGGGAACTTAGGAGTGAAAGGGATTGCATTTCATCTTCGACCTTCATCTCAGCCTTATTTAGCTGATTGACGAGCCCCTTGAAATTATTCAAGTGCTCAATCATGCTTTGCCCATCCTTATACTCCATCTTTACCAGCCGTCGCATTAAGAGGGCTTTGTTACGAGGCGTTTTCTTTTGAATCAGGGAATCAAGCTTTTCCCATAATTCAAAAGCATTTGTATAATCAACAACATGCTCAAATAAGGATTTGTCGATGTACTTACGGATCATTGCGACCGTCTTCCTGTTTAGGAGATCCCACTCCTTGTTACTCTTTCCTTGCGGCTTAGTCTTGGTGATGATGGGCTCTTGCAAATCCTTACAATACAAGTGGTCTTCCATCATCGTCCTCCAATGCGAGTAGTTGTCCGCCGTGAGCTTGAACATCTCACCATCATGTGTAGCAATGGCCTCCATCTTGAATCGGACGAGCTATCGTTGACGTCGAACGAACCTGGCTCTGATACCACTGTTGGGAAAACTCGGTTTTTTCCCTCTTCGTCGGATTAAGATGGGAAATTGGACAACTAGTTACAAACACTAAACTTTTATATTTATGTGGAAAGAGTTTTTACAAGACTAGATAATTTTGTGGGCACATTCACAAACTTGATAACACTCACTTTGATCTTGACTTGTGTTTGATCACTTGGATGCTCAAAATGTTACACACTTCACCTATTTATACTAGGAGAAGTCCTCTCCTTTCACATTTCCCTAAGTAGATATTAGCTACCAATTAGTCTTAATTTATTCCCTAATCTAGAACTCTCCTAATCTAGATTTTTCTATCTAGATTTATCTTTTCCACTCATGTACATTCTCCATAAATCTAGATACTTCTTCTTGATGGATCAACCCTTTGATTAATTGGGTTTGGACCTATCACCATGGGCTAATTTGATTCATTAACTCCAATTAAGGAGGGAGCCCAACACATGCAATTAATTTGAAGATCAAGACCTATATGGCAAATAAAAAATGCCATCTGAACAACAGTATAATTAATACTCAATTCATCATGAATATTATAGTAAGGGAGAAGAGACCTGCAATCCTGTTTGGTTTCTGCATGCTGGCTGATTGTGTACATGAATTATGCTTGATGTTGTTAGCTTAACTTGCTAGAATATAGCAAGCATGGTTGGTTGGGATGTGAGGAGGAATCAAAGTTTGGTTTATATATGCTGATAGTTAAGTAAATGTGATGGCCAACACTCACTCTTAGTAAGCATGCTGAACAATAGGTTGGGGATGATCACCAAACATGATTAGTTAGGGAGGTAGAACCGTGTCTATTAAATCTACCATTATATGCTCTGCCTGATCAAAACCATATATAAGGCATATTAAACATTGAGAGCAACCTGTCATTGAATTATGTCCATCATGGATGCATAATGATTCACGATGGCTTTTGCATCATGGAAATACATATATTCTTTACATTAATTTTTATTCACACTTAATAAAAATTCACTTCTTTCCTATCCAGTCTATGGCATTACTTATGACAGATTTTTTTTGAGCAAGCTTATGACAGATTACTGTTTATGTAATATGGATTAGTTTATGATACGTCTTTGGTATAAGCATGGTTGGGATCTTTGGTATAAACATAATTGATCCCCCGTGCCCCCCTTACTAGTATTTTAAAAAGCAAAGTGAAAACGATGCAGAGCTTTCATAAGACAGAATATGAAATACAGCTTGAATATATTGAAATTTGGTTTTTGAATGAAAATTAAGAGTTGGTGCGCGCATGGAGATTAATTAAGTTTGTAGACGAAGATGACACGGTTTAGACGAGGGGCTACATGCCTACATCATAGAACAAAGTGAATATATACAGAATTCAGAGACATACCACAACGACACAGTTTAGAGGTATTTTGTAGTAAGCAGTCAATGGTCCTGCCTGGAATCAAACATTGAACAAAGTGAATATACAGACTTGAGGAGCATAAGGAAGTGAAAGAGTCAATGAATAAACTTAAAACGGATAATAGACTTACTGATTCACCACTTAGATTCATGTAAGTTTGCGGTTTCGCAAGCAGAATAGGAACTTCATCTATGTATCCTGCAAGAGACATCTCCACATCAAAGTCATACATAACCAAATTTACTTAAATGGAGGACCAAAATAATCACAAGATTACACCAAGCAAATTACCCTGTCCAAACAAGGCCTTGCAATAAGGTTGGTTCACTGAAATGCCCAATGACTCAGCAAGGACATCAATCATGTCGAAGCCCACCTGCTTTTTTATGATGCAAAACCAATCAAGTAAAGCTAAGAATAATAAATTTCTTCCACAAAACTGAGAAATACAGTAAGTGAAAGGGAAAAAGAGGGGTTGTTGCACACATTATGTCTAGTGCCCTTAAATTTGTCACCAGGATTGCCAAGACCCACAAAGAGCCATGGCTGCAATTAAGAGCTGCATAAAGTGCACTTGCAGATTCTGCTCACAAGCATTTTTCACCGAGTACTCTCATCAACCTGGACTCTAATCATCCGCTTAGACAACCGAGCAATCTGTGATCAAGAAACAAGTTCTCCCCTTTATTCACAATCAGTATGTACCCAAAAGCTCACTTAGACATTTTATCAAAAAGTTCGTGTGCAGGACAATAAAAAACACAATTGGTTTGTGAGAAGCCCTAAAAATAGTTTAGAGCATGTAATATGCACATGATCGATAAAGATGCAAATCCTGACAGGACTTTAAATCATAAATCTGCATCACGTATTATATATTTCTAGGAAATGTTATGTTGACAAAAACATAGTCTTATCCTAGATATATACCAAATAATATAGGGATCATAGAGCAGAAATTATATTGAGGTCCTAAGCTAAAAATTATATGCTGTTTAGAAGTACAAAGGGATCAGGAAAGGTATAATTAATTGAGCAAAAGTTCTTTGCATCTATTGATAAATGTAGGCTACTATATTAAATCAACTAGTATTTCCGGCCCGTGCCTACGGCACGGGGCAACGCCCTTTTTATATGGCCTTCATATAATTTGATTTAAATGTAGAAACACATTTGATAGAGTTATAGTGCGTCTTAAGCCTTTTCAGAAAGGATAAATTTTCATTTTTTTGGGTTTTTAATGAACTAATTTTTTTGGCTTAAACAAATTTGCACCTTTAAAATAGTTTGTACCGTACAATCAAATATATCGGATTTTCCTATCCGAAATCAGACAAAAAAGGAACATATTTAAGAGATCAAAGATTTGGACAAAACAAATTAATAGTTTAAATCCAAGCATGACGATTAGATTCCTCAAGTACATCTATATGATCTATAACCAATGTATAGTACATCATCAACAACTTCAAAAGTAAGTATTTTTGAAGGAGCCCTTGTGTATTCAATGCAACTCAGATACCCATTAACACATCCTGCACAGTATAGAGCAGTGAACCCATGTAAGAATCAGAAAACAGAGTGGCCAGTAAAGCAAGATAAAAGCAAAGAGAGAAAATCCTTCAATGTTATTCGGCCTTCCAAAGAATTAGGTACAATCATAAAGTTCTTTACAGTCCGAACCTCATGAGACCAATACTCTTTGCCTCAGATATTAAACAACCAAGATTTTATTTTATTTTATTTTTCAATGAACATACTCTTTGCCTCCTCTTTTCAATGAACATACTCCGCAGATGGAAATAAGGATGATGGAAATTGAGACTTATTAATCAGAATATTTAAGAAGAAATACCAAAATTCGAAATCAAAGAATTGTAGGAGGATTTTTTTTACACCATCAGATGTAAATTAAATTTCTCTTTCATGTTCCCAACCTCTAGCCTAGGAAGCCCATGTGTCAACCATTCTTGTGTTCAATTTAAAGAGATTAAAGCCTCTTAAATGAGTATATGCAGCTGAGATGTGGTAGGAAGAGTGCAAAGCAGGAATTATACTTTTGTTGTGACTTCTCGACGATCTTCAACATCAGCTTTGTCCCCAACTAATGCCATTGCAATATCAGGGCTCCCATGCTTTTGCAATTCCTGCAAAAAAAATCAACAGGTTACACATTCAAAACCAAGCCTCACTTGGTATCTTCTTGATTAGATGATTTTCCATATGAATGAATGGCAGAGAACACTTTTTCAGCAATAAAAGAACGAATTTATACCATGTAAAAAGTAAGGCACTGAAGGCATTAGTGTAGGAAAGAAGAGCACCTTAGCATGTCCTAGAATTACTACTTACTTCTGGTGGATGTGCTCAACTGCCTGTTCAGCAATTTGTTGATGGCAAGTCGTTATGTCTAAGGAAGGTTGAGTAAGAGTCCATTTGTTCAATGCAAGAGATAAATGAAATAATAAACAAATGAAATCAAAGGGGGATGATATGCATCCACATCAAGTGATTCAAATGTATGATGTTTCATCTAAGAAATATAGGCCAAAATCTGAAGGAAGATGAAGAGATGTGTGATCAAAGAAATGTCAGCTACACACCTGTTTGGATCCAGAAAAGAGAACAACAAAGCCAACAACTATTGAATCACATAAAGACTTCAACAAAAGGTAGTAGAGTAGTTGAATATAGAGGATAATATTACGTAGAAAGGCTTAAGTTCAGAAGTCCTAACCTCTTCATCCTCTGCCAATCTTCTCAATATAATATCAACTTCACATGTAAAGATCTCGCATGCGATGAAAGGAAACCTCCACACAACTAGAAAAATAGAACGATAAGCACAATAACTCTGAAACAATGAGCTTTGTAACATATAAAAACACAACAGTCCAAAAAACCAACTTAAAAATTCTCCTTTTTTCTGCATCTTCTAGAGCTTCTTCCAAAATATAGTGCAAAAGTTGTTGTATTTGTTGTTCCTCCTGCAAACTACGAAGAAAAAATGACATGACAATGTTATTTAACAAATGTATATGAGATATTAAATATTTACGAACTCACAATCAAAACTGGAAACTCTGAACATCAAGATCTAAAGAAATTGAAACCTACCGGGAAAGAATTTGCCGACGATTCGAAGGTCAACACGCATGCGCTTGCTTTGTTGCAACAAAGCCTGAGGCTTAATCCTCGCCATCTTCTAGAGGTAATACTCCTTTGCTACACTGCCGAAATTCTACCAACCCTCACCTGAAATTCGCCAAAAATAAATTTTATCCACTCAATAATATTCATCCACTCACCTGAAATTCGCCCCAATGGTTGATTGGGGCGTATTCCAATTTAAATCAAGCAGAATACCCCCTGCGTATCGCAGGGGGCAACATTCTTTTTATACGTACTCCTTCTGCTTGATTTAAATGTAGAAATATAGGTAAAATTAATAAACACAGTAATATTCTTCTCCGGTCCTAACTTGGACCAAAGTAAAATTTGGCGATTTACGATAAGATAATAAGATAACAAATTACCAAAAGACCATCATATAAATATAAGGTCTCGGTAAAAGTATGAATTACTCCCTCTGTCCCATAATGTTTGTCTCATCTCCATTTTTTTCTTATAAATGAAGAGCAGAGGAGAAAAACAATCATAAGGTCTTATACAACGAAGGCCATGGGATTAAAAAGTGCCACATTCTTTCCGTGTACCATACATTTAGGTTTATAACAAAGGCCATGGGATTACAAATTCTCAATAAGTAAGGGCCACCAACCGAGAATAAGTAAGGGCCACCAACCTCTTCAGTTAGTAGATTGCTCACAAATAAATTCTCAACATGCGATGTTCGACATAGGTGATTCGCTCTATTTTGTATAGGTTAACTCTTGTATTTTAGGTCTATATTGAGTGTGTTTAGGTTAGAGTTGTGCGTAATTGTTATATCTATGCCGAAGACACAAGAATGCAAGAATCAAGAGTTTTAAGGCGTTTTGAGCTGTTTTCCCGACACCACTTGCTTGCGAAGGCTATATCTTGAGCTACAAAGTTCTGATTGAGCTAACTCCGGTGCCATTGGAAAGCTAACTTCAAGGGCTTCACCGAAGTCAGATTCCAAGCCGCAGATGGTCAAAACAGCCTCCGAAGTGACACCAGCGATCCTGTCGAGATTCCGCGACCGAGATTGCCCACCGCGACCGCGGTGGCCGCCGAGACGAGTTATTCTGTTCTGTCGTGAAAGCGCAGGTGCGGTGGGAGCGACGCGACCGCGGTGATGCCGAATCCGAAGCGGGCCGAAATCTTTCTATCTTGTTTCCTTTTCTATCTTTTGCCTCTTTCCTTATCTATCTCGTGGACCTTGTTCCTTGGGCTATATAAGGAGGAGTCCTCCCTAGGTTTTATTCATTCACATTCTACCTTCTACCTTCTTCTTCAAGTTAGGTTTTTAGTTTAGTTATGGAGAGCTAGTCTCCTTGGGTTCGTTCAAGGGAGAAGCTCTGATGTATGAACTCGTGAGGTTTTGGTAATTGATTTCTATCCTTTGGTTAATATTGATTCTCTTGTGCTTCATCTTATGAATGTTTATTGTTTCTCTAGGAGTAGCTAACCTATTGAATTGATTTATGTTCTACAGTTTGATTAGGTTTGGACCGTGGATAAAACTAATCTGTGAAAACAACTTAACCTAGACCTGTTGTCTATGCAACTAGGATTAAGAAGAGAATTGATTGTTTTAACTGTGCATGAAACTCGTAGCTTGATTGCATGATTTGATTTCCTAATTCCTTGTTCTCTATGCTAATTCTAGGTTAAGCGTCCTTGCCTAGGGTTATAGAATTGCTTGGACCGTGGACTTGCGATTGTTAATGATCAGGATAGGAATTAACCATAGGTGTGAATGAAATCAATGGATGAATCTATGATCGAGTGATTATTAAAGAGTGGATCTTTTGAATGAACCTATCTCCCATATTTGTTTGTTTGATTTGTTATTTGTTTCCTAGTTTAGATTAGTTTAGATTTCTTCTCTTAATCCCCCCTTTCTTTAGTTGATAATTGTATTAATACTAGAAGCCATAGTTCTCTTGGGTTCGACCCCTTACTTACTTGCTATACTTAGTTTGTAGTTTGGGTTATTTATCTTTGATCTTGGCACGACGACTTTAGCCGAGTCAAATTTTGGCGCCGTTGCCGGGGAGCTTTGGTGTCTTTCTAGTATTAATATTTTTATGGCTTTGTGTGGACCTATCTTACGGTCCACACTTGTATAGTCTAATGTCTTGCCGTAGGTTTTGTCAGTTGCAGGAGGAACCCTTTCATGAGTACTTCACTAGGGGCCAACAAGAATTGCTCGACCTTCCTACTTGGGATGCTTTATGTCATATCTTAATTGGAATGAACCTTGAGACTGAGATAATGGTGTCTAACAAGACCAAAGGAGTTTGTCTAGCCCCCGGCGTGGACCCCACAGAAAAATGGAGGCTCCTTTGTAAGATCCGAGACGACGAGGTCAAGGAGCTAGCTTCTGTCGAAGATCCGCGCCCGCGCTCACCAATCCGCGCCCGCGGAAATTCGACAGAACCGACGGAGTTTTCTTCGGATGAAGAGCCGCGACCGCGCTCCCCTGAGCCGCGACCGCGTAACTCTCAACGCGCCCGCGGTTCCGATGCAGAAACGGTGGATTCCCCTCCAAAGGAGAACCGCGACCGCGGCACACAGACCGCGCCCGCGGCCTCTGACGAGGATCACCCACCGGTGTTGTTAGACCAAGCTTCCGAGCCTGAGCCTGAGGAGGAACGATATGTGATGACAGAAGAGGAGTATTTCCTTCAGTATGGTGACCCTTGGAGTGACAACGACGAGCCTGATGACTCGTCGAAGGAGCCAGATGCTGTTATGGAGATTTCTTCTTCACCATCAGAAACTTTCGTATCCCCTTCCATGGAGATTCCTGAGGTCAGGCTTGATGATCCATATATCCTTTATTCCACCTCTTCTCTCGCTCTTGATCCTTGTTTTGTTCTTTCATGTCAATCTTTTGTCAAGGATTCCATCTTCGAGCATGATAGGGTAGTTGATGACTTCTCGTACTTTTTATTTCATGAGAGTGATAATTCAAATAGGAGATTTGCATGCTTTGATGAATACTTTGAAAAATCACATAAATCATCTAATTGGTTTCACTCTAGAAAATCTCACCCTAATTGCTCAAGCATGTTTGATAGGTTAAAAAGGAGTTTGAACTATTTCTTATTTCTTGTTAATTTGTCAACATGTGATTTGTCCTGTTGTAAGATAGCTGTGCAGGACTTTGATTTGATGCTCAGGGCATTGACGATGTCCGATCATGAAGACGTCGAGCTAACGACGTTAAACAAAGGCGCTGCTTGGGAGGCAACCCAAGGCTTAGATAGATTGTTTTTCCATTCCTAGCTTAGGTTTCTTTTCGTATTCGGACTAATGTGCAGGTACTAGGTCCGAAAGGACGTTTCTGGTGCAAATCTGCGGTCGCGGCAACCACACCGCGGTCGCGGCCAAGCCCAGAACCCCCGATGTACAGGTACTAGACACCTGCGGTCGCGGTCCTCAAGCCGCGCCCGCGGAGGCCCCTTTGGTTTGAAAAAAAAAAGAAAAAAAAAAGAAAAAAAAAGAAAAAAAAAAAAAGAAAAAAAAAAGAGGACTTTTTGGTCCCATTCTATCTCTACATCATCCATCTATATCCATTCTTATCCATCTTCTATCTTTCCACCATTCTATTTCTTCTTTCCATTCATCTTTGTAATTCCATTCTTTTGGCTATGTGTAAAGCCTAAGTATGGGGGAGCTTTGTTCCCCCGAGAGTCCTCTTCTCCACGGCTCGAGTTCAAGTATTTGTTCATCTTCCAAGAGACGAGCCAAGATACGAAGGTTGTTTGCACATCACATTGTTCGAGACGAAGTCAAGAACTCATCCTTGCACGAGTACCGCGACCGCAGCCTGATCACCCGCGCCCACGGTGGTTTGCCAACCCACGACTTGTACTCTATGCCGTGTTTCCGCGACCGCGACTTCCTTAACGCGCCCGCGGTTTGCCTGCAGAACGGTATTTCAAAGTTCTTTTCTTCCATTCTACCACCCTTTGAAGAGTTCTTCCATTCCACCCCTCTTCATCGTTTGTGAGTCTTCTGATATACCTTTCTCCTTACTTATATCCTTTCTCTTTGCTTCATTGAGGACAATGAAGGATTTAAGTATGGGGGAAGGAGTACTCGCATTCGCTTATCCTAATTAGCTTAGTTAGATATTTGCTTCAAATTTTTGATTTTCTTCTTTTCATGGAGCACTTGCACCATATCTTTTTGCATAATAAAGAAAGAAAGAAAAGAAAAAGATAGAAAGAGCCATAAAAATTGAAAAAAGGCATATAAATCCTAGGATGAGTCGAAAACCCGAAAGGGCGGCTCAGGTAATAAGCAGGTAATCCGGACCAGCATTAGGCTGGGGTAATATGAGGTTCATGAGAGATGTGAGTATTTGTGAGCACACCCTTTAAAAAATGAAAAGAGCAGTTAGGTGAAAACCCGAAAGGGCGCCTAAGCAGAATTGAGCGGTAAAGTTGGAGTGTTTTAGGATCATTCTTGCTTGGGGACTTTGGGGCTTACATGTTAGATTTGGGTAGATCCTAGGTTGCTCTCTTTCATCTTTTTAGAGCTTGAGTGATTTATCATGTTATGAGGTGTGTGTTTGAGCTTCATTGTTTTATGCTCATGATTTCTCTATATTTTTGGGTTCGGGTTGTGAGTTGAGTGTTTTTATCTTCCCTTGTATTTCCTGAGATCTTAGATGTGCTACCTTGTTATATTTCTTTTGAGCTTACTCGAGGACGAGCAAGATCTAAGTATGGGGGAATTTGATTCGCTCTATTTTGTATAGGTTAACTCTTGTATTTTAGGGCTATATTGAGTGTGTTTAGGTTAGAGTTGTGCGTAATTGTAATATCTATGCCGAAGACACAAGAATGCAAGAATCAAGAGTTTTAAGGCGTTTTGAGCTGTCTTCTCGACACCACTTGCTTGAGAAGGCTATATCTTGAGCTACAAAGGTCGGATTGAGCTAATTCCGGTGCCATTGGAAATCTAACTTCAAGGGCTTCAATTCAGATTTTTACACCAAAGTCATATTTCAAGCCGAAGATGGTCAAAACAGCCTCCGAAGTGACACCAGCGATCCTGTCGAGATTCCGCGACCGCGGATTGTCCACCGCGACCGCGGTGGCCGCCGAGACGAGTTATTCTGTTCTGTCGTGAAAGCGCGGGTGCGGTGGGAGCGACGCGACCGCGGTGATGCTGAATCCGAAGCGGGCCGAAATCTTTCTATCTTGTTTCCTTTTCTATCTTTTGCCTCTTTCCTTATCTATCTCGTGGAGCTTGTTCCTTGGGCTATATAAGGAGGAGTCCTCCCAAGGTTTTATTCATTCACATTCTACCTTCTACCTTCTTCTTCAAGTTAGGTTTTTAGTTTAGTTATGGAGAGTTAGTCTCCTTGGGTTCGTTCAAGGGAGAAGCTCTGATGTATGAACTCGTGAGGTTTTGGTAATTGATTTCTATCCTTTGGTTAATATTGATTCTCTTGTGCTTCATCTTATGAATGTTTATTGTTTCTCTAGGTGTAGCTAACCTATTGAATTGATTTATGTTCTACAGTTTGATTAGGTTTGGACCGTGGACAAAACTAATCTGTGAAAACAACTTAACCTAGACCTGTTGTTTATGCAACTAAGATTAAGAAGAGAATTGATTGTTTTAACTGTGCATGAGACTCGTAGCTTGATTGCATGATTTGATTTCCTAATTCCTTGTTCTCTATGCTAATTCTAGGTTAAGCGTCCTTGCCTAGGGTTATAGAATTGCTTGGACCGTGGACTTGCGATTGTTAATGATCAGGATAGGAATTAACCATAGGTGTGAATGAAATCAATGGATGAATCTATGATCGAGTGATTATTAAAGAGTGGATCTTTTGAATGAACCTATCTCCCATATTTGTTTGTTTGATTTGTTATTTGTTTCCTAGTTTAGATTAGTTTAGATTTCTTCTCTTAATCCCCCCTTTCTTTAGTTGATAATTGTATTAATACTAGAAGCCATAGTTCTCTTGGGTTCGACCCCTAACTTACTTGCTATACTTAGTTTGTAGTTTGGGTTATTTATCTTTGATCTTGGCACGACGACTTTGTCAATAGGTTTCTTATTTTTCAGGATAAATTTGAAGGTAAATTTATTTAACTTTTTTTTTTTGTTGAGGGTAAATTTATTTAACTATAAAGGATTTGGCTATATGGCATTTGGAAAATGTCATGTAGTAAGAAAATACCACAATATGGCATATTTGCACACATGGCATAATCCCTTTCTCCACTAGTTGACCAGTCGTTGACCGATCGTTGACCGGCGTTGACTGGGCGTTGATCGGGCGTTGACTGTCATCAATTGTCACCACAAAATGACAATATTCACACCACAAAGTGAAAATATTCACACCTAATTGTCACCACAAAGTGACAATATTCACACCTAATTGTCACCACATGTGACAATATTTACACCTAATTGTCACCACAAAATGACAATATTCACACCTAATTGTCAATACAAGTGACAATATTCACACATAATTGTCAACACAAGTGACAATATTCACACCTAATTGTCAACACAAGTGACAATATTCACACTAATTGTCACCACAAGTGACAATATTCACACCTAATTGTCAACACAAGTGACACATAATTGTCATCACAAGTGACACCTAATTATCATCACGAGTGACAATATTCAACAATTAACTAGAAGATTATAGTAATCACACCGAATAAGTATATTTAAAACAAGACTTATGCACACAAATCCAAATTATCATCGCAAGTGACAATAATGTCAAATGTATAAACAAGATATATGTCATCACAAGTGACAATATATGTCAAAATTATAGAAGTGACAATATATTCCATCACAAGTGACAATTACTCAAATATTAAATCCACCAAGTGTCATTACTCAAATATTTTGTGTTGCTGCTACATTTTGATGAGTTGAAAAGTCACTTCATTTGTTAAGTAAACTAGATCACGCATACAAAGACAACTAGCCACGAGATCTAGTGCACTGAACCATAAATTAACAAAACTCCATTTGAAAGCTAAAGCCTGAGTCAGATGAAAGGAAAAAGGAAATCAACAATAAAATTCAAGTGACTGACACTGAACACTGAACTTTAACTCATAGAGCACTGAACTTTGAAGTTTAAACAAGATTTGCTGGCTTATTTGTTCAATCGGACCTTTTTCCAACTATCATGTCCAGCTTTTGCATCTTAATCTAAACTAGCTTAACAATGAAATATGAAAGGCACAACACCATCATTGAGCATACGAAAAAATAGACAGAACAATAGCTAACTCATTTCAGAACACACATTCAACTGAAGTACACCAATTCAAAGAGCAAAACGGAGCAGAACACTCACTCTCAACTGAAGCAAACCTAATACAGAACAACTCATCCTTCAACTCTCCATCAAAGAAATCAGAGGCGTGGTCGTTCCCGGCGTGCTCCTGAACCGTCATGCTCGAAAGAACTGCAGGAAATCAAAATCAGAACTCCGAATCCACACAATCAAGGTCCAGAGAGAGCGTGAGAGCGTAAGCAGAAACGAACCAAGATGATTAGCATAGATCTTTAGGGTTTTGGACTGGCGCATAAAAAGGCGAACCTTCCCGGTGACCTTGTGCTTCAAGAGCTTCACCGAACCCGCGCCCCTTTCCTTCCACTGACTTCCGTCCCTGTCGAATCTGTAGAGCTTCGCCTTCCTACGCAGAACAGGAAATCAACTTCAATTTCAATTGGAAAAGAAAAGGAGACTAGAAGAATAGAGGAAATTGAGAAACGTACAGATCCAGAATGGCGTCTTCGTCCTCTTCTCCGGTGGAGACGGCGACTTCCTCGAGCTTGATAATAGGCGTGATCTGAGCGCCGGTGTCTTCGTCCTCGGCGCGGGCGTTCTTGTCGGCTTCTCTGTGCTAATGATGATGAGGAAAGAAGAAGACGATGTCGTCAACGGCAATGGAGGCGGTGAAGAAGTCATCGCCGGGAAAAGTTCGGCCATGGAGGAAGCGGCGAAAACGAGAACGAGAGAAGTGGGATTTGAGGAGAGAGAGGAAGGCAGCAGATAACCAATGAAAGCAAGCGGACGTTTTTTTTAATATAATTTAGTTATACCATATCTGCAAAAAATAGGGAAGCGGGTCATGACTGAAAAACGGACCCAAAAACATGCCGCCCAGCCCAAATTCTTCTTTAACTATCCCTTTTTTTGAATCTGCAATTTTATAGAGTTTGGTTCTAGTAAGAACAACCCTTATAGTGTAAAATGAGAAACAATCTCTACCGTTAGATCTTTCGGATCTAAAGGTAGAGATGAAAGGAGGAAATAAGGAAAAGGAAAAAACGGTGGCAAACTTGTAAATAAACTAATTTTGACCCAAAAAAGGTTCATTGTGTTCCACTTGTAGGTTCATTGTGCTCCACTTGTGGGTTCATTGTGGTCCACTTGTAAGGTTCCTTGTGCAATAGAAAGTAGGTTCATGAAGTTCAATCGTTTGGTTCATTGTCTTCAACGTGATGGTTCAAAATTTTAAATCACTTGGTTCATATATGACATGATGCATAAAAGGTATAAAAGAAAAATATTGAATTCATTGTTTTTAAGTTCATGAAGTTTATTTATTTGGTTCATTGGATTCGACGTAATGGTTCATGAATTTGAATCACTCGGTTCATATATGACAAAATGCGTAAATTGTGTAAAAGAAAGAAATTTGGTTCATTGTGTTTCACTTGTAGGTCCATGTTGTGTAATTATACTGTTCATATAATAAAGTGCATATACTATAACTTAATCCTCAAACACACATAACAAAACATTGTTTGAGATTTATATTCAACCGTACAAGTAGTAATGAAATAAGAACAATCTTGTGATAAGTGAAGAATGTAGGCATCGTATCGTTCTCAACATCATCCAATGGGGCTTCACCAATGGTACTCATATTATTATGAAAATCCTTCGATGAAACTCCATCAATGCTAGCATCACCATTTTAATTAGACATGTTAGAATGACCCGAGCTTGAGGAGCAATCAACAAAAAAATGTAAAACTATGTGTAGAGCGACATGAAACACATAATTAGTACTACAAATGTGCAAATACGATTCTTCTTTTAGTTTATAAAGAATCTCATTATGGTTCATAAATTTTCAAGTAAAGGTTCATTAAAAAGCATAGAACGGTTCATGTAAATTAAGGCAAATATGTTGAGGCATTTTGTCGAACACATGGTGGGCAATTAGACAAGCATATGCTTTCAACTTCTCTATTCAATCGAAATTGTCAATTTGCAATGTAAAAGACATAAGCAATCTAAAAAGAACGTAAAAGCTATGTGTGAAGTAACATGAAACACATAATGAGTACTACAAATAGGCAAATACGTTTATTCTTTTGGTTCACAATGAATGTCATTATGGTTCATAAATTTTTACGGAAAGGTTCATTGAAAGTCATGAAACGGTTCATCTAAATTAAAGCACGTGTGTTGAGGCATTTTGTCGAACACATGGTGGGCAACAAGACAAGAATGAACTTTCGCCATATCTATTCAATCGAAACCATCAAAATTGAGTTGTTCATGTTTTCATAACCTTTCGACAATGCAAATTTAACGAGTTCACACAAAAGAGAGCAGATTAAAGCGAAAACATCCATATATTAACGAGTTTCACAATTATAAGCACAATTGATAGAAGTTCACAAAAATAACAAGTTTCAAATTTTGAAATCATCTACCTAAATCCATAAGAAAGGAATCAGATTAAATTTTGTTGGAGATGGGATTGAAGAGAATTATGTTGGAGAAGAACAATGGATGAACTTGGGGGAAGAACAATGGATGTTTGGCGATTTCAGAAGGAGAACGATTGAAAAAGTTGGGGAAGCAGAAGGTCGATCAAAGAAGGATTGGAAGTAGAAAAAGACAAAAAAATGCCCCTTACATATAAAAGGAGTTTAAAAAAATGGAAGTAATTCGGACCATTGAATTCTGGATATCTAACGGATGAGATTTGATCTCATTTTACATTTTAAGGGTTGTTCTCACCTGATTCCCTTTCCAATTTTATAATGTTTTAATAATACTCATCTAACTCGTATATCTTTTGAATTTCTTTTTAAAATGGTTTTCACATCAAAATCTTAAAGTTAGATAAAATAAATTACTATCTTAATCCATATCAGCCAACTTGTTAAAATCAAGTATTCATAGTTATGACCAATCTACTAGCTGATGTATTTTTATAAATTGATGGATGATTATCTATTCAAATAACTGATGGTTATCTACTAACTGATGATAATCACAATTATTTGAAAAGGAAAAATAAAACATTGAATCTGGCATTAGAACAATCACAAATTTATGCTCATGTTCACAGTTCACATTAAAATCAATACACACTAAGTTATTTTTGTGATTAGTTTATGTCTAAAGAACATTACTTCTATGTTGGCCTCTTAACATGAGCAACTTCCTATCTTCGATCGGAACCTCATTCTTCCGCACATCTCTTCCACCATTTATGTGTCCTCGCTGTATCAAGAGTCAAGACAGATAAATGTCTTGACGGGATCAGGGACGAAGTTAGGGTCGTAATCGGCGGCGGCGGAGGACCCCGATGTTGGTGGTCTCTGGTGAGAGTGATCATCGTAGTTGAAGCTCGTAGAACTTCCAATTTTGCTTGATCTCCAATTTTGCCATCAGCGACACCGTCACCAGCCTCTGGCTATTGTAGATGACGTCATTAACATCTTCTTTCTTCAGTTTGTTAATAGTTTCCTGAAGTGCCATCATCTATCATATAACATCATTTATAAATTTGCAATGAAGTTACTAATAATAGTATAGAGCAAGAGTAGGAAATTAATTTCTTAAAGGGACAAAAATGCACATACCTAAGGCAACGGTAATTCCCTAAGCTGGGTCATGGTAGTTATAAAATTAGCTTAAAGAGTCTCAAACGCAGCCGTTATTTTGACTTTATGTGTCCACCTGTGAACAAAACACATGAGAAGAGTTTCATATGAGAAGACAAAACCATATCTCTCATGGAAAATACCAAAAAAAAAAAATCCACACCCAAAATAGAAGAGGCAGTAGAATCAAACTGGGACTACCAAGAACAGTAGAACAAGAAAAATGGAGACCAAAGGCTATTAGGCTTGTTATCAAAGCCAGAGATTTCATCAACATTGATCCCGTAGAGTCCAGTTATGATGGCAAGTATGAGTCCACATCCACCAAAGACACCGAGATTGTATGTAAATCATAAGCTTTTATCATGTGCTTAGAAAATGAAAAATTTCCTTGTAATAAAAATAATCCAGGTAGTGATCTGAGAAAGTTTGAGAAGGAAAAAAGCCTAAAGCTTTGCATAACATCTTAAATGGTGAATTCTGCATGCTTCTTTCTTCAGGCATTTCCCTCATGATCTTTTTGCTACACCTAATAAATTCATGGCTGCGCGCCTTCCCCTTAAGACTGAATGGAAGTGTCTTTGCTTAAACAAAAGTGCACATATTAAATACCTGCCCTGGACTCTTGACAACTTTATGATCTACTGGCTAAATTCCACAGCAAAAAGGTTGACATCTTCATATATACATCATTCAGATTGCCTATCTTCAGTTCAGCAAAAAAAAATGAAAGAGTGTGAATAAGATATAATACCTGTTGACTGACTTCAGTTCAAATTCATCTACATCTGCAGCTCCAAATATGGATCTCCAAAACAGCCTAGATAGAAAACCACAGAAAGTTATTTAACAGTATAGCCATAAGAAAAATACTGAACAACGTTGGGAAAGTACCGTTATGATGGGAAGTATGAGTCCAAAGACACCAAGATTGTATGTAACTCATAAGCTTTAATCCTGTGATTAGAAAAAGGAAAAAAAATCCTTGTTATAAAAATAATCTAGGTTAGAGATCTATGGAACTGTGAGAAGGAAAAAAACCTGAAACCTTCCCTAACATCTTCACAATGCTTCTTGCTCATCAAGCATTTCCCTCGCGTTTTTTTTGCTCCACCGAATAAATTCATGGTTGCTAACCCTTAAGATGTTGGAGAAGCTTTAACATGATTTTCTCTCTGGCACAAAGTGACCGTTTTACCCTGCTAACCTGACATAGAGCAGTACATATGATAGTTCATATAGAGGTCATTCAAATGCATAAATTAAATGAAGGTGTCTTGGTTTAACAAAAGTGTGTATACTTAAATATCTGTCTTGACTCTTGATAAGCTATGATTTCTTGGTTCAATATTATAGCAAAAAGATTCAGATCATCATGATTTGATTGATTTCTGTTGTTCACATTAAGGACAAACAAAATCTTAAGGTGAAATGAAATCATGTGGTAGGAATTAGAGACTGTCAGTAAGAAATAATACTTGTTCACAATCAGCTACAATAATATAAAAAATAAAAATAAAAGAAGTGAAATTAGGCTAGACTCAAAGTGAATAGAGCATGAATTGGCTGACAATTAGGGTTGTAAAGGGGTTACCTATAATAACATAATCATAGCCTAAATCAGCAAGTCCTGTTGAAATAAGCGCATCCGCTGAAGAGAACAAAGAAGGGTAAATTAAAGTTCATCTTCTTCCATGTCTCATCATCTGAAGAGGTTAATCAGAGAAATAGTAAATCGAGCCTACAAAAGAGTCCGAGCACAGCAGATTGCAGGTGCAATCGGGAAACATATAACAAATTCTCTACCAAAATCTCTTCATTATATAGGTTACACAAAGAAGAATCCTTTTACCTCACATTAATCTTGCACCTCCATCAAACATCAGCCATCATAAGAAGAATCCATCCTTGTTAAAAGAACTGAAATAAGAGGACTCATGGCCTCATAGTTGCATGACCAACATTCCATCAAACAACAGCATAAGAGCGTTCAGTATAATTTTTCCCTCACAAAAGCCATCAATTTAAGCTACTGAGATATACAAAGTAATTTAGACCTAAAGGCAGGAATAAAAGAAGAATACATTGATAACAAACAACGGATTTAGGTGGGAAGAGAGGACAAACCTCAAGTAGGGAGCCAGGTAAACGATGGCATACACAGCATAACGGCGCTTACTCATGTCCATGAACGCAAACACCCAGCTCTATCCAACGAATCACAAACAAAACCCAACGAAATCAACCAAAATCGCCTTTTCTCCATAATGAACACATGGAAAACTTGCAGCAAAACGAAAGAGCCGAACGCAGAAGAGAGAGATACCACAAAATTATGATTACTCCATAACCAAAATCATCAATGTTGCATTATGATTACTTATGGGTGAGTTGACTCCGTGACCATCACGCCGACTTTGACATCATCGATCTCAACGCCAACAGAGCTCCCATCATGTACGCCACCGCCGACTTAAGCACGGACTTCTCTCCGACAACGAAAGTTGCGAACCTGCATTCGACACAAAATTTCGATCGATCAGGCCCCCCTTAAACCCTAGATTGCCAAATCAGGCACCTTCATGTACTGCAAGTCCAGTTCTTTCACCCCAACATGTGCATCCATTTTAAAAAGTTCATAAAATTTCCCCATCTGCTCCAATGTAAAATTAAATGGTATCAGCTTTTGGACATTTAAATTTGAACAGTGCAGAACATTCATGCAATGTAATCTTATCATAATAACCTGGAAAAATAGAACTTTGTCCATGTTCTTTGACTTGAACTCCCACCATTGTCTCTGCAAAGCAATGGGAAGGGTGGCATGGTCAACAGCATGTATAGCCAAGGACAATGATCAAATATCTAAGGAAGACTGCAGTTAATACCTGGCCACTTGATAAGCCTTTCACAAAATTAGGGGGCAAATAAAGAGTTCTTGAATCATAATTATCATCGCCAGGGCGTCTCCTGTTAGCATCTCTACGATCTCTAGCTCAAAGAAATGAACAAATTTAGCACAAAATAGTGTCTTACTGAAATGCAGGATACATGAAAGCGCGGCATATGAAGATACTAAGCAAAGACAGTGAGAACATACCTTCCCAGAAACGGCATCGACTACCAAACCTTTCCAATGCATCACCGTTTATTCCATTCACAATAGCAGTAGGTAACTTCTCTTCAGCTGGTGAAAAAATGATTTTATATACAATGGCAGGCACGCAGGTCATGATATATACCAAAAGAGTAATTATGCGCTGCCTCTAAGGAGTCGGTTTCGTCAACTTTTCATCAATGGTTTGCAGGACAATTAGATGGACAAACTCAAAATTTGGTTGAGATAATGCACAAATCATGTGAATTAAGGCTTTGAACAAACTTATGTTGAGGTTAGTTTGCACAAATCTTATGTTGAGGTTCAAAATATAAGATACCGAGAGCACGTGTTTATTAATATACTTTCCCTTGAGATAATGCACAAGCTTACAAATCACCTTCCAAGAGGGTTGTTTCGTCCACGGGTCAGATCAATGTTCACGTTACACACCACAACATCTTCTTCTCTCAAGGTCATGTAAACAGATGTCTGAAAAACTTATATTAAGTCAATCAACTTGGCATAAAATGGTAAGAGCAAGTAGAAGTACCACATATCTTATACCTGAAAACGATGTCATTCACTGTGACATCCTTAAAGGAGTCTAATTTGTCCTGAGGAACAGCAAACTCATTGCAGAACCGAGTAGGGAAAATGGAACTTTTAGCAAGCACATCTTACAATTCAAATTAAATTGCATCAGTTGCTAAAGTTGACCTTGTAGAGGTCTCTTTTCCGAATTCGTGAAATTAAATCCCTCGAGTCCTTCAACTATTGCGCTGAGCTATATTCAACAAACCTGACTATTGAGTCGCTCAACTGTAATTGAAAAAAGGCTAGCAGGAAATTCATAAATTAGTAGATCAAAACTCAATTACGATTCATGAAAAAATTATAACAGGAATGGAAACAAAATTGATTTTTTGAAGCAGATAGACACACTAAGATTCAAGTGAATTGGAGCAGATCGATACCAATGGAGATGATAGACATTAAGACTTCTCCTTCTCGTTCTCCTCCGGAGTCCTCGACGACGCGGAGCTCCGCCTCACACCGTTAGGATGCACCGGCGGAGGCAACGGAATGGACGGCTTCCGAGTAGGGACCGAGGCCGCCTTGGAATCATCAACGTTGGCGACAGAGCGAGGCCCACGGAGGGCAAAGCGAGGCCCACGGAGGGCGGAGCATTATCCGGCCACTCCTTCGACATCGCCGCTCCTCCTCCGCAAAATTCGTCGTTCCTCAGATCCGTTGAGCCGGAGGCCAATCCTCCGCCGGAGACGGAGAATCCGACCGAAGAGCTTGCTCCGGAACCGAAAGTAACGCCGATTGAGAGATTTCCATCTCTGTTCGAGCGAATGACCTCGTTCAATCGCGCGCAGATCCGGAGAATCGAGACTCCTCCACCGCAATCGGATATGAAAATCGAGCGAGCGCCTTCTCTCCTCTCTTCTCTGCAGCTACTTGTTCCATCCGGGCTTGAGGGAGCCGGAGAAGCGAGTGGAGGAGGAGGAGTCTCGGGAGTGGTGGCCGACGGAGGAGTGGGAGTTTGGACGATCTTCATGCGTGAATAGCCGGGAGGAATGAAAGGGCGTTTCCCAATTTAATTGCAGGCGACGTTACAACACAATAAAACCATGGCATCATCACTGCAATAACGCCATAGCATTATCACCGACAGTTTTTTACTCTTTATGACAAAAAAACGTATATACGTTCTGAATTCATAGACCAAAAAACTATAGGAAATTGTATAAAATGCTTAGCATTTATTACGCCAAAACCTTTCTTTATAGGTTTATTGATTGATGATGATTACGTGAGAAAGAAAGTTTAATATCTTACTGAATATCATAGGGAAAAATTACATCAATGAATGATACACTAGGACAGCAAAAGGGAGTCTAATATGCAGTTCAGAGGGCAGAAAACAGACTCCAAAACACATACCTTACTTCAAGGCTCCTTTTGTTTCGATTCCTGTTACACTCCAACCTAGCACGACACCAAACCAAAGAATAGGCCTTAGTTGTAAAACGAATTGAGCATACTTAGAACGAACACATTACATATGAAGATATCTTTGTACATCACGAATAATTATTTAATGACATCAGTAATCACAAATACCGCATACAACCCACTACACAGGTGTCTATTTGAGAGAAGAAAGAAACCTGAAACATAGATCTTTAACATTGAAAGATAAGCTATGAAGCAGATGACTGAAATGCAAGAATAGTAAAGAGCAATGCCCTTAAAGAAGGTACAGCTGACAATACAAAAGTTGCAGATCTGGAAAAGAAAAAAATATAATTACATCTTAGGTGCATATCCTAGGAGAGGCTGTGAGTAAAGGCAAGTATCAAAAACAAATTAAATATGTATTGCTACAAACAAGGCTCTCAAAGTTTCCTAGCATAAGTTTTAGGTAGAGGCAGACATCGAACACAAATTGAATATGCAGCAATCTTCAGCTTAAATTAATTAAGCTTATTGAACCCAAATATATACTCAATATATAACAGCAAATGAAGACTGAAACAAAAGTTAGATGGTGCTACATTCAATTGTTTTTGATCAAATGACACGCCCCTAAAAATATCACAGCTTGGTGCATGAATGGATGGTAGATACCTACAGTTCAAATTCGTTTTCATGGTTCATGTATGCAGTTACAGATTTTGGTATAGACCATGTCAAGTCATCCTTATAACAAAATAAGCCTCAGATGACTCAAATAATAAGCAAATGATTTACATAAACTCATTAAGCAACACAAAACATATCAATTCAAGAAAATCTTAGCTTAAATTCGAGTTTCTCCAACGCTCTGATGTATCAATTTTAGATCTAAACAAATAAAGAGCGAAGCTTGCACGAACCTGGGGAGGGAGGGATGCAAGAACCCTAGATTTTGTTTGAGGGGAGTGGTATCTATAACCCTCTCTCTGGCTGGAAACGGACAATTCTAAACGTATCGCAGAATTAGCGAGATTTCATCTGGCCTGATCG
The DNA here is from genome assembly GCA_963924305.1 of Polygonum maritimum. NCBI lineage: Eukaryota > Viridiplantae > Streptophyta > Magnoliopsida > Caryophyllales > Polygonaceae > Polygonum > Polygonum maritimum. Next base: position 25,166,890 of record OZ002735.1, read on the forward strand.
AAAGAGGCCCACATATGAGGCGACAGCGATGGCGGTACGAAGCGAGGCCGCAGGAGGACGAAGTGAGGCCGGAGCGAATGCGGGAAGGCGGAGGACGGAGCGAGGCCGGCGCAAAGGCGGATGGCGAAGAGAGGCCGAAGAAGGCGGTGGCGCAGAGAGGGCAGAGGAAGAATAACGAATCTGGTTTTAGGAGGAAGAAGGCTGATTTTTTGGATTTAATTAATGTTTTTTTTTCTTTGTAAAAGTCTCAGATGTGGCAAACACTAATACATGGTTTATCAAGCTTTAATTTCAAAGTTCAGATCAAGGACTATGTGAGTAGTACTTGGCCTGATATACAAAGTTCAGATCAAGGACTTATTATTAATAAATTGACTAATTCCATTGAAATGAGTTTTTTAAGGAGTATTTAGCAAAAAAGACATGGAAAAGAAATACACTAAACATGCTTAGGAGATGTGAGGTGCGGCAGTGTAAATGATAAGAACAAGAAAACAAGCACTAGCTATGGACAGATTGCAATAAAGGATCATATCAATATTTGTTTTCATGATAAGTTGAAATTTTTAGACCTCATGGGAAAATTGAGTTGTGTAGTATCCATGATAAAAATTCGGTCTCAAATTGTTAATAACAATTTGTTATCCTTTGACTCTACAAGGTAAGAAAATATTCATGTTACTATATAATATGATGCACTTTCCTGAATTTAGTAAAGCCAGTAATGACGTTGGAGGCGGGTTTTTCCTGATAATGAATTTTAAACATTCATGTAGGATTTATGTCAACATGGAGTTAGTGATGCTAACTAATACGAGGACTTCATTGTTTGACATGAAAATAAACACAAATACTTATAGAATATTTTCAGTTGTGCGGCAAGTTTCTCTAATAATTATTATTTTATGACTTTGGACAAAGATCAAAAAATGGGGTTATCACGAACCTCTGTCAATTTTAAGGCTAGTTTTAATACGAGAATAAGCACTTGGAACTATAGAGGTATAGGCCGGAAATCGTTCTGGCCGGAAACTGACTCATTTTGTAAAATCGAAAGGATACAATTAATGGCGATAATTGAAACCAAAATTGAGAAATTGCCTCCTGATAGCTTGTGGCCTAGAGTGGGCTTTGATAACCTGTTATGGTCCCCGTCTGTTGGAAGGTCAGGAGGAATTGGTGTATTATGGAAATCACACCAGCTAACTAACGAACATATTGAGGTAATGACCCACGAACCTCGTTTTGTAATAATGAAATATACAAACCTATCCACCAACCATATAATCGCTATCTGTCTAGCATATGCCCCTCCTATGGAAGCAGAAAAAGAACCATTTTGGAACCACTTAACTAGTACACTAAAATATACTCCCTCCGTCCCATAATGTTAGACCTATAAGTTTATGTTCCACCATCTACAAAATTATTGCGAAAATTATAACTGATCGACTTAAGAAAGTCATGTGGAAAATAACTCACCCACTTCAAGGTGCCTTTGTAGTCAATCGAGCCATTCAAGACAACGTCCTTATTACTCATGAAAGTTTTCACTTGTTTCGGGGAAAAAAAAGGGAAAAGAAGGCTGGGCTGTAATCAAATTAGATATGGAAAAAGCCTATGACCAAGTTGACTGGGATTTTTTATTCACAGTGATGAAGAAGTTTGGTTTTTGTGACATATTCATAAATTGGATCAAAGAATGTGTTACAACTGTTTCATTCTCAGTGCTAGTTAACAACGGACCGACGGACCCATTCACACCAGAGAGAGGACTAAGACAAGGTGACCCACTTTCTCCTTACCTATTTGTTTTAAGCATGGAAGTGTTTGCAAGAAAACTACAAATGATCAGTAATACCACAAGAAATTCAATCGGATTTGCTTTAACCAGAGCAGGTACAAAAATTCCCTTTCTAGCCTTTGCCGACGACATAATGATTTTCACCAAAGCAACACAAAATGCTTGTTCGACAGTAAAGCAAACAATACGAGATTATTGTGCAATCTTTGGGCAAAAAGTCAATTACCACAAGTCATCATTTCAAACCTCGAAAAATGTGGATAACCAACATAAACAAAGAATACAACAAGTACTTAACATAACAACTATGACAAACATAGAAAAATACCTTGACTGTCCGATTATCAATGGGCGTGTGAATCGAGAAACTTTTACAGAAACAATAGGAAAATCGAAAACTCAACTAGCCAAATGGAAAGCAAGTACATTATCACAAGAAGGACGAGCCACACTCATTCGATCAAATCTCGCCGCTAAACCCAACTACGTTATGCAGAGCTTCTTGCTCCCCACATACATACACGATAACTTAGACCAAATTAACCGATGTTTCCTTTGGAACAAGGACCTAAACTACAAACCCTTGATAGGTTAGGATAAGATTTGTAAACTGAAATCTCACGGGGGACTAGGTATTAAAAAAACCGAGCACATGAACAAAGCTTTACAAATGAAATTGTTATGGAAACTCCTTACAGAACCCTCTAATATTTGGGTATACCTTAGGAATGAAAAATATTTGAAAAATGAATTCCTCCTTTCATACAAGAAAAAGGCGAACACTTCATGGCAATGGAGCAAGCTTATAAGCTTACGTCCGGAATTTGAAGAAGGGCTAATTTGGCAAGTGGGGGATGGAAAAACTATTAAGTTTTGGACTGATAAATGGGCTCTTAATGAACCACTTTTCAACTATGCAATAGACCAGGACCGATGCGATAAACGAATGAATGTAAATGAATTTATTAACTCGGATAAACAATGGATAACCCACAGATTGACGATTGTCCTTCCACCGCAAATTGTCGACCATGTGAAAGAAATACCTATCCCAATGTCAATAATTCGAGATAGAGTATACTGGGCCCCAAGCAAAAACGGATGGTTCTCAACATTGTCAGCAGTAGGATTGATAAGTAAAATTAACACATTTAACCCAATCACCAACAAATGGATTTGGAAATTAGATACGTTTCCCAAAGTAAAACACTTTTTATGGAAAATTGATAAAAATGGTCTTCCGACAAAAGAACGACTAAGGGAACAACACATATCAACTCCTCCAGGCTGTATGATGTGTCATAACACAGTTGAAGACACAATTCACTTGATGATCCACACACGGCAAATCTAATCAATACGATAGACACAAACAATAAGAACCCCTCAAATATCTTAGCGGAGGTACATCAACTAATAGGAGAGCAAAAGTTTACCGAACTAGCGGTGAGCTGGTGGTGCATTTGGCAACAAAGAAACACGTTAGTCTTTCAAAAAGAACCAAATAACTTTATTCATGACTTGGATAAGTATATTCAATCGCAACTTTATTTATGGACCAAGACCAAAGTGTGGACTGAGGACGAGGAGAAAAAAGAAGCTAAGGTATGAATCAAAAGTCGAAGGAAACAAAAATCAAAATATTGGGAAAAACCAGAACGAGAATGGGTCAAACACAACTTTGATGGATCGGTCTTGCAGAATAACTCTACATCTACAGGCTTTATAATTCGTGATCACAATGGCGACATCATTTGTATAGGCTCAAACAAAACTCAATTTAGTTCAGTCTTACAAACCGAAGCACGAGCTCTTAGAGAAGGAGTTGCAGCAGCAAAACAAAGAGGATTTAAAAAAATCTTAATAGAGGTTGACAACCTAATAGTCATCAAAGCAGTCCAAGGAACTTGTCAGTCCCCTTGGGAAATTGACATGTTGATTTCAGACGTCTTGACTATGTGTCAAACGTTTGAGTCTTTCCGTGTGTCTTATGTGGGTAGGGACCTCAATTCTGTGGCTGATAAAATTGCAAAGTTGGGCCACAATCTCCCTATTAATCACATTTCGAATCATTTAGAGTTGATTACTCTCATCTGCCAGGATGCTCTAGGACGGCCCCCTTAGGTTGGTCCTCCTAATTCTTACCTTTTCAAAAAAAAAAAAAAACTAATACATGGTAAAAGTAGTAGAATGGACGGATCCATTGAATGAACCAGGGCCTATTTGAAGAATTGGGTTGAAACTTGAAAGGTTGGACCGTGTACTACCATTAACTTTGAATAGCCCACATATAACATTACAATGTATAATACTAGTATAAAAGTTAATTTTAAGCATATAGGCTAAGAAAAAGCTATACAAAAAATTCGATAAGGGAACATTTTGTGCTTCCAACACCCTTCTTTTAGATGATGATACTCTATCTAGAGGCCTCCTTAATTCTATAATCCAATTGACTAACATCCTTAATTGATTTTGGTACATTTGAAAATATAAATATATATGTAGATGTAGATAGTCCATCACCCTTCTTCTAGATTTGGGAACGCAAGGAAGCATAAAAGTGTACATTCTCGAGTCAAACTGAGGTCACGGATTAATGGATAAAGTTAATATTATACATTGGAGGGTAATTTTTTTTGATAAAGAAGTGGACTAAGATATTCTATAATCCAATTTACTTTCTCAGGCTGGATAATTTTTTTCCATTAATAAAATTAAGAAACTTCCTATAATTTAATACATACTTGATTTACATTTTTGCTAAGAAATTTCCTGAAGGAGACTTTTGATGAAGCTTGAGTAAGATTAGACTACGTGATTCTTACTTTCTTAACAAAACTGAAAAATAAAACAATAAGAGGCGCCTGTACACCCAATTATATTATGAAGCATACACACTTAGGGATTTGCAATTGAATTCTACTTTCTTAGGGTTTTTCCATATATATTAGTCTTCTATTATACTCCCTCCATCCCAAATTGTTCATCCATAAAGGACGGTTTGGAAGGTAATAAATAAAAGTGTGAAAGTTGAATTATTAGGCAAAAAAGTTAAAAATTTATAGAGTTAAAAAGTTAAAAAGTTAAAAAGTTGATGAAAAAGTTAGTTAATGAAAGGTAATATATAAGAGTTGAGGGTAATTTTATAATTATATAGAAAAATGTGATAAAGTTGATGGAAAAGTTGGGGAATAAATGTAATATATGACATTGAATAAGGGTAAAAGTGTAAAAACGGAAAGATCTCAGAAGTGGACAAACTTTTTGGGACGACCGAAATAAAAAGGTGAACAAACTTAATGGGGCAGAGGGAGTATATTCATATTCAAACATTCATAGTATCTACAAAAACAGTTATCTAACACATGCAAATCAAATATTTTTGAATAGTATAGAAAAGAATGTGTTCAAGGTAAATATTTTAAAGATTATTCTCTTACTAATATACAGATATAAATAATTTATTTCCATAAACCTATAAAAAAACTATTAGTGAAGTCCATATAAATGAGATATTCTGGAATTTCACATAATACAAATAACTTATATGGAAAAAAGACAATGGGCTTTGACCATCATACTAGTACTAGTATATACAAATAGGAGCTAGAGGGTCAACTTCATTTTCACACTTATTTAGTTTTAACATGTCGGTTTGTTTATTATTTTGTCACAATCCCTTCATTTATTTATGGAAATACCACTTTAGGTAATTCTTCTCCCGTTGTCAAGGTTGTAATTTGTCGAAGTCCATGTCAAAGGATACACGTGATAAAGGAAATCTTCGTTAGACTATATAAAGGTGAACACTTTTAACGTTTGAAGGCGAGATTAACAATTGCAGGCCATTCGCGTTATATTCATCATTGTTTAGCTTTTGCCCTTGTCTTGTGTAATGGTTTGGATCATTTGAAGTTGTTATGTTGACATCTATTGTGTTTTTTATTGCCCTACACACCAACTGTTTGATAAAATATCCAAGTGAGCTTTTGGGTTTATACTGATTGTGAATAAAGGGGAGAACTTATTTCTTGATCACAGATTGCTCGGTTGCCTAAGCGGATGATTAGAGTCCAGGTTGATGAGAGTACGCGGTGAAAATTGCTTGTGAGCAGAATCTGCAAGCGCACTTTGTGCAGCTCTTCATTGCAGCCATGGCTCTTTGTGGGTCTTGGCAATCCTGGTGACAAATTTAAGGGCACCAGACATAATGTGTGCTACAACCCCTCTTTTTCCCTTTCACTTACTATATTTCTCAGTTTTGTGGAAGAAATTTATTATTCTTAGCTTTACTTGATTGGTTTTGCATAAAAAAAAAAACAGGTGGGCTTCGACATGATTGATGTCCTTGTTGAGTCATTGGGCATTTCAGTGAACCAACCTCATTGCAAGGCCTTATTTGGACAAGGTAATTTGCTTGGTGTAATCTTGTGATTATTTTGGTCCTCCATTTAAGTAAATTTGGTTATGTATGACTTTGATGTGGAGATGTCTCTTGCAGGATACATAGATGAAGTTCCTATCCTACTTGCGAAACCGCAAACTTACATGAATCTAAGTGGTGAATCAGTAAGTCTATTGTCCGTTTTAAGTTTATTCATTGGCTCTTTCACTTCCTTATGCTCCTCAAGTCTGTATATTCACTTTGTTCAATGTTTGATTCTTGGCAGGACCATTGGCTGCTTACTGCAAACTACCTCTAAACCGTGTCGTTGTGGTATGTCTCTGAATTCTGTATTCTGGCACATCATATTGCCTAAGTGAATTGTAACTCTGATGTTATGCGTTGCTTTGTTTCCCATCCTAGCTCCACGATGACATGGGATTGCCTTGTGGGGTGCTACGGTTTCAACACTCAGGAGGGCATGGAAGCCATAATGGTTATGAGCTGATATGATTTAACACGAATGAAGTGAACTAAGTTTAATTAGTGATTTTTCACTTGTGCCGGCTTAACCTAAGAGAGTAAATTCCTTGCATTTGAAAAATCAAGCTTCACTTCCTTCCCATTGGTTTTTAACTTATTTATGCATATAGTATGAATCATTGATGTTGTAGAAAATGCTTTGATAAAATTCATACATAGACGATCTCTTGTATTTTCAGTACAAAGAAAAATTGTACTAGTATTGACTTGTTGGGAGGAATATCTTGTCCTCTAAGGAAGCATTTATCAATGCGAACCAGTTGTGTATTATTCAACTTTTGGTGAATTCCATACAATTTGAACTATTTTTAGTGCTCTACACCTCAGAGATGATAAGCAACTTTGAAGTAGTGTAGGTGATGAAGATATTGCGTTAGAACATTTTGATATGCAAGTTGATGTGTTAGGTTGAAGATAATAAAGAAACTTTCCCAAAAAGTGCATCATTGCATCCCTGGCATACTCTTCTGAATTGGATCGATGGTAAATAATGCTACTTTTGGCTTCATGGTTGGAATTGTTGAGCGTCATATGCAGCTTGTTCACTTGTGTCCTAATGCTTTAGGTTGAAGAGCGTGATAAATCATTTCCGAGGGAACAGAGAATTTCTTCTCCTAAGAATTGGTAGTTCAAATATCTATAACTCTGTATGTTTTTTGTTTATTTATCAAACTTATTCTATATGTCAGTGGTGTTGTGTGTTGAGCTTAGAGTTTATTGTCAGGTATAGGTAGACCACCTGGTCAAATGGATCACAAAGCATTCCTGCTATAGAAATTCAATGTTATGGCTCAAGAACGAGTAAATTTTGAGCTTGTTTGATGTAGCATTCCCTCCCAACCTCATTGCACCATTAAATTTCAACATTGCATGCAACTTGCTTATATATGTATATGTGCACAGTAATCCTGTATGTAACATATAAGATAAGTTACACTATGGTGCATGGCTAAACCTGCTTGGTTTTGTAGTTCAGCCTATTGTTTTGGGCGAATTAATTGCGTAAACGCGTTAGTTCGCTATAATGAGTGACTCCTAGTCACAAAGTCGTCACGACACGTTAGAAAATATGAACAAAAGATTATTGACAGAAATAACGAATAAAATAACAAAGGAAATGATGAGAATGATGTGAATCGTGGTGTGAATTGTATTGATCGAACGTTGCTTCTGGGTACAAATAACAATATTCGAATACACTTGATTCCTTAGAACAAGAAGGATTGCGATTGATAAGAATAAGGCAAGAGCTGTGAGATTTTTTGGTAAGCTTTGGGCGATTGAAAGTGATGAATCTTGAGTGTCCTTCTTCAAGCTACCTCCTTCCTTTTATATTCGGATTTACTCCCCTAATTGTGCCGTTAGTTGGCGTTGCTCATAATCCCGGAAATATCGCGTGAGGAGTTATTGCAAAGATCTCCGCCTTGCTACAGTCAGCGTCCGTTACCCATGAAGAGGCAAAATCCACGGGCTCGATTTGTTAGCCGTTGGTGCGTACATTCGTGGGCCTCGATTCATTGCGTTTGTGGGCTCGAGATTTGGACGGCCCAACAATACCCCCTCAAAAAGCCCAAGAAACTCCCGCGAGCAGTTTCATTAGGGTTTTTGAATTTCGAATTTGTTGTTTTGGGAAGTTGTAGCGTGATGGCGTCACGTCCCATCAACCTCTATTTAAGAAGCGTGATGATGGCCTGCAACTTCATCTGCTCTATTTTCTTTCAAGGTACGACCTTTCTTCTTCCATTCTTCTTTCTGTTTTCAAAATTCTCCAATGGCTTCTTCTTGCAAAGAATCTGCTTCGTCCCCTTCTTTTTCTCCTTTGAAACTCCTTTCTGACGCTTATCAGAGGAGTTCTTCCTCCGAGGCCCCATGGGAGTTTGCCGCTTCGGTGGGCTTTCCAACAAACGCCGAGATTCTCTTGCCTCCTGACGGATTTTTGCTGATGCATATGCGAAGGATTGGGTGTGTTTTCACGAATACCCCTTTCGCATTGGACATCGCTTTCCTCTTTCCCCTCTCGTGACTGATTTTTTAAACAAGCTCGGTGTTTCGCCGGGACAACTTCTTCCCCAAGTGTGGAGAATCCTACTCTCTGTTGAACGATTGTGTTCTAAGCGGGGCATCGCTTTTCAAAGTGAGGATTTTTTCGTGAACTATCGTGTTTTCAAGGGCGGTCCGGGGCGAATTACGCTCAAGACTCTTCGCACAAAAACTGATTTTGTTTTTAACATCTCAAAATCCGACCGTGGTTGGGCGGACAAATTCTTTTTTGTGAGGATCTCGTCTCTTAAGGGTGACACGTCCTTCTTGCGAAGTTGTTGGAGGCCTATAGGTAGTGTTTTTCCCTTCTTTAGTTTTTGCTTGTTCAAACCCTGACTTGCCTGTTATCCTTTCTCGCAGAAGAGGTCGCCTCGTTGGTTCCGCGCAAAGGTTCCGTCATGATTGTTTCCCAGATCGAGGCAATTCCCATCGCCGAAAGGTCTTACCCAGATCTGGGTCCTTCCCCCTCGACAGAATCTGACGAAATCGCAATGTCTAGTAAGCATCTTCGCGTTTGATTGTCGCTCTTTCTTTCTTTTTTTATTTTTTTTTACGTGTTTGTTTAACACGTTTACGTCTTTGTTAACGAGTTCCAGAGCCACGCGTTCCACAGCTTCGCTTACCACCGCTGAGCGCTTGGAGGCGCGAAAGAAGAGGAAAGCCGAAACTGATGCCAGTGCAGACACTAAAACTGCAATCTCGCTCCCTCCCAAGGCTCCCGATTCTAAGAAGTCCATCTCGTCGAGGAAAGATTCTGGCGCTAGAGTGTCCGACCTTCCGAAGACAATGATGTCGCCGGATATGGACCCCGTGAAATGCCTACACTCCTTGGCTTCCCTAAAGGTCGACTGCTTCTCTGGACGCCCGCACCCCCAGACTTCTTATCCTGAGTTGTTTGGCGAAATTGTTGCCGCTCAGTGGCAGGTATGAGTTATTTTAAATACATGCTTGTGTGCGCTACCTGACTTCTTCAGCTCTGAATCGTAACGCGTTGATGTTTCTTCCCAAGGCCTTCAAGTTTCTCTTGCTGCCTTCGACAAGTTCAAAGACTTACCTGATCAACTGTCTACTTGCAACATGAACCTCCCAAATGAGAAGAATAAATCCTCTTTGTTGGCCGGGGAAGAGGCATCTCTGGAATCGAGGATTGCCGAGCTCTAGGAGGAGTTGAAGATGGCCCAGCAAGAGTCCCAGGTTTATCAAGAGGAACTTGAAAACAAGCAGAAGAAATCTTCCGCCTTGGCGAGCGAGATAGAGGAATCCGCCGACTTCTACTCCTTCAAGGCTCGGGTGGAAACAATGGAAGAGCATCTTGCGGGGAAGTCTACTGGTTGGGACGATGCAAAGGAAAAAGCAGACTTTATAGCAATGTTCCCTAATGTAGCCAAGCCGCTGAAGAATCCCTCCCCTATGGATGATATTGTCAAGGTGGCAAATGAAGTAGCGGAAGCGGAAGCTGCAGGAAAGGATCCTAAGAAAGTTTCTGAAGATTAACTTTGTTTGTTTGTTTAAAGACTTTTCACTCTACCCCCAGTGTGTTGGGGCTTCTAAACTTGTCTCGCCCCTTTGCTTTATGGGGTTATTTTGGATGATGTTAACTGGTTTTGGCCGCTAGTAGTAGGGCCTTATGACTGCTCGCCCTTTGCTTTTCGGGGATTTTAATTACTACTTCTATGCATACTTGTCTTTGTTTTATCTGCGTTTGTTTTGCAGGTTTAGAGTCAGGCTGGAAGAATAAGAGCCTAGTTGAAGACTCAGCTTAGTATAGAGATCCCTGTGTAACTTATATAGCGCTAAGTATGTAAGATGCAACTCATGAGGGCGAAGATGTAAAGAAAGTTGTAACTTGTATTAATAATGATCGAATGTACAAGTACATGAATAAAGAGCTTCTTTGTATGAAAAACTCTCGTTCGTCTCGTTCGCCTCGTGCATCTGAAATTCTTGACTAGTCAATTCGTGTGCACTTGTTGCCTGTTTGTAAGGCTTGGGCCTTTTGTCTTGGCCTGTAACGTCACAAGGCGTCCCTTGTTAGTTTTTATAGAACCGTGTATGTCAAAGCTTGTGTAAAGCCGTAATGTAACTGAGTCGAGTAATGCGTAGAAATACGAAAGTAATGTTGTAAATATGTACCTTGCTCAGAAATGATAGAGCTTCAAGTTCATCGCGTTCCAGCCTCTGGGCACCGTCTTGCCATCATGAGATTCTAACTCGTATGCACCTTGCCCTATGATTTTGGTAATCTGGTATGGGCCTTCCCAATTTGCTCCAAGTTTGCCTGCATTCAGCTCCTGAGTGTTTTGAAAAACCTTTATCAACACCCAATCTCCGACTTGAAATGCTCTGGAATTAACTCGTTTGTTGTAACTCCGTGCTACCCCCTGCTTGTATGCTGCTAATCGTAATGAGGCTTCATCTCGTTTCTCGTCCACCGTGTCGAGATGGTGTAACAGGTTAGAGATGTTGGATTCTTCTGTAGTAAGACCATATCGAGCAGTGGGCAAGGATACCTCAACTGGTAACACATCCTCGCACCCGTAAACTAGGGAGAAAGGTGTGTGTCCAGTTGCGGTCTTGGGTGTAGTGCGATCCGACCATAATATGAGTGGTAACTCGTCTGCCCATTTTCCCTTGGCGTCTTTAAGCCGCTTTTTGAGATTGTTGAGGATAACCTTGTTGCTTGCCTCCGCTTGACCATTAGCTTGTGGGTAGCGAGGTGTAGACATAACAAGTTGAATGTTGTATTGCTGGCAAAATGCTTTGGTCTTGTCGCTGATGAATTGGGAGCCGTTGTCGCACACTATAGTGGATGGTATCCTGAACCTGCTTAAGATGTTTCTGTGGATAAACGACATAACTTGAGTATCCTTGACCTCCTTGAAGGCTTCGGCCTCGATCCACTTAGAGAAATAATCTGTCATGGCAAGTAGATAGACGCGTTGCCCTGAAGCTGGTGGGAGTTTCCCAACGATGTCCATCCCCCACTTCATGAATGGCCATGGTGAAGTAAGGGGATGAAGTAACTCTGATGGTAAATGTGGAATTGTCTATGACGCTGGCACGCGTCACATTTGCGAGAGAACTCCGCTGCATCTTTGTTCATGGTGGGCCAGTAATATCCCATTCTGCTTGCTTTCTTTGCTAGGTTCCGACCTCCTGTGTGGTTGCCACACTCGCCATCATGTATGTCTCGTAACACCACCTGTACTTCGTTTTCTTGTACGCATCGTGCGTATATTCCTGATGACATACACTTGTACAAAATGTTATCTTTAACCGTAAATGTGGAAAGCTTTTACCTTAAGTCGTTTGGCCTCCTCCTTGTCTTCTGGCAGGACACCTTGCTGCAACCATTCCAGGTAAGGCGTTACCCAGGACGAGTTACTGTCTGAACTGCTTATTGCTAACACGTCAGCTTCCTTGACTATTGATGGTGCATCGAGGTACACGAAGGGAATCTTGGTATATTCTCGTGGGTCTATGGCGGATCCAAGATTAGCTAAGGCGTCAGCCTGTGTGTTAGCGTCTCGAGGAACCTGCTTGATCTCGAAATGTTTGAAATCTTTCACGATCTCGCGCACCTTCTCGAGGTATGCTTTCATCTTTGAATCCCTAGCAACATATGAATCTGTTACTTGGTTCACGATAAGTAATGAATCACAAATTACCTCGATTTCTTGTACGTTAAGATCTTTGGCAACGAGTAAGCCTGCTATGAGCGCTTCATATTCTGCTTCATTATTGGTAGCTTTGAATGTACATCGCACAGCCTGGGCTATCCTATCCCCCTGTGGTGACTTCAGAACTACCCCCAGCCCAACACCGACTTGATTCGACGCGCCGTCGGTGTGCATCAACCATTTGCCGCTACTTGTTACATTCAATATTTCTTGTTCCTCTTGTTGCGAAGGGGTAGGGGTGAAGTCGACCACAAAATCTGCCAAGGCTTGCGATTTTATTGCCGTTCGAGGCTCATATGAGATGTCGTAGCCATTCAGATGAATGAGCCAATGCGTTAAGCGACTTGACAATTCTGGTTTGGACATGATACTCTGGTTTCTGCGTCAAGCAGAGTCTTACTTACGTAGTATACTGGCAACTGGTTACCATCTTCCTCGCGGATTAGGACGGCGCTGACTGCGACTTCTGTAACGGCAAGGTAGACATACAGTTTTTCTCCTTGCTGCGGCTTTGAGAGCACTTGTGGATTCGACAAGTACTGTTTTAGCTCTTCGAATGCCTTCTCATGCTCTTCCTTCCACTCGAACGACTTATTCTTCTTTAAGATATCGTAGAATAGTTTGTTTCGATCTGATGAGCGGGATATGAATCTGTTCAATGCTGCTATTCTTCCTGTTAACTTCTGAACATCTTTCACGCACTTCGGTGACTCAAGCTCCATTATGGCTTTGACCTGTTCCGGGCTTGCCTCTATCCCCTTTTGGGTAACTATATACCCGAGGAACTTCCCTGAGGTGACGCCGATGGAGCATTTGGTTGGATTTAACTTCATCTTGTATTCTCTTAAGATTTGAAAGGCGTCTCGTAGATGAGCGATGTGATCTTCCGCCTTTAACGAATTGACGAGCATGTCGTCGATGTAGACCTCCATTGTATCCCCCAGCTTTTCCTAAAACATCTTATTAACCAATCTCTGGTAAGTAGCACCTGCGTTTTTCAATCCGAATGGCATAACTTTATAGCAATAAGTTCCTTGATTAGTTACGAATGCCGTTTTTTCTTGATCCTCAGGATTCATCATTATTTGGTGATAGCCGCTAAACGCGTCCATAAAAGTTAACAACTCGTGTCCTGCCATTGCGTCCACCATTGCGTCGATATGAGGCAATGGGAACGAGTCTTTAGGACACGCTTTGTTTAAATCAGTAAAATCGACACAGACGCGCCACTTACCATTTTTCTTTTTAACCGCTACCACATTTGCTAGCCACTCAGGATATTTAACTTCTCTGATTTTTCCCGACTCAAGTAAGGATTTTACCTCGTCGTTGATTACCTGATTTCGCTCGGGGGCGAACTTACGCCTTTTCTGTTTTACGGGCGGCATTTTTGGATTGACGTTCAGAGCATGAGTAATCACGCTTGGATCTATTCCGATCATATCTTCATTCCCCCAGGCGAAACAATCTTTGTAAGACCGTAAAAACTCCACCAGCCCCTCTCGCAAAGTCGGCTCTAGATCTGCCCCGACCCGTACCTTTTTCGAGGGTTCGGATGGGTCAAGAGCTACTTCTTCTAATTCAGGAGCCTCCGGCTTTACGTAGAAGGATGGAGTTTTACAGTCTTTTAATTGCTAATCCGAAATTTGCTTGCTGGTTCCTGCCTTTGAGGCTATAGAAGCTGTGGAAGTCGTCGCTCTCATGGTTACTGAGTAACATTCTCTTGCGAGTCTTTGCTCTCCTTGAATATCTTGTATCCCCCAAGGAGAAGGAAACTTCACGCATTGGTGATATGTTGACGGGATTGCTTTCATCCCGTGAATCCAAGGCCTGCCCAAGATAACATTAAAAGGTGAGGGACAATCTAGCACTTGAAATTTTACTTGATAGTTTACTCCCTGGGCGATAGTTGGCAGGGAGATTTCCCCAAGCGTGTTGCGTGATTCGCCGCTGAATCCTACTAAAGTTGTAGACTTTTTGACTATGTCGTTGAGTCTAAGACCTAAGCTGTACAACGCATCCAACATAAGCAAGTTAGTGGAACTTCCATTGTCAATCAAAACACGTTTAACAAGGAAATTTCCAATTGTCAAGGATATTATTAAACAATCATGATGAACTTCCTCTTCTTCGACGTCGTCGAAGGTGATAGGCATGACGGCATGGCTGGAACGTGTGGGAGCTTTGGGATTTTCTCGTCTGGCTTCTCTTGCGATTCTTTTAGCCGCGGAATAGGTTATGCCACAAACATCCGAACCCCCGGTAATAACGTTGATAACTCCTGCATGCTTGGGGGAGTCGGGCTTTCGGGCTCTTTCCACATTCCGGGCCAGATGCTCCCTGCCGCGCTCAGAGATCAGCTCTTTGAGGTAGCCTTTCCTTAGCAAGTCGACGACTTCTTTTCTTAGCGCGATGCACTCCTCTGTCGTGTGACCGTGATCGAAATGAAAGTCACACCACCTTGACTCATCTTTACGATGATGTGGAATGTCTTTCTTTCGTGGCCACTTGACAGCGTTTCCCATCATGCTAAGGGTTCTGACTATCTTTGTTGCACTGACTTGGAAGTTGTGGTGAGACAACTCAGGAGGCAGTTGGGCGTTCTCGTTCTTCTTAACATATGACGTGTTAACAGTTGGCTTGTTGTGCGGGGAATGATGAGCGGCTGAAGGGTAGTGAGCATATCGAGCCTCCCGTTTTCCTTGACGTCGATCATTCCGCTGAGGACTCGCCCCCTTCTCAGCATAGAGGTCGTCCACCTCAAGACGGACATGAGCCAACGCTTTAATCTGTACTTCATCAAAGTTAGAACAAGGATATTTTGTTAGTTCACGATATAATTCGGGGTTTCGGGATGATATCCCTCGTCGGAAAGCTTCCACTGCCGTCGCTGCATCGCATCCCTCAATAGTTACAAGTTCCTCGTTGTAACGACTGAGGAACGCCTTTAAAGACTCCCGAGGCTTCCGGATTAAGCGATATAGGTCACTAGATCGCTTCTTTGCGTGTCGGTTGCTTGCAAACCTGATTCTAAACCTGTCAACCAACTCAGCAAAAGATGAGATACTCCCAAGTGGTAAATGCGAGTGCCAGTTTAGCGCGGGACCGCATAACGTGTTCCCGAACCATCGGCACATAACAATTTCTTTCATTTTAAAAGGAACAGTACTAATATTCATAGCTTGCTTAAAGGCCGCTATATGCTGGTCGGGATCGGTAGTCCCTTCATATTTTTGAATTTCAGGGACGTGATACTTTCGAGATATGTTAACTCTCGCGATAGCGGGTACAAAGGGTGAATCGGTATAACCGTCACGCCTTTCTACTGCAATCGGTTGAGGAGCTCCCGGGACTTGAGTGATTCGGTCTTCCAGGGCTCTGAGGTGTTCCTTGAGTTGGACAACCTCACTACTCTCTCGAATTGCCCCGGACGCGTTAACAGTTACCTGATTACCCGTTGATGGTCCGGCGCAAATTGGAGTGACGAGATTGGGATCCTCTATATCTAGGCGCTGGGCTACGTCATTAATCACGTCGCTCCTTTGATGGTAAGCCGGAGCCGATTGAACCTGAGACCGAAGCAAGTTACGTTCATTAGTTAAAGCTTCAATTTGTTTTCCATAAACTTCAGTAATTTTAGAGTTAGCCTCTTTTTGGCTATCTAGATCTTTTTGGAGCACGAGCATGGTTGCGTGGATCTCTGCAATGGCGCTGGATTCAGCTGTTTGCCACTCGGAGTTGTTGTTGACTAGCGGCTCTTCTTGGAGAGGCAATTATTGGTTCTGGTTGTCATTACCGCCGCTGTTGATGTTGTTGAGATTTTGGTTGTCGTCGGAGTCGATGATTTGGTTGTTGTTCAGCTCGAGATCTCCGACGTGGCTATGAGTTGTGTCCATGCTTTATGTGGATTTGGTAGCTTGCTCGGTCGTGACTTCTTTTTTGGCTAGGGCCCCACGGTGGGCGCCAATTGTTTTGGGCGAATTAACTGCGTAAACGTGTTAGTTCGCCATAATGAGGGACTCCTAGTCACAAAGTCGTCATGACACGTTAGAAAATATGAACAAAAGATTATTGACAGAAATAACGAATAAAATAACAAAGAAAATGATGAGAATGATGTGAATCGTGGTGTGAATTGTATTGATCGAACGTTGCTTCTGGGTACAAATAACAATATTCGAATACACTTGATTCCTTAGAACAAGAAGGATTGCAATTGATAAGAATAAGGCAAGAGCTGTGAGATTTTTTGGTAAGCTTTGGACGATTGTAAGTGATGAATCTTGAGTGTCCTTCTTCAAGCTACCTCCTTCCTATTATATTCGGATTTACTCCCCTAATTGTGCCGTTAATTGGCGTTGCTCATAATCTCGGAAATAACGTGTGAGGAGTTATTGCAAAGATCTCCGCATTGCTACAGTCAGCGTCCGTTACCCATGAAGAGGCGAAATCCACGGGCTCGATTTGTTAGCCGTTGGTGAGTACATTCGTGGGCCTCGATTCATTGCGTTTGTGGGCTCGAGATTTGGACGGCCCAACACCTATCGCTATTTTCATATCTCAATGGTTTTTTTTTGTGTTTACCATTTTCATTGACTAGATAAATGATGCTCTAAAAGATGGCGTCAATGGAGTGAAGCTTCTTGCTACAAAAGGCTTTACAGCGAGCGGTAGCTTTAACAGAGATCCGAATGACAAGCACTTGAGAATTCCAAGCATGTCAGATTAAGGACAGCAGGAAAGAACATGTTCCGGTGATTGTTAGATGATAAAGCCATTTGTTAGCTTGCATGATTCTGAAGTCATTTTCACATTGGAATGAACTGAAATGCGTAGTATATGAAAAGATCCAATTGTGGATGTTCCTTTTGGGGAGGTGAGAGGAGTTTGACATGCCCTTGCACCAGGCCCGTATAAACCTTTTTGGTATTGCAATCCTCAGCTGATTGATGAATTATTGTAGTAGTGGAAAACCATAGCTTGCTAATTGTCAATTTGTCATGCTTTTGCTAAATTTGAAAGCTGTTCCTTTCTTCTTTTTTCCTTCAACTGACACTTTTGTCACTTTATTGACAAGTTGTGAGTTCTCTTTAGATCATTGCAATAAGTTTAAGTGTGGATGTCATGTCATCATGTTAGCATTTCAATCCCCCTTTGAATAAGGACATTAATCAAAGTTGTATATGTTAAAGAGATGGGAAAATTATTGTGTAAGTAAATTGTATTTTCAGTTTGAGAGGATAATGTTTTGTCACGTTTCTTATTCACTTACATTGCTAGAAGCTCTTAATAAAAAAACATTGCTAGAAGCTCAGAAGGCAGTGAATGAACTGAGACTAATTACATATTCAACATAATACTGCATTAGGGATAAAATGAGTTTTTCCTTGCAGTTGTTACAAATGCGAAGTTTCAGGTTAATAATCCTAGGGCGGAAATGTATTAGAAAACCTCATCTTTCGATGAGGTCCTGACAAATGTGTGCTTATGCTGAAAGGGCATCAAATGTTAGCTACTCAAGTTGCTAACCCAACATGTTGGAGATCCCTAGCCAAGGGATTAGGAATGAAGATGATTGGCGTATACCGGAAGACGTTATCTCCCCCTTAGACACGATGTTGCTCTGTTGGTAGGGTGTTGGAGGTGATGAATACATGTCCGATGGTGGTGATGATGGTGGTGGATAACTAAACACTGGTGGCGGGGGAGGAGATGCTTGTGGCACAGCTGGTCTCGTTGCCCTGCATTGGACAATCTCTTCATTTTAGATTGTTTGAAGGAAATAAGCAACAAATTTCTTAGAAGAGTGCAGGTTAATTTGGACCAAACAAGGTATTTTGTCCTTGATCCTCTAATCTAATATATGTGTGTCTTATGTATCAGGTTTGTCGAGTGAATTTAGTACTTTGGAGGCACTAAGAATTGTCATACATTAGATAATATCCAAACCTTTGGGCTGAGGGGTAGAACAAGATGGCATAGTCAGTAGCCTTCCAAGTGAAAGTGCTGGTCATATCATCAAATGCATAACTATAAGCCCTTGGACATGCTTCCTTGAACACAATAGAGTAAGTCGACGGCTTGCACGTATTTGGGTTCGCGTACTCTCCGCTACAACAGTACTGATCCGAGCCAAACACCTCACACGCGCTCTTGCACGCCACCACACCATTCTGGCCGTCGTTGCCCATCACTCGAAGCTCCTTTGGGCATCATATTAGCCAGAAAGTAGCTACTTAGCAAAACTCGTAAAGCTCAAAATAAAACTATGTGATCATAATTAAGCTTTGGGACTATGACAATTAGGGTCTATTTTGATAGACAAATGCATTATAATATGTCACATGTATTGCATTATCTTCGGTAAATCCAAATACATTCATAATGTGGAACGAGGAACTACCCTTTTTGATATCTGATATGCACCTTGTTGCATTGCATTGGCTACCATAAACTCCAAGAGGCCAAGCTACAATGAGGAGATTATAATTAATTGAGCAAGCGTATAACTAATTGACAAGCTATGGTTTCCCTGCTTCCCTGCTTCCATCACACGGGCTTTGACCATCATACTAGTACCAGTATATACAAATAGGAGGGTCAAATTGATTTTCACACTTATTTAGTTTTAACATGTCGGTTTGTTTGTTATTTTGTCACAATCCCTTCATTTATTTATGGAAATACCATTTTAGGTAATTCTTCTCCCGTTGTCAAGGTTGTAATTTGTCGAACTCCATGTCAAAGGATACACGTGATAAAGGAAATCTTCGTTAAACTATATAAAGGTGAACACTTTTAACGTTTGAAGGCGAGATTAACAATTGCAGGCCATTCGCGTTATATTCATCATTGTTTAGCATTTGCCCTTGTCTTGTGTAAAGGTTTTGATCAGTTGAAGTTGTTATGTTGACATTTGTTGTGTTTTTTATTGCCCTACACACCAACTGTTTGATAAAATGTCCAAGTGAGCTTTTGGGTTTGTACTGATTGTGAATAAAGGGGAGAACTTGTTTCTTGATCACAGATTGCTCGGTTGTCTAAGCGGATGATTAGAGTCCAGGTTGATGAGAGTACTCTGTGAAAAATGCTTGCATGTGAGCAGAATCTGCAACCGCACTTTGTGCAGCTCTTCATTGCAGCCATGGCTCTTTTTGGGTCTTGGCAATCCTGGTGACAAATTTAAGGGCACTAGACATAATGTGTGCTACAACCAGTGGCGGAACCAGGATTTCGGGTCAGAGGGGGCTAAATATATAAAATACCGAAATTTATATTTTTTTGAATCTACAATGATGTTAAATGTACAATAATATCTTAAGTTTCAATATACTTAACTACTTCTATTTCAATATAAGTAATCAAAACAATTATTCATCAACTCATATTCAAACCTATTGTTTAAATAGAGCATGTCTTAGCTAAAGAGAGAATTTTAAAAATTGAACACCGTTAAAGGTATAGCGTAGCTATTGTTGTGCTAATTACACACTCAAAAAAAATAAAAATAAAAATCTTTTCTACCAATTTTATGATATATATAACACAAAAGTATCTTAGTTTACTAGTTGCATTACTTGCATGATAGAGAGATGCAAAGAAGTAGAAATGAATCATGATAGTGCTCAGTTGCAACCCAATTCATTCTTTATATTTTGATATTGATGCTTGAAAAATATTATTTTTTAATTTCAGTGGGGGCTACAGCACCCCTTGGGCATGCTGTAGCTCCGCCACTGGCTACAACTCCTCTTTTGCCCTTTCACTTACTGTAGTTCTTACTTTTGTGGAAGAAATTTATTATTCTTAGCTTTACTTGATTGGTTTTGCATCATAAAAAAACAGGTGGGCTTCGACATGATTGATGTCCTTGTTGAGTCATTGGGCATTTCAGTGAACCAACCTCATTGCAAGGCCTTGTTTGGACAGGGTAATTTGCTTGGTGTAATCTTGTGATTATTTTGGTCCTCCATTTAAGTAAATTTGGTTATGTATGACTTTGATGTGGAGATGTCTCTTCCAGGATACATAGATGATGTTCCTATCCTGCTTGCGAAACCACAAACTTACATGAATCTAAGTGGTGAATCAGTAAGTCTATTATCCGTTTTAAGTTTATTCATTGGCTCTTTCACTTCCTTATGCTCCTCAAGTCTGTATATTCACTTTGTTCAATGTTTGATTCTAGGCAGGACCATTGGCTGCTTACTACAAACTACCTCTAAACCGTGTCGTTGTGGTATGTCTCTGAATTCTGTATTCTGGCACATCATATTGCCCAAGTGAATTGTAACTCTGATGTTATGCGTTGCTTTGTTTCCTATCCTAGCTCCACGATGACATGGGATTGCCTTGTGGGGTTCTACGGTTTCAACACTCAAGAGGGCATGAAAGCCATAATGGGTATGGGCCGACATGATTTAACACAAATGAAGTGGACTAAGTTTAATTAGTGATTTTTCACTTGTGCCGGCTTAACCTAAGAGAGTAAATTCCTTGCATTTGAAAAATCAAGCTTCACTTCCTTCCCATTTTGCTGGTTTTTAACTTATTTATGCATGTAGTATGAATCATTGATGCTGTAGAAAATGCTTTGATAAAATTCATACATAGACGATCTCTTTTATTTTCAGTACAAAGAAAGTTTGTACCAGTATTGACTTTTTTGGAGGAATATCTTGTCACTAAGGAAGCATTTATCAATGAGAACTAGTTATGTATTATTCAACTTTTTGGTCAATTCCATACAATTTAAACTATTTTTAGTGCTCTACAACTCAGAGATGACTAGCAACTTTGAAGTAGTGTAGGTGATGAAGATAATGCGTTAGAACTTTTTGATATGCCAGTTGATGTCTTAGGTTGAAGATAATAAAGAAACTTTCCCAGAAAGTGCATCGTTGCATCCCTTGCATACTCTTTTGAATTGGATCGATGGTTTATAATGCTACTTTTGGCTTCATGGTTGGGGTTGTTGAGCGTCATATGCAGCTTGTTCACTTGTGTTCTAATGTTTTAGGTTGAAGAGCGTGATAAATCATTTCCGAGGGAACAGAGAATTTCTTCTCCTAAGAATTGGTAGTTCAAATATCTATAACTCTTTATGTTTTTTTTTATTTTATCAAACTTATTCTATATGTCAGCGGAGTTGTGTGTTGAGCTAAGAGTTTATTGTCAGGTATAGGTAGACCACCTGGTCAAATGGATCACAAGGCATTCCTGCTACAGAAATTCAATGTTATGGCTCAAGAACGAGTAAGTTTTTATCTTGTTTGATGTAGCATTCCCTCCCAACCTCATTGCACCAACAAATTTCAACATTGCACGCAACTTGCTTATATATGTATATGTGCACAATAATCCTGTATGTAACATATAAGATAAGTTACACTATGGTGCATGGCTAAACCTGCTTGGTTTTGTAGTTCAATCTATCGCTATTTTCATATCTCAATGGTTTTTTTTGTGTTTACCATTTTCATTGACTAGATAAATTATGCTCCAAAAGATAGCGTTAATGGAGTGAAGCTTCTTGCTACAAAAGGCTTTACAGCGAGCGGTAGCTTTAACAGAGATCCGAAGTGCACCTGAGAATTCCAAGCATGTCAGATTAAGGACAACAGGAAAGAACATGTTCAGGTGACTGTTAGATGATAAAGGCATTTGTTAGCTTGCATGATTTTGAAGTCATTATCACATTGGAATGAACTGAAACGCGTAGTATATTAAAAGATCCAATTGTGGATGTTCCTTTTGGGGAGGTGAGAGGAGTTTGACATGCACTTGCACCAGGCCCATATAAACCTTTTTGGTATTGCAATCCTCAGCTGATTGATGAATTATTGTAGTAGTGGAAAACCATAGCTTGCCAATTGTCAATTTGTCATGCTTTTGCTAAATTGGAAAGTTGTTCCTTTCTTCTTTTTTCCTTCAATTGACGCTTTTGTTACTTTATTGACAAGTTGTGAGTTCTCTTTAGTTCATTGCAATAAGGTTAAGTGTGGATGTCATGTCATCATGTTAGCATTTCAATCCCCCTTTGAATAAGGACATTAATCAAACTTGTATATGTTAAAGAGATGAGAATATTATTGTCTAAGTAAATTGTATTTTCAGTTTGAGAGGATGATGTTTTCTCTTATCGCGTTTCTTATTCACTTACATTGCTAGAAGCTCTTAATAAAAATAACATTGCTAGAAGCTCAGAAGGCAGTGAATGAACTGAGACTAATTACATATTCCGCATAATACTACA
Source organism: Polygonum maritimum (assembly GCA_963924305.1). Classification (NCBI taxonomy): domain Eukaryota; kingdom Viridiplantae; phylum Streptophyta; class Magnoliopsida; order Caryophyllales; family Polygonaceae; genus Polygonum; species Polygonum maritimum. The sequence continues at coordinate 25,189,599 of OZ002735.1, forward strand.
TTAGGGATAAAATGAGTTTTTCCTTGCAGTTGTTACAAATGCGAAGTTTCTGGTTAATAATCCTAGGGCGGAAATGTATTAGAAAACCTCATCGTTCGATGAGGTCCTGACAAATGTGTGCTTATGCTGAAAGGGCATCAAATGTTAGCTACTCAAGTTGCTAACCCAACATGTTGGAGATCCCTAGCCAAAGGATTAGGAATGAAGATGATTGGCGTATACCGGAAGACGTTATCTCCCCCTTAGACACGATGTTGCTCTGTTGGTAGGGTGTTGGAGGTGATGAATACATGTCCGATGGTGGTGATGATGGTGGTGGATAGCTAAACATTGGTGGCGGGGGAGGAGATGCTTGTGGCACAGCTGGTCTCGTTGCCCTGCATTGGACAATCTCTTCATTTTAAATTGTTTGAAGGAAATAAGCAACAAATTTCTTAGAAGAGTGCAGGTTAATTTGGACCAAACAAGGTATTTTGTCCTTGATCCTCTAATCTAATATATGTGTGTCTTATGTATCAGGTTTGTCGAGTGAATTTAGTACTTTGGAGGCACTAAGAATTGTCATACATTAGATAATATCCAAACCTTTGGCCTGAGGGGCAGAACAAGATGGCATAGCCAGTAGCCTTGCAAGTGAAAGTGCTGGTCATATCATCAAATGCATAACTATAAGCCCTTAGACATGTTTTCTTGAACACAATAGAGTAAGTCGACGGCTTGCACGTATTTGGGTTCGCGTACTCTCCGCTACAACAATACTGATCCGAGCCAAACACCTCACACGTGCTCTTGCACGCCACCACACCATTCTGGCCGTCGTTGCCCATCACTTGAAGCTCCTTTGGGCATCCTATTAGCCAGAAAGTAGCTACTTAGCAAAACTCGTAAAGCTCAAAATAAAATAATGTGATCATAATTAAGCCTTGGGACTATGACAATTATGGTCTATTTTGATAGACAAATGCATTATAATATGTCACATGTATTGCATTATCTTGGGTAAATCCAAATGCATTCATAATGTGGAATGAGGAACTACCCTTGTTGATATCTGATATGCACCTTGTTGCATTGCATTGGCTACCATAAACTCCAAGAGGCCAAGGTACAATGAGGAGATTATAATTAATTGAGCAAGCGTATAATTAATTGACAAGCTATGGGTTCCCTGCTTCCCTGCTTCCATCGCACGGGCTTTGACCATCATACTAGTACCAGTATATACAAATAGGAGGGTCAAATTGATTTTCACACTTATTTAGTTTTAACATGTCGGTTTGTTTATTATTTTGTCACAATCCCTTCATTTATTTATGGAAATACCATTTTAGGTAATTCTTCTCCCGTTGTCAAGGTTATAATTTGTCGAAGTCCATGTCAAAGGATACACATGATAAAGGAAATCTTCGTTAAACTATATAAAGGTGAACACTTTTAACGTTTGAAGGCGAGATTAACAATTGCAGGCCATTCGCGTTATATTCATCATTGTTTAGCTTTTGCCCTTGTCTTGTGTAAAGGTTTGGATCATTTGAAGCTGTTATGTTGACATTTGTTGTGTTTTTTATTGCCCTACACACCAACAGTTCGATAAAATATCCAAGTGAGCTTTTGGGTTTGTACTGATTGTGACTAAAGGGGAGAACTTGTTTCTTGATCACAGATTGCTCGGTTGTCTAAGCGGATGATTAGTGTCCAGGTTGATGAGAGTACTCGGTGAAAAATGCTTGTGAGAAGAATCTACAAGCGCACTATGTGCAGCTCTTCATTGCAGCCATGGCTCTTTGTGGGTCTTGGGAATCCTGGTGACAAATTTAAGGGCACTAGACATAATGTGTGCTACAACCCCTCTTTTTCCCTTTCACTTACTGTATTTCTCAGTTTTGTGGAAGAAATTTATTATTCTTAGCTTTACTTGATTGGTTTTGCATCACAAAAAAACAGGTGGGCTTCGACATGATTCATGTCCTTGTTGAGTCATTGGGCATTTCAGTGAACCAACCTCATTGCAAGGCCTTGTTTGGACAAGGTAATTTGCTTGGTGTAATCATGTGATTATTTTGGTCCTCCATTTAAGTAAATTTGGTTATGTATGACTTTGATGTGGAGATGTCTCTTGCAGAATACGTAAAAGATCTTCCGATCCTGCTTGCGAAACCGCAAACTTACATGAATCTAAGTGGTGTATCAGTAAGTCTATTGTCCGTTTTAAGTTTATTCATTGGCTCTTTCACTTCCTTATGCTCCTCAAGTCTGTATATTCACTTTGGTCAATGTTTGATTCCAGGCAGGACCATTGGCTGCTTACTACAAACTACCTCTAAACCGTGTCGTTGTGGTATGTCTTTGAATTCTGTATTCTGGCACATCATATTGCCTAAGTGAATTGTAACTCTGATGTTATGCGTTGCTTTGTTTCTTATCCTAGCTCCACGATGACATGGGATTGCCTTGTGGGGTGCTACGGTTTCAGCACTCAGGAGGGCATGGAAGTCATAATAGTTATGAGCTGATATGATTTAACACGAATGAAGTGGACTAAGTTTAATTAGTGATTTTTCACTTGTGCCGGCTTAACCTAAGAGAGTAAATTCTTTGCATTTGAAAAATCAAGCTTCACTTCCTTCCCATTTTGCTGGTTTTTAAATTATTTATGCATGTAGTATGAATCATTGATGTTGTAGAAAATGTTTTGATAAAATTCATACATAGACGATCTCTTGTATTTTCAGTACAAAAAAAAAATTGTACCAGTATTGACTTGTTGGGAGAAATATCTTGTCACTAAGGAAGCATTTATCAATGAGAACCAGTTATGTATTATTCAACTTTTGCTGAATTCCATACAATTTAAACTATTTTTAGTGCTCTATACCTCAGAGATGATTAGCAATTTTGAAGTAGTGTAGGTGATGAAGATACTGCGTTAGAACTTTTTGATATACCAGTTGATGTGTTAGGTTGAAGATAATAAAGAAACTTTCCCAGAAAGTGCATCGTTGCATCCCTTGCATACTCTTTTGAATTGGATCAATGGTTTATAATGCTACTTTTGGCTTCATGGTTGGGGTTGTTGAGCGTCATATGCAGCTTGTTCACTTGTGTTCTAATGTTTTAGGTTGAAGAGCATGATAAATCATTTCCGAGGGAACAGAGAATTTCTTCTCCTAAGAATTGGTAGTTCAAATATCTATGACTCTGTATGTTTTTTGTTTTTTTTATCAAACTTATTCTATATTTCAGCGGAGTTATGTGTTGAGCTAAGAGTTGATTGTCAGGTATAGGTAGACCACCTGGTCAAATGGATCACAAAGCATTCCTGCTACAGAAATTCAATGTTATGGCTCAAGAACGAGTAAGTTATGAGCTTGTTTGATGTAGCATTCCCTCCCAACCTCATTGTTCCAACAAATTTCAACATTGCACGCAACTTGCTTATATATGTATATGTGCACAGTAATACTGTATGTAACATATATGATAAGTTACACTATGGTGCATGGCTAAACCTGCTTGGTTATGTAGTTCAGTCTATCGCTATTTTCATATCTCAATGGTTTTTTTTTGTGTTTACCATTTTCATTGACTAGAAAAAATGATACTCTAAAAGATGGCGTCAATGGAGTGAAGCTTCTTGCTACAAAAGGCTTTACCGCTGGCTTTAACAAAGATCCGAAGTACAAGCACCTGAGAATTCCAAGCATGTCAGATTAAGGACAGCAGGAAAGAACATGTTCAGGTGATTGTTAGATGATAAAGCCATTTGTTAGCTTGCATGATTCTGAAGTCATTTTCACATTGGAATGAACTGAAACGCGTAGTATATTAAAAGATCGAATTGTAGATGTTCCTTTTGGGGAGGTGAGAGGAGTTTGACATGCACTTGCACCAGGCCCATATAAACCTTTTTGGTATTGCAATCCTCAGCTGATTGATGAATTATTGTAGTAGTGGAAAACCATAGCTTGCCAATTGTCAATTTGTGATGCTTTTGCTAAATTTGAAAGCTGTTCCTTTCTTCTTTTTTCCTTAAATTGACACTTTTGTTACTTTATTGACAAGTTGTGAGTTCTCTTTAGATCATTGCAATAAGGTTAAGTGTGGATGTCATGTCATCATGTTAGCATTTCAATCCCCCTTTGAATAAGGACATTAATCAAACTTATATATGGTAAAGAGATGAGAATATTATTGTCTAAGAAAATTGTATTTTCAGTTTAAGAGGATGATGTTTTGTCTTATCGCGTTTCTTATTCACTTACATTACTAGAAGCTCTTAATAAAAAAAAACATTGCTAGAAGCTCAGAAGGCAGTGAATGAACTGAGACTAATTACATATTCAGCATAATACTGCATTAGGGATAAAATGAGTTTTTCCTTGTAGTTGTTACAAATGCGAAGTTTCTGGTTAATAATCCTAGGGCGGAAATGTATTAGAAAACCTCATCTTTCGATGAGGTCCTGACAAATGTGTGCTTATGCTGAAAGGGCATCAAATGTTATCTACTCAAGTTGCTAACCCAACATGTTGGAGATCCCTAGCCAAAGGATTAGGAATGAAGATGATTGGCGTATACCGGAAGACGTTATCTCCCCATTAGACACGTTGTTGCTCTGTTGGTAGGGTGTTGTAGGTGATGAATACATGTCCGACGGTGGTGATGAAGGTGGTGGATAGCTAAACACTAGTGGCGGGGGCGGAGATGCTTGTGGCACAGCTGGTCTCGTTGCCCTGCATTGGACAATCTCTTCATTTTAAATTGTTTGAAGGAAATAAGCAACAAATTTCTTAGAAGAGTGCAGGTTAATTTGGACCAAACAAGGTATTTTGTCCTTGATCCTCTAATCTAATATATGTGTGTCTTATGTATCAGGTTTGTCGAGTGAATTTAGTACTTTGGAGGCACTAAGAATTGTCATACATTAGATAATATCCAAACCTTTGGCCTGAGGGGCAGAACAAGATGGCATAGCCAGTAGCCTTGCAAGTGAAAGTGCTGGTCATATCATCAAATGCATAACTATAAGCCCTTAGACATGTTTTCTTGAACACAATAGAGTAAGTCGACGGCTTGCACGTATTTGGGTTCGCGTACTCTCCGCTACAACAGTACTGATCCGAGCCAAACACCTCACACGTGCTCTTGCACGCCACCACACCATTCTGGCCGTCGTTGCCCATCACTTGAAGCTCCTTTGGGCATCCTATTAGCCAGAAAGTAGCTACTTAGCAAAACTCGTAAAGCTCAAAATAAAATAATGTGATCATAATTAAGCCTTGGGACTTTGACAATTCGGGTCTATTTTGATAGACAAATGCATTATAATATGTCACATGTATTGCATTATCTTGGGTAAATCAAAATGCATTCATAATGTGGAATGAGGAACTACCCTTGTTGATATCTGATATGCACCTTGTTGCATTGCATTGGCTACCATAAACTCCAAGAGGCCAAGCTACAATGAGGAGATTATAATTAATTGAGCAAGCGTATAATTAATTGACAAGCTATGGGTTCCCTGCTTCCCTGCTTCCATCGCACGGGCTTTGACCATCATACTAGTACCAGTATATACAAATAGGAGGGTCAAATTCATTTTCACACTTATTTAGTTTTAACATGTCGGTTTGTTTATTATTTTGTCACAATCCCTTCATTTATTTATGGAAATACCATTTTAGGTAATTCTTCTCCTGTTGTCAAGGTTATAATTTGTCGAACTCCATATCAAAGGATACACGTGATAAAGGAAATCTTCGTTAAACTATATAAAGGTGAACACTTTTAACGTTTGAAGGCGAGATTAACAAATGCAGGCCATTCGCGTTATATTCATCATTGTTTAGCTTTTGCCCTTGTCTTGTGTAAAGGTTTGGATCATTTGAAGCTGTTATGTTGACATTTGTTGTGTTTTTTATTGCCCTACACACCAACAGTTTGATAAATTATCCAAGTGAGCTTTTGGGTTTGTACTGATTGTGACTAAAGGGGAGAACTTGTTTCTTGATCACAGATTGCTCGGTTGTCTAAGTGGATGATTAGAGTCCAGGTTGATGAGAGTACTCGGTGAAAAATGCTTGTGAGAAGAATCTGCAAGCGCACTATGTGCAGCTCTTCATTGCAGCCATGGCTCTTTGTGGGTCTTGGCAATCCTGGTGACAAATTTAAGGGCACTAGACATAATGTGTGCTACAACCCCTCTTTTTCCCTTTCACTTACTGTATTTCTCAGTTTTGTGGAAGAAATTTATTATTCTTAGCTTTACTTGATTGGTTTTGCATCATAAAAAAACAGGTGGGCTTCGACATGATTGATGTCCTTGTTGAGTCATTGGGCATTTCAGTGAACCAACCTCATTGCAAGGCCTTGTTTGGACAGGGTAATTTGCTTGGTGTAATCATGTGATTATTTTGGTCCTCCATTTAAGTAAATTTGGTTATGTATGACTTTGATGTGGAGATGTCTCTTGTAGGATACATAGATGATGTTCCTATCCTGCTTGCGAAACCGCAAACTTACATGAATCTAAGTGGTGTATCAGTAAGTCTATTGTCCGTTTTAAGTTTATTCATTGGCTCTTTCACTTCCTTATGCTCCTCAAGTCTGTATATTCACTTTGGTCAATGTTTGATTCCAGGCAGGACCATTGGCTGCTTACTACAAACTACCTCTAAACCGTGTCGCTGTGGTATGTCTCTGAATTCTGTATTCTGGCACATCATATTGCCCAAGTGAATTGTAACTCTGATGTTATGCGTTGCTTTGTTTCTTATCCTAGCTCCACGATGACATGGGATTGCCTTGTGGGGTGCTACGGTTTCAACACTCAAGAGGGCATGGAAGCCATAATGCTTATGAGCTGATATGATTTAACACGAATGAACTGGATTAAGTTTAATTAGTGATTTTTCACTTGTGCCGGCTTAACCTAAGAGAGTAAATTCCTTGCATTTGAAAAATCAAGCTTCACTTCCTTCCCATTTTGCTGGTTTTTAACTTATTTATGCATGTAGTATGAATCATTGATGCTGTAGAAAATGCTTTGATAAAATTCATACATAGACGATCTCTTGTATTTTCAGTACAAAAAAAAATTGTACCAGTATTGACTTGTTGGGAGAAATATCTTGTCACTATGGAAGCATTTATCAATGAGAACCAGTTGTGTATTACTCAACTTTTGTTGAATTCCAAAGAACTTGAACTATTTTTAATGCTCTATACCTCTAAGATGGTTAGCAACTTTGAAGTAGTGTAGGTGATGAAGATACTGCGTTAGAACTTTTTGATATGCCAGTTGATGTGTAGGTTGAAGATAATAAAGAAACTTTCTTAGAAAGTGCATCGTTGCATCCCTTGTATACTCTTTTGAATTGGATCGATGGTTTATAATGCTACTTTTGGCTTCATGGTTGGGGTTGTTGAGCGTCATATGCAGCTTGTTCACTTGTGTTCTAATGTTTTAGGTTGAAGAGCGTGATAAATCATTTCCGAGGGAACAGAGAATTTCTTCTCCTAAGAATTGGTAGTTCAAATATCTATAACTCTTTATGTTTTTTGTTTTTTTTTTATCAAACTTATTCTATATGTCAGCGGAGTTGTGTGTTGAGCTAAGAGTTTATTGTCAGGTATAGGTAGACCACCTGGTCAAATGGATCACAAAGCATTCCTGCTATAGAAATTCAATGTTATGGCTCAAGAACGAGTAAGTTCTGAGCTTGTTTGATGTAGCATTCCCTCCCAACCTCATTGCACCAACAAATTTCAACATTGCACGCAACTTGCTTATATATGTATATGTGCACAGTAATCCTGTATGTAACATATAAGATAAGTTACACTATGGTGCATGGCTAAACCTGCTTGGTTTTGTACTTCAGTCTATCGCTATTTTCATATCTCAATGGTTTTTTTTGTGTTTACCATTTTCATTGACTAGATAAATGATGCTCTAAAAGATGGCGTCAATGGAGTGAAGCTTCTTGCTACAAAAGGCTTTACCGCTGGCTTTAACAACGATCCGAAGTACAAGCACCTGAGAATTCCAAGCATGTCAGATTAAGGACAGCAGGAAAGAACATGTTCAGGTGATTGTTAGATGATAAAGCCATTTGTTAGCTTGCATGATTCTAAAGTCATTTTCACATTGGAATGAACTGAAACGCGTAGTATATTAAAAGATCGAATTGTGGATGTTCCTTTTGGGGAGGTGAGAGGAGTTTGACATGCACTTGCACCAGGCCCATATAAACCTTTTTGGTATTGCAATCCTCAGCTGATTGATGAATTATTGTAGTAGTGGAAAACCATAGCTTGCCAATTGTCAATTTGTGATGCTTTTGCTAAATTTGAAAACTGTTCCTTTCTTCTTTTTTCCTTAAATTGACACTTTTGTTACTTTATTGACAAGTTGTGAGTTCTCTTTAGATCATTGCAATAAGGTTAAGTGTGGATGCCATGTCATCATGTTAGCATTTCAATCCCCCTTTGAATAAGGACATTAATCAAACTTGTATATGTTAAAGAGATGAGAATATTATTGTCTAAGTAAATTGTATTTTCAGTTTGAGAGGATGATGTTTTGTCTTATCGCGGTTCTTATTCACTTACATTGCTAGAAGCTCTTAATAAAAAAAACATTGCTAGAAGCTCAGAAGGCAGTGAATGAACTGAGACTAATTACATATTCAGCATAATACTACATTAGGGATAAAATGAGTTTTTCCTTGTAGTTGTTACAAATGCGAAGTTTCTGGTTAATAATCCTAGGGCGGAAATGTACTAGAAAACCTCATCTTTCGATGAGGTCTTGACAAATGTGTGCTTATGCTGAAAAGGCATCAAATGTTAGCTACTCAAGTTGCTAACCCAACACGTTGGAGATCCTTAGCCAAAGGATTAGGAATGAAGATGATTGGCGTATACCCGAAGACGTTATCTCCCCCTTAGACACGTTGTTGCTCCGCTAGTAGGGTGTTGGAGGTGATGAATACATGTCCGATGGTGGTGATGATGGTGGTGGATAGCTAAACACTGGTGGCGGGGGCGGAGATGCTTGTGGCACAACTGGTCTCGTTGCCCTGCATTGGACAATCTCTTCGTTTTAAATTGTTTGAAGGAAATAAGCAACAAGTTTCTTAGAAGAGTGCAGGTTATTTTGGAACAAACAAGGTATTTTGTCCTTGATCCTCTAATCTAATATATGTGTGTCTTATGTATCAGGTTTGTCGAGTGAATTTAGGACTTTGGAGGCACTAGGAATTGTCGTACATTAGATAATATCCAAACCTTTGGGCTGAGGGGCAGAACAAGATGGCATAGTCAGTAGCCTTGCAAGTGAGAGTCCTGGTCATATCATCAAATGCATAACTATAAGCCCTTGAACATGTTTTCTTGAACACAATAGAGTAAGTCGACGGCTTGCTCGTATTTCGGTTCGCGTACTCTCCGCTACAACAGTACTGATCCAAGCCAAACACCTCACACGCGCTCTTGCACGCCACCACACCATTCTGGCCGTCGTTGCCCATCACTTGAAGCTCCTTTGGGCATCATATTAGCCAGAAAGTAGCTACTTAGCAAAACTCGTAAAGCTCAAAATAAAATAATGTGATCATAATTAAGCCTTGGGACTTTGACAATTAGGGTCTATTTTGATAGACAAATGCATTATAATATGTCACATGTATTGCATTATCTTGCGTAAATCCAAATGCATTCATAATGTGGAATGAGGAACTACCCTTGTTGATATTTGATATGCACCTTGTTGCATTGCATTGGCTACCATAAACTCCAAGAGGCCAAGGTACAATGAGGAGATTATAATTAATTGAGCAAGCGTATAATTAATTGACAAGCTATGGTTTCCCTGCTTCCCTACTTCTATCGAACGGGCTTTGACCATCATACTAGTACCAGTATATACAAATAGGAGGGTCAAATTCATTTTCACACATATTTAGTTTTAACATGTCGGTTTGTTTATTATTTTGTCACAATCCCTTCATTTATTTATGGAAATACCATTTTAGGTAATTCTTCTCCCGTTGTCAAGGTTGTAATTTGTCGAAGTCCATGTCAAAGGATACACGTGATAAAGGAAATCTTCGTTAAACTATATAAAGGTGAACACTTTTAACGTTTGAAGGCGAGATTAACAATTATAGGCCATTCGCGTTATATTCATCATTGTTTAGCTTTTGCCCTTGTCTTGTGTAAAGGTTTGGATCATTTGAAGCTGTTATGTTGACATCTGTTATGTTCTTTATTGCCCTACACACCAACTGTTTGATAAAATATCCAAGTGAGCTTTTGGGTTTGTACTGATCGTGAATTAAGGGGAGAACTTGTTTCTTGATCACAGATTGCTCGGTTGTCTAAGCGGATGATTAGAGTTTAGGTTGATGAGAGTACTCGGTGAAAAATGCTTGTGAGCAGAATTTGCAAGCGCACTTTGTGTAGCTCTTCATTGCAGCTATGGCTCTTTGTGGGTCTTAGCAATCCTAGTGACAAATTTATGGGCACTAGACATAATGTGTGCTGCAACCCCTCTTTTTCCCTTTCACTTACTGTATTTCTCAGTTTTGTGGAAGAAATTTATTATTCTTAGCTTTACTTGATTGGTTTTGCATCATAAAAAAAACAGGTGGGCTTCGACATGATTGATGTCCTTGTTGAGTCATTGGGCATTTCAGTGAACCAACCTCATTGCAAGGCCTTGTTTGGACAGGGTAATTTGCTTGGTGTAATCATGTGATTATTTTGGTCCTCCATTTAAGTAAATTTCGTTATGTATGACTTTGATGTGGAGATGTCTCTTGCAGGATACATAGATGAAGTTCCTATCCTGCTTGCGAAACCGCAAACTTACATGAATCTAAGTGGTGAATCAGTAAGTCTATTGTCCGTTTTAAGTTTATTCATTGGCTCTTTCACTTCCTTATGCTCCTTAAGTCTGTATATTCACTTTGTTCAATGTTTGATTCCAGGCAGGACCATTGGCTGCTTACATAAAACTACCTCTAAACCGTTTCGTTGTGGTATGTCTCTGAATTCTGTATTCTGGCACATCATATTGCCCAAGTGAATTGTAACTCTGATGTTATGCGTTGCTTTGTTTCCTATCCTAGCTCCACGATGACATGGGATTGCCTTGTGGGGTGCTACGGTTTCAACACTCAAGAGGGCATGGAAGCCATAATGGTTATGAGCTGATATGATTTAACACGAATGAAGTGGATTAAGTTTAATTAGTGATTTTTCACTTGTGCCGGCTTAACTTAAGAGAGTAAATTCCTTGCATTTGAAAAATCAAGCTTCACTTCCTTCCCATTTTGCTGGTTTTTAACTTATTTATGCATATAGTATGAATCATTGATGCTGTAGAAAATGCTTTGATAAAAATCATACATAGACGATCTCTTGTATTTTCAGTACAAAAAAAAATTGTACCAGTATTGACTTGTTGGGAGAAATATCTTGTCACTAAGGAAGCATTTATCAATGAGAACCAGTTGTGTATTACTCAACTTTTGTTGAATTCCAAAGAATTTGAACTATTTTTAGTGCTCTATACCTCTAAGATGGTTAGCAACTTTGAAGTAGTGTAGGTGATGAAGATACTGCGTTAGAACTTTTTGATATACCAGTTGATGTGTAGGTTGAAGATAATAAAGAAACTTTCTTAGAAAGTGCATCGTTGCATCCCTTGCATACTCTTTTGAATTGGATCGATGGTTTATAATGCTACTTTTGGCTTCATGGTTGGGGTTGTTGAGCGTCATATGCAGCTTGTTCACTTGTGTTCTAATGTTTTAGGTTGAAGAGCGTGATAAATCATTTCCGAGGGAACAGAGAATTTCTTCTCCTAAGAATTGGTAGTTCAAATATCTATAACTCTTTATGTTTTTTGTTTTTTTTATCAAACTTATTCTATATGTCAGCGGAGTTGTGTGTTGAGCTAAGAGTTTATTGTCAGGTATAGGTAGACCACCTGGTCAAATGGATCACAAAGCATTCCTGCTACAGAAATTCAATATTATGGCTCAAGAACGAGTAAGTTCTGAGCTTGTTTGATGTAGCATTCTCTCCCAACCTCATTGCACCAACAAATTTCAACATTGCACGCAACTTGCTTATATATGTATATGTGCACAGTAATCCTGTATGTAACATATAAGATAAGTTACACTATGGTGCATGGCTAAACCTGCTTGGTTTTGTACTTCAGTCTATCGCTTTTTTCATATCTCAATGGTTTTTTTTGTGTTTACCATTTTCATTAACTAGATAAATTATGCTCCAAAAGATAGCGTCAATGGAGTGAAGCTTCTTGCTACAAAAGGCTTTACAGCGAGCGGTAGCTTTAACAGAGATCCGAAGTAAAAACACCTGAGAATTCCAAGCATGTCAGATTAAGGACAATAGGAAAGAACATGTTCAGGTGACTGTTAGATGATAAAGCCATTTGTTAGCTTGCATGATTCTGAAGTCATTTTCACATTGGAATGAACTGAAACGCGTAGTATATTACAAGATCCAATTGTGGATGTTCCTTTTGTGGAGGTGAGAGGAGTTTGACATGCACTTGCACCAGTCCCATATAAACCTTTTTGGTGTTGCAATCCTCAGCTCATTGATGAATTATTGTAGTAGTGGAAAACCATAGCTTGCCAATTGTCAATTTGTCATGCTTTTGCTAAATTTGAAAGTTGTTCCTTTCTTCTTTTTTCCTTTAATTGACACTTTTGTTACTTTATTGACAAGTTGTGAGTTCTCTTTAGATCATTGCAATAAGGTTAAGTGTGGATGCCATGTCATCATGTTAGCATTTCAATCCCCCTTTGAATAAGGACATTAATCAAACTTGTATATGTTAAAGAGATGAGAATATTATTGTCTAAGTAAATTGTATTTTCAGTTTGAGAGGATGATGTTTTGTCTTATCGCGGTTCTTATTCACTTACATTGCTAGAAGCTCTTAATAAAAAAAACATTGCTAGAAGCTCAGAAGGCAGTGAATGAACTGAGACTAATTACATATTCAGCATAATACTACATTAGGGATAAAATGAGTTTTTCCTTGTAGTTGTTACAAATGCGAAGTTTCTGGTTAATAATCCTAGGGCGGAAATGTACTAGAAAACCTCATCTTTCGATGAGGTCTTGACAAATGTGTGCTTATGCTGAAAAGGCATCAAATGTTAGCTACTCAAGTTGCTAACCCAACACGTTGGAGATCCTTAGCCAAAGGATTAGGAATGAAGATGATTGGCGTATACCCGAAGACGTTATCTCCCCCTTAGACACGTTGTTGCTCCGCTAGTAGGGTGTTGGAGGTGATGAATACATGTCCGATGGTGGTGATGATGGTGGTGGATAGCTAAACACTGGTGGCGGGGGCGGAGATGCTTGTGGCACAACTGGTCTCGTTGCCCTGCATTGGACAATCTCTTCGTTTTAAATTGTTTGAAGGAAATAAGCAACAAGTTTCTTAGAAGAGTGCAGGTTATTTTGGAACAAACAAGGTATTTTGTCCTTGATCCTCTAATCTAATATATGTGTGTCTTATGTATCAGGTTTGTCGAGTGAATTTAGGACTTTGGAGGCACTAGGAATTGTCGTACATTAGATAATATCCAAACCTTTGGGCTGAGGGGCAGAACAAGATGGCATAGTCAGTAGCCTTGCAAGTGAGAGTCCTGGTCATATCATCAAATGCATAACTATAAGCCCTTGAACATGTTTTCTTGAACACAATAGAGTAAGTCGACGGCTTGCTCGTATTTCGGTTCGCGTACTCTCCGCTACAACAGTACTGATCCAAGCCAAACACCTCACACGCGCTCTTGCACGCCACCACACCATTCTGGCCGTCGTTGCCCATCACTTGAAGCTCCTTTGGGCATCATATTAGCCAGAAAGTAGCTACTTAGCAAAACTCGTAAAGCTCAAAATAAAACAATGTGATCATAATTAGGCCTTGGGACTATGACAATTAGGGTCTTTTTTGATAGACAAATGCATTATAATATGTCACATTTATTGCATTATCTTGGGTAAATCCAAATGCATTCATAATGTGGAATGAGGAACTACCCTTGTTGATATCTGATATGCACCCTGTTTCATTGCATTGGCTACCATAAACTCCAAGAGGCCAAGCTACAATGGGGAGATTATAATTAATTGAGCAAGCGTATAATTAATTGACAAGCTATTGTTCCCAGGATGTCCCAACAAGAGGGCATATTAGTAGTTCTAAACTCTCGATCAAGATGAATTCGATCAGGTTATGAAATCAACTAGCGAAATTGTGTGGCATTACATCGCCAATAACCAAGACTCAGCTTCTTTAGACACCGTCCTTGGGCTAAGGAAAGAGAAAGTTGAGATCTCGTGGCGCTTCGTAAATCGGTTCATGGAGTGCTACTCATAAATAGATGGATGCAATGAAAAGACAGCCATCACCGCCTTTAAACGAGCCCTTCCATAAGATAGCAAGCTGAAGGATGATGTGACTCTTCGACTACCTACCTCGATTATTGAGCTACAAGAATGTGTACATTCATCCATTCGTCCGAATTGAAGAAGCGAACTTGAAAATCACGGCCAACGGCCATACATGAAACCGGGGCGAGTAAATGCCAACTACACAGTTTCCAATCTTCCCATCTATCGGATTTTTTCTTACCTCAAGTACGAGAGCTACTTCCAATATCCTCTAAAGAGTGAGTGCAATGAAGACGAGTATATAGGTCAGAAGTATTACATCTCCGTGTTCGAGGTTACCTCACTGAGGAATGCAATTAAACCTTACGAGAGGTATTTAAAAGAATTGGTTGAGAAGGGGTATTTGCATGCCTTAGTCATAGGAAGTTCTTATTTTGCATCTAATATTCTTGATGAATCAATATTTGTTTATTCAAGGAACAAAAAAGAGTATTTGCAACATGTGATGGAAATACAATATAACACTTCAATTCATAATAAGTTGTTGACTTAGTTCCACCTCTTCCTAGTATAAATAATTTGTTAGGGTCAAGCTTTTTAGCGCACCCTCGAATTGCTTTATAGCGCACCCCTCCCCCGTCCATTAAAAAGGGATGGACGGTTCATACATGTCTACAGAAAACAGGTGGACAAGTTAATATTGTCCATACATTTTTAATGGTCGAGTGTTTGTCATGGAAATTGTATGGACAATATTAACTTGTCCACCTGTTTTCTGTGGACATGTATAAACCGTTCATCCATTTTTAATGGACGAAGGAGGGGGTGCACTATAAAGCAATTTGGGGGTGCGCTATACAGAATAGCCGATTGGTTATAATTGGGTCTACAAGTTAAGTAGAAACGAAATGACTTTATTTATTTCTATAACATGCAGTACGTTGATTGCTTAATTTTTCTATTGAAAAAGAGGGTGTTGACTACTTTAATAATTTCAATCATATCGTGACACCTTAATTCATCTATCGAAAAGAGGGTGTTGATTGACGACTTAAATAACTTCAATCATATCATCACACCTTCAACAATTAGCCTTAACAATACAACTGTGATCACCAACAATTCCCTCTCCATCTCCATTAGGTGGATGATAATAACATATTTCTCGGTTTTAATTAATCTTAAAGAAATGATCTACATTACCTAGCCATAAGGTTTTGGAACTTCAAATTTACAACAATATTAATTATAAGGTCAAGTTCGGAAGCACTTCCTGGCATTGGCTTCACAAGTTGCAAACATTCTCGATCCAATGTGGGTTTTGACTATCTATTTATTATTTTATTAATATATACTAAATTAGAAGCAAATTCCGCCACCATATTGTGTCACATCACACTCTTATAAAAAAAATATTATCTTATTAAATCTTAATTTTATGATAACATATAATCTTAATCTTATATTTATGTAATTAAAATATTAGGTTCATCTTAGATTCTCAGTTTTTTAATTAACAACTCTATCATAATCAATCTTATCATTATACCCATTTAATTAAAATATAAATTATAATCTTATCATTTTTAACCATTTAAATAAATATTATATTAGTTATAAGTTATTTCAGTAATTTTATAATAAGTTTTTTTTATATATATCAATGGTTGAAAACTCTACCGCAATATGTATGCCACATCTTTCTTTTATTGATAATAAAAATTAATATATTTCTTTAATATCATATCATATTGACATCTCAACAAAAGTATTAATAAAAAGGTTAAATGATATATTTATCCTAAATATGTCTATAACATTGCATATTAATTAGGTTTTATATAAAAGATGGATTTATTAATTAAGATAATAATTCGTTAATATTTTTATGCTTCTTATTTGATTACTTTTTCACAACATAATGAATCATATAAAAGATAATTTGTATTTTTATCTAATTATATATTCTCTATATTTTTAATATAAGTATATATTAATATGAGTTTTTATTTAAAACTATTGATATATTTAAATAATTTAGTTATTGTAGTTTAACTTTAATGCCAAAAGGTTGTTGTTTTAATTATTTTTAATAAAATTAAATAATGCGTTTTATTTTATGGACTTGTCCTCGATTATTTAACTATATGTTTGTCTATGTATAAAAATACTTTTAAAAAAGATGTTTTTATATATGTATGATATACGAGAATGTCTTTTGACATGAATACTTGTTTCTTGTTTAGAAATGTGTCCCTTAACATTCCATGTTGACAATGTCAGAACTTCCTTGAAAATAAAGGAAATGTTGAATGCAAGGTGGATCAATATTTCTACTTGGGATCTGATCGGTCCGGGATCGGAGGGTCTCAAAATTTAAATTTATAAAAACCGAACCTCAATTGTAGTAAAGAGGTAGGGTGTCGAACACACGGGAGTTCGTGCGTCGAGAGTACCCGAAAAGACTAAGAAAAGATGAAAGAAAGGCAAAACAAAGGAAAACAAAAGAGATCACCTCAGACCGACACAAGTCACTTCGGTCCGAGGGTGGATCGAGGTTGAGTTTGGCCGGGACCGACACACACTACGTCGGGCCCGACTTGCTGGGTAACTCGGTCTGCTAAAAAATGTAGATCGGTCTTGGGATTTTGGGTTCCACCCCTAACTAGACTTGGATATTCTTCCCCAATTCAGCCAATAAGTGTTTGATCCTTGTGAGATCGAGGTTGCTGGCCCCGGATCCCTCCACTCTACACCTCGACCTAAGGGAGTTTTCACTCACCTTCGATGCTAGGAACTTGTGATGGGATCGAGATTGCTCATGCTTACTCTTACCAAAACACAAGCCTAGATCTCTTGTTTCCACAAGAGAATTGAAGCTCAATGTAGAGAGGATTCACAAATCAAGCACTCAAGGTTATGGAATTGGGGTTTTCTACCCAATCCTAGCTAGGGGATTCCCCCATAGCCCAAGACTATGGAATCTACTCCATATGGTAAGAGACAAACATAATCAAAAGAGAAATCAAGCAAATCTCAATCATCAACATCCAATCAAACTCCAATTGCATTCAAATCCAAAGTGTCAACAAAATCCAAGTCTCAATTCTACTAGATCAAAGCAAAACAAAGTACAAAACTCACTAATCCTCCACTTAGCTCCACCGATCTTCTCTTCTCTTCCTCCTCTCTTCTCCTTGCTCTCCAAGTCTTCCTTTGAGCCTTTAGAGAGTGATTTGGGTTGTGGTGTGTGTGTGCTCTCGTGCTCCCCCCAATCACCTCTAATTATCCTACTTCTTGGATTGGGGACCAAGGAATTCCCAATTTAGAAAAGGGCAAAAGTGGAAAGTTACTAAAAATATGCCTTGGGAAACAATCCTCTCAAATGCCGACTTGGACCGACACGCTGGGGACCTCGGGCCCGACGTTGAAAATGTTGTTCCTGGTCTCTGGCTGCTCGATCTCGGGCCCGACGTGGTGGTACTCGGTCCTGGGCCTCGATCCTTGTCTTCTTCTTGGGTTTCCTTTGGTTCCACTTCATTCTTGGCTTGGCTCTTGCATTCCTTGACTTGGCTCCTTCATTAGCTCCTCCAAAATGTCCTCATTCTTGCCATTTTACCTACAAAACAAAGCAAACTCGCATAGTTTCCGAATCTTAAAGAAAACCGGGAACTAAGCTAAAAAGGAACGAAACTAACAAAGAAAGGAATTAAAAACACATATTTACAAGGGAAATTAACTACTAAAACACCTCCAAAATGAGAGACATCAGAATACCCCATACTTAAACTTGCTTGTCCTCAAGCAATAACAATATAAGCAAGACCGAAGCACAATCTTCAAGTAAAGCCTCATATGAAAAACACAAGTAAGCACAAGTGATAGACATGCTAGCAAGATTACGTCATCACACATGATCAAGTGTTCAAGGAATAAAGTCTAATGCAACAAAGCCTCACTTTAGGGACATGAAAATGTGTATCACTCATCATGTGTTTAGGCTTAGCAATGAACACTCATACTCAAAAATCATGCAAGTAAAGGCTTTACTATTGAAGCTAATATCACCAATTCCTCCACCTAGAGATGCCTATTACAATGCACACAAAGAATATGAACTTGGCTCAATGGAGGTCCTCAAAGAGGTTCCATTCGGCCGGGTTGTAATGGGGCTTTTGGTATTTCTCAAGGTGGGAATTACTTTGGTCTTGTGGTGCTCATAATGGG
Organism: Polygonum maritimum; assembly: GCA_963924305.1. Classification (NCBI taxonomy): domain Eukaryota; kingdom Viridiplantae; phylum Streptophyta; class Magnoliopsida; order Caryophyllales; family Polygonaceae; genus Polygonum; species Polygonum maritimum. The sequence continues at coordinate 25,208,286 of OZ002735.1, forward strand.
GATTGAACCTTCTAGTCTCTCACCAAACTCACCAAATCATTCCACTTTCAACTTTCACTCTCATCCAAAAGACTTTGAATTTTTCTTCTTCTTTCTTTTCGACCCACAACTTTTCACTAAACATTCCACTTCATCTTTGCACTATACTTTTTGTTGGATTTTTCTCACTTTTTTTTCCACTTGGATCGACTTGCACTCATGACTCGGGCCCAAAGCGCACTTTTCCTCGGTCGGTGCCCTTTTTTACACTTAAGCACTTTGCTTTCAATCCACTACTTTTCCAACATTTTCTTTCTTTCTTCTCAACAAAGATGCACTACCCACTTGGTTTATAACTCCATTTCTTGCCCTTCACCAAAGAGAATCTCAACTCTGCAAATATTCTCCCAAAACCTCTCACTAAAGTCCAATCCCATAAGGGTCAAGTCATATAGGCTAGGAATCATATTTTTGAGGAGTTTCAAACAAAGGTCTAAGGCTAAAACGGGGTTACAAACAACGGTTTATCTTCAAGGTAGGATATGGAACATTTTGTGACTAAATGAAATAAAGTCCAAATCAATGTGACAAAGCATAGAACAAATCTCATATTGGTCTTGGAAAATAGATAAACACCTCAATAACAAGTTTTACTAAGCATGCATGAGCTATTCATACAAGAAAATGAGGGATATGCAAATATCGAACAAGCATCCCTAAAATGGCCAAAAATAATCTCACAAGGTTCACTCTAGCTTAGTTGCATCAAAACCTCATCCAAGAACTCATGTGCTCAATAAAAACATGCAAGATATCACATCACATTAAAAGCAACATCCATTTAGAGGCTAAACTATCCAAAAATATGCAAAGGAATTTACATGCTCACATCATCATTAACCTTCTTTGGACATCTAAGATGGGAATTCCTAGTCCAAAAACAAAAATCTTTTTGTTCTTTTTTCACACAACTTTTTCGAATTTTTAGAGATTTTTGCAAAACTTTTCTCAAACAAAAAACAAACTCATCCATTCATACCAAACATCATCATCATTCATGAAACATCCTTCATCATGCCACTATCCAAAATGAAACATCCCATAAACAAACACAAACACAAACACACTAAACATGGAACTATGAGCTACTAACCCACCCCATACTTAAAATTTTGATGTCCTCATCAAAAGAAATCAAAACTCAAAAGTAAAGAGAAGAGTAGAGAAAGCTCACAATTTCCTTATTCTTGAATGGCTTTTTGAGGCTTAGTTCGGGGAGTGACCGCGGCGTCTCCTTTGAAGCCGTGCTTGCCGCTCTCGCTCGTACACTCGATCGTTGAAAGGGTCTTGACTTGGCGGTTGGATTGGTGGGGCGGGACGTGTCCATTGATCTTCATGGGAAGAGAAATTCCCGGACATCCACTCATTGAAACTCTCTTGGACGGTCCACCTTTGATCCTCGGCCGCCCTCAAGTCCTCTACTTCACGTCTAGTGTAGGCGATGTTGCGGTTCACCTCATCAAATTGCACTTGGAAGTCTTCTTGGTGGTGAGAAAGTTGTTGTTGTTGGAAGTTGAGGTATTGTTGTTGTTGGTTGAGTTGGTGCGCCTCTTGAAGCATTGTTGATTGTTGAAGTTGGAGATGCGACAATTAGTTGGCCAAGAAGTTCATGTCCACCGATTGGTTAGGCTCGGGGAACACCATTCCGGGCCCAAACCATTGGGCATACCCCTCATCCATTCATTCAAGACCAAAGAAGACTATGCACATCTTAGCAAAGACGTTGAGCCCAATGTTGGAGTAGCACCGAGTAAGAGCCTCCTCCATGCACATCTTTCTAATGGACTCCCAATCTAACCACCGGGTATGGTGAGATAGACCCATGAGGCGCTCATACTCTCTAGCCACGTCCTCATCCTCAAAACGCACATCGTCCATCCTTTGGACCCTCTTGGACGACTTCTTGGACTTTCTTGATGCTTTCTCCATCCTTGAAGAAGATGCTCGGGTAGACATGGTACCTACACAATCAAAACCAAAGAACTCCAAGATAAAATCTATACAATCACAACAAGAGCACAAGCTTCCATCACAAAACATCTCATCATGCAAAGAGATGACCACAAGAGGGTCGATCTCGACCCTAGGGGGGTCGATCCTGAGAGTATAAACACATGAACACTCAAAACATACTCAATCCACAAAATTCAATCATGCATGAACTAAGATTCACATATCAATGGTCAAGCCTCAAGACATATCATGAAAAACATGCTATAACCAACATTCAAGCTCATGAATCCCTACATTCACACAAGAGAAACTCGAAAAGCATAGGATCGATATGCAAAAGACAACGGGTCCGAGGTTGGGGACCTCGGTCCGAGTCTCTGGACCGACATGCAACATCGGTCCGAGGATCTGGGTACCTCGGTCCGATTGTATTTCGACTTCTCTACTTCGAAACACCCATAAAACACACTATCATGCTCCTAAAACTCAAAATCAACCAATTCTCATCACCAATCGAAGTTCTAAGTGGGATTTAGCAACAATTAAGCACAAATTTCACAATGCATGCAAATCACCATGGATGCTCAAAGTCCAAGCTCACTCAATCATGGCATATCTCAAATCTAGCAATGAAAACATGGAATTCACAAAGAATCAAGTAAAGATTGAGATTCACATACCAAATGTTGAAGAAACAAAGATTTCTAGCAAACAACTTCTTAGAACCCAAATTTCTCTTCTAGATCTAGAAGAGGGATGAAGATCTATGGGATTTTGTTAGGATTTTTGGCTTTTGGTTCAATGTTTGGGGATGCTAGGGGTTGGATCGAGATCTTGTGGGTGGGATTGCTTGAGGTTCGAGTATGGTGGAGAATGGGGATCGAATTTGGAGTTTTTGAAGGGATTGGTATTTTGGGAAGGTAGTTATGGAGGTAAGGGGTGTTAGGTAAGGGAAAGGGGGCTTAAATGGGGTAGAAGACAAAGGTAGGTCAGAAGGGCAAAATAGGAATTTCCACCAAAATCATGACCAAGGTAATCGGCAAGCTTGGACCGACGTTGGAACCTCGGGCCCGAGGTACTGGGTACCTCGGTCCTACCCGTTTTGGCTTCCTAAAATTCCCTCGTCTTGGTATTCTCTACCCACAAGTCATGGCATCATTTCCACAAATACCACACATGATCATCAAGCTCACATAACACATATATCCACAAAATATATGCTAAAGAAGAGATTAGGAAGAATCTAAGCTAAAGCAAAGAAAGACAAACTAGAAACTACGAAAATGAATCTACTAAACCCGGGTTGCCTCCCGAGGAGCGCTTCTTTTAAGTCATTAGCTTGACTTCTAACCTCTACCCTTCAAGGAGGGTGAAACACGGTGAATTGATCCTCCTCGTCATATGCACCTCCATTCTCCTCATAGCCAAAGTGCCACCATTTGTGTTTGATGAAAGAGTGGCCTCCAAATTCTCCATCATTCTTCTCTTCCAAAGTGTAGGTGGGTATCTCTTGCATCTTCTCAACTTGCTCTTCATTACCTACATCACAAAAGTCTAAAGAATTTCTAGAGGACTCAATGACATTATAACTCAATTCTTCTTGCAAATCATCCAAGCAAAGGTAGTCATCCTCTAAATCCTCTTTCAAATCACTTAGACAAATATAAGAATCTCCCACATCAAAAGGATATTGATTAGGATACTCTTCATGGCTTGGTGGGCTATCTCCATCCCTTGACTCTTCATGGACTTGAACATTGACTATGTCGTGGTCCCTCAATGGTACTTCCTCTCTTGTGGATTCCAACTCCTCTCTCTTGCGTTTGGCACTTTCCTCTAGTTTCAAAATCGCCAATGCATCCGGTTCATTAAGGGCCTTGTTGAAATGGAACTCCACTTTTTCCTCTCCAATCTCGAAAGTGACCTTCCCATTCCTCACGTCAAACTTGGCACCCGCCGTAGCTAGAAACGGCCTCCCGAGAATAATGGGCACCATCGGATCCTCTTTCATGTCTAAGATCACGAAATCATCGGGCACAAAATATCTCCCAACTCTAACCGGGACGTCATCTAGAATTCCGGTGGCCTTTGTTGATGAACCATCGGCCATAGTAAGACTCATATCAACCGGTTCCATATCTCCGAGGTTAGCCCTTCTCCATATGCTCATGGGCATAACCGATATGCTTGCTCCTAAATCACAAAGAGCCTTGAATTGTTGGGATCCAATCCCCACGGTGATGGCAAATCTTCCGGGATCACCTAGCTTTTGAGGTAGCTCCAAGATCTTCACCTCATCTTGCATCTCAACAATTGACCTCTTCTTGCTCAAGATTTCCTTCAAGAATTTTGCATAAGATGGCATCTCACTTAGAGCATCGGTGAATGGAATAGTGATGTTCAAACCTTGCAAAAGCTTCAAGAACCGCTTGAACTTGCCCTCAACAATCTCCTTGGGCTTCTTCATAGGATATGGAAGAGTGGTAGCACCTTGCTTCTTGCTTGGATCCACCTCCTTGGATCGATCTTGGCTTCTCTCCACGATCTCATCCTGGACCGACTTAGGATCGACGTCGGGACCGACGTCAAGCATCTCGGACCGGGGGCAGGGGCTTTCTGGGCAAGTCGAGCCACCTTCAGGGCAAGTCGGGATGACTTCAGGGCAAGTCGGGCCCGAGTTGCTGGGTATCTCGGTCCACTTCAGGGGACTTCCTTCATTCACCAGATCGATGTCTGGGCACGTCGGGCCCGAGGTGCTGGGAACCTCGGTCCGACTCTCTTCTCTTGTTCTTGGAACTTGTGGCTCGGGCAAACTCCGTCCACTCCTCAATCCTATGGCACGAACTTCATTTTGTTGTTGTTGGGCACGGGGATTCTCCTCGGGTCGGCCCGGGAGTCTCCCTTCCTCTCTTGGAAGTTGATTTGCCATGTGAACAAATTGGTTGTCCACATGTCTTCTCTACACGCCAAACTCCTTGAATTGGGTCTCTATGTTGGTGACGTGATTCTTCAAATCTTAAGCCCATTGTGGTGTTTGCTCATAGAATCCGGGAGGTCGATATGGTGGTTGTTGGGCCCTTGGCTCATGTTGGTTGAAGTTGTTGTTGTAGCCACTAGCTTGGCCTTGGTTCCACCTTCCTCCATTGTTGAAGTTGGTTCTCCCTCCATAGTTCCTTTGAACATAGTTGGCCTCCTCAATTTGTTCGGCCAATCGGACTTGGCGCTCATTTGGGCACTCTTGGGCTCCATGCTTCAAAGAACCACACTCTTCACATGCTCTTGTGTTTTGTTGGAGATGACCCATCTTCCTCCTCATCTTGTTCAACTCATCCTCCAAGAATTCGATCTTCACATCTTTGTCCACCTCTTCACTTTTGGGATCGTAGAGCCTCTTCGGACCTTCTCCGTGGATTCTCACTTCCTTGCTCACTTGATTGACACCATAAATAGCCTCATAATCCGAGAGCTTGTCTAGCAACTCCCACGCTTGCTCCGGAGGCAAGTCAATGAACCCACAATCGGTATGGAGGTTCAATTTATCCTTGGTGGCGGGGTTGATTCCTTGGAAGAAAATGTCTTGAAGGACATAAGGTTGTTGACCATGTGTTGGACACGCCCTTAACATCTCTTTGAACCTATCCCATGCCTCGAAAAGTGGCTCATGAGCTCCTTGTTGGAAACTAGCAATCTTCCTTCTAAGCTCCGTCGTCTTGGTGGGCGGGAAGAATTTCATCAAGAATGAGTCGTTGAGAGCCCTCCATGATGTGATAGAACGAGGTGCCTGGCTCTCCAACCAATGCAAAGCTTTGCCTCCCAAAGACCACTTGAAGGCCTTGAGTAGCACATACTCAAGTGTCTCGTCGTCCGTCGAGATGGTCTCACATAGATCTTTAAATTCTTGACATGCTCGATTGGGCACCCATTCGGTCTCCCTTGGAATTGCTCTCTTTTGATGAGTGAGATAAATTGAGTTTTTATCTCAAAATTCTTTGACACCTCCGGCAAGACGATGGCCGGTTCGGGCACCTTCAACTCCGGATGCATGTATTGTCTAGCATTTCGGGGTTGGGTGTTGATTTGAGCCTCCAACCTTATCCTTTGCTCCCTCTCTCTACGGGCCTCGGCATCTCGGTTTGCCATTTCAAGTTGCATTCGAGCCATGTCGGCTCTCATCCTCTCAAACTCCTCATCTCGGGCTTGGTCCGCCATCCTCTTCTTCTTTCTGTCTTGCCTTAGAATACTCTCCGGGTCACACACAAAGTCGAGCTCAAGGGTTCCTCGGACGGAACTAGCTCGCATGCACCTACAACCAAAGACACAAACAAAAACCGAATCAAAACAAACAAGGGGTTTGGGCTAGTCCCTCACCCAAATCACTACCAAAATCAAAGACTCAACAAAGAGGGTACCTCGAACAAATAGAACTCCCCGGCAACGGCGCCAAAAATTCTGATCGGTCCGGGATCGGAGGGTCTCACAATTTAAATTTATAAAAACCGAACCTCAATTGTAGTAAAGAGGTAGGGTGTCGAACACACGGGAGTTCGTGCGTCGAGAGTACCCGAAAAGACTAAGAAAAGATGAAAGAAAGGCAAAACAAAGGAAAACAAAAGAGATCACCTCAGACCGACACAAGTCACTTAGGTCCGAGGGTGGATCGAGGTTGAGTTTGGCCGGGACCGACACACACTACGTCGGGCCCGACTTGCTGGGTAACTCGGTCTGCTAAAAAATGTAGATCGGTCTTGGGATTTTGGGTTCCACCCCTAACTAGACTTGGATATTCTTCCCCAATTCAGCCAATAAGTGTTTGATCCTTGTGAGATCGAGGTTGCTATCCCCGGATCCCTCCACTCTACACCTCGACCTAAGGGAGTTTTCACTCACCTTCGATGCTAGGAACTTGTGATGGGATCGAGATTGCTCACGCTTACTCTTACCAAAACACAAGCCTAGATCTCTTGTTTCCACAAGAGAATTGAAGCTCAATGTAGAGAGGATTCACAAATCAAGCACTCAAGGCTATGGAATTGGGATTTTCTACCCAATCCTAGCTAGGGGATTCCCCCATAGCCCAAGACTATGGAATCTACTCCATATGGTAAGAGACAAACATAATCAAAAGAGAAATCAAGCAAATCTCAATCATCAACATCCAATCAAACTCCAATTGCATTCAAATCCAAAGTGTCAACAAAATCCAAGTCTCAATTCTACTAGATCAAAGCAAAACAAAGTACAAACTCACTAATCCTCCACTTAGCTCCACCGATCTTCTCTTCTCTTCCTCCTCCTCTCTTCTCCTTGCTCTCCAAGTCTTCCTTTGAGCCTTTAGAGAGTGATTTGGGTTGTGGTGTGTGTGTGCTCTCGTGCTCCCCCCAATCACCTCTAATTATCCTACTCCTTGGATTGGGGACCAAGGAATTCCCAATTTAGAAAAGGGCAAATGTAGAAAGTTACTAAAAATATGCCTTGGGGAACAATCCTCTCAAATGCCGACTTGGACCGACACGCTGGGGACCTCGGGCCCGACGTTGGGAACGTCGGTCATGGTCTCTGGCTGCTCGATCTCGGGCCCGACGTGGTGGTACTCGGTCCTGGGCCTCGATCCTTGTCTTCTTCTTAGGTTTCCTTTGGTTCCACTTCATTCTTGGCTTGGCTCTTGCATTCCTTGACTTGGATCCTTCATTAGCTCCTCCAAAATGTCCTCATTCTTGCCATTTTACCTACAAAACAAAGCAAACTCGCATAGTTTCCGAATCTTAAAGAAAACCGGGAACTAAGCTAAGAAGGAACGAAACTAACAAAGAAAGGAATGAAAAACACATATTTACAAGGGAAATTAACTACTAAAACACCTCCAAAATGAGAGACATCAGGATCAGTTCCAAATCTTGGATTATGGAAAATGATCTAGCATTCTGATTTGACAATGGGATCGAAGCTGGTAGTGTGAGTTGTAGCCTGGATTGAGGTAACAACTATGAAGTACATCTACCATGTTTCGTTAAGGCCGAAACTGGTTTCAACTATGTGAGCATAATAACTCTGGCCAGAGGGGATCGATCATGTTTGTTGATACCAAATCACATCTTTGATGTGAGGTATAACATGTTTCGTAGATTCATGACACGTAGTGTGATTTTGGTTGGCTGAATCAGTGAAAAACAAGGTGGCTGATCACTTGACGAAGTGGTTGGTCCTAAGGGGATGAGAATGAAAGACCTGCCTAGCTTTCTAGGGGTGAGACACCCAATTCCTACCTAATGAAAATTAGGACAGAATTCAATGTGGAAAGCCCATTTCTGAAAACTGTGAGCACAAAGGATCAATCCCCAATGTGTGCTCTGTCCTACAAGATCAGAGGTTGAAGATTCTATCTTCTTAATAGCTCCTTTGAAAAAGTACAATGTAGGTGTACAAATAAAGGTTCTACCTATGTGGACGTGGAGTTTTTGGTCGCTCTATGAAGCTTGGGTTGGCTTCACATACGTTCATGAATGGATAAGGACTTAAGGACCATTAATGGAGTCAAGTTAGACTATAGAAGTGTATAGTAACTTATGTGTTTGTTTTCTTCATACATCTAAAGAGGTTGATTAGTTCAATCCTTAGGACACCATGATTCCGAGGTGTATGAAATGTGTAATTACACTAAGACACAAATTCAATCGTCACGACATTTGTGTTTATGCATGAGTTTGGGATGAAGACTTACTTATTTTGTGAATCAAGGATTACACTAAAATGAGGGACGATTGTTCGTGATTTTAGTGTCATCAGTGATTGATCCCTAAAGAATAGTGATGGTTCCTGATGGATCAATGACCATTTAGTGTTATCGAGATTCATGCGACTTTATGAGGTTCCATTTAGCTTATCACAAGTCTGGGGGTGTGGAGTACACGCTTGTGTAAGTATATTTGGGATCTAGTGGGAATATTAAGGATATGTTACTCTGAAATCAGTAGTTTAAAGAACAAGAGTTCTGGTGGATTGGTACCAACAGGATCAGTCATTTAGCGGATACAATATTGGTCACGTGGGTTAACTGCCAATATAACCATTATATAACTACTTGAGTAACCTCCTTTTTATCATTGGTTTCTGATGGGCCACGTGTCTCTCCAAGAGAGAGATGTTGGAGGTTAAGGATCAGCGGTAACCGTTGTTAACCACCCTAGTAACCGCCCATAGCTTGTAGAAACCGCTCCCAAGGTTTTCCTGCGGCCTATATAAGGACGAAAGGGAGATAGGGTCGTGTTACTTGGTTAGTTACTTGGTTAGTCACTTGGTTGGCTGGTTGGTTACACAATTTTACGAAAGATTCAACTAAGTCGAAGTCATACATCCATCAATACATCATTCTACAGTTTGATCCTTACCACAAGCCTTGGAATGGATCAGTAGATTTGTTTTATCTCACTTCAGATTTTGTGGATTCCCTAAGGCTTATAAGGGGCAAAATTCTGATTTCGGAAAGTTTTTACACGACTTAAATCTTATCCAAAGACAGACTTCATTGATTGTTCCCTAGGTGTTGCGCATTCCAGAAGAAGCAGGATCAACAGACGCAGTCGGTGCTGCTGGACCACCGTAGGGATCAATACCAGAATCCAATAGAAAATAGTGCGCATAACGTGAGTCGAGGTTATAAAACATCTCAACCCGCCAGCTAAAGGTTTGTCCCCTAAAAAGAATATCGTATGCCATAAGCGTACGTGCATATCATTAAGAATCCTGCCTTTTTGTCCAACAAACTTTTTTTCTCATTATTTGCATCTACAATTTCGGGTTTTTGTACTGGTGGCATATGCTAGAACTTTCTCCCCATAAGCCGCACAAGACGGATTAAATTTGATCATCGTGAGTCATAAAAGCAACGCCGCATCATCGGACCAAAGCTTTCAGATCGAGGTAGGCGTTTTTATCACACTTCTAAAATAATGATGGCAAGTCTAGCATTTCACCCTAATTGTGTCTCATGCAGAAGATGTTTTTACAATATTTATAGTGTGCGTGCATTCGAACCAATAAAATGAATACGAAAAAAGTGCATTCGGTGTAGTCAAACTATCCGAGACACTGCTAAAACCATAGTAAGACCAAGGAAAACTGTCAAGGTATGCTTAGGGTTGGACCTAAGAGAGCATGCTCATTGTTGTATCCATGCCTAGACGTTGCTAAATAAATTGTATGACCAAGGAAAACCGACAAGCTATGCTTAGGGTTGGACCTAAAAGGGTACACTCATTGTAGTGTCTCTACCGAGACGCTACTTGACAGGGATGCTTAAAAAATCTTACACCATAGGAAATTGCCAAGCTATGCTTGGGGTTGCACCAAAAAGGGTGAGCTTGTTGGAATGCCCCTACCCAAACGTTGCTAAAAATCGCAAAACCAAGGAAAATGACCAAGCTATGGTTGGGATTGGACCTAAGAGAATGTGCTCGTTGTAGTGTCCATGTCGAGACGCTACTCAAAGTATCGTAAGATCAAGGAAAATTACTAAGCTATGCGTGGGTTGGACCTAAAAGAGTTCACTCCTTGTAGTGTCGCTGCCGAGATGCTACTCAAACAATCATAAGACCATGGAAAAGCGCCAACCTATGCTTGGTCTTAGAACTAAAAGAGAGTGCTTGTTATGGTGTCTCTATCGAGATGTTGCTCAATAAAATCGTAAGACTAAGGAAACCGTCAATTATGCTTGGGGTTGGACCTAAAAGACAGTGCTAATTGTAGATTTCTTCTTGTTATTTCCGTCCACTATTTTCGGGTTTTAACAATAGCCTCAATCTCCCGGTTCTCCATGACTCCGGTCTAGATCATTTTGATCTCGTCTATTTAGAAATTTAGGGTCCTTACCATGTTTCCTCTTTTATTGGCAATATGTTGCTTCATATCTCAAAATCAAGTGCTTAATCATTTTCAATTGTTTTATGATTCGCCCTAGTTTGTATGGCTTAACTCTTGTATTTTAGAGCGTTATTGAGTGTGTTTAGGTTAGATTTGAGCGTTATTGTAATATGAAGACCGAAGACACAAGATGTGAAGAATCGAGAGTTTTTAGAGCTAAGTTGGAGAGAAGTTCGCCGCTGCCCATATTCCGCAGGCCCGGTGCCTATGCCGCGGTAGCGGTGAAGGAAGGTGATGACGATCTACTCCCGAGAAGGCCGCGGTCGCGCCGCCATGGCCGCAGCCGCGGTAGAAGCCGACATAAGTCAACCCAAAGATAGACGCGCCGCGGGCGCGGTGGTTGCGCCGCGGTCGCGGTGATGCCGAGTTCCGAAGCGGACGAAATCTTTTCTATCTTGTTTCCTTTTTTATCTTTTGCCTCTTTCCTTATCTATCTCGGGGAGCCTGTTCCTTGGGCTATATAAGGAGGAGCATGCCTTAGGTTTTAGGCATCTCAATTCATATCAAATAAAACTCTTTGCTTTTCTTTTGTAATGGAGAACTAATCTCCCTTGGAGCTTTATTATGAAGTTGTGAAATTCTGGTAACTTTTTTATCCCTAGGTCTTTATTGATACTCTTGTTCTTCATCCCATGATCTCTGTTTTGTTATATGAGCCTGATCAACTTGTCTAATTGGTTTAGATCTATTGTTTGAATTATGGTTGGTTGTTGTCTATGCATCTTTCTTATTCTCGAAACAACTCTATTATAGGACCGTGGACTAGATTAGAGAAGAGTATTCAATGGTTGTTTTATGCATGAAACTCGTAGCTTGATTGCATGATTCAATTTCATATTATCCTTGTGTGTATTGCATGATTTGAATTAAGCGTCCTTGTTCATATCATAGTTTTGCTTGGACCGTGGACTAGCGAATATTTAAGATAAGGATTGGAATTAACCTAGGAATATAAAGAAGTGGATGAATTAATGATCAATGAATTAATAAAGTGAAATTAATTGAATGAACTCTGCTTGCTAATATTGATTGAAACCTCCTTCAAAATCCCCCTTTGCTTGGTTTGCATGAAACGAACTAAAATCCATCTAAGAAACTGATTCTCTTGGGTTCGACCCCTTACTTGCTTACTATATTGTGTTTGCATTGTTTGAGTTATTATCTTTGATTTTGTTACAACGACTTTACCCGAGTCATTTTACAAGATGGTTAGAACCCAATTTTCTACCAAAATCAAACAACGTCAATTTGACTAGAGTAATTAATAAAAAATGTGTCTTCCTTCAAACACAAGGGCTTGTCCATAGAGTTAAATGTCCTCTTACTCAATCTGAAAAATGGGGTTGTAAAATGTCATCATAGAACTATAGTTCAAAAACTTGTAGCTCATCCTTCTCATGCTCATTTGCCTAATTAAGTTGAAAAATTGAAAAATGGAGTTCAATACTTCAATGTCTTTCTTTATGTTTGAAATTCTGTACGTAAATTTTCTTTTTTGTGTAAATCCTCGTCATTCTTAAAAAGCTTAATTAAATAAATAAAATGTCCTTTCAAAGTTCTAATTTTTAAAAATTATTTTACGTTTATTGTTTTACTATGCAAGCTTAACGTACTAATGATGAAGTGATGGTTTAGAAAGTTTACACTTTTAAATTGTGTGCATCTTCTACGGTCATGATGTTGTCCTCTTCTCTCCATAGCAGATGTATCCTCTGCATATATTTATGTACAACTAATTACGTGAAAATCATTGATTTAGTATACTAATACTATACTAAAATTGATTTAGTATCAAAGATAAAAATATACTTTATTTAGAAAAATGGGCTTCCATTTTAAAATTATATTTCAAATTCGAATTTTTAAAATTATTTCGTACATAAATAGATTAAAAAGGTAATTGAAAAGATAAGTTAATTAATATGTAGTATCTTTTATAGAGGGAGATTTTAAAGATTGATCATATTGCTTTAAAGTTATATATTAGATGAATAGAAAAAAGGATAAAATTAAAGATTAGATAATTAAGGAAATTTTAAATACAAATATTATGTCTTCAAAGATAGATACTAGATGAGTAAGAAAAAAGATAAACTTAAAGATTAGATAAATAAGAAAAATAAAACATGTAAAATTGTTAATGAAGTGGGACCAGAATTAACGTGGAGGCTCGAAATTCTCCGACTTTAATATATAGTATAGATATGTAAGTTTTGCACATATATTCTTGCTCTAATATTAACAATTGATTTAGTAAATTATATTTTTAAAAATGATTTATTAACAATTTTTATCTTTGACACTAATATTATATTTATATTATATTCAAAAAATTATAAAGTACGAGTCGTGCATGGCATGACGGGTACAGCTAGTATAGTTAATCTGCTAAACGAATCTCAATTAGTATATGAAACTATATATAGTTTAGGCCATTTTACCAAATTCACTCAAAAACTAATAGCGATGAATGAGATAACCAAAAAAACGAAAAGATATGCCACGTCATGACATCAATAATCACGATATTACCTGATGAGACTTAGGAAGAGTAATGTCCTCGTCTCTTATCACCAAAGCCTCGAGTAGCTTAATTTTCTCTTTTCTATTACTAAAATATTCCTGCATCGTTATTTTGCATCAAATATTATATAAAAGACAAATTTATTTGATATGTTGTCGCACGTAAGCAGTGGTCGAACCAGGAATTTGCCCTAGAGGGGGCTAAATACGTTAATCTTTCTTTTTTCGGTAGAAAATAACTTAATCTAAGTATAATCATTATAACAATTTAAATATGTAGTCATTAGAATTTAGAACAAACCCAAAATAATTTAATGTAAGTATAAAATTAGTTATAATCTGAGCAAAGGAAACTAATAAATAAAAAAAATGTGTATACTTTTTTTTCTAAGTCTTACAAATTAGGCTTTACAGTCACACTTACCAAGAAATTAGACAAGTGTAGAGTTCAAAAAGACTAGACATGTTCAAACTTTAAATTGAATTTTTTTGAAACAAACTAAAGTTTTTATTAAACCCAAGATGGATTTTGAACTAATATTTAGATTATATATTTGCGGATTACGGATTTACGGTTTCGGGTCAATACAACGTATTTACGGTTCCATCCGTAATATCATTAAGTTATTTAAAATAAATTAGACTTCCTAGACCTCATTTTTCTTACATAAAATAAAAAGGAAAAAAAAACAATAACTATAATAATTACTCCGTATTTTTTTATAAAATTGCAGTGGGGGCAACGTGGTTCCGCCACTGCACATAAGGCTTAATTTATGCATGCACGAAGAGTTGAATCTAATGCACAAATTTTAGAATGTAAATTGTGGACAATTTTCATTTTTAACTTTTAGAGACGAGAGACTAAGATAAAATTAGTGAAATATCGAGATACCATCTGACCCCACTTCTTTAGCAATAGCAAACCCAATCCTAGTGAAAATAATCAAAATATAGACAGCAACACATGTCCCAATATCTTGAGTCCTTGATAACTTCTAAATGCGTTTAAGCAAGGAAATAACCCTTATCACTAATTCTTCCGAGGAGGAAAAAGAGAAAGCGAGAAAACTATACCCAAGTGCCCCACTCTTATCATCATACTTGAAAAGTTTACGACGCGCTGTTTCAATGACCACACCCCGGGCACAAAGTCAGACATCCCAGATTGGGTCAACGGCAAGGACCCGGTCAGGTCAACACATACATCAAGTCTCCCATCCCACGGGTAGTTGTTGGGACACTATCAAGAACGCTTGCGTACTTGTTAGTGTTCCACACAACCGTCCCTTAGTTTTGATATGACAAACTCACTTTGATTCTAATAAAGTTGTCCAAGTGTTCAGGAACGCCAATGACCAAAAGGACAACAAGTGTGTATGGGCGTCCCATAAGCTTAGGGACGCTAGCTAACAGGAAGTAAGGACCAGCTAGAGACTACTTGAGCAAGGACGGAGTCCCAAGCAAGTAGGAACGCAAGAAAGGAGTCCTTACTCACTAGCCGACAGGATGACATCACTCGACAATGTTTGATCATCCAAGGACACGTGGAGACCGATCCTGTAGCGGAGTCCAACACTACGTGGCGAACGATCCTGTTGCAGAGTCCATCAACACGTGGCGGCCGATCCTGTAGCGGAGTTCATCATACACAGCTGGATACAGGAAGCTTCCTCATCACCGCCCTACTACGTGGAGGAAGATCCTGTAGCCACGTCCATGAAGGGCATGATCGTCCCAGTGAAAAGACGCCCTTCCCAAGTCCTATAAATAGCCCCAAGGCATTTATTGTGACGCAAACGCTTTCAGGAATATTCAGAGAGAATCAAAGAGAAAGCGACTCACTCAAGAACACGAAGAACTAACTCAAGAACTCAAGAACAGTGCTAGAACTTGTGTTAGATCGAGTGAGACTTGTAACCAAATCACAAAAACTGTTTGTAAGAGAAAACCCAAAAAGAGAGAAAGAGAGTTCTGCGAAGTACTGCAGAACGTAGGAATAGAGTCCTTTAGAAGATTGAACTAGCTTAAGTTGTAGGCTTAAAGGAGTTCTTTACAAGTGAACTTAGGGAAAAGCTAAGTGTCAGAGAACTGTAAAGGCTCGCCAGTACAACTGTAAGATCGTTCAATAGAAAGGAAAGAACTATTCAAAAATCCTCCAAGGAGGTAGAGGTTTACACTCAAGGACTACTTGGTCTTGAGTGGTTCCTCTATAATTCACTGCGTTCATTACTTACCTGTTTAGTACTTTATTTCCGCTGCATTACTCAAGGACGCCCCTACTCCTCGTAGGGACGCCTAATCTAAGGACGCCTTTACCAAAGTAAAGGACGTCCCTCAGTACTAACGATCCAACAATTGGTATCAGAGCAGGCGCTCTAGATTCTTACTGAGTTGCAGGTAAAGATGGACATGGAACCCATTGGAACCTCTTTTGTGAAACCTCCGCGCCTAACGGACGGAAATTTCAATCGCTGGAAAACAAGGTTCGAAAACTTCTGCAGAAGTCAAAATTATCAATGCTGGAAGGTTATCATGAAAGGAGATCTCAAAGTTCCTGCTGACAAAGCTGATAAGGAGGACGAGTGGGGTCCTGACGAGTTTAAGCTGATGGAAACCAACGCAAAAGCAATCTGTTTCCTTCAAGCGTCCTTATGCGAGAGGGACGCCACTCGGGTCAGCAATTTGTCAACAGCGAAACAACAGTGGGAAGCTCTTGAGAAGTTTCATGTGGGAACCGCTGAAATGAAGGAGGACGTCCAGCTGAAAATCAAGAAGGAGTTCTATGCTTTTTGCATGCTGCCAAATGAGACGGTGAACGACTACTCATATCGTTTTGAGGCCCTTGTCACCAAGATGAGGAACTTGGGCATCCCAGAAACAGAAATCTCCATGAGGAATAGAGTTCAAGTGGTCATTGATGGTTTGACCGAAGTCTGGAACTTTGACAGGACAACGTTCAAAGAAAATACAGCCAACAAAACTCTAGATATGGAAGAAATCTATGGGAAGCTCAGGCAATACGAGGAAAGAAGAATTTCTGATATGGCTAAGCTTGGACAGAATCCTCAAACTGATCTTGCTTTGGCGTCCACAACACCAAAGTACGCTGAGTACCTTCGGCGTCAACAGGAAATCGCTGTAATGGTGGAAGCCAACAAAGCTGAGAACCGCGAGAAGATGCGCGTTCAAGCCTTAAAGGAAAGAGAAAGCAAGTCTAAAGAACAACTGGATGCAGAAGAAGAAGTTGCTCTCTTTAACAAAGTTCTCCGTGTTTTTGGCAAAAGGAACAAACATGTCAATAAACACAAGATGCCCAAGAAGGAAAGCCGCAAGTACACTGAGGCAGAAATGAAGGAACTCACATGTTACAAGTGTAACAGAAAAGGGCACTTTGCTAAGAAGTGCACAACAGGAATGTCTGCAAAGGAAATGAAGACAAAAGCTCTCATTGGAGCGTTCGCCTCTGCATGGGACAATGGGAGTTCTTCCTCTGATGATGATGATGATGAAGAACCCGATGAACAAGCATACATAGCCCTTGAGGACGCATCTGATGGTGAGCAAGTAGCTTTCATGGCTATGGAGGACGTCACCGTTGTTGAACAGAACGCTTCGAAATCTGAAAATGAGGTAACTCGTGAATCTATAATGAGTTCTCTTGAAAAGTGTTCTAAGTCCAAACTCATTAAGCTCATTGGAAAAATCATGGAAGAAAGTGTGATCATGCAAAATAGAATGGATGAACTTGAACTTGAAAATGAAAATATAGTGGTTGAATGTGAAAACTGTAGTTCCATGACCATTCAACTAGAGTCCTCTTGTGAAGAAACTAAGTCCCTAAAAACTGAAATCATGTGTCTCAAACTTGAGAACGCTAAGCTTAGGAAAGAAGTAAAAGTGATGGGTAAGAGTCCCATAGTTGAAGAAGTGAGACCTATGGTCTTTGTCCCAGCTAAGAGAGGTCTAGGTTATGAATCTGACACTAAGAACTCCCTTCCTAGTGATTTTGAGGCAAGTAAAACTTCGGAACTTGAACTTGAACGGGAGAAAACCAAAAATCTTCTTGAAAGAATTAGAGTTCTAGAGAGTGGGGAATTAGGAAAGGAAGACTACTACACTAACTCCACTAGTCATAAGATTTACAAGAAGATTGCTAAAGGGGACGGTTCAAAAGTTTGTAATCCTCAAAAGATGAAAGAAAACAAGATTCAGCGTCCCAATAAGAAGTACTATCTTGGTACTTACTATAGGACGTGTTGGTACTGTGGACAAGGAGATCACTTCAAATATGATTGCTTAAAACTCAAGGAAGATGTTGAAAATGGAAAAGCTGCTAGGACTAACAACGAAAATGCTAAGTCCGTTCCTAAGGCTAATCCTAGGCGTTCTAGACGCTCTAGGAACTCTTTCCGCAAGCATGCTATTTCAAATGATGTGAATATTAATGACTACATGCCAGAACCAGAGTTCTATTTCTGTAACGAACCAGGTAAGGAACACCTTGCCTGGGTCGCCAAACACTAACGTTGTTATGGCAGGTGGAAGTGAGGGGACGCCCATGGATCATTGATAGTGGCGCCTCAAATCATATGACAGGAAGCCAGATCCATCTCACTTCTATCCAAAGTAGTGCCACGGGAGGAACTGTCTCGTTTGGCAACAAGGGCAAAGGAAAGATCAAAGGAACGGGAACTGCTATTCTCAACCCGTCCATCAAAGCAACAAATGTCAGCCTTGTTGAAGGACTTGGCTTCAATCTCCTTAGCGTCTCCCAGATGTGTGATCAAGGT
Organism: Polygonum maritimum; assembly: GCA_963924305.1. NCBI lineage: Eukaryota > Viridiplantae > Streptophyta > Magnoliopsida > Caryophyllales > Polygonaceae > Polygonum > Polygonum maritimum. The sequence goes on from OZ002735.1 coordinate 25,226,510, forward strand.
GAAAATCTAGTCACTTTCGACTCAAAGGAGTGCCTCGTCATCAACAAGAAATCAAACAAAGTCGTTCTCAAAGGAGTACGCCAGAACAATGTCTACATCTTTAACCAGGAGTTCAAGCCTAAATCAGAGTTGTGTCTATCTGCTTCAAAGGAGGACGCTGATCTCTGGCATCGCCGACTTGGCCATGCTGGACCAAGCACAATCCTTAAGCTACACCAGCGAAATCTTGTGAAAGGACTTCCCCGAATTGATCCTGAGAAAGTTGAACAGTGTGAAGCTTGCATCAAAGGGAAGCAAACAAGAACGTCTTTCAAATCCAAGAACGAAGTTAGCACAAAGAAGCCTTTGGAACTGCTCCATATGGATCTTTGCGGACCAATGAAGACGTTGAGCTACGGTGGAAAGAGGTACATTTACGTTCTTGTAGATGATTTTTCTCGATTCACTTGGGTTCTTTTCTTGGTGTCAAAAGCAGATTGTTTCAATGCGTTCAAAGTATTCATCAAACAAGTGGAAGTTGCTCTTGAGACGCCCCTCAAAGCCATAAGATCAGACCATGGAACGGAGTTCCAAAATTCAGAGTTCCTAGCCTACTGTGATCAACATGGAGTCTCTCACAATTTCTCAGCTCCAAGAACGCCTCAACAAAATGGAGTTGTGGAAAGAAAGAATAGGACGCTAGAGGATATGGCAAGAACTATGCTCTTGGCAAATAGCGTTCCCAAGTACTTCTGGGCGGAAGCTATTGCTACAGCGTGCTACATCATCAATCGTGCCATGATCCGTCCTTTGCTAAAGAAGACGTCCTATGAGCTGTTGAATGGAAAGAAGCCTCGCATTGATTATCTCAGAGTCTTTGGTTGCAAATGTTTCGTTCACAACAATGATAAAGAAAAACTTGGAAAGTTTGATGCAAGGAGTGATGAAGCCATATTCCTTGGGTACTCTCTTACCAACAAAGCATATAGAGTCTTCAACAAAAGGACTCTAAAGCTTGAGGAGAGTATTCATGTTGTGTTCAAAGAAAGTTCTTCTCACAAAGAAAAACCAAGTAAGAAAGAACGCTCTTCTTTACAACAACAGGACGACTCTGAAGATGAAGCTGAAGATTGGACCTCTGGAAAATACTATGTCTCTAAGGACGCGTCTCCAAATCCTGAAGAAGTCTCAGTGGACGCTCCCAGTGTTGTTCAAGGAGTTCCATCTCGTAGTGAATCCCCAGTTCAACAAGATGTAGCTGAATCAAGTCAACAAGGCGAGCAACGTCAAGGTGTGGACGCTCTCTCTGAGGGGGAACACATTGAGGACGATGCTCAAAGTGATGGTGATGATTCAGATGATGACATTGATCCAAGATTTGCTCATTTGTTTCAAAGGGAGTCCCGCTTCTCTAGGGATCACCCAACTTCTCAAATTGTCTCAGATCCTTCTCAAGGCGTTCAAACAAGGTCAGCTGCAAGCAAGTCCCAGAGTGCAAATCTAGCTTTCTGTGCATTCAATGCCTTTGTCTCTATGGTGGAACCAAAGAATATCAAAGAAGCACTCCAGGACGCTGACTGGATTCAAGCAATGCAAGAAGAACTAAATCAGTTTGAAAGGAACAAAGTTTGGACTCTCGTCCCACGTCCCAAAGGCAAAAATATCATAGGGACGCAATGGGTGTTCAGAAATAAGCTTGATGAGAATGGACGTGTGTCAAGAAACAAGGCAAGACTGGTGGCTCAAGGATTCAAGCAAGAGGAAGGCATAGACTATGATGAGACCTTTGCTCCTGTTGCTAGAATTGAAGCCGTTCGTCTCCTTATTGCCTTCGCCACTCACAAAGGATTCAAGTTATTTCAGATGGACGTCAAGACTGCCTTTCTCAATGGAAAGCTAAAGGAGGAAGTGTACGTTGCTCAGCCGCCTGGCTTTGAGGACGCCTCTCACCCAGATCATGTGTACTACTTGGACAAAGCGCTCTATGGACTCAAGCAAGCCCCTCGTGCATGGTACGACAGGTTTGCGTCCTTTCTTTTGTCTCACGGGTACACTAGAGGTTCAATTGATAAAACTTTGTTCATAAAGAAAGTTCACAAGGACATTTTGATTGCCCAAGTCTATGTTGATGATATAGTCTTTGGTAGTACTAACATGAAGCTTGTAGATGAGTTCAAGTCCTTAATGAGTAGTGAGTTTGAGATGTCCTTCATTGGAGAACTCAATTTCTTCTTGGGACTTCAAATCAATCAACTCAAGGAAGGGACGCGCATTCACCAACAAAAATATGTCCGTGAAATGCTTGAGAAGTACGGGATGAACACGTCCAAACCTGTTGCAACCCCATGTTCTCCAAACTCGCGTCTTTACGCAAATGAACAGGGAAAAGACGTTGATCAAAAACTTTACAGAGGGATGATTGGTTCTTTGCTCTACTTGACCGCAAGCCGTCCCGACATTATGTTTGCCGTTTGCTTGTGTGCACGCTTCCAGGCAAATCCAAAGGAGTCCCACATGCAAGAAGCCAAGAGGATCTTTCGCTACCTCAAAGGACGCGACGATCTTTGCCTTTGGTACCCCAGGAAGACGTCCTTCAAGCTTGTTGGCTACTCGGACGCTGATTATGCGGGTCATGTAATTGATAGGAAAAGCACCTCAGGAATGGCACAGTTCCTTGGTTCATGCTTAGTCTCTTGGGGATCTAAGAAACAGAACTCTGTGGCGCTTTCAACTGCGGAAGCCGAGTACGTTGTTGTTGCTTCGTGCTGTTCACAAGTTATCTGGATCAAATATCAACTAGAGGACTACGGTATCAATCTTGAAACTATTCCCATTCGTTGTGATAACACAAGTGCTATTGAAATTTCTAAGAATCCTGCTTTTCATTCACGCACAAAGCATATTCATATAAGGCACCATTTCTTGCGTGATAATGTTGAACTAGGACTCATTAGTATGGAGCATGTAAGAACTGAAGACCAAATAGCTGATATTTTCACTAAGGCACTTGATAGACGTCCCTTTGAGCATCTCAGGTTGCTCTTGGGGATGATAACTTTTAAGTAGCAAGTCCCGTTCTACTATTCCCTCAATGATTGGCTATGTTTTGTAGATTCTAAGTGTTTAAGGACTGTTATGCATTAAATTCATATTTGCAAGGACGCTAGTCTAAAACTTCATGTGTTTGCTACTTTGGAACGCCATTCAAATTTTCTCTATTTTGTCTTGAAAAGAGTATCCCTGATCACCCAACCTTCATTATAAGCCGAAATGATGGGAACTCTAAGCTTACCCTAGCCGAGAACTCCGCAAAAGCGTCCTATGAGCTTCATATTTTCTTTTACGGGACGTACTTGCGTTGTTCTCAACTGGTCCGAAAGGTAATCACAAGAACGGTAAGTTGGTTGTTGGTTTGCTTAAAGAAGTTTGCTTGAAGAGGTTAATTTTGCTAAGTTTGAGAGGACGCTCAGTGTTTATTGATAAGAACACCAGTTCAGTTGTTGAGGGCAGTTGAAGAGTCAGAATTTTGAACTTTTGAAAGTGTGAACAGTGACCGTTGCTTTTGCTCAAATCTTAAGGGGGAAGTTTTGCCACGTGTCGCACTAGTAAAACAGTGTTAATTACCATTTGTGCCACCGCTTCCTCTATATAAGGCCAGAACAGTCGCAATCAAATTTATTACGCTCAACCACTTTCTCGCTCTCAAATTTGCTCTGACTTCTCTCTAGAACTCCGGCGACTTTCTCTCTCTACACTTCATCTGAAAACATGTCTCAAAGACAGTTGAACGTAGCCGGATCTTCCACCGGCGGGAAGCGCAGAAAACTGGTAAAGTCCCATTACATTGAGAAGCCCAAACCTATCGTTCTCAATGAGTCTCTACTGGACTTCATCAATAAGAAGCCCAAGACGCTGTACAATCTAATCCGGGAACGCATGGAACTGCCAGAAGTTAAGTCCGATGAAGTTAAAACAAAGAACTACAAGAAGTTCATTGAACGCTTCGTCGTCCCAAGCCTCCACAACACAGACTTCAAAGATCTACCTGGACGGATGGACGATGTGCTCTTCTTCTCTCAGTTCGGAGGTGAGAATCTTGGCCCTCTTCTTGAGCTTATCCCAGACTTGCACAATGCAGTCTTGCCCGAGTTTCCTATGTACCCAAGGAACTCCTTAGCCTTCCAAATGACCAAGAATCGTGTACCAAGTCCCTCTCCACCTCCTCCTGCCGTCCCCACCATAACCACCAAAAAACTGCTGAAGCGTCCTGCCCCTTCCTCTCCCCTCTCAAAATCTTCCCAACCCTTCTCCACTTCAAAACCAACGGAGATTGTAGATAAGTTTCCTTCCCATCTAAAGGAGGGACGCTCCAAAAAGGTTCATGACCCAAGGCCACTCAAAAAGGCCAAGTCTTCTAGCGTCCCATCCTCCAAACCTCCCACAAAAAGGCCTAGCACCACAAAAAGGCCTTCCAACCTCTCCAAGGAATCCACTCCTCCCCCTCAACAAATATCAATCGTTCAACTCCCCACCCCTCCTCCGTCCCCCCAACCTTCCAAAGCAAATGCCCTAATCCCCTTTCCTCCCCGCACTCACTCTCCCTTAAATTTGGCCAACTTTCCTTCTGTCCCGGCCCACATTTCCCCACCTAAGGACCCCGAGACCCCAAAGTCCCACCGTCCATCCTCTGAAAGTGGCCCGGAGGAGACTGAGCGCACCCTTGAACATACTTTTCGCCGAAGGAAGGCTGGTGAAAAGCCCAGAGTTTTGCTCGCCAAGGACGTTCCTGCGCAGATAGAGCACGTTCCCTCCTCCTCTTCCTCCTCTAGCTCATCTGAGAGCCAAAGAGGTACGCCCGCTCAGGTCTCCCCTTTCGTCGATATTGTTGGGGATTCGAATGATGAAGCGGAAGGAGAGGTGAACGCTCCTGCTGAACAAATTGAGGATGCTGGTGAGCACCAGGTCGCTCAAGAGAACGCCGAGCCGACTCTTTCTGATGAGCTCGCGCGTGATGCTCAGGAAGTCCCTCCTTATGACCAGTCCCTCCCAATCCTCAACCCCACCCAAGCTCCACAAGAAAACCCCTCCCCCTCAATCCAAACAGAATCCCATCAAGTCCCCGCGGACGCTGAGCCAACAACAACAGAAAATCACACAGAGGCTCAGGACGCCGAGGGCACGTCCCAGGTTCAGACCTCCGGTGCCGATCAAGCCACACCTGGTGGCGATGCACAAAAAGAACAAGGCACAGAGGACGCTCCTTCAAAGGACGCTTCTGACAGTGACTCGGAGAAAGCTGAGGACGAGTCAGATGATGATGAGGACTCTGAGTCCCCCAAGGGCAAGCGCAAAAGGAAGAACGCTGATGTGCCCGTTAAAGTCCTGAGCCCTCTCATTTACTCTGAAGAGTGGCTAGCCTCCTTCGACGATGAATCAGTTCAGGAGTTTCTTGAACTTCTGAAATTTGAAGGATGGCAGAACGTTGGACCAGCGCCGACAACTGTTGACAAAGAACAGGTGAAGGCGTTGTACAGGGATTTGCGCTACAAGGCAAAAGATGGCTCCCTCCACTTCAAAATTGAAGGTGAGAAAGCTTCAGTCACAGAACGCCAAATGCGCTCCTTCCTTGGTCTCAGTCCACGCAAGCCACCGTCCGATGCTCTTAGCTCACTTCCTGAAGGCGGCATTGAAACGACTGATCAAGAACTGCCTCTGGTTGAGCATATCTTTCAGGGCAAAAGGCCTATGGGACTTGACAGGGTAGCTCACGTTCTGAGCAAAGTTGGCGCAATCGTTCACTACTTCATCTATCGCGCCATTCTTCCAAGGCAGGAGAAGCGTTCAATTGTGCAAACTCACGACATAATCCTAATTGACGCAATCCTTGAACGCCGCCCAATAAACTTAGCCAGAATTGCTATGCAACACATGGCCAAGTGTGGAAGGAAGAGGCACGCCTTGCCCTACCCTGGAGTCGTAAAGGCAATCTTGCAGTCCCAGGACGCTTATGATGAGAGCGCTCCCTCTGAAGAACTTGGCTTAAAATGGAATGCCAAGAAGGGACTTGTCGAGATAAGGCATAATGAAGAGCTGCCGTCTGTTCTGAAACAGTTAGAAGTTGAGGCTGAGGAAGCACGACTAAAAGCCGAGGAAGAACGCCTAGCTGCTGAGGCTGAGGCCGCAAGGCTTGCTCCTACGTCTCAAGAGTCCCCTCAAGATCAAGAGCCCGCAGTAGATCTTACAACCCTTGATCAAATGCTCTTAGGGCCCTCTTCTCCTCCAGTTATTCCAATGGACGCACCGTCTTCGAGCACAGGTCCTCTGCCCCGTTCTGCTCTTGCAAATATCGCCCAGCATCCCCCAGTGGAACTCATGGGTGCAATTATGGACAACCAGTGCCTCATCTTCTCTGCCTTAAAGGACTTATCATCTACATTCTCCAAGGCTGCTGAACTTCAAGAACAATTGCTCCAGTTTTATCAAGACCAGCGCCGTTCTCAGTGATTGCCACCACCCCTTTCATCCCCTATTAAATTGCCTTTGCTTCTTTTGAACTTCAAACTCATGACCTTGGTCTGTAATAACTCTAATTTTGTTTGAATGGCAATTCCACTATTTTCTTGCATGTGTTTGTTTAAGCGTTCCACTGCCTTTAGTTATGTGTTTGTGCTAACGTTCTTATCACTTGTTATCCTTTTCGATGATGCCAAAAGGGGGAAGTGTAGTTTTGCAGAGATGCGCTACAAATTAGTTATCTAGAATAAGCAAGTGTTAAGGGGGAACTATTAAGTGAAAGGTCTAAAGAACGCCCATGCTAGAATAAAAGAGGACGCTTAGAAACTTTTCTAGGACGCGACTCTCTCCTTAAAATCCAAAAGCTAAAGAATCAAAGATTGTGCTTATCAAAATCTCTCTAAGTGTTAGAGGACGCTTATAAGTTTTCATACATGCTAAGTTCCAATGTCAAAACTATTTTGCTGAAGAGTTTGTCATCATCAAAAAGGGGGAAATTGTTGGGACGCTATCAAGAACGCTTGCGTACTTGTTAGTGTTCCACACAACCGTCCCTTAGTTTTGATATGACAAACTCACTTTGATTCTAATAAAGTTGTCCAAGTGTTCAGGAACGCCAATGACCAAAAGGACAACAAGTGTGTATGGGCGTCCCATAAGCTTAGGGACGCTAGCTAACAGGAAGTAAGGACCAGCTAGAGACTACTTGAGCAAGGACGGAGTCCCAAGCAAGTAGGAACGCAAGAAAGGAGTCCTTACTCACTAGCCGACAGGATGACATCACTCGACAATGTTTGATCATCCAAGGACACGTGGAGACCAATCCTGTAGCGGAGTCCAACACTACGTGGCGAACGATCCTGTTGCAGAGTCCATCAACACGTGGCGGCCGATCCTGTAGCGGAGTTCATCATACACAGCTGGATACAGGAAGCTTCCTCATCACCGCCCTACTACGTGGAGGAAGATCCTGTAGCCACGTCCATGAAGGGCATGATCGTCCCAGTGAAAAGACGCCCTTCCCAAGTCCTATAAATAGCCCCAAGGCATTTATTGTGACGCAAACGCTTTCAGGAATATTCAGAGAGAATCAAAGAGAAAGCGACTCACTCAAGAACACGAAGAACTAACTCAAGAACTCAAGAACAGTGCTAGAACTTGTGTTAGATCGAGTGAGACTTGTAACCAAATCACAAAAACTATTTGTAAGAGAAAACCCAAAAAGAGAGAAAGAGAGTTCTGCGAAGTACTGCAGAACGTAGGAATAGAGTACTTTAGAAGATTGAACTAGCTTAAGTTGTAGGCTTAAAGGAGTTCTTTACAAGTGAACTTAGGGAAAAGCTAAGTGTCAGAGAACTGTAAAGGCTCGCCAGTACAACTGTAAGATCGTTCAATAGAAAGGAAAGAACTATTTAAAAATCCTCCAAGGAGGTAGAGGTTTACACTCAAGGACTACTTGGTCTTGAGTGGTTCCTCTATAATTCACTGCGTTCATTACTTACCTGTTTAGTACTTTATTTCCGCTGCATTACTCAAGGACGCCCCTACTCCTCGTAGGGACGCCTAATCTAATGACGCCTTTACCAAAGTAAAGGACGTCCCTCAGTACTAACGATCCAACAGTAGTGTAGCATGTCAACAGGATGGAGAGGTTTATATTGCCAATCACACAACCCAATATTGACCTCTTTACAAGCAGAATTCCTGGACCGATAGAAAATATCAACAAGTGTGTCACGAACAACATTATAATGATGTTTAATACCACGAATACCAGCACAAGACACCGCATGATCTCCATAGATATCACCATCAAAAACCTGGGAGCAAGCAGAGCAAGGTCTCGAATTGGAGAATAAAGGAAAGCCCAAACGGTAGCATAACACGCAACGAAAAGACTTGTCATTCATAGTCTGTCCCAAATCAGAAATTGGCACAGTCCTAAGACAATCAGAAGAGTGATCGACCATCCCGAGGAGAAGGGTGACGTTACATCTTTTCCTCAAGCTTTATTAATTAAAGACAATAAGCACAATCATATCTAACCATGATCATCAATCAATAGGTTTGGTGTAAGATCACAATTTGTAGCACGAAAAGAGAGAGGGAAAGACATAGATAAAAACCTAGTAAGCAAATCCGCCGTCTGTAATGTTTGCGGCGAAGGTGTATATATATAATGGATGAATGTTAAAGATTATTGTTTTTGCTGATTGCATTACGAGTGGCTTACATTTGAATTGTTTTTATTTGACTGCATAATAATATAGTAATAATTCTTATTTGAAGTGATTTTAGTATTAGTTTGTTGAAGATGCCATAAAATGTGTGAACATTAAGAGAAATTACCAAGGAAGGGATTTGTTACGTAATATGTTTTGAATTATTGTATTTGATTTCATGTAATGACCTGCAGAAAGAAACATAAGTGTTAAAGAAGATGCTACACAAAATCAGAAAAGAGGAAAAAGTATAACATGGATCAACTTGCTTTTGTTTGTTGGAAAAGGGAAATCTATAAACCTATAATCAAAGGGTCTCGGAGTAATTAATGACCCGCATTTTATACGTATTTCTATAGTTTTTGGGTGTATGAAATGCTATATAATTGAATGCCCAGCCTTGCATTGGGTTGTAACCTCTGTCATGAATGATGCTATTAATGGGTGCTTGAATTGCCACTAATTACTGTGTGACCGAAAGTTAATTCTCTTATTGTAGTGTAACGCCTCTTGCGATCTAAAGCACCTACGTTACACATTGAGAAACAGCCTCTTACCTTTGCCTTTCAGGATCTGAACCAAAATTCTCTCCTTCCTTGCGCCTTCCTCGATCGCCGTCGCTCGCCCTCACTCGCCGTCGCCCTCGCTCATCGTCTCCAGACTTCGGCTTCGCTCCTCGCTCTGCTCTCGGTACCGGCTCCGCCCTCGCTCCACCTTCGGCCTCTCTACTGGCTCTGCTGTCGCCCTCGCTCCGCCTCCGCCCTCACCGGCAATAGCCACGACAGCGATTTCTGGCTCCACCTCCTTCTCCAACTCCCACTCCGTCGGCCACCACCACTCCCGAGACTCCTCCATCACTCGCTTCTCCGACTCCCTCAAGCCCGGATCTCGCACGATCTCCCTCAACGACGCCGCCGTCGACCGTCGGAAACTCCAGAAGCCTTACAAGGAGTGCGCCCCTCCCTCGCCGTTGCTACTTCCTCGACTTCGTCCTTGAGGCAGCCGCCGTTACAAGGAGATGGCGCCAATGCCGAGGGATCGAGCTCATCGCCTCCGACAATTTCACCTCCTTCGCCGTCATCGAGGCCCTGGGCTCCGCCCTCACCAACACGTACTCCGAGGGCATGCCCGGCAACCGCTGCTATGTCGAAAACGAGTTCATCGACGAGATCGAGAACCTCTGCCATTCCCGCGCTCTTCAGTGCTTCCACCTTGACCCTACCAAATGGGGCGTCAATGTCCAGCCTTACTCCGGCAGCCCCGCTAACTTCGCCGCCTACACCACCGTCCTCAACCCCCATGACAGGTTTCTTTCCCTTCTCCTAACTTAATTTCTCTCAATTCTCTGTAATTTGGCGTTCAGTTAGGTTCGCTTTGATTTGAATTCCGCCTGCAATTGGTTTGTTGTTAGTTAGGAGTATTTGAGTTTGTCTTGGCTCAATTCAATTGTTCCGTAGTGAGTGTTTGATAAGGTTGGATTCAATTTGGTTTGAATTTTGCCTGCAATTGGTTTGATCTTGGTGAAATTTGATGTACTGTGTTGAGTATCTGAGTTTGGGTGCATGGATGATGTGTGATCAGGATCATGGGGCTAGATTTGCCATTTGGTGGACACTTGAGAAGAAACTCCAGAAGCCTTACAAGGAGTGCGCCCCTCCCTCGCCATTGCTACTTCTTCTTCATCTTCACCTTCTTCTCCCTCATCCTCTGGGCCGCCGCTCGCCCTCAAAAGCCGAAGGTCACCGTCAAGGTATGCAAATTCGCCTCAGTTTCGCTCTTCCGAATCGAATCGATGTTCAATTGCGCTCTTCTGATTTGGATCTCTCTGCAGAGCATCAAGTTTGAGAGATTCTCCCTCTCTTCCGGATCCGATGCGACCGGCGTCACCACCGAGATGGCCTCCGTGAACTGTACCTTACGAGGTTTATACTTCTGTTGTGACTAAAATATGGCTGCAAACAAAATAGATTATGCTGTTACCACAATCACGATGAAGAACTCGACAAGGTAATAGCTCATGCTTGAGAATAATCCCCATCTAGCTGATTTTTTTTAGTCAAGGTTATTGGATCTAAGCTAAACTTTTTATTCTACAGATTATAGCTTCAAGTCCGTCCACTACAACAGACAATTTGTTTTTTAAGCCACTAACAGAATTGCTTGCTTATGCAACGAGAAAGCAACCACAGTTGCTTATGCTGGTAAAGAACATTTTTCCTCATTCCATTTGCTTTATTGTTTTGCATTTTGTCGTTAGACAACTCTGGCCCGGATAACATTGGAGATGATTGAGAGAAAATCATACGAAGTGTTAGGGTTGTTTGGCGATCTTATCACAAGCACGTCCATCTTTTTGTAAATGCCATGTACTCCTAGAGCTAATCTTATCAACCACAAGTTTTTTTTCCTGGTTTAGATTCCGTGCCTTCGTATGATGTTTTGAGATTCCTGGAATTTGAATGTTGGCTGTGGGATCGGAGTGTTAGGGTTGTTTGGCGATCAATTTGACTGTTTGTTGGATCGTGGTGTTATTTCCACAGTTTTTACTGTTCAACTTTGACTCTATATGGTGATTTAGATTTCTAACTGATGCTTGCGTAATTTGGATGCAGGAAGATGAATTTGGTTTGGGAAGTTACAAATTTATGAACTAGGTTGGGCATGGCTGTCAATGCAGTATCGTGTGCTGAAAGGGCAACCGACGGTTCGCTCATCAGTCCGGATTGGCAAGTGAACATGGAGCTCTGTGATATTCTCAATGCTGATCCTGGGTATCCATCTCAACTTTTCATCTTTGTTTACTGATTCATTACTGTCTAATAATTGGTGGAATATAGAAATGTCTTTGGCTACACTTCAGTTTGTTCTCTACTGTTGGTATTTGCTGCAACAAAGTTAATAATGTTGGCTGGCTTACTAATGGTTGGATGTAAATGTTGGTTTCTCTTTTTTAGGTTCTAGATTGATTGATAAGTTGGATAGTTATAGAATTCTGTTAAAAATGGTACTTCAACGCTCGCATCAGTTGAGTATTGGCATTGTTACAAAAGTAATTATTTTGGTTCAAAAATATTTTCGTAAATACTTGACAAGGCTTTGCAAGTTCTGGATACATACAAACTTTTGCAACCTAATGTATCTTATGGATTCTGATTTTGGACAATTGGAATGTTTGATATAGAGCTAATTTATTTGAATCAACCATCATGTGAATATCACTATATGAGTATTTGGAAGAATTTTCTACTATCGACCAACTTTGTGAGCATCTTATTAGCACTCAACTATTAGCCTCTTTCCCTTCAGTCTTTGGTTTGTTACATTACTTCTTTGTGAAAATATTTGTTCTTACCTTTATGTTCACCAAATGCTTGCCATCTTTATTTTCTATACAGTCCTTCATCAGTTGGACTATATAGTTCATGTCCAAGTTGGCATCTTACACAAAGCTTGCTCAAGAAATAACTAATGAAGATTTAGATTAGTCAACACTAACTGTTGGATCTGCTTTCAAGGAGAATATTTTAATGCCAGAAGAAGAAAGGCTACTTTTAGAGGAATCTAGGTGAGCTTTCTCCTAATAGCATACAAGCTTGGTTACTGATTATTCATCTGCGTATTTTGAGTCACATCCTTTATTTGCTGCCTCAATGATTAAAAATGGGAGAGGACTTCTAATAAATCACAAATTAGGCGGTTCTTTTTAACTAATTGACAACAATTCTGTCTACATGCGAGTATTTATTTGTCAGTAAAATTTGTCTTATGGTGTAAAATCAATCATAGCTTTGTCACATATCTCTGCCAACAGTTATGTCTGAATTTATGTGATTGCAAAGTTTCCTTCTGTTTTACAAATTAAGTTATGACACGTCATTCATGCTTTTTTTGAATTCCTGAATTTTCATAAGAATATATGAAATCATTCTTGGGCTGCTTTACTTGATGATCTGTGCGCCCATCCAAATTCATAATTGTAAATAAATTGTTCTATTGGATTTGGTGGGTCAAGAGCAAGTTATTTGCTGCCTTCTCCATCTTAAGGCTAAAAGAGATCGATCAACCATATCGAGTTTGACGCGCATTTACTGAGTATCTCCATTGCAGAACATCTGCTACTGGGAAAGATGGAATGGAAGTTATGTGGAATTTGTTCATATCTAAAGATTATGAATGGACCAAATCAGAGAAACTTCTTTCAGCATTGAAGCCAGTTTTGATGCGAATTTGTGGCAGGTATATTTGAATGACAGATCTAGAAGCAGATTGACCACCGGCGTGAGTGTAAGTGCTTCAGTGCCTCTTCATAGTGGCCAATTGATTACAAGCAGATTCCAATCAATATATTCTTATGATTGAAGTTGGAGATAGATCACCGCCATATCAGAGAAGTTGTCAATCTGCAATGGATCAGTAATTAGTGGTCAGGTTGGAGTTGGATTTCAGTGTCCATACATATTGGAATCTGCTGATCATGGCTTAAGTTGATTGATTGTCTTTTTGCAGACTTGCCCCAGCCTTCTAACATTTCTGGAGATGAAATGCTGGATCACCTATTTTTGTGAGGCAATCTCTTTATCCTAAGGGTTGGGTTCTGGAAAATAACTTTGTTGCTTTTCAATCAATCCCTTGATAGATAACAATTGGTGCATATTATGGTCTCAAGCTGTACAATTACAGCCTTCAGTAGTCTCTACACCAGCTTCAGAGTCAGTGTAGGCAGCTCTGCCAAAATCAACAGACTCCCAGACACCACTTCTTCCTCTTCCTTCGCTTGGTAATCGAGAGGTATAGATAATTGTTGCAACAATTTGTCCTTTCGGTTTGGCCTTCCATTACTTGCACGCCTTTGCTTTTAATTTGGTAGTAGTGGTAGTAGTCTTTCGTGCTGCTTCCCGCTTTAGATACCTCAAAAATTTTGATTTTTTTGTGATAACCCTTTAATAAGTTTAGTACTAATTCATCTGAGTGTATTCTAACACATTTTTTCTATAGTTTGGTAGGGCTCCTATGCCCAATCAAGGTACTGATTCATCCTGTAATCATTAATATGAATACTTAGCTGCTTAAGACATCTTAAATAGATCTTAGCCAATTTAATGGTTACACAAACAGTGTATCTAAGAACATATGGAAGAAGAAGAAAGAAAGATCAAATCTTGGTTATCTGATTGAAGATTGAAAATGGTGAAGCTCACATTGCCCAGATGAAAAATCAAGGATGGTGAGTTGAGGAATTGAAAATGGGCCATGTACACTACACAAGATTAGTACCACTCCACATGCCTCCATCTGTGAAACACACAACTTTGTGTAGTAGTTTGAAGTAGAAATCGACAGCAGAGAGAGGAAGGAATTGAAGCACACATGAACAGAAAAATCACAATGAGTATGAGAGTGTGGTGGAGGATGGATTGGCAGGTGTAGAGTAGGGGAGAGTGGTGAGTTGGATTGTTTTGTTCCTTTATAAAAATTGAATTTTCACCATTTGGGCCCATTTTCTTTGTTACTATATTATCACTTCGATTGTTATATGCAAGAATTATAAATTCCATTCTGCCCTTTCCCATAATGCACTCTATACTTTTTATTACTGGTCATTGACAATCTAGCAAAGAAAAGCAAAGCTAGCTTCGAAATTGATCTTCATGTTAAATAGGATAAAAACTAGCTTCGAAATTGATCTTCATGTTAATCTCTTAAGATTTGGTACAGGACAATGTGTTTAATTTGACGGGAGTATGGGTTGCACAATTCGTTATGATGCACCGTAACAAAGAAGGCACACATTATAACAATTCGTTACGATGCACCGTAACAAAGAAGTCTTACAACACATTATAATGCCAACGCATACGTTGCTACATTTAAAACAAGTTATACCAGACCCATGTATGACAATGACTGCCCCGTGCCGTAGGCACGGGCAAGAAACCTAGTTACTTAATATAATTAGTAAGTGTTCCTCAGATTTTGAGTAGTCAAATACAGGAAGAGCTCAATGAAAGGACACGTATAATATATATATATAGATTAAAGTTCAATAGTGAACAATTAAATATGAGTGAACAAGTGAACAATTGTAGGCCTTTAGATGCTATTCCAATGGATGGTCCAGATTACATATCAAAATTTGACCCAAATTCAAATTTGAACCACATCCCTTAATTATAGCAACTGTTAATTAATTTTCGGATTTATAGAAGAATCACAAAAAATAATCCCTTAATTATAGCAAATGTTAATTAATTTTCAAATTTCAACTCAATCTCGTAATTATAGCAAGTGTTAATTATATATTGGATATTCACACGTCTTGTACGAATTATTAACTATATATACATGTTATAGTCTTGTATATACATCCTGGGATCATTATATACACTATATTACAGTATTCCGGCAGAATTGGTTGTACGATTAAACATATGAATACAATCCAGCCACAACAAATTTCGTATATACATTCCTCAGGTTGTCATATACAATATTACTGTACATATATACATCTTGATCCGTAGAAATAGGTCACATAAACAATCCAGCAAAAACAAATTTTGTATATACATTCCTCATGTTGGCATATACAACATTACTGTACATATATACATCTTGATCCGTAGAAATAGGTCACATAAACAATCCAACAAAAACAAATTTCGTATATACATTCCTCATGTTGGCATATACAATATTACAGTACATATATACATCTTGGCGGGCGAAACTCCGACGGAGAAAGGGGACCCGAACGAAGCTCGACGGACGGTAATGGGGGGCGAAACTCCGACGCGGTTCGACTAGGGGCTACGAGAGGCCGGCGGGAGGGGACCCGAACCTACGGGCGAGCACCTACGACGGGTAGAATCGGGAAGCGACCAACGTCGGGCACCAGATCTAGGACGGAATCCGGGGGACGGGCAAAACCCCAGATCTAGAGGGTGGATCCGGTCGGGCGGGGTGCAGGGCAAGTGGCGACGGGTGGTCGCCGGAAAACTCCCTGGAGAGGGGAGGCGCTAGGGCGAGAGGTTGAGCGGCGACGGTAGGGCGGCGAAGTGGTGGAGGCTGCAATGGGAGCCGACGATTTTCTGGAGGCTGCAATGGAGCGTCTCTCTGGATCTGCAATGGAGCCTAATTTTTGATTTTATAGAATTATAATTATGGTAGTTACAATTGGTAGATGATGGGAGAAAATCTCTCTTATTTTTGATTTTTTGCTATTTTCTTTTTTTTTGATATTGTCATAGCTAATCTCACCATCTATTACAAATCTCATCCTACGGATGAGATTTGTTCTCTTGTTTTCTATAGAACCTACCTCTCTATATATATATATATATCCTCGCAAAAAATTGAATAATCTATTCAAAACTCCTCATGTTGATCGATTGTTTTTTTTTTTTTTTCGTGTTACAGCTGGTTTAGCAGCTTCTTGTTTTCCACCTCCTACTGTGTCATATCAAGGGTTTGCAGATAAAAAATCATTATAATTAATAGGAGAGTTATCCTTCATCTCCATCTAAATCATTAGATTGGCCTCAATTCCATCATAGGTGGTCAATAATGACATTGGCAAATTAAAAGGGACTAAACTCTGTTCAAAAGGTTGAAGATAAGCTTCATGACAAAAGTCTATATGGATATGGCATATTGTGACATCAACACATGTGGAGCCATCTAATATCCACACAGGTAATGTATTGGCATAGATTTCAGATGGATGATTTCAGATTATCAACACATGGAAAAAATCAATTGGGTTTTACACACGTATTTTTTAGACTGAAGTTGAGTTTTCTCAGCAGCTTTAGTATTCACTTTGTCCTCAAGCTTCTTTGGTACCTTGAAAAAATGGGTGGAAAACACAAATGAAAACTGAAAAGAGCATGACGTTTGCCAAAGCAAGAAAATCTTGCGTGTGAGCTCCTTTCATGAAGCGAAAGGAGCTCTTCAAGCCATGTGTTGAGGAAACTGATTTATTGCTTCTATGATCAGCAGCACCCACAGTGTTTCGCAACCTGTTTCGCAACATTCTTCTTGTCAATTGTAGCATGATATTAGACACTTAGTTCGAAAGCTCACAGAACGATGCCAAGTACCCGGTAGGAGTTGAGATCTTCCCAAGGCCTGTCTGGCCACTCAAAGGGCTACACTTTTTCACCAGCTTGTTTACCCTGTCAAAGTTACAAAACAATATGTAACTGGAAGTTATAAGGCAACATAGATGCTTTACCAATATAGCCTGAAAGTTATAAGCAACTGTAAAATTTTCCAAATATAACTAACTCCTCATACACAAACTACAGCTACACTATCCTATGGGCCACAACACGTCATCAGTTAAGCATGTAAAACAGCATAAAGAAAAGTGATCAATACTATAAAGCACAGTACCCTTCAGTTTTCTTTGAAGGAGTTTCCACTGAAGAAGTTTTGGCATTTGTTTCCTTGCCAGGAATCTGCACAGTGTACAAACAACTTCAACTCTTAGAATTCAGAAACAAAAGCTATAGAGAAGTGCTTCAGTATGTACACATTTGGAATTACCTCACTTGCGGTAGATGGTTTGGCAGGGCTGGAAGAGGAAATCTGGTTGATGTTGCCTCTGAATGCATTAAAAGCTCGTTTGACAATATCTTTATCACCCATTTTCTCCATAATAAGAGATTTTCTTCGTTGTTGTGTCCCTAGCTTGCACTGAATTTGCGGTGTCCAAATTGAGAGACATGTGCAGTGATGTAGGAGCTACTTGATCCGGTTTAATGCCATTCTGTCTATAACTTCTGCAGAAGCCTGATCTGGTTCAAGATCATCATCGTCATCCCTGTCACTCGATTCAGCAAGAAAAAGCTTGTTTAGCACTGCTCTACAAAATACAAGATTTTACAGAAAGGCCAACTATGAACTATTGCAAAGGTAAACCACAAGCATACCTTCTCTAATGCAATACTCCCTGTCCTTGTAAAATCATAACCTTCAGAACTATTAAATAGCCTGCAAATTCAGAAATCGTAGAGAACAAATTAGAGACGACTTTAAAAAACAAAGAAGAATAAAACAAAAAACACTTCCAACCCAAATAATAAACCCTTTCCATAAATCTTAGAAAGTGAGAAGTACTGAAGAAGTTCATGAAGCTTATTGCCAGTACTCTTGAGGTTCATCTAATTACTAAAGGAGTGAAAAATTAGAGAAAACAACAATGACACGATGGCTAACCACTGATTTTTTCATCAAACACACTCATGCAAGAGAATAAGGTAGCCCTATAATTTTGATCTCTCTGGTAGGTTTTTGTTGAGTCAATGCATAACAGGGCAGCATGATCTATCTTTCAAATGCATTTAAAGTGATACAAAATTAACAACCTTCACACCCCATGAAATCAAATAGATTTTTATCACACTTACTTGTGAACCTCCTCTTTCGGCAAATCTGTAAGAAGTAGAGCAAAATCTCCACGAAGCAGCTGAAGAAAACACAGGAAATGTCAGATGATTTGCAACAGTAGGATAAAACAAGACAGAAGTTCAGCAGGAGAAACATATCATCATGCTTACTTTGGAGACTCTGTAAATACCAGGCCTAATCTCATCAGAAATAGAACGGCCAACAGCAACCTGCATAACTTTGTTTGAGCCATACCATACACCAAATTTTGAAACAGTCAATCGATGTTATAGGATGGGGGTTGCAATAAAAAAACAAAAACAAAGCTTAAGCTTACAGCAGCCTGTGCAAGTGCTTTTGCTAATTAATCCACAGCAGACAACCCAGAACTGTTCAGCAACTCCTCAGCAGCAGCTCTGTAGGCTGGAATCACACTGAAATGAAGGTTTCAAGCATGCAAGTAGCTAGTAAGTGTCTGTTGCTACACAAAATAGGAAGGCATATTATGAGTAATCTTACTAAGGAAGCATACCTACTTGAAACTTGGGAGGCTGCTGTTGCTGCATCTACACCAGCTGCTTTTGCAACATCGAGTGGTTGGGGTGTAGACAAATGGTCAAATTTCACCCGTGAGTCCCTTTCCATCCTTGTAACATTTGCATTCCTAGGATCAAAAAGCATTACAGAAACTCCAGTTCCTTGGGAAAAAAATAGAGTGGATGATAGTGATGATAGCCACAAACTGCGTTGTAGTGTTTTAGGTGTCTTGAGTTGGTCACTCGCCTTCACATGAACTACCTATATTTAAATAGCAAATCCATGATATTTATTGTTCTAAGATCGGATTGATAACACTCAACTATATCATTATCATACGTTCTTTTTATCAAAGATCCAATGTTAATTCATTTTTACAAAAATACATCCATAGCTTTTATAAAATTCCACTTTGTAGAGTTACTTCAAAAATATGTTAGGGATGAGATTTCCATGTTTTTGGGCTATCAATGGCTGCTGTTACAGACACTAGGAAGTAACGATGTCGGAAAAAAACCTACCTGGGTATCCCTTTCGAGTCATGACCATGAAATCCTAGAAGGATACAATGGAACTGCCTTCTCTCTGACAGGCCTGACTAATTAACATGGGGACTCTTTTGGAAGGGAATCAACTCAACCAGAGCCTTGGGCCGTTCAATTCACGGTCAGCTGCAGAACCTTGACTTGCTACCTTCTTAATCCGAGGAGAACTCTTCAGCCTACGCATGAAAATCATATTTAAAATCAATCTAAAACATAAGCTCTAGCAAGTTCTCTTAATTGGCACCAGAAGGGCAGACACAGGAAATATGGACATGTGAAGAAAACATGTTTTACGTAACAGGAAGATCCACCCATGAACAATAATTCATACAACATCACAACAAGCCAAAGAATTGTTCCAGGGTGAAAATACTAATGCTCATCAAAATGGAAATAATTAATGAATGCAAAACTGTTAAGCTTCAGTTCACTTTAATTAACCAAACTATCAGAATTCTTAAGGAATATATTACTTTTCCATATAGAGTAGTGAAGGGAAAGAAATTGCAAGGGATCAAACTCACCTTTTCATCAATCCACATCAATGAGCTAAGCTGATTATTTAAGATCCTCACCACCGCATCCAATGGACTCATCCCTTCTGTTGTATCAATTTATCCACCCTAAATAGTAAGAGTAAATTAGTAACCTTTGCTAGGAAATTTTCTTAAAGATTAAGCGAACAACTTGTACCTGGTTGGCATTCAGGGTCTGAATAATAAATTTTATCTACTCTGTCATCTGTTCAAGCTCTCTCTCAATGGATTCAGCTTGATCATACCTGTCACTAAAACAAATGAACAAAATCATTCCATTGCATTTTTTGTTGGTTAAAAAAATCATTAATGCTGGAACAAACTACAATCATTAATGTAATCAACCAAGTATTTATGCATGTCAGGACTTCTTGATTTCTTTCCGTGGGCAGAAGGGCTTCTTTGTTCTCAAGCCTTTAAAGCTCACAAATTTCATACTGTATTTATTAACATGCATAAATACTCACTCACATGCTACATATATAAGAGCATTAAAAAAAATCAGTTACTAATGAGATATGGCCAAGAATATGGTACTAATTGCTTTTTAGTATCTCAGGAATTCATGACTTCTTTCCATGAACTGAAGGGCCGTATTGTTCTCAAGCTTCTCAAATTTCAGAGTTTTGTCTATATTTTCAGTTCACTTGTTTTGTTGGGGACAAAATCTTCAAGCCACTTGAAATTATAATTTATCTAGAGGCTTGGGAGAACGTACTTGCAGGAAAAAAAAAGAACATGCAGGGAAAGAAAGCTAGAGTGAGGCTGATCATAGTAATTACCAGCAGAAAAGTAAAAAATCTTCAACCAAAAGATTGGTAAATGGTAGTAAAACATAATGTAATCAAGCAAAAGTGCACTTACATAAGATAAACCACCAAATGATCTTAGCAACTCGATCATGGCATGTTTCTTGGCTCCTTCAACGTCAGCTAAAGGTTGTCATAAAGTCAAACCTAAATACAATTAGATTTAAATCCAATTGACCATAGACATAGTATAAAGGTACAATAGATGAATATCTGAGCACTGATCCAAAATTGACAATCCAAAACAAATGCTCAAAAAATAAAGATATGTAACCCTGAAGATAATCAAGATATCTAAGCACTCTACAAAAGCAGTCGAAATCTAGAATTTGGGTCGACAAAAATTCGCCAATCAACAACCTTCACATGCACAATGGAAAAAAATTGTCTTCATTGATAACAAACAACAGAATTTTCACCAAGGCACTAAACAGCAGAAATTTTCAAGTACACCATCAGCAAATATAGTAGATGAAAAAAAAAGATTACCTGAAAGGATCGATCTCAAGTCCAGAAAGAATAATATTGCGTACCAAATCATATCTTTCTAACTGCTTATTTCAACCAAATACAAATGTTGGCATCAACAGTAGAGCACTTGCAAAGACAAAAATATACACTGGATCTTTTACTGTTACAGTACAAGCAATCCCAAGCAAGGAGTTAGTAAACTACATCTTTCTCAAATAAACCAGGGAGCATGAACAGAAAGGCTAAGATGTTTCCAATCAATAGTTCAGAGATTTTTTATATTACTATCTGAGTAAATTATGGGTTTAGTCCCCAACGTTTCATTAGTGTTCTATAGTAGTCCCAAACCTTTAGAATGTTCCAAACTAGTCCTTTATTTATGCTAAAGTGTTTAATTTCTAGTCCTATGGTTAATAATTTAAACCCATGTCCTAACTGGCAATTTGAGGTGGCACTTTTCATCTCACATGGATTTATTAAAAAAAAACAATCAAGGTTTTAACTCAAATTCTTTTCAGCTGCAATAGTTTTGGTGTAGTAATGCACTTAATTAATAGTGGTTAGTAAGGACCATACTATTTTGTATATATACATATATATTAATGCAATGTACTAGTTTAATTAATTAAGATGTATTCTTATATATCTTCTAACTTCCAGCATAAGAAAGAAAGAAGCCAATGTCAAAATTGCTAGCTAACGACAGAAATGTTGGAAATGCAATGTTACGTGGGAATTGCATCATCACCAAACCGGCCAATGGCTGAAATTCAACAAAATGACAGCAAACTAATAAACTTGTGTTGATCAGTACTAATGGTGGTGTGTTGTACTAAGGTATTCATCACAACTGCATACACACCATTTGAGGGAGAAAGATGTTTGTGATATGTAACAACCCCTACTCATACATTTGCTAAATATAATTTACTGGCATATTGTGATATGCAAATGGCTACAGCTAAATAAATACTCCAAATGACATACAAGAATCTTGATTGTTTTTTAAATAAATCCATGTCAGATAAAAAAATACCACCTCAAATTGCCAGTTAGGACATGGGTTTAAATTATTAACCACAGGACTAGAAATTAAACACTTTAGTATAAATAAAGGACTAGTTTGGAACGTTCTAAAGGTTTGGGACTATTATAGAACACTAATAAAACGTTGGGGACTAAACCCATAATTTACTCATTACTATCTTCGATTTAATTATGCAAGAAGTGCAAGTAAGGGATAATTCTGTTAGCAGCACTTGGTTGATTACATTGAGGCAGGAAAATTATCAAACATAGCCAAGAGTATGTTTCTCAATCTCTGAGAGTTCAACCAAATCCATAGTTACAGTATTAGCAAGTAGAGGCATAGAAAACCAATCCAATTCCGAAAACCAAATCTACGCCGGACAATAGATCGCGCAAACCTCTCCAACCACACAAGCTAAAATCAAAAAATAATCGCAAGGGTTTCGAATTGAGCAAACGACGGCATCAACTGATGAGAACGCTTTGAGCAGATGAAGGGAGAAAGGCACACACCTTGGAGGTGATGAGATGGCAGCCGCGGGGTGAGGAGGGAGAGCGACGGTCTTCTGGGCCCACTTGGGAGCGGTGGCGGCCATGGAAGAGGTCGTCTCACGAAAAGCGGCCGCCAGAGGAAACCCGACCGGATTAGGGTTCGTCGGATCGGGTTTCGCACAGGCTTGCAGCGGCTGTTGCTGGTGGGACGAATTTGCGACAGGGCCGAAGTCGCGAGGGTTAGGGTTCGCGAATTCGGGGTCGGCGGCGGCCTGCGCGAAGGAGAAGGAGAGCAGGAGCGGGAAGGGGAAAGAGAAACCGACGGATGCAATTCGACCGGAGAAGGAGAGGCGGCGAGGGCGACGATGGAGGAAGAGGGGCGACGGCGTCGGCGGAAGGGGCGGTGGATTCAACTCCCCAGAAGCAGCCGGCGCCGAATTGCGACAACCGTTGGCCGGACTCCCGGACGTCGTCGTCGGGCCTTGTGCAATCGCCGCCGATGGTGAGTCGGAGGCCGAAACGGAACTTATCGAACCAACTGGTCATGGCGATCAGGAGGATTCAGGGAGGAAGAAAGGGGGGAGAAATGGAGGCCATTCATCTACATAGAGTGTCTCTCTGTCTCCACAGCCTTCAATGTTGAAAGGAAACTGCCTCTGGAAGAATAAAATCAATACAGGATTATCTAGTGGAGAACATTTTCATACAAAAAAAGGGTGTTCCTTTTTAGCGTAGGGTCAAATCTCGTTATAGCGCAGGGTATAAAAACACTTGTTTTTACAGAAATGCCCTCCTCTATGCCCTTCTCTTTCAACTCAGCTCAACAATGGCGAACGGCGAACAACGAACCAGCCGCCGCCGAGCTCCAATTCCGCCCTCTCCAGAGAGCACCGATGCCTCATCCTCCAACTCCGATCAGGCATCCTCCAACTCCGATCCGCGCGCACCAACACTAGCCACCAACCAGCCGCCGGCCCACCTCCTCCAAGTATAAACCCTAAGTTCGATTTGATTTTCGAATTTGCGAACGGTGAACTCCACGTTCTGACAAATCGTCCATTATAAATAAATGGAGAAACGCGATATGTCCATAAAAATACCATGAACAACGTTTAAAGGTCCACATGTTTGTCATGGACGAAAATCTAATGTCCATTAAAAAATGTTGGACAAGGTTCTTGAACTAAGATTGTAACACTCGGCCATTAAAAATGTATGGACAGTATTAAGTTGTCCACCAGTTTTCTGTGGTCATGTATGAACCGTCCATCCCTTTTTAATGGACAATAGGGGTGCGCTATAACGAGATTTGGAGGTGCGCTAAATCGAAGAGCCGAAAAAAAATTAGTGGAGAATACAGGATTTAAGTGGATCTGAGAACTTAGCATTAAACCAACCTTTCTTTGGGAGGGAGAGTCTTTAGATATGTATAGATAGATAGATAGATAGATAGATAGATATTTAGGGCTGCTCTCTATAAACTCAGGAGATTACTTCTCAATTGGACAACTATCCAAAGTTCTCTCTCCCCTAAACATGTTCTCAATAGGGTTGGGACTTAGGACCCGAAGAACCGAACCGAACCGAGCAGTTCGGGTCGGTTCGGTCCGGTTCCTGAAAAAATCACATTGTAAAAATTTCGGTTCGGTTCTTTAATAAATCTTCGGTTCGGTTCCCGGTTTTTTAAAAAAAAAACAAAAAAACCGAAAAATACAACAGAACCGAAGAAAATTAGTATTTGACTATTTGTAAAATACGCGTCCCACTTCCCAGCCCTAGAACTTTCGACCGCAGCCGGCAGCCCTCCTTCCCAAATCGTTCACGTCGTTCCTCCTCCTTTGTCGTTCCCGAGCTCCCGCCGGTCGCCGGTCGCCTTCCTCCTCCCCTGTCGTTCACGTCCTCGCGAGTTCTCACGCCTTCCCCTGTCGTCCACGTCCTCGCGAGTTCTCACGCCTCCGCCGGTCGCCGCCAGCCTTCCTTGTCTTCGGCTGTTGCCGCCAGCCTCGAAGGTATGTATGCCGTTCACACCCTCACCACCTCTGTACTCTGTCGTCGTTCACGCCCTCACCACCTCTTCACCTCTGCTTTTCCCTCTTCCAGATCTCGTTCAAGTCGTTCCATCTCTCCATACAATCTTGTACTTCAACAATCCTGAAGAGGGAGAAGAAGGGCCTGTGGAAGGTCGTTCCATCACTACT
This sequence comes from Polygonum maritimum, assembly GCA_963924305.1. Classification (NCBI taxonomy): domain Eukaryota; kingdom Viridiplantae; phylum Streptophyta; class Magnoliopsida; order Caryophyllales; family Polygonaceae; genus Polygonum; species Polygonum maritimum. The sequence continues at coordinate 25,251,231 of OZ002735.1, forward strand.
GAGCATTTGGTCAAGATTGTTGAGTCTTCGCCCTTGCATTCCCAGCCTCTGCAGGGTCTGTGGAAGGTCAGCCTTTCTTTTCTCTAATTCTCATGTTGATGGTGTTTTTTCACTTGTTATAAATTCTGACCTCGCCTACAAAGTAGTATCAATAGAATTGTAATGTTGTTTGTTTCTTGTCTGCTTTTGTAAGCGTTAGTGTTTACATCAGCTTGATTTAGTTTGCTTCTATGATGGTATGATGATGATGATGTCTCATTTGTGTTAGCCTAACAATTTACCATATGGAGAGGGGTGGATTAAATTGATGGGGGTGGTTAACTGTACTAGGAAATTGTTAGGCAAATTGAAAGATGCCTCCTTGCATAGTTTTACTTACACATAGCTGAATCAGTTCCTTATGGCATCTTGTACGGAAGAAAAAACTGCCTCCTTGAATAGTATTACTCCATTAAATCAATGCACATCCTGTATGGAAGAAACTCAATGTGCATAGTTGCTCTAGCTGTTGATTGTCTGATGTTTGTTGCTAACAATTGTATTCGGATCAGGTAGCCTTTTTTTCTGTTTAGTGTTTACTCCCTTCAAAACTGTCCATACTCCATACAATCCTGTACTTCAACAGATTCCTGTGAAGCTAATGAATTTATTTTATTTTTTTTCTTATATGTTTCAGAGATTTGCTAATGGATGCTTCAACACAACAAGAGGGCGATGTTGAACGCAATGAAGTGGATGGTCCGATTCAAGCGACGACTCTAGTGATTGCAAGGAGGTTACTCATCAGACAAATTTAGGAACCGAACCAAATTTAGGAACAGGAAAAACCCAAAAAAATGACTAAGTTCGGTTAACCGAAGAACCGAACCGAATAAAGTTCGGGTACCGTTATTACGGTTCCTAACGAAAATTCATAGGAACCGAACCGAACTAAAAAAAAAATTTTACCCTACGGGTAGGCCAAAAAATAGTCTGGAACCGAAGTATCCCAGCCCTAGTTCTCAATTCGTATTCCTCTATAGTGATTGGTTGAAATTGTGAAATTAATATCTTCTTTTTTTAAAGATTAAACATAAAATTTCAACCAATCAATTATAGGGGACATAAATCAAGAACGTTTTTAGGGGACACAAAATTTGGACCCGATTTGCAAAGCTTTAACTAGGCCACCAGAAACAAAACAATAAATGGAATAAGGCTTAAAATATATAAAGACACGTGAACTTGTCCATGTTGGTCATTTTGACACCTGACATTTGAAACTTGACATTTCTTTTCTTTTTTTTTTAAGCCTTATTCCATTTGAAACGGACCTATTGAGTAGGGGTGGGCACGGATGGGTAACCGGAAGTTCGGTTACTAAATTATGATAACCATTACCGAACCGTTAAGACCCGGTTAACCATGAAAACCGGTCGGTTAGTCGGTTAACCACTATTTGAAAGTGAAATTATTCATTTTAAATACATGCATTTTAACCGATAAATGCTGAAATATATAATCAAAACACGTAGTCGAATACATTGTTGAAATACATAATTGGATTACATATCAAAGCATCGATCTAATTACATAGAGTTTCACAAATAAACGGTTGCTGGAATAAACATTGTTGGAAATACATAATTCTTCCATATCCTCATCGATTTCAATCGACGGTTAATTCTTCCATAGCCTCATCGATTTTAATTAATGGTTGCTCTAACATCAGCTTTCTCATGCCTAAAAGTTATAAACAGTAACACAATAAAATAGTGAGTTAGACAATATATATAAGACAAGAAAAGAGAGCAAGATATAATACACTAACCTTCTTCCAAATTCATAGCCTCTAATTCAAGTAGGTTCTCCTCGACTGGAAAATGAGTACGCGAAGTACGCATCCAATTTTGACCACAAACTAGAGCCTCCACCATTTTAGGCGTCAGAGAAGTTCGAAAAGAATCAAGCACACGACCTCCAGTACTAAACGCCGACTCTGAAGCAACACTTGTACTTGGTATTGCAAGCACATCTCGAGAAATCCTAGCAAGAACAGGATATCGCTTTTGATGATCTTTCCACCATTGTAGAATATCAAAATCACCTTCTATTGGTTCAGATTCTTCATCCAAATATTTGTCCAATTCATTTTTCCTTTCAATAACTGCCAAAGTTCCCATCTTCTGTTGAAATTTCATTTTCAAACGATCTGATCCACTTAACTCTTTCACGATTCCTCTCTTCTCTACTTCATGCAAAGAAGAATCCCCAATCTGGCTAGTATCCTTAATCGGACTTGTTGAAACATTAAAGGTATGGAACAAAGACCGCATCGTAGTTTGAACTTTTACTTTCATTATCTCAGCCTTTTCTTCATCATAAATCTCATCAATCACAACTTCAAGATAACGCAACTTGAACCTTGGATCGAGAACAATTGCAACAAATGACAAGATGTTTACATTATCAATATTTCCCCAATATTTGTCCATTTTCAGCTTCATCTGACCTGTCATATGCTTCATGCCCAAATCCAAACTTTCACAGTGACTAGAAATTAAATCTGAAACATCAAATAGCTGTGGCACAAAATGATTCCCTGTGACATAACGGCTCCCTGACAATCGTACAGTGGCATCATAAAATATTTGCAGAAATGGCAAGAAAGAATTAATTTTGTTCCAATCTTCCTCAATAGGTGGACCACCTTTGGACAGCAAGTTATCAAAAGCCAATCTAAACTTGGCACTTTATATTCTCCTCTTTCACACATTTTTCAAAATTCTGAAGCCTAGCAGGGGATGATCTCACATACTTCACAGCAGTACAGATTCTCAAAATAGAAGGATTCAGATCTTTTAAACCTTCTTTTACGATCAAGTTCAAGATATGTGCAACACACCTCATATGCAAAAACCTACCATCAAGGAGACTACCACCCCAATGATTGATTCTTCTTCTCAAATATTTAATAACAACATCATTAGGGCTGGAATTATCAACTGTGATTGTCATGACATTTCTAATTCCCCATTCAATCAAAGACTTTTCAACATCCTTGCCTATAATTTGTCCAGAATGACTAGCTATGTGACAAAAATTAAGTATCTTTTTGCGCATAGTCCACTCATCATCAATAAAATGTGCACTCAAACTCATATAACACAAATTCTGGCCTGAAGTCCAAGTATCTGTAGTAAGAGAGACCCTAGAAGACAATTGACTAAAGAATATCTTCATTTTCCTCATCTCCTCAATGAAAAGGCCATAACAATCTCTAGTGATAGACCTCCGAGAAGGGGCAACAAAATGAGGGTTTAATAACTTGCAGAATTCACGAAATCCTTCATGCTCCACAAAACTAAATGGTAATTCATCTGTAATAATCATACGAGCAAGTCCTGATCGAGCTACATCTTGATCAAAATGCCACAGCTTAAGAACATTAATAGCATGAACTTTTCCATCACTACCAACAATAGTCTTGGGCTGAAATTCAATCAGTTTTTGCTTCTTATTAGGTTGATTGGCAGGATTCTTTTTACATGTGCTAAGATGATTTTTCATACCACTAGTTCCACTCAAACTAGAAGCACATAGAACTTTAGAGCAATAGTTGCATTTAGCAGTTGTGGGACTCACTCTTCCTGATTGAATAACACTAGAAGCTGAAGCAACATCAGTAGAAGCCATAGTTGATACCTTAGGCTGAGTTGGGTTCATTTCTGCATTGCTCTTTCCAGCTGAATTAAGATCCAAACTTTCATCACTAATCTCTGTTACATCATTATGGCTTGCCATCTATTTCATATGGGGACCAAAAAGAGCTGGATTAAGATCCAAACTTTCATCACCAATCGAAAACTGAAAGAGACAAAGATCAAACCTCGTCAAGGCCGAATGGGTGAGGCTCGAGCGCCAGATCTGGGTTGGGTGGCGAGAGTGCGAGAGTTCGGAGAGAGAGCAGGAGGGCAAACGAGCAGTGTGGATTAGCGAGGTCGTCGGGCTCGGTTGTGGTGAGCGAAGGCCTGGCCACCGTCGGGATCGGCGGCGAGGGGAAAGCCACAGATCTGGGTAAGAAGAAATAGGAAGGAGGCGCGAGAGAAAGAGAGGGGGAGCGGGTAGGCGGCGTGAGGATGTTGCCGTCGAGTGTGGACAGTGCGGGCTTGCTGTCGTTGGTGGCCGGCGAGTAAAGGGTGGCTGCAGATCTAGGTAAAGAGGAGTTCGGGAAGGAGTTGGAGTTTTGGGGAATTTGGGGCTGACTGCTGAGAAAGAAAGATAACACTGAAAGCCTAATACAATATTGTATTTTTTGAACCGATTTAATAAAGTATAGAATACCTATCTTTTCATGCCATTTACGAGCCTAATACAATCAAATGTATAGAATATATCTTTTATTTTTTGCAAATGTAGAATATATCTTTTATTAAAAAAGCCTAATACAATCAAATTAATTTATTTATATTGTTTTTTTCAAAAAATATATATATTTTTATTTTATTAAACGGTATAACGGTTAACCGGTTGAAAATATATGACTAACCATTACCGAACCGTTAACCCGTTTAAAAAACTGGTCGGTTAACCATAACCAGTTTTCCAGTTATTTTCGTCACGGTTAACCGGAAAAAGCTTTCGGATACCGGTTAAACTAGGCCTGTCAATCGGTTATATCGGATCGGGTTCGGGTCGGGTTGTTTCGGTTTCGGATTGTTACGGATATGTATCAAAGTCGGATATTTTAACACATCAGATATGTTCGGTTCGGATCGTATCGAGTCGGATATACATTTTATCGGATTAATTCAGGATATTAGGTCAACTCAAATCGGTTATTTTAGATTTCGGTTGTGTCGGATTCCGGCTCAATTGGATTCCGGCTTGATGAACGCAGCCTTAGGATCAACTCGAACCGGGTTCGAAGGAGTCTCGTGGAGGTGTTCTTGACGTAAGTTTGTAGGAGATTCAAACGGATTTATTAATAAGATGAAGGAAATGTGTGATTACACTTGAAAGGTAACGAAATGGTCTAGATGAACGAAGGAATAGAAAGGAGTGTTCAATCTAAGGATTCGACAAGAATCGGCTATGGCTAGAAATCAACGAAGGGGACTCCTTCGGCCTGTTCTCCCCTGAGGAGAAGAGACCGAATGAGTAAGGCTTATAGCTCTTTTACTCAAATTCAATCTACCAAAATGAGAGGCCTAGTGCCCCTTTTATAGGCAAGGTAGGGCGGCAAACTTGGAGCCCAAGGACGAATTTAATGAGGCGGTGGAGTGCCTTGGCCGCCAAGGAGTATGCTTGCCTTCCACGTCAAGTATCTTCAATAGAGGCGTCTTGATGGCAGGGCATTGATGACGTTGTTGCTTGGGGCCCAAGGTGTGTCTTTAATGCCTTAATGGGAACCTTGCACTCCAAGTAGGTTGCTTGGACGCCAAGGCAGGTCATTAGAGATGAAGATGGGCCGTGGTTAGCTTCCTTTGGTGGGCTCTTATTGATGTGGCCCGTTTCAAGTGGACTTGGCCCATGAGTTTGTATTAACATGAATGGGCCAGCTTGTACTCCACTCACTTGGGTGTCCAACGTTGCTAGGCTCTCATGAAGCGCTTCTTGTAGGAGCCGAGCCCTGTGGCGTGTGATGGGGCCAAGCGTGGCCGGTTGGGCGGATGGTGGCTCGTCCGAGTTAGCATTGGCCCATAAATCATGATGTGGCTCGGTCCATGACACATCACGGCTCAATCGGATTTCGGAGTAAGTCGGATCTAGGATGAGTCGGATTGCGATTGGACCACAGTTCAGATTTTGGTTGTGTTGTATTTTTCCATATTAATATGTACATAATTAATTATTTAATTTATTTCACAGAGATCTCTTTTAAAAATTATATTCAGGAGCATAAAATTAACATATATTAGCTTAAAACTAGTTCCGCATTTAGATGAACAAATCAAAACTGCTTTTGACTCATTAGTTTTTTAATTAGTATATGAGAAAGAGTAATGTAGGTAGGATTATTGTGGTGAGATATAGGAATGGATCCTATCCGTTGATTACACCCCGATCTGTACGGTCAATATCACGCGTAAAAAAAAATAAACAAAGGTTAGATAATAAGGCTCCAGCTCCGCTCGTTCTTCGCAACAATGGCCGCTCTCTGCCTCTCTCTTTCATCCCCACCATTTCCATATCAGATCTATCAGATCTATCCCCTCCCCGTCTTCCTAATCTCGTCCTACGGATCCGAAAATCGTCGATCAAGCGACGTCTCAGAATCAGACGGAGACGGCGAGATCGAATCCGACTCCGATGCGGTGACGACGACGGCGCATCAGACGACAGTTCCGGCGGGGCTAACGGTTGACGAATTTGAGTCGCTCCGGAGCTCGGTGGCGGAGGCGGCGCTAAAACCGTGAAGAGCGATTGCGCAGCAACAGCAGAGGAAGGGATTGTATGACTACGGCGATTTCTTCCCGGTGCCAAAGCAGGCGGTGTCCTCGATCTACGGAGACGTGGAGAAGAGGTTGAAAATGAGAGGAATCGAAGAGCCGTCCAAGGATTTGGACACTCTGAAGCAGATTCTCGAGGCTCTTCAGGTCTAAGGCCTCCTCCGCCATTGCGAACCGCCGGAATGGCAAACTGGCCGGCAGAATTTCGTCTACGAGCGACGGTCTCCCTGCGATGAATCTTCGATCGTTGTGATGAAGCCGGCGAGGTCGCCAAGGAGGCCGGTAACCGAGCCTTCGTCACCGAGAATTCAATCGAAGGCGGTTCGAGGAAATCTGAAGGTCGTCGCCGGCGAGGACTCGCTCTCGTCGCGGAGTCCAAGGCGAAATCCGACCTCGCCGAGGAAGAAGGCTTCGCTGAGCATCGAAACGCATAGGAGAAAGAACGAGAGGACATCAACGGAGGTTTGATTTTGCAATTGGAGCTTGTGGATGGGGTTTGACGAGCCGGAGATGGACGAGGCTGGCGGAGGCAATCCGTTGAGCTCGTCCAAGGCTTCCTGTTCCATTTGTCTCGAGCTCGTCGTCTTCGATGATGCAAGATCTTGCGTTAAGCTCATGTGTGGACATGAATTTCATCTCGGTATGTTCCGGTTTCGTTTGAATTTGTCCAATTTTGAATTCGGTGCTCTTAGGTTTTTGTTTTGTCATTTTTCTTGGTTCTTTTGCTTGTGAGGTGTTGAGCTTTTGAGAATGTGATTACATTGTGAGGTGCTGAACTTTTCTTCTATGGTAATTGTTGATGATTATTGCTTTTCGGCTGCCAATTCTTGTGCAGAAAGGTGCTTGGCATGTTTCTAGACCTTAGGAAACTGCAGTTTGGGGTGAATTGTGTGGAGGAATTGGAGGGAGCAGTTGATTTTTAGGGTTTATTTTATTTGAACACAACTATCATCAATCAAGTCCCACCAAATTCTTTGCAACGTGTGGAATTTTGTTGTATTGAATTGTGATCTGAACATAGCTATCATATTTGTTTGTTATAATTTAAGCATGAACTTCATTATAAAGAAATCAAGATTTAGACGATTTAATAAAGTTTTCCACGTGTTCAGCATGACCTTCGCTTGTTTTGGTGTGAACACGTTTGTCTTACACTTGTAATTCGTACATAGATGACATTTTTCCAAATATGAATTGACTATAGAGTTGCACAAATGTGATCATTGAGTTGCATAAATTTGACCATTGAGTTGCACAAATTTGACCATTGAGTTGCACAAATTTGATCATTGAGTTGCACAAATATTGATGAACAAATTGACTATAGAATTCAACACATTGGCAATAGAGTTGAACAAATATGAATGAACAAATTGACCATTGAGTTGCACAAATTTGACCATTGAGTTGCACAAATGTGACCATTGAGTTGCACAAATTTTGTACGTGCGCTAAAAAAACAAAAAAAACAAAAAAAAAATCAAAAAAAAAATCAAAAAAACAATTCGGAAAAAAATCCAAAAAAATGGAAAAAACGCGTATAATTCGCGTATTATACGCGAATTATTCATGTATTAAAAACGCGTATAATACGCGAATAATACGCGAATTATTCGTGTATAATATGCGAATACTTCGCGCGTGTGGTTTTTTGGGCTGTTTTTGCGTCGCGTGATGGACGACCGAGATTCATTCCTATTTCATACCATAATAATCATTCCTACCAGATCCGGATCCTTAGTATATGTACGTATACGTGTATATATTTGGATAAACTAGTCTTTCAAATTTTGTGTTATTGGTAGCTTTTTTCTACAGTAAGTCAATAATTAGAAAAGATATGCCGGATTCAAAAAAACTTATACGGATCAATTAGTTAAGTACGTTTAGATTTTGTGATTTGGTTGTTCGGAAAAGATCTTCCTCATTGCATATGTAAAGAAATATTTACAAATTTTAGATAGATAAAACTTCATCATACCCTTTTAATTAACAAATAGATTTATCGTAAATTTTTATTCTTGACAAATTATGTTTTATTTTTATAATTGTATTTTAATATTTTTTAATAACATCAATGGAAGCAAATTCTACCATTATATATATATATATACCACATCTTTATTTTATTAAAGTAATGCATTAAATAATGTTTTACTATCATATTTAAATCCCAATAAAAATATTAATAGAGAGATTAGATAATATATTTACTCTAAATGTATCCATAAAGTTAAATATTGATTATATAATAAATACAAGATAGATTTCTTAATTAAAATAATGTTTTGATAATATTTTATTTGGTGTCTATATACTTTTTATGGAATTATATTTTCATGATATAATACCATATATACATGATAATTTGGCTTACCTTTTCATCTTTATTAAGTATTTCCTATATTTTTAATATAATACTACACTAATCCAAGTATGCTTTTAAAATTATTGATTTATTTATATAAGTAAGTTTGTGCAGTTTTATTTTAATGACAAGAGAATTTGATTTTTTTTTCATATTATTAAATACTCTCTATTTTTAGTATAATATTATATTAATCTGAGTTTTTATTTAAATTATTGATTTGATTATAAAAATTAGTTTATGATATTTGATTTACATGCCAAAATATTTTTATCAATTTATAGTAAAGTTGAATAATGCATTCTTATCTTATGGAAATCATCAATGATCATTTAAATAGAAGTGTATGCATGTGTAAACAGTTAATATGTGAATAAAATATATTTTTATATAAACATTTAATGCTATATGAGAACTATGTTGTTTATAATCCAAAAGATAAATTTTATTTTAAAACAAAGTTGATATATTATAAATTTTTTATGAATTATGATAAATTCATATATACAGTGATAAATAAATAAATGTCCCGTACAAGGTACATAATTTGCTAGTTATATACCAAAGTCTATGCCAGAATAATATATAAAATATCATATGCCAACTCCAAACTAAACCACATCATTTATCTTTTATTAAATCAATCTAATTAGTTGAAATTTAATTGATTTCTTTTTTATTTGTTAAAATTCAATTATAGACTCACATATAAATATGTGTGTATATATACGCATGTACAATATTTCATATGATTTGGATTTGAATTCTTTGCTCCAAAAAGTTATAAATAGAAAAAATTATGAAATAAGAAAACTTATTGATCAAACCATTATTCAGTCCTCCTAATACAAATAAGTTATTCTAATGATTTTATAAATATTTTCTCGGCTATACAACGTTATAAAGCAAATTATATGTCATTATATATAAGTGTAAATAAATGCTCACATCCCTATAAGAAACATATAAGAAATAGTATTTTGAGTACATTATATTATTAAATTTATGCACATTTAATTTTGTTGATAAATGAGATACACCCTATTAGGAGTATTATTTTTAATTCTCAAATTGACTTGTTTTTGCCTTATAAATTTTTGTGATAGATATTTTTCCATATATAAATTTAACCTAATATCAATACTTAATTTGTCTTAGAAGCCAACCTAAATTATAAAACCATATTTCCCATGTAGATAAATATGCAAAATATTTTTTTACATATTTATCTTTACCATATAACTTTAATTTGATATTCCATCAACCTTTACACAAATATATGTAATATTGATGTCATAGATTATCATATTGTATATATACACATATATATTTTTACCATATAACCTAAAATCATATTTTTATAGATTACTATTTATAGTTTTATAAGGGTAAATCTAAATATTTTGTTAACTAGTATGGTATTGAATGAATGGTTGTATAGATAGATATTATTTGGATAGATTATAAAATATAAATATTATTTTGATAGATTATAATAAGGTAAATCCAAATATTGTATTAGTTAGTACGAATTGATAGATTATATAAATAGAAATTTTTTGGATAGATTGAAAAAATTATATAGATATTATTCTAATATACTATGAATATAAATATTATATTGATATATTAATATATAGGAATTAGATAAAGATATATGAAAATTTTAAATTATAATAAGGATATAGAATTGTTAATAAAATTAATTTATAATAATTTAAAATTGAATGGGTCAAAATTAACGTGAATGTTCGAAAGAGCACAATTTTAATTTATAGTATAGGTATACTAAAGCGGTAATTATGTCACCACATTACATAAGTAAAATTGTTAATATTATATTGGTAGCAAATTGTTAAAATAAAATTAATTTATAACCCATTTATTTAACTCTCACGAAAAGTTTACAAAGGATTAATAAGATAATTCTATTCGATAACTTTAACCTAAATTTAGTTACATATAATGTACGTATATTATTTAGTTGGACAGAATAGGTAAAAGTTTTTAACTTCATAACCTAAAAGGTACAATACATTTTAATTTTTAACCCATGATTTCTTTCTTGTTAAGTTGTGCCGGATATCATCCTTCCGGTGCCACTGATGGAGAATTGTTCTGTGTTCGTCGATCGTTCTGTCCTTCTCTTTCGGTAAGCGTGGGTCGGTGTTTAATTGATTAGTAAAATAATGTATTAAATACATTTTTTCTTACTAAGGTATTTTCATCGTATGATTTTGGATCAATTAATTTTTGATTTTTTGGGAGATTTCAGATCGTTTGATTTTGATTTTTCGGATGATTTCGGGTTGGTTCATTTCGGGTTTCGGGTACTGTTGTGGCGGCTAAATTTACATTCGGTTCAATACGAAATAAGTCCAATCGGATATAATCGGATTCTGGTCATTTTCGTGTTCGGGTAGTTTCTAGGTTCGGGTTGAGTCGATTTGGATCGGTTTGGTATTGCACTTGCACTTATTCTTCGTTTTTCAGTATCAGTCGGGTTATGGGTCGGATGGATCGGATCGGTTTTCTCGGATCGGATAAAGTTTTGACCGGCCTAGGTTAAACGGTCGGTTAACTGGTATCCAGTTATTTTTGCCCAGTTCTACTATTGAGCACCCCAACTTGTTAAACCCACCTATTAAACACTTGAACTTGTTAAAACCTACCTATTAAACACCTCGTCCCTAACGTGGCATTGCACAAGTGATATACACTTGAGACATTATCTGACATTACGTAGCCTTTTTTCCGCTCAATCATGTTCACGTAATAAAGCGTGCATATTATGACACTTCGTAATTAAGGCCAAGGTGTTTAATAGGTAGGCTTTGACAAGTTAAGGTGCCCAATATGTCCGTTTCAAAGGTCAAGTGTCCAAATGACTAAAATGGACAAGTTTAGGTGCTCAATAGGTCTGTTATGAAGGTCAGGTGCTCAATATAGGCAGAATACATAAACAGACCCCCGTACTTGTACGTTTTTTCCTATTGGCCCCCCTACCTAGGATTGTTTAAATAGACCCCCGTACTGCCCCAATTTTTGCCTATTGAACATTTTTGCTTACGTGGATGTGCGCGTGTTTTCCAAACTTCTCAAACGCGAGTTATGCTACATTTTTTTGCTGACATGGAAATTGAAAAAAAATAAAATAAAAAATTGCCACAATGTTTGGCTGCAGCTTACGGATTTGGCACATTCATCTTCATCTTCTTCGTCTCTTCTCCCCTTTCTCTCCAACCTTTTCATTTGCACAACAACTGGACTAAAAATTAAATAAAACTCGGGCACCACAAAGCAAAGCCACAACGGAAATGAACAAGAAAAGAAAAGACGTACACAACTAGAGATTAAGTGCAAAGGTACGAACCACAATTGCACCACAAATCATAAGCTAATTAAGGTGCATATTAAAGCATCAAATGAACCAGAAATTCCAAACAAATCGGATCTTACTCAGTCGAGAAAAGTATATGAGCAGATCTGATACAATTACTAGAAATTCCAAACAAATCCGAAACAGATTAGAATGTCACCAGAAGCACAGATCGAAAGCAAATCAATACGAAGAACTAGTAATTGCATCAGATCGAAAGCAAACTGGAAGGAGACGCCTTCAGTCGATCCTCGTGCTTGCGAATTGAGCCATCTCACCCGAGCTCGGAGAGGTTTGGAATGGATCCCAGAGGTCGAGCGAGAACGGGTCCAAGTCGTTGTTTCTCCGCCCACCGAAGAAGCTCGGGATCGGCAAGGTGGGAGCGGGCGGGAGCGGAATTAGAGAAATTAGGGTTTGCGAAATCGGGGGAACGTGGGGGAGGGACGGGCGCAAAATTGGGCGGGGCTCGCCGGAGCCGTCTTTTCCGGTGGATGCAACGCCGGCGGAGATCTCCTTGGAGTCGACTGCTCGGCTCTCTGTGCTTGCTTCCTGTGAACTCCGGTTGGGAACTAAAACACCGGAAAAGAGGATCGTACAAGGGTAAAGTTGGGTTGAAAAGAGGAGCGTACAAGGGTAAGAGGAGCGTACACCGGGAGGGAAGGATTTCTCTTTCCTTTTTTTTTTTATACTTGTTTTATTATATTTAATGTTATAATATCAAAATTTGTAAAGTTGGGTTGATTAGGCTGATGTGGCGTGTTACGTGTCATTTTTTTTAATTACATGGCAGACACCTGGCGCGCGTGTTAATCACGTATTGGGATCGTCTGCCATTTGTGTTCAATAGGCAAAAATAGGGGTAGTACAAGGGTCTAATTGAACATTTTAAAGTACGGGGGGCTGATAGGAAAAAACGTTCAAGTAAAGGGGTCTGTATATGTATTATGCCGCTCAATATATCAAATTCCCCCATTCTTAGATCTTGTTTGTCCTCGAGTAAGCTCAAACTAAATACAACAAATCAACACATCAAAGATCTCAGGAAATACAACGGAGGACAACAACACTCAACTCTCAACCCGAACCCAAATAATAAGTGATCATGGAACAATAAGATCAAGCACAGACCTCACCAATACAAGATAAAACACGCAAGCTCTAAAAGTGTAGAGCAACCTAGGTGTACCCAATCTATAATGTAAACCTCAAAATCTCCAAGCAAGAATCATCCTAAATCACTCGAATTTTCCACTCAATTCGGCTTAGGAGCCCTTTCGGGTTTTCACTTAATCACTCATTCCATTTTCTATCAGATGTGCTCACAAAAACTCACAATAACTAATGAACCTTATATTACCCCAGTCTAATGCTGGTTCGGGTTACTGTTGGGCCCAGATTTTCCTTACAAAAGTATCGAGACCTGGTTGGTACTTCTTCAATACTTCTTCAGAGCACAGCGAGAGACGGAGGAAGGCGAAGTCGGTTAAACAAGATAGAATTAAAGATATAAGATAGATCCCTTCAAGATATTTCGTTAGGATCACTGACTCGGGCTAAATCGTTGTATCCAAAGTCAAAAATAAACCCAAACACACAAACTAAGTATAGTGAGTAAGTATGGGATCGAACCCTAGAGAACTTAAGGTATCTAGCCTAATATTTAAGTCAACCAAGAACAAAAGAGGGGTTTTATGCAAGAGTTTCAATCACCAAAGCAAGAAGACAAATCGACAGTTTCACAAGATCAATCAAAGTACTAAAGACAGGTTCATTCAACAAATCCACTTTAAAAGAGTCGTTTGATCATTGATTCACACCAATTCCTTTTAATCCAATGGTTAATTCCAATCCTAATCTTGACTAATCTCCTGTCCACGGTCCAGGAAATACTTAACAATGATAGAGGACGCTCAAATCAATATTAGCATTAAGAACGAGGATATATAGGATGCATGCAAGAGAAACCAAGCTACGAGTCAATTTCACAAGCAAACAATCAATTCTCTTCTTAAATCCTAGTTGCATAGACACAGATCTAGGTTTAAGTTGTTTTTACAGAATAGGTTTGTCCACGGTCCAAACCCGTCCCAACAGTAGAAGATTAATCAATTCAATAGGTTAATTACTCCTAGAGAAACAATCAATAATCATGTAATTAAGCACAAGAGAATCAATAATAACCAAAGGAATAGGAAAAGGATTTAGAATCTCACAAACTAATCAATCAAAGCTTCATTGATGAACAAACCCTAGAGAGGTTTAGTTCTCCATAATCTTCATAAAACTCAAGTCTTCCAACAAAGGTTGAATCCTCCTCAAAACCTAAAGAGACTCCTCCTTATATATCCCAAGGAACATGCTCCACGAGATAGATAAGGAAAGAGGCAAAAAGATAGAAAAGGAAACAAGATAGAAAGATTTTTGCCCGCTTCGGATTCGGCATCACCGCGGTCGCGTCGCCATCACCGCGCCCGCGCTTTCACGACAGAGAAGAATAGCTTGTCTCGGCGGCCACCGCGGTCGCGGTGGACAATCCGCGGTCGCGGAATCTCGACAGAATCGCTGGTGTCACTTCGGAGGCTATTTTGACCATCTTCGTCTTGGAATCTGACTTCGGTGTAAAAAGATGAATTGAATCCCTTGAAGTTAGCTTTCCAATGGCACCGGAATCAAGTCAATCCGACCTCTGTAGCTCAAGATATGGCCCTTGCAAGCAAGTGGTGTCGCGTAGACAGCTCGAAACGCCTAAAAACTCTTGGATCTTGAATTCTTGTGTCTTCGGTCTTCGTATTACAATAATGCTCAAATATAACCTAAACACACTCAATATAGCCCTAAAATACAAGAGTTAACCTATACAAAATAGGCCGAATCAAATTCCCCCATACTTAGATCTTGCTCGTCCTCGAGTAAGCTCAAACAAATACAACAAATCAGCACATCTAAGATCTCAGGAAATACAAGGGAAGATAAAAACACTCAGCTCACAACCCGAACCCAAAAATATAGAGAAATCATGAGCATAAAACAATAAAGCTCAAACACACACCTCACCACATGATATAACACTCAAGGTCTAAAAACATGAAAGAGAGCAACCTATGATCTACCCAAATCTAACATGTAAGCCCCAAAGTCCCCAAGCAAGAATGATCCTAAAACACTCTAATTTTACCGCTCAATTCTACTTAGGCGCCCTTTTGGGTTTTCACCTAACCGCTCTTTTCATTTTTCTATAGGTGTGCTCACAAAACTCACATCACTCATGAACCTCATATTACCCCAGCCTAATGCTGGTCCGGGTTACCTACTTATTACCTGAGCCGCCCTTTCGGGTTTTCGACTCATCCCAGGATTTAATATGCCTTTTTTCAATATTTATGGCTTTTTCTATCTTTTTCTTTTTCTTTCTTTCTTTATTATGCAAAAAGTATGGTGCAAGTGCTCCATGAAAAGAAGAAAATCAAAAACCTGAATCAAATCTCTAACTACGCTAACTAGGATAAGCGAATGCGAGTACTCCTTCCCCCATACTTAAATCCTTCATTGTCCTCAATGAAGCAAAGAGAAAGGATAGAAGCAAGGAAGAAGGGTAATCAGAAGACTCACAAACGATGAAGAGAGGTGGAATGGAAGAACTCTTCAAAGGTGTAGACGAATGGACGAAAAGAACTTCGGAATACCGTTTCTATAGGCCAACCGCGGGCGCGGGTGTACGGGCCGCGGGCGCGGAATCAACACAGCGAGAGAAAACGTCAACTTCTATAAGGAAACCGCGGACGCGGGCGATGTGTCGCGGTCGCGGCCTTGGTGCAGTCGTGAACTCTTGACTTCAGCTCGAACCGGATGATGTGCAAGGAACCTTCGTAACTTGGCTCGTCTCTTAGAAGATGGACAAATACTTGAACTTGAGCCGTGGAGAAAAGAACTCTCGGGGGAACAAAGCTCCCCCATACTTAGGCTTTTACACATAGCCATAAGAATGGAATTACAAAGGTGGATGAAAAGAAAATATAGAAGGGTGAAAAGATAGATGGAAAGATATAGAGAATGGTAAAGATAGAAGATATATGGAAAGATAGATGGATGGTAAAGATATATGGAAAGTAGAAGATAAAATGGGACCAAGTAGTCCTCTTTTTTTTCTTTTTTTTTCTTTTTTTTTTCTTTTTTTTTCTTTTCGAGACCAACTACATCACCACCGCGGGCGCGGTTTGTGGACCGCGACCGCGGTGTCTAGTACCTGTACGTCAGGAGTTTCTGTATTCGAAACGCGACCGCGGTTGCGCACCCGCGGGCGCGGTTCAATCACAGAACGTTCTTTCGAACCTAGTACCTGCATGTTAGCCCGATTTTTTTTTTTACAGTCAATAAAAATATTAATACTAGAAAGAAACCTAAGTTCCCCGGCAACGGCGCCAAAATTTGACTCGGGCTAAATCGTTGTATCCAAAGTCAAAAATAAACCCAAACACACAAACTAAGTATAGTGAATAAGTATGCGATCGAACCCTAGAGAACTTAAGGTATCTAGCCTAATATTTAAGTCAACCAAGAACAAAAGAGGGGTTTTATGCAAGAGTTTCAATCACCAAAGCAAGAAGACAAATCGACAGTTTCACAAGATCAATCAAAGTACTAAAGACAGGTTCATTCAACAAATCCACTTTAAAAGAGTCGTTTGATCATTGATTCACACCAATTCCTTTTAATCCAATGGTTAATTCCAATCCTAATCTTGACTAATCTTCTGTCCACGGTCCAAGAAATACTTAACAATGATAGAGGACGCTCAAATCAATATTAGCATTAAGAACGAGGATATATAGGATGCATGCAAGAGAAACCAAGCTACGAGTCAATTTCACAAGCAAACAATCAATTCTCTTCTTAAATCCTAGTTGCATAGACACAGATCTAGGTTTAAGTTGTTTTCACAGAATAGGTTTGTCCACGGTCCAAACCCGTCCCAACAGTAGAAGATTAATCAATTCAATAGGTTAATTACTCCTAGAGAAACAATCAATAATCATGTAATTAAGCACAAGAGAATCAATAATAACCAAAGGAATAGGAAAAGGATTTAGAATCTCACAAACTAATCAATCAAAGCTTCATTGATGAACAAACCCTAGAGAGGTTTAGTTCTCCATTGATTCGGCCTATTTTGTATTGGTTAACTCTTGTATTTTAGGGCTATATTGAGTGTGTTTAGGTTAGAGTTGTGCGTAATTGTAATACCAAAGCCGAAGACACAAGAATTCAAGAATCAAGAGTTCTAAGGCGTTTTGAGCTGTCTGCACGACACCACTTGCTTGCGAAGGCTATATCTTGAGCTACGGAGGTCGGATTGAGCTGATTCCGGTAACATTTGAAAGCTAACTTCAAGGGCGTCAATTCACACCGAAGTCAGATTCCAAGCGGAAGATGGTCAAAACAGCCTCCGAAGTGACGCCAGATGTTCTGTCCCGATACCGCGACCGCGGCCAGGCCGGCGCGTCCGCGGTGCTTCCCGAGACCTACTTGTTCTTCTCTGTTGCGATAGTGCGGGCGCGGTGATGGCGACGCGACCGCGGTGATGCCGAATCCGAAGCGGGCCGAAATCTTTCTATCTTGTTTCCTTTTCTATCTTTTGCCTCTTTCCTTATCTATCTCGTGGAGCTTGTTCCTTGGGATATATAAGGAGGGGTCCTCCCTAGGTTTTATTCATACACATTCACATTCTACCTTCTACCTTCTTCCACAAGTTAGGTTTTTAGCTTAGTTATGGAGAGCTAGTCTCCTTGGGTTTGTTCAAGAGAGAAGCTCTGATGTATGAACTCGTGAGGTTTTGGTAATTGATTTCTATCCTTTGGTTAATATTGATTCTCTTGTGCTTCATCTTATGATTGTTGATTGTTTCTCTAGGAGTCGAGACCCTATTGAATTGATTAGCTTTCTACTGTTTTATTAGGTTTGGACCGTGGACAAAACTAATCTGTGAAAACAACTTAACCTAGACCTGTTGTCTATGCAACTAGGATTAAGAAGAGAATTGATTGTTTTATCTTGCAATTGACTCGTAGCTTGATTGTTTGATATTATATCCTGCATATCCTTGTTCTCTATGCTAATTCTAGGTTAAGCGTCCTTGCCTAGGGTTATAGAATTGCTTGGACCGTGGACTTGCGATTGTTAATGATCAGGATAGGAATTAACCATAGGTGTGAATGAAATCAATGGATGAATCTATGATCGAGGGATTATATCATGAGTTGATCTTTTGAATGAACTTGCTTCCATATCACTTCTTCCCCATATTTGCATGTTTGTTTATTTGTTTGTTCTTTGTTTCTTAGATTAGTTTAGTTAGATATCTCTCCTAAACCCCCCTTTTCTATAGTTGATAAATACATTAATATTAGAAGCCTTTGTTCTCTTGGGTTCGACCCCTTACTTGCATGCTATACTAGTTTGTAGTTTGGGTTATTTATCTTTGATCTTGGCACGACGACTTTAGCCGAGTCAAATTTTGGCGCCGTTGCCGGGGAACGTTGGTTTCTTTCTAGTATTAATATTTTTATTGACTTGGTGTGGACCTATCTTACGGTCCGCACTTGTATATTCTAATGCCTTTCTATGAGTTTAAGCAGTTGCAGGGTGAACCATTCTGTGATTATTTTGAGAGAGTTCTAGATGAGGCAACTGACCTAAGTGATCGTGGAAACTATGTCTGTGCATATGATCTGAGCTTAGAAATCCGCAGTGGCATGACATTGGAGATGGAGGAAGAGGTGTATCGCAAGACTGAGAAAGGATATGCCAAATTGAGACCTGAGAAGGAACTATTTGAAATTTTCTGGGCCATGTTCGACGAGAGTCTGTCGCTGCAGGACAAGCTTAATGCCGGAAAGCCTTCTGTCCAAGAACCGCGACCGCGCCCCTTGAACCGCGCTCGCGGTTCCGATACAGAAACGGAGGATTTCTCCCTGGAGGAAAACCGCGACCGCGGCCCACAAACCGCGCCCGCGGCCGCCGAGGAGTTCGGTCCACCGGTTCTCAATGGCGATCCTGTCTTCACCGACGATGTTCCGTGTCGGGTTGTAAAGCTCGACTACCCTATCTCAATGCCTGAGGGGCTCCCCGTGCTCGAGTTCATATGGCAGAAAGAGTCCACTCAGGATGACGAGACCACAGAAGAAGAGGATTGGGCGATATTCAGTGAATTCCTGGATGGTTTGGAGCAAGTGGAGGTTCGAGATATTGCATTGGAGGTTTCGCCCCCGATTTTGATAGATCAAGCTTCCGAGCCTGAGCCTGAGGAGGAACGATATGTAATGACAGAAGAGGAGTATTTCCTTCAGTATGGTGACCCCTGGAGTGACAACGACGAGCCTGATGACTCGCCGAAGGAGCCAGATGCTGTTATGGAGATTTCTTCTTCACCGTCAGAGACTTTCGTATTCCCTTCCATGGAGATTCCTGAGAATTTTGCTGAGGATCACAGAAGATGGATGCCTTGCTGCTCTGACAAGCCACCAGCTGAAGAACAACTTTCTACGAAACTGGAGGACCTGAATGAGCTATTTGATAGGAAACTCCGAGATATGAACTTGGCAATCGAGTTGAAAATGAGGGAGATTTCCGAGAAGATCAATATTTCTCCTCAAGCACTGGTGACTGTAAGGGCTGAGTCATTGAAGAGTGGACGAGAGTTGGGCATAACGAATGACGCTCCTGTTGCTATTCCGCGACCGCGTCAGGCAGACCACGACTGCGGAATCCCTACAGAAGCTCACGACGATCTCTCAGCGGATGATCCGCGACCGCGGCCACCATACCGCGACCGCGGTTCCGACGCAGGAACGGAGGAGCTGCCCCTGGACGAGTGCCGCGACCGCGGCCCACAAACCGCGCCCGCGGCCCCTGAAGAAGTTGTTCCGCCATCTTCCATCCACGAGGGTTTTGTCGATGATGTCCCAAATTCCAACATTCAAGGTGTCGACTCCGAGATTCCTGAGGTCAGCCTTGATGATCCTTATATCCTTTATTCCACCTCTTCCCTCTCTCATGATCCTTGCATTGTGCTTACATGTCAATCTTTCATTAAGGATTCTATCTTTGAGCATGCTAGGGTAGTTGATGAGTTCTCATACTTTTTATCTCATGATAGTGATAATTCAACTAGGGGATTTACATGCTTTGATGAATATTTTGAAAAATCACCTAAATCACCTAATTGGTTTCACTCTAGAAAATCTCACCCTAATTGCTGTTGGATCGTAAGTCAGTTAATGAGGGCGTCCTTAACTGGGTTAAGGGCGTCCTTTAGTGCAGCGGAAAATAGACTTAACAGAATACAAGATAAGTGGACACGAGTATTTATAGAGGAACCCCACTAAGACCAACTAGTCTTATGGGTAAACCTCTACCTCTGTTGGAGGATTTTCAATAGCCGTCCCTTATCTTATTAAGAGCGAGTCCTTACACCTTAGGCGAGTCGTTACACTTCTCTGAGCTAAGCGTCCGTCCTTAGCCTCACTAGTAACACTCCTTTCAACCTAACAAGTAACCTAACACTCTTAGCTATAAGGAAGCTATCACTCACGTCTCTCACGGTTCGTTGTGAGAGACAAACTACAACTCTAATTGATTTGTGGTTTGTTTTGGATTTGGTGTGGTTGGACTTTCTTTTTCTTGCTTCAAGCTCACTTGATCTTCTCGATCTTCGTTGGTGTTCTTGATTGCTTCGGGAGAGCTTGAGAGAAAGTCTTCAAAGTCCACTCTTGCATACACATGCACACACACACACACCGCTATGCATACCACTTGGAGGGTATTTATAGCGGAAGTGCTTCTTGTCCTCTAGCGTCCTCTGAGACTTGGCAGGATCCTCGATCTTTGATCAACGGTGCGATGAGCCTCTTGAGGAAGTCAACTCTGTTGACGCTTGGGAAGCCTCCGCGTGGGTAGGGGACCATCGCTGGGAAAGCGACGTCTTTGGCATTGTCTACACGTGCCCAGACAAAGGAA
Organism: Polygonum maritimum; assembly: GCA_963924305.1. Classification (NCBI taxonomy): domain Eukaryota; kingdom Viridiplantae; phylum Streptophyta; class Magnoliopsida; order Caryophyllales; family Polygonaceae; genus Polygonum; species Polygonum maritimum. Next base: position 25,272,421 of record OZ002735.1, read on the forward strand.
GCTTCCTTCTGAGGACTAAGGCCGGACGATGATGTAATCACGTTGGGGCGGCCTTGATTTGAATTTGAACTTCATCCGTATTTTGGCGCGCGTCCCTTCTTGATGAGGACTCCGTCCTATCTTGCGCAGGGACTCCGCCAATTACGTTTAGCTTTGGAAGTTCTGGTAACATGCGTCCCTACAGCATAGGGACTGCTGTTCACTTGTTGTCCTTTTCGCTCATGTGCGTCCACTGGACTTACCTGAGATCAATACTTGGACAACTTATCAAATACATTTGAGTTTGTCATTATCAAAACAAGGGACGATTATTATTGGTTTAGATACTAACGACTGACGTCCTTAATATCGTCCCAACAATTTCCCCCTTTTTGATGATGACAAACTCTTTCAAATAATGCACACAGAAGTAAAGCTTTTAGCATGAGGAACTGCACTTGATTTTCTTTTCAGCTTAGGTTGGCATGCAACACATTCTTTTAAGTGCGTTCTAATTTATTCCTAACTAACGTCCTTTGGACTTGGCCGAAATTCCCCCTAAACACATGCTTTCTATGATAACTTAAAGACAATCGCATCTCTGCAAAACTATACTTCCCCCTTTTGGCATCATCGAAAAGGAGAACAAGTCGAAAAGCATGCAAGCACCAAGTCATAACTAAAGTAAGGAACTCTTAGACAAAATGAAGCACAAATGTAGTGAATGGCATTCAGAATGAGAAACGAGTACGTGCATTACAGACATTCACAACAAGTGTTCAAAACGGGGACAGCAACCCATTGGCTTAACAAAAACTCAAGAAATGATAAATTGTTTCAGGGGTAGAGAAGGGGGAGGTGATCATTTGCGTGGACGCTTGCCAAGGGCCTTGAGGTGTTGCTCCTGGAGATAGTTGTTCTGTGCAAGGAGCTCGTTGTTGCGCTCAAGAAGGTCTGTGTGGACGTGAAGTGTGTCGTGAACCTGCTGAATTAGATCAATCATTATGCACTGGTTCTCGATCATCATGCCCATCAGATACTTCGTAGAGTGCCTCTCGGCCTCATCAGGGACGCTCATACCATCGAGCTCGTCCTCTTCCTCAGCAGCGTTCTCAGCTGGCGTCCCAACTACTTGAACATTTTCAGCTTCGGGATCTCCTTCCCCAGTTTCAGCAGCAGTAGCAGCTTGAGCTCTCCTCTCAGCCTTGGCTTTCCTTTCAGCCTCTTTCCGTTCCTTTTCCATTTGGCGCTTGACGGACGGAAGGGGCTCATCACACCTGAGTTTTCCAACTGGAGGGAGTGTGATTTGCCTGACGTCCCAATGAATGCCAAAGGAACGCTCTTGTTTAGGGGCATAGAGTCCTTGCTGCTTCAGAATCTGCTTGACCAGGCCCGGGAAGGGAAGAGAGTGCCTGCCGCCTGTGCACTTGCCCATATGTTCCAAGATTATTCGGGGCAAGTTTATTTGCTTGCGTTCCAAGAAGGCGTCCAAGAGAATACTATCAGTGATCTGAACAATGGACTTCTTCTCTTGGCGGGGGACGACCATGCGCACAATGAAGTGATGCGCAAGGACTCCTGTCTTGGTGAGGCAATGAGCAACTCTGTCCTTAGCAGCTGGCTGTCTCCCATTGAATATTCTGTTGAGGATTTCATCCTGAGTGAAACGGCCAAAGTTCTTGCACGGCAGATCATGCAGAGCATCTTGCGGAGAGGGACGCAGGCCGAGCATTTTGCGGACGGTGCCCTCAGCAACTGAGTACTCGTCCCCATCGATTTCAAAAGTCCCCTGAGGCTTCCCGTTTACTTCTGTGATTTCAAACTTTGAGTAGAAATGGAGAACCTCATCAGGGTCAACATCAGCGGCCTCAGCGCCCAAGTGCGTCCAACCCTGGAACTCAAGAAGATCCAAGAACTCTTGGCGCTGGTTCTCTGCCAGAAACTCGGCGGTGAAGAGAAGCGGCGATAGGATTTTCTTGAAGCGTTTCTGCTTGGAGCCATTGCTCACGATCACTTCATCACCAGCATCTTCTTCATCTCCATCTCCCTCCTCGTCCTCAGGTTCCTCATCCTGGGGAGGGGCGTCCTCGTCATCGGAGGCTTCGTTCCGTTGTTCTTGGAACTCAACCATTGCAGTGTCCTCCGCTGTGGACGCCTGTTCTGTGGGAGGCGCGTCCACCGCTGGAGTCCTTGCCAAGGACTCTGTGGGAACGGATGGAGGAGGCGTCCCTTGAACTTGAGCAGCTTCCTCGACGGCCGGAGCAGGCGGAGGAGGAGGAGGAGTTGAAGCTCTAGGAGGAGAGGGAGTAGGAGGGCGGAGCTTAGCTTTTGTGGGAGGAGCAGATGAGGAGCTGGGCGGAACCACGGAGATGGGTTTCACCTGGAGCGGAGCAGGGGGAGGAGGCGGCAGCTTAGCAGGAGAAGCGTCCTTTGCCTGGGCCTGTACTGGTGGGACGTCCTTGGCCTGGACCTGAGGAGCGTCCTCTACCCTTGGAGGAGGTGGAGGAAGTTGACGAAAGTCCTGCATACTTGCTTGGATCGCCTTCTCAACAGCTGCTTTCTCTGCTTGCTCTTGCTCTTGGCGCGCCTTCTCCTCTTTTGCCAGTTGAATTTCGGAGAGGCGAATGGCAGCCATTTCTTCATCTGTGACGCCCTCAAGCTGAGCAGAGGTCTTGAGGCGTCGCTTTGGGGCAGGAGGAGGAGAGGAAGGGATTGACTTTGGTGGGGAGGAGGAAGAGCCTTTAATTTGGAGCGATTTGGACGGAGGGGGAGAGGAAGGCCTTTTTCTTTTTTGAGAAGGGACGGAGCCCGCAGGAGCCACAACAAACTCCATAATATCAGGTAGTAGTTTGGCGAGCTCGTCCACGGTTCCACCAAATGAGTCAGAAATGATCCCTGGCCCCATGAACGGTGGGTTGGTGTGATTGGTTTCTTCAAGGCGGGGCTTGACGTATGTGAGCATGAAGTAGTGAAGGAGGCGTTGGATTTTAGGAGGATGGTCGTGAGTGGACGCCCTAAGACAGATGTTGGCGAGCGTCCTTGGCTCTTTTTCAAGCCAGTCCTCAATGAGTGGGTCGAGGGGAGGACGGCGTTTTGGTTGGGCGGGGAGGCCTCCGATGGAGCCTTTGGCAACATTAGCTGGTTCAGGCTCGGGTTTGAAGGGCTTCTCCAGAAATTGAAACCGCTTCTGTTGGGTTTTGGATTGAGAGCGGGGTTGTTGTCTTTGAGATGGAGGTTGGGAGCGAAGGGGCTTAGGAGGGGTGTTGGAGTGGCGGCGCTGGGTGCTTTGAGAGGAGGAATGGTGGCGAGAGAGTTCTTGGCGGCCGGAAGGTCTGCCTCTCGACTCCATTAATGACCGGCCTTTCACCGGAGGAGATCTCGAAGAGCTAGGGTTTTTCGCCGCCGACGAGGGTGAGGGATTCTTTGAAGCTCTGGTGTTGGCCATTTTGAGAGAGGGTTTATATAGAGGAGGATTAGGGTTGAGGATGAGATTTCGGGATTCGGTTGAAGATTTGGAAGATCTTTGAGATTTCTATAAGTGTGCAAACAGCAGATTAGCGAAGAAAGGTTTTCGGAGTGCACAGGAGGGTATATATAGGAAGAAGACGAAGTTGGACGGTCAGGGGTAACAGGGTCTTTACACACAGCTTCCTCCACCCGCCTTCCCACACGTGGCTTTCTTCTTTGCTAAGGAATACAGCTGTTGAGCACTGTTTGCGCATATCCCGAGATTTTCGCTGACGATTCGCTAAAACGGTTCACCTTCCCAATTTCAACCATTCAAACTTCTCACAACTGCAAAGGACTCTGACCTGACGTCCTTTCAACACACAGCACTACACAACACGGAACTGAACTACGGCGTCCCATTTACTGATCTCAACCTCTGTACTTAGAACTCTGTACAGACAACTCTCAGCTCTTAGCACGCGTCCTTTTGATCACTTAGAACCATTTTTGAAAATCAAGCAAGTACGTCCCGTAAAGGTAAAACAAAGAACGCTCATAGGACGCGTTTGCAAGATTCTCGGCCTGGGTAAGCTTAGAGTTCCCATCATTTCGGCTTATGATGAGGGTAGGGTGATCAGGGATACTCTTGAGATGAAAAGCGAAGTGAATACCATTCAAGGACACAAGCGAATACACATATCTTAGACTAGCGTCCTTTAAAGATGACTTTAATGCAGGACACACCTTAAAACAAGTTCTCAATAAGACATAGCCAATCATGGAGGGAATAATAGAACGGGACTTGATCATTTAAAAGTTATCATCCCCAAGAGCAACCTAAGGTGCTCGTAGGGACGTCTGTCAAGTGCTTTTGTGAAAATATCGGCCACTTGATCCTCAGACCTAACATGATCCACTCTAATTAATCCAAGTTCAACATTGTCGCGAAGGAAATGGTGTCTTATATGAATATGCTTTGTCCTAGAATGATGAACAGGATTTTTGGCAATACTTATAGCACTGGTGTTATCACACAATATAGGGACTGTGTTGAGGAACATACCATAATCTTCAAGTTGGTACTTGATCCATAGGACTTGTGAGCAACACGAAGCAGCAGCAACGTACTCAGCTTCCGCGGTTGAGAGTGCCACGGAATTTTGCTTTTTGGATCCCCAAGATACAAGACATGACCCAAGGAATTGAGCCATTCCTGAGGTGCTCTTTCTATCCACCACATGGCCAGCGTAGTTCGCGTCAGAGTACGCTACCAGATTTAGGGACGTCCTTCTAGGATACCATAGACAAAGGTCATCCCGTCTCCTTTTCCACAATACCAACACGTCCTATAGTAAGTACCAAGGTAGTACTTCTTGTTGGGACGTTGGATTTTGTTCTTTTTCATCTTTTGAGGGTCACAAACTTTTGAACCTTCCCCCTTAGCAATTTTCTTATAGATCCTATGACTAGTGGAGTTAGTGTAATAGTCCTTTTGACCTTTCTCTCCACTCTCTAGGACTCGAATTCTTTCAAGAAGGTTCTTGGTCTTTTCCCTTTCTAATTCAAGTTCTGAGGTTTTGCTTGCCTCAAAGTCACTAGGGAGAGAGTTCCTAGTGTCAGACTCGTATCCTAGTCCTCTTTTGGCTGGGACAAACACCATTGGTTGAACTACCTCAGTTACCGGGCTCTTCCCTAACACTTTCACCTCTTCCCTAAGCTTAGCGTTCTCTAGCTTAAGGCACATCACTTCAGTTTTCAGGGATTTAACTTCGACATACGAGGACTCTAGTTGTAACGAAACTGTAGCACAGTTCTCACATTCAACTAGCCTATTTTCACTTTCAAGTTCAAGTTCATCCATTCTATGTTGCATAACAACGCTTTCTTCCATGATTCTTTTAATGAGCTTAATAAGTTTGGTTTTGGAACAATTCTCTAAGGAGTTCATCATGGATTCACGAGTTACCTCTTGTTCCTTTTCAGAAGCGTCCTCTTCAAGGACTGGGGCGTCCTCCACAGCCATGTATGCCACTTGCTCATCATCTGAGGCGTCCTCTACGGCTATGTACGCCACTGGTCCTTCTGGTTCTTCATCATCAGAACTCACATTATCCCATGCGGCTTCGCACGCTCCCAAGAGAGCTTTCATCTTCATTTCTTTTGAGCTTAGTCCCGTAGTACACCTTTTAGCAAAGTGTCCTTTCTTGTTACATTTGTAGCAAGTAAGTTCCTTCATCTCTGCCTCTGTATACTTGGGACTCTCCTTTTTGTAAGGCATCTTGTGTTTCTTGGAATCTCTGGCCTTTTTACCCCATAAGCGAGCAACTTTGTGTAGAAGGGCAATCTCTTCCTCTTCTTCCAGCTGTTCCTTAGTCTTGCTTTCCTTTTCTTTCAAAGCTTGAGCACGCATCCTTTCACGATTCTCATTTTTATTTGCTTCCACCATTAGGGCAATATCTCTTTGGTGGCGCAGATACTCAGCGTACTCTGGAGTTGACGTCATCAAAGCAAGATCTGTCTGGGGGTTTCTAGCCAATTCAGCCATATCAGCTTCCCTTCTCGCTTCATAGCCTCTCAGCTTCCCATAGATCTCTTCCATATCCAGGGTTTTGTTGGCTGTGTTCTCCTTGAACGTAGTCCTATCAAAATTCCATTTCCCTGTAAGCCCATCAATGACTACTCCAACTCTGTTTCTCATTGAGACTTCAGCTTCTGGGATGCCTAAATTTCGCATCTTGGTCACAAGAGCTTCAAAGCGGTATGAGTAGTCCTTGACAGATTCATTAGGAAGCATTCTGAAGGCATAGAACTCTCGTTTGATTTCAAGCTTGACGTCTTCCTTCATTTCTGCCGTACCCACATGGTACTTCTCAAGAGCTTCCCATTGTAGTTTGGCTGTTGCCAAATTGCTAACTCGGGTGGCGTCCCTTTCGCAGAGGGACGCTTGAAGGAAGCATATAGCCTTAGCGTTTGTTTCCAAAAGCTTGAATTCGTCAGGACCCCACTCGTCCTCTTTGTCTTTCTTGTCATCAGGGATGGTAAGATCACCTTTCATGATCACTCTCCAGCATTGATAATTCTGACTTCTGCAAAAGTTCTCGAAGCGGATCTTCCACCGGTTGAAGTTACCGTCCGTCAGGCGAGGAGGCTTTACAAAGGAGATTCCAATAGGTTCCATGTCCATCTTGTACCTGCAACTCAACAAAATCTAGAGCGCCCGCTCTGATACCAATTGTTGGATCGTAAGTCAGTTAATGAGGGCGTCCTTAACTGGGTTAAGGGCGTCCTTTAGTGCAGCGGAAAATAGACTTAACAGAATACAAGATAAGTGGACACGAGTATTTATAGAGGAACCCCACTAAGAGCAACTAGTCTTATGGGTAAACCTCTACCTCCGTTGGAGGATTTTCAATAGCCGTCCCTTATCTTATTAAGAGCGAGTCCTTACACCTTAGGCGAGTCGTTACACTTCTCTGAGCTAAGCGTCCGTCCTTAGCCTCACTAGTAACACTCCTTTCAACCTAACAAGTAACCTAACACTCTTAGCTATAAGGAAGCTATCACTCACGTCTCTCACGGTTCGTTGTGAGAGACAAACTACAACTCTAATTGATTTGTGGTTTGTTTTGGATTTGGTGTGGTTGGACTTTCTTTTTCTTGCTTCAAGCTCACTTGATCTTCTCGATCTTCGTTGGTGTTCTTGATTGCTTCGGGAGAGCTTGAGAGAAAGTCTTCAAAGTCCACTCTTGCATACACATGCACACACACACACACACCGCTATGCATACCACTTGGAGGGTATTTATAGCGGAAGTGCTTCTTGTCCTCTAGCGTCCTCTGAGACTTGGCAGGATCCTCGATCTTTGATCAACGGTGCGATGAGCCTCTTGAGGAAGTCAATTCTGTTGACGCTTGGGAAGCCTCCGCATGGGTAGGGGACCATCGCTGGGAAAGCGACGTCTTTGGCATTGTCTACACGTGCCCAGACAAAGAAACTTCCTTCTGAGGACTAAGGCCAGACGATGATGTAATCATGTTGGGGCGGCCTTGATTTGAATTTGAACTTCATCCGTATTTTGGCCGCGTCCCTTCTTGATGAGGACTCTGTCCTATCTTGCGCAGGGACTCCGCCAATTACGTTTAGCTTTGGAAGTTCTGGTAACATGCGTCCCTACAGCATAGGGACTGCTGTTCACTTGTTGTCCTTTTCGCTCATGTGCGTCCACTGGACTTACCTGAGATCAATACTTGGACAACTTATCAAATACATTTGAGTTTGTCATTATCAAAACAAGGGACGATTATTATTGGTTTAGATACTAACGACTGACGTCCTTAATATCGTCCCAACAATTGCTTAAGCATGTTTGATAGGTTAAAAAGAAGTTTGAATTATTTCTTATTTCTTGATAATTTGTCAACATGTTACTTGTCCTGTTGTAAGATAGCTGTGCAAGACTTTGATTTGATGCTCAAGGCATTGACGATGTCCGATCATGAAGACGTCGGGCCATCGACGTTAAATAAAGGCGCTGCTTGGGAGGCAACCCAGGGCTTAGATAGATTGTTTTTCCATTCCTAGATTAGGTTTATTCTCGTTTTCGGACTAATGTGCAGGTACTAGGTCCGAAAGGACGTTTCTGGTGCAAAACCGCGGTCGCGACAACCACACCGCGCTCGCGGCCAAGCCCAGAACCCCCGGTGTACAGGTACTAGACCCCCGCGGTCGCGGTCCTCACGCCGCGCCCGCGGAGGCCCCTTGGTTGAAAAAAAAAAGAAAAAAAAAAGGACTTTTTGGTCCCATTCTATCTCTATATCTTCCATCTATCTATATCCATTCTTTTCCATCTTCTATCTTTCCATCCCTTCTATATTTTCTTTTCATCCACCTTTGTAATTCCATTCTTTGGCTATGTGTAAAAGCCTAAGTATGGGGGAGCTTTGTTTCCCCGAGAGTTCTCTTCTCCACGGCTCGAGTTCAAGTATTTGTCCATCTTTCAAAAGACGAGCCAAGATACGAAGGCTGTTTGCACAGCACGTTGTTCGAGACGAAGTCAAGACCTCGTCTCTGCACGAGTACCGCGCCCGCGCCGCCTCAGCTGCGCCCGCGGTGGTCCACCCGATGCTGACTTTGCTCTCTGCAATAATTCCGCGCCCGCGCCCATGGTTCCGCGCCCGCGGTTAGCCACCAGACCTGGATTACGGAACTGCTTTCATTCTACCCCCTTTGAAGAGATCTTCCATTCCACCCCTCTTCATCGTTTGTGAGTCTTCTGATATACCTTTCTCCTTGCTTCTATCCTTTCTCTTTGCTTCATTGAGGACAATGAAGGATTTAAGTATGGGGGAAGGAGTACTCGCATTTGCTTATCCTAGTTAGCTTAGTTAGAAATTTGCTTCAGATTTTTGATTTTCTTCTTTTCATGGAGCACTTGCACCATACTTTTTGCATAATAAAGAAAGAAAGAAAAAGAAAAAGATAGAAAAAGCCATAAAAAAATGAAAAAAGGCATATAAATCCTGGGATGAGTCAAAAACCCGAAAGGGCGGCTCAGGTAATAAGCAGGTAACCCGGACCAGCACTAGGCTGGGGTAAAAAGAGGTTTATGAGAGATGTGAGTTTTGGTGAGCACACCCTTTGAAAAATGAAAAGAGTGGTTAGGTGAAAACCCGAAAGGGCGCCTAAGCAGAATTGAGCGGTAAAATTCGAGTGTTTTAGGATCATTCTTGCTTCGGGACGTTGGGGCTTACATTTTAGATTTGGGTAGATCCTAGGTTGCTCTCTTTCATGTTTAGAGCTTGAGTGATATATCATGTTGTGAGGTGTGTGTTTGAGCTTCATTGTTTTATGCTCATGATTTCTCTATATTTTTTGGGTTCGGGTTGTGAGCTGAGTGTTTTTATCTTCCCTTGTATTTCCTGAGATCTTAGATGTGCTATCTTGTTGTATTTGTTTTGAGCTTACTCGAGGACGAGCAAGATCTAAGTATGGGGGAATTTGATTCGGCCTATTTTGTATAGGTTAACTCTTGTATTTTAGGGCTATATTGAGTGTGTTTAGGTTAGAGTTGTGCGTAATTGTAATACCAAAGCCGAAGACACAAGAATTCAAGAATCAAGAGTTCTAAGGCGTTTTGAGCTGTCTGCGCGACACCACTTGCTTGCGAAGGCTATATCTTGAGCTACGGAGGTCGGATTGAGCTGATTCCGGTGCTATTGGAAAGCTAACTTCAAGGTCTTCAATTTATCTTTTTACACGGAAGTCAGATTCCAAGCGGAAGATGGTCAAAACAGCCTCCAAAGTGACGCCAGATGTTCTGTCCCGATACCGCGACCGCGGCCAGGCCGGCGCGTCCGCGGTGCTTCCCGAGACCTACTTGTTCTTCTCTGTTGCGATAGCGCGGGCACAGTGATGGCGACGCGACCGCGGTGATGCCGAATCCGAAGCGGGCCGAAATCTTTCTATCTTGTTTCCTTTTCTATCTTTTGCCTCTTTCCTTATCTATCTCGTGGAGCTTGTTCCTTGGGATATATAAGGAGGGGTCCTCCCTAGGTTTTATTCATACACATTCACATTCTACCTTCTACCTTCTTCCACAAGTTAGGTTTTTAGCTTAGTTATGGAGAGCTAGTCTCCTTGGGTTTGTTCAAGAGAGAAGCTCTGATATATGAACTCGTGAGGTTTTGGTAATTGATTTCTATCCTTTGGTTAATATTGATTCTCTTGTGCTTCATCTTATGATTGTTGATTGTTTCTCTAGGAGTCGAGACCCTATTGAATTGATTAGCTTTCTACTGTTTTATTAGGTTTGGACCGTGGACAAAACTAATCTGTGAAAACAACTTAACCTAGACCTGTTGTCTATGCAACTAGGATTAAGAAGAGAATTGATTGTTTTATCTTGCAATTGACTCGTAGCTTGATTGTTTGATATTATATCCTGCATATCCTTGTTCTCTATGCTAATTCTAGGTTAAGCGTCCTTGCCTAGGGTTATAGAATTGCTTGGACCGTGGACTTGCGATTGTTAATGATCAGGATAGGAATTAACCATAGGTGTGAATGAAATCAATGGATGAATCTATGATCGAGGGATTATATCATGAGTTGATCTTTTGAATGAACTTGCTTCCATATCACTTCTTCCCCATATTTGCATGTTTGTTTATTTGTTTGTTCTTTGTTTCTTAGATTAGTTTAGTTAGATATCTCTCCTAAACCCCCCTTTTCTATAGTTGATAAATACATTAATACTAGAAGCCTTTGTTCTCTTGGGTTCGACCCCTTACTTGCATGCTATACTAGTTTGTAGTTTGGGTTATTTATCTTTGATCTTGGCACGACGACTTTAGCCGAGTCATCCATAATCTTCATAAAACTCAAGTCTTCCAACAAAGGTTGAATCCTCCTCAAAACCTAAAGAGACTCCTCCTTATATATCCCAAGGAACATGCTCCACGAGATAGATAAGGAAAGAGGCAAAAAGATAGAAAAGGAAACAAGATAGAAAGATTTTTGCCCGCTTCGGATTCGGCATCACCGCGGTCGCGTCGCCATCACCGCGCCCGCGCTTTCACGACAGAGAAGAATAGCTTGTCTCGGCGGCCACCGCGGTCGTGGTGGACAATCCGCGGTTGCGGAATCTCGACAGAATCGCTGGTGTCACTTCGGAGGCTGTTTTGACCATCTTCGTCTTGGAATCTGACTTCGGTGTAAAAAGATGAATTGAAGCTCTTGACGTTAGCTTTCCAATGGCACCGGAATCAAGTCAATCCGACCTCTGTAGCTCAAGATATGGCCCTTGCAAACAAGTGGTGTCACGTAGACAGCTCGAAATGCCTAAAAACTCTTGGATCTTGAATTCTTGTGTCTTCGGTCTTCGTATTACAATAATGCTCAAATCTAACCTAAACACACTCAATATAGCCCTAATATACAAGAGTTAACCTATACAAAATAGGCCGAATCAATCACGATTAGCTAGAATCTTGTATTTTCTTATCTTTTCTTATAAGATAGATCGATCCTAAAGGGCACTATAAAAGCCAATTGTAAGCCCTAGAGGAGGGTTACGCTCTTTTACGCATTCAATCACACTTTGGATACCATTCTCGAGCTTTTACATCTTACGTCTTCTTCGTGATTCACCTCGATCAGGCCCGATCTAGGCCAGGATTCCCTTGGGTGAATTTTGGCTCAAACAGTTTGGCGCCCACCGTGGGGCCGTGATCGGAACAATCACGCAAAGACACACCGTTCAAAACACCAACTTGAACTTCCCGGTTGCGATGTCAGGCGACGGAAATGAGTCTCCCAAAACTCCCCTTGCCGACCACGGCAAGGGTCCCGAACTCCCTGAGAACCGGTCGCAAGACGAGGAGATGACTGACCTCAGGGAGCGGATGCAACTTCTCCAAAAGGAGTTGAGCGACCAGAAGAGCTTCTACGACGCCCATGTGGAACTCCTCACGCGAGAAAACAGTCAGTTAAAGCAGCAATATGAGGTTATCGCCACGGGCCGCCGATCTCTCCGCGTTAATCGCCGCACCGACGGCATAGTGAGAAGACTCGACTTTGGCGCGGGAGAAGGAACTTCCAAAGGGGACGAAACTCTGGACGCGCGTGACAAGACACCAGTGTTACAAGAAGACGCTGTTGGGACGATATTAAGGACGCCAGTCATTAATATCTTAACCAATAATGATCGTCCCTTGTTTTGATAATGACAAACTCAAATGTATTTAACAAGTTGTCCAAGTGTTGATCTCAGGTAAGGTCCAGTGGACGCACATGAGTGAAAAGGACAACAAGTGAACGGCAGTCCCTAAGCTGTAGGGACGCACGTCATCAGAACTTCCAAAGCTAAACGTAATTGGCCAAGGTCCTGCGCAGATAGGACGGCGTCCTCATCAAGAAGGGACGCGCGCCAAAATACGGACGAAGTTTAAATTCAAATCAAGGCCGCCCCAACATGATTACATCACGTTCGGCCGTAGTCCTCAGAAGGAAGCTTCCCTTGTCTGGGCACGTGTAGACAACTCCAAAGATGTCGCTTTCCTAGCGATGGTCCCCTATCCACGCGGAGGCTTCCCAAGTGTGAACAGAGTTGACTTCCTCAAGATGCTCATCGCACCGTTGATGGAAGATCAAGGATCCTGCCAAGCATCAGAGGACGCTAGAGGACAAGAACCACTTCCGCTATAAATACCCCCCAAGGGTATGCATAGCGGTGTGGACTTTGAAGACTTTCTCTCAAGCTCTCCCGAAGCACTCAAGAACACGAACGAAGATCAAGAAGATCAAGTGAGCTTGAAGCAAGAGAAAGAAAGTCCAACCACATCAAATCCAAAACAAACCACAAAATAGTTAGAGTTGTAGTTTGTCTTTCACAACGAACCGTGAGAGACGTGAGTGATAGCTTCCTTATAGCTAAGAGAGTTAGGTTACTTTGTTAGGTGGAAGGAGTGTTACTAGTGAGGCTAAGGACGGACGCTTAGCTCAGAGAATTGTAACGACTCGCCTAAGTTGTAAGGACTCTCTCTTAATAAGATAAGGACGGTTATTGAAAATCCTCCAAGCGGAGGTAGAGGTTTACCCATAAGAATAGTTGGTCTTAGTGGGGTTCCTCTATAAATACTCGTGTCCATTATCTCATTGCGTTTCCTGTTAAGTCTAAATTCCGCTGCACCTAAGGACGCCCTTAACCTAGTTAAGGACGCTTTCACTAACAGACTTACGATCCAACAATTGGTATCAGAGCAGGCGCTCTAGATTAAGTTTGAGTTGCAGGAAACATGGAGATGGAACCTATAGGTATCTCAAGTGCAAAACCACCTCGCCTGACGGACGGTAACTTCAATCGGTGGAAGACAAGGTTCGAATGCTTCGTGCGTAGTCAAAACTACCAATGCTGGCTGGTGATAAAGAACGGCGACCTCGAAGTTCCTGCCGCCAAGAAGGACAAGGAGGCAGATTGGGGTCCTGAAGATTTCAAGCTTATGGAAGAAAATGCAAAGGCCATCTGTTTTCTACAGACGTCCCTTTCACAAAGGGACGCTACTCGTGTGAGCAATCTCCCAACTGCTAAGCTTCAATGGGAAGCCCTGGAGAAGTATCATGTTGGGACGCCTGAGATGAAAGAAGACGTCCAGTTGGAAGCAAAAAGGGACTTCTACAAATTCAGGATGTTCACAAACGAGACCATCACCGACTACTACTTTCGCTTTGAGGCCCTTCTAACTAAGTTGAAAAACTTGGGTGTCAAAGAAACAGAAATCACTCAAAGGATGAAGGTTCAAGTTTTGATAGATGGACTCACGGGACCATGGAACTTTGATAGGATGACGTTCAAAGAGAACCAAGATTGAAGTTGTACGAAGCAAGAAGAAACCAAGATCTGGCAGAAATGGGAAAGAGTCCCCAGAATGAGCTGGCTTTAACTCTCGCGGCTAGGACGCCAGAGTATGAGCAATACTATCAAAGGCAAAGAGAGATAAACTCAATGCTAGAAGCCAAGACTCAAGAGCACCAAGAAAATCTTCGTCTTCAAGCATTAGTGGAACGCAAAGGGAAGACCGAAGAACAAATTTCTGAAGAAGATGAGCTAGCACTGTTGCACAAAACTCTTCGTTCTTTGTACAAAAGAGGCAAAGTTCCAAGAATGAAGATGCCCTACAAAAAGGAATCTCGCAAGCCTACAGATGCAGAAATGAAGGAAATAGTTTGCTACAAATGCAACAGAAAGGGACACATGGCCAAGAAATATACCACAGGCCTATCATCAAAGGAAATGAAGGAAAAGGCGCTTGTTGATGCATTTGAGGGTGCATGGGACGACCTTGACTCAAGTGATGAAGAGCCAGAAAATCAAGTGGCTTACATGGCTATGGAAGACGCCCCAGAGGACGTCTCTGAAACTGAGCAAGAGGTAACCCATGAAACCATGTTAAACTCTCTTGAAAAATGTTCAAAACCAAAGCTCATTAAATTGATAACTCAAATCATGCAAGAGAGCTATGCTATGAAACAAAGTTTTGAGGAAGCTGAATCCGAGAATATTGTTGTGGAATGTGAAAATTGTAGTACCATGTCTTTTCAACTAGAGTCCTCTCAGGAAGAAGTCAAGTCCCTTAAAAGTCAGATTGTGTGCTTAAAGCTCGAAAATGCTAGTCTTAGGGACGAGGTCAAAGTTCTAGGAAAGAGTCCGATAACCGAAACTGTTAACCCAATAGTTTTTGTTCCAGCTAGAAAAGGACTAGGGTATGAATCGGGATCAAAGAACTCTCTCCCTAGTGACTTTGAAGCTAGCAAGACTGCTGAACTAGAGCTTGAGAGGGAAAAGACAAGGAATCTAGAAGAACGCATTAGAGTTCTAGAGAGTGGTGAGAAAGGACAAAAGGACTACTACACAAATTCTGTCAGTCACAAAATCTACAAGAAGATTGCTAAGGGAAAAGGATCTAAGGTAGTGGACCCTGAAAAAATGAAAGAGAATAGAATTCAGCGTCCTAACAAAAAGTACTATCTTGGAAACTATTATAGGACGTGCTGGCATTGTGGCAAAGGTGGTCACTACCAGTATGAGTGTCTTAAGCTGAAACAAGATCTTGAAAATGGAAAGAAGGCTAGAAATGGACGTGAGAATGCTAAACCTAAATCTGCTGATAGGACGCATGCTAGTGTGCCAAATGCTAAAGCTCGATCTCCTAGGACGCATACTAGAAGATCAAATGATGTGAACGTTTATGATCATTTGCATATGAAGAAGTTTTACCCATGTAACGAACCAGGTAGGGGTCACCTTGCCTGGGTCGCAAAGAACTAACTCTTCTTTTCAGGTGGAAGTGAGAGGAAGCCCGTGGATCATCGATAGTGGCGCCTCAAATCATATGACTGGAAGCCAGATCCATCTCACTTCTATCCAAACAAACGCCACGGGAGGAACTGTCTCGTTTGGCAGCAAGGGCAAAGGAAAGATCAAAGGGACGGGCACCGCAAAGTTGAATAAATCCATCAGTGCGTCCAAAGTTAGTCTTGTCGAAGGACTAGGCTTCAACCTCCTCAGTGTCTCTCAAATATGTGATCAAGGTGAAAACCTAGTCACATTTGACTCTAAGGAACGCCTAGTCATCAACAAGAAAACAAATCAAGTCATTCTCAAAGGGACTCGTGAAAACAATGTCTATGTCTTCAATCAAAAATTCAAGCCTGCATCCAAGTTGTGCTTATCTGTCTCCGCTGTGGACGCCGATCTCTGGCATCGACGTCTAGGACACGCGGGACCTAGCACAATCTACAAGCTTCATCAAAAGGATCTTGTAAGAGGTCTTCCCAGAATTGATCCTGAGCAAATTGAGCAATGCGAAGCATGCATCAAACGGAAGCAGACAAGATCGTCCTTCAAATCCAAGAATGAAGTGAGCACAAAGAAGCCATTGGAACTTCTTCACATGGATCTGTGTGGACCCATGCAAACCCAAAGCTATGGTGGAAAAAGGTACATGTATGTCATTGTAGATGATTTTTCAAGATTCACTTGGGTTCTATTCTTAGTGTCAAAAGCAGATGCCTTTGGGATGTTCAAAATCTTCATCAAGCAAGTAGAAGTTGCTCTTGGGACGAGCTTGAAAACTCTAAGGTCAGATCATGGAACGGAGTTTAAAAACTCAGAGTTCCTTGACTTCTGTGACCAACAAGGAGTCTCCCACAACTTCTCTTCTCCTCGAACTCCTTAGCAAAATGGTGTTGTTGAAAGAAAGAATAGGACGCTGGAAGACATGGCAAGGACGATGCTTCTGGCCAGCGGCGTCCCCAAACACTTCTGGGCAGAAGCCGTTGCCACCGCAACCTACATTGTCAATCGAGCTATGATTCATCCATTGCTCAAAAAGACGTCCTATGAGCTCTTGAATGGAAGAAAGCCAAACATTTCACACCTCAAAGTCTTTGGGTGTAAATGCTTAATTCACAACAACGGCAAAGACAACATCGGCAAATTTGATGCTAGGAGTGATGAAGGAATATTTCTAGGGTACTCCCTCACAAGCAAAGCCTATAGAGTCTTCAACAAACGGACTCTTAAGCTTGAGGAAAGTATCCATGTAGTATTCAAGGAAAATGCTTCTCTCAAGAAAGAACCGGGTAAGAAGGAAGGTCGCCCCTCTCCTAGGGACGATGATGAAGATGATGAAGAAGAACCAAGAGGCTCCTCCGTCAAATATTATGTTCCTAGGAACACCCCTGAGTCTCGCGTTGAGGTCTCAATGGGAGTTCCTAGTGAACAACAAGAGCCTTCTCAAACTTGGTCGCTAAACCAAGTTGAGGCCGGTGAATCAAGTCAACAAGGAGAAAGACACAGTGTGGACGCTCCAGCTGAGGGGGAACACACTGAGTCAACAAATGAAGAAGACGGATTTGACTCTGATGAGTCTGATTGGACGGACCCTAGGTGTACTCCTGCCAGGGACGCTACTCATAGGGGATCCAACCTTTCAAGACTTCACTCATCAGATCAAATCATCTCAGACATCTCAAAAGGAATCCAAACAAGATTAGCTGTGAATCAGTCCCTCAACGCCAACATAGCGTTCTGTGCCTTCAACGCCTTTGTGTCCTTAGTTGAACCTAAGAACATAAAGGAAGCACTCCATGATGCTGATTGGATTCAAGCCATGCAAGAAGAACTCAATCAATTCGAGAGGAACAAAGTTTGGACCCTCGTCCCTAGACCGAGAAACAAAAACATAATAGGGACGAGGTGGGTCTATAGAAACAAGCTTGATGAAAGTGGCCGCGTATCAAGGAACAAAGCAAGGCTTGTGGCTCAAGGCTATAGGCAAGAGGAAGGGATCGATTATGATGAGACCTTCGCTCCTGTCACTAGAATTGAAGCCATTCGCCTCCTCATCGCCTACGCCGCCCACAAGGGGTTCAAGCTCTTTCAAATGGATGTCAAGACAGCCTTTCTCAATGGCAAGCTTAAAGAAGAAGTGTACGTCGCTCAACCTCCAGGATTTGAGGACGCTGATCACCCTGATCATGTGTACTTCTTGGACAAGGCACTCTATGGACTCAAGCAAGCCCCTCGTGCATGGTACGATAGGTTTGCGTCCTTTCTCTTGTCCAACGGGTACACACGAGGTAACATAGATAAAACACTATTCTTAAAGAAAGTCCTTAAAGATGTTTTGATTGTCCAAGTCTATGTCGATGACATAGTCTTTGGAAGCACTAACATGAGACTTGTAGAGGAATTCAAGAACTTGATGAGTAGTGAGTTTGAGATGTCCCTCATAGGAGAACTCAACTTCTTCTTGGGACTCCAAATCACCCAGCTCAAAGATGGGACGCGCATTCACCAACAAAAATACATCCGTGAAATGCTCGAGAAGTATGGAATGAACTCTTCAAAATCCATTGATACTCCCATCTCCCCCAACACTCGCCTTTATGCTGATGAAGAAGGCAAGAGTGTAGATCAAAAGCTCTACAGAGGAATGATAGGGTCCTTGCTATACCTGACGGCAAGTCGTCCCGACATCATGTTCGCTGTGTGCTTGTGTGCTCGCTTCCAAGCAAATCCAAAGGAGTCCCACATGCAAGAGGTCAAGAGAATCTTCAGATACCTCAAGGGACGAGATGACCTATGCCTATGGTATCCCAGAAGAACGTCCCTAAACCTGGTGGCGTACTCTGACGCAGATTACGCTGGCCATGTGGTGGATAGGAAGAGCACATCCGGCATGGCGCAATTCCTTGGCTCATGCCTTGTATCTTGGGGATCCAAAAAGCAAAACTCCGTGGCACTCTCAACCGCGGAAGCTGAGTACGTTGCTGCTGCTTCGTGCTGCTCACAAGTCCTATGGATCAAGTACCAACTTGAAGATTAGGGTACGTTCCTCAACACAGTCCCTATCTTGTGTGATAACACCAGTGCTATAAGTATTGCCAAGAATCCTGTTCATCATTCTAGGACGAAGCATATTCATATAAGACATCACTTTCTTCGTGATAATGTTGAACTTGGATTAATTAAGGTAGATCATGTTAGGACTGAGGACCAAGTGGCCGATATTTTTACAAAAGCACTTGATAGACGTCCCTTCGAGCACCACCGGCTGCTCTTGGGGATGATAAATTTCAAATGATCAAGTCCCGTTCTATTATTCCCTCCATGATTGGCTATGTTTTGTTGAGAACTCGTGTTAAAGTAATGTATTCATTTAAAGCCATCTTTAAAGGACGCTAGTCTAAGACATATGTTTTGCTTGTGTTTTTGAATGGTATTCAATTCGCTTTTCATCTCAAGAGTATCCCTGATCAAACTACCCTCATCATAAGCTGAAATGATGGGAACTCTAAGCTTACCTAAGCCGAGAATCTCGCAAACGCGTCCTATGAGCGTTCTTTGTTTTATCTTTACGGGACGTACTTGCTTGATTTTCAAAAATGGTTCTAAGTGATCAATGGGACGCATGTTACGAGCTGAGAGGTGTCCGTGTAGAGTTCTAAGTTCAGAGGTTGAGATCAGTGTTTGGGACGCCGTGGTTTAGTTTTGAGTATTGCAGTATTGTGTGCCTAAAGGACGCCAAGTCAGAGTTCTTTATAGTTGTGAGATTTTGAAATTTGAAAGAAGGAAGTTGAACCGTCTTAGAGAAGTTTCATCGAAGATCTCGGGATATGTGCAACGGGTGCAAAACAGCTGTGTTTCTTAGCAAAGAAGGAAGCCACGTGCGGGATTGCGAATGGAGGAAGTCATGTGTTAATACCCTTTTACCCTTGACCGTTCCAATTCGTCTTCTTCCTATAAATAGGCCCCTGTTTCCTTCTGAAAAAACTTCCTTGCTCCCCTGCCATTTACACCATATTAGCAACCTCTCAGATCTCGCAAAATCTTCGAATCTCTCTTCCCGAAATCAACTTCCCAACCCTAATCTTCATCTATAAAACCATCTTCTCAAATGGCCAACACCAGAGCAACCAAAAACCCTTCTCCTTCTCCGGCGGCGAAGAACCCTAGTTCGTCGAGGTCTCCTCCGGTGAAAGGCCGGTCCCTCATGGAATCAAGAGAGCGACCTACTGGGCGCCAAGAACCCCCTCGCCACCACTCATCTTCCCAAACCTCTCAGCGCCGCCACTCAAACACCCCTCCCCAGCCCCTTCGCTCCCAACCTCCACAACAAAAACAACAACCTCCTCGCTCTCAATCCAAACCCAATCAAAAGCGGTTCTCATTTCTGGAGAAGCCCTTCAAACCCGAGCCTGAGCCAGACAATGTCTCAAAAGCCTCCGTTTACAGTGGCTCCATTGGACGGCTTCCTTCTCAACCCAAACGCCGTCCTCCCGTTGACCCTCTCATTGAGGACTGGCTTGAAAAAGAGCCAAGGACGCTCGCCAACACTTGTCTACGGGCGTCCGTCAACAACCACCCTCCAAAAATCCAACGCCTCCTCCACTATTTCATGATAACCTATGTCCGTCCCCGCCTTGAGGAAACCAACCATACCAACCCTCCATTCATGGGGCCCGGCATCATTTTTGACTCATTTGGTGGAACTGTGGACGAGCTCGCCAAACTGCTCCCCGATATAATGGAGTTCGTCGTGGCTCCTGCAGGCTCCGTCCCTTCTCAAAAGCGAAAAAGGCCTTCCTCTCCCCCTCCTTCCAAATCGCTCCAAATAAAAGGCCCTTCCTCCTCTCCCCCAAAGCAAATCCCTTCCTCCCCGCCTCCCGCCCATAAAAGGCGCTTGAAGACGTCTGCTGAGCTCGAGGGCGTGACCGAGCAACAAATGGCAGCTATCCGCCTCTCGGAGCTTGCCATAGAGAAAGAGGAGAAGGCCAGGCAAGAGCAGGCCGAAAAGGACGCCATTGCTGCGGCGATCCAACAGAGTTTGCAAGACGTCCCTCGCCTTCCTCCTCCACCACCAAGGATAGAGGACGTCACTCCTGCTCCTGCGGCTACATCCGATTCGCTTCAGGCAGAGATCGAGGCGGACTTGGCAAAGCCCATGCCAACCGCTCCACAGGCGACTCCTCAAGTACAGGTCCCGGGCAAGGACGCTGTACCAAAAGTGATTACTCTTGAGGACTCTCCTACCAAGAAGCCGCCTCCTCCCCCTGCTCCGCTCAAAGTGAAGCCCATATCCATGGCTCCGCCAAGCTCCTCCTCTGCCCCCGCTACAAAGGCCAAAATAAGAACTCCCTCTCCCTCTCCTCCCAGAGCTTCAACTCCTCCTCCTCCTCCGCACGCTTAGGTTGTCGAGGAAACTGTTCAAGTCCAAGGGACGCCTCCTTCAACCGTCCCTACAGAGTCCTTGGCACGGACTCCAGCAGTGGACGCGCCACCTACAGAACAGGCGTCCACTACTGAGGACACGGAAATGGTCGAGTCCCATGAGCAAGGGGACGAGGCCTCAGACGAAGAGGACGCCCCTCACCAGGACGAGGACCCTGAGGACGAGGAGGGAGACGGCGATGAAGAAGACGCCGGTGATGAAGTGATTGTGAGCAACGGCAGTAAGCAGAAACGATTGAAGAAGATTCTGTCGCCGCTCCTGTTCACCGCCCAGTTCCTAGAGGAAAATCAACGCCAAGAGTTTCTGGAACTGCTTGAGTTTCAGGGATGGACGCACCTTGGAGCAGAGGCCGCTAACGTCGACCCCGAACAGGTTCTCCGCTTTTACTCAAAATTTGAAATATCAGAAGTAAAAGGGAAGCCTCAAGGGACGTTCGAAATTGATGGGGACGAGTACTCAGTTGCTGAGGGTACCGTTCGCAATATGCTAGGCCTGCGTCCCTCTCCCCCAGATGCCATGCACGACCTTCCCAACAAGAATTTTGGTCGTTTCTCCCAGGAAGAGATCTTCAACAGAATATTCAACGGGAGACAACCGATCGCTAAGGACAGGGTTGCTCACTGTCTCTCCAAGACGGGCGTCCTTGCGCATCACTTCATTGTGCGCATGGTCGTCCCCCGCCAAGAAAAGAAGTCGATCGTCCAGATCACTGATAGTATCTTGCTGGACGCCTTCTTAGAACGCAAGCCGATCAATTTGCCGCGGGTAATCTTGGAGCACATGGGCAAGTGCACAGGAGGCAGGCACTCTCTTCCTTTCCCTGGCTTGATCAAGCAGATTCTTAAGCAGCAGGGCCTCTATGCTCCGAAACAAGAACAGTCCTTTGGCATCCACTGGGACGTTAGGCAAATCTCCCTGCCCCCAGTTGGAAAACTCCGCTGTGATGAGCCGCTCCCATCCGTCAAACGCCAAATGGAAAAGGAAAGGAAAGAGGCTCAGAGGAAAGCTAAGGCTGCTGCCGCCGCTGCTGCTGAAGAAGCTCATGGTGATCCAGAGGCTGAGAATTTGCAAGTAGTTGGGACGCCGGCTGAGGACGCTGCTGATGAAGAGGACGAGCTCGATGGTATGAGCGTCCCTGATGAGGCTGAGAAGCACTCTACGAAGTATCTGATGGGCATGATGATCGAGAACCAGTGCATGATGATTGATCTAATTCAGCAGGTTCACGACACCCTTCACACCCACACAGAACTTCTTGAGCGCAACAACGAGCTCCTTGCACAGAACAACCATCTTCAGGAGCAACACCTCAAGGCCCTTGGCAAGCGTCCCCGGAAATGATCACCCACCCTCTTCCAACCCCTGAAACAATTTATCTTTTCTTTTATTTGATTTTGCTAAGACAATGGGACGCTGTCCCCGTTTTGAACAATGTGTTTGCATGTCTGTAATGATCGCACTTCTCTTGCTTTATGAATGCCGTTCATTACATTTGTGATTTATTTTGTCTAAGCGTTCCTTTCTTTAGTTATGCCTTTGTGCTTGCATGCTTTTCAACTTGTTCTCCTTTTCGATGATGCCAAAAGGGGGAAGTATAGTTTTGCAGAGATGCGATTGTCTTTAAGTTATCATAGAAAGCATGTGTTTAGGGGGAATTTCGGCCAAGTCCAGAGGACGCTAGTGAAAAATAAAAGAGAACGCACTTAAAAAAATGTGTTGCATACCAACCTAAGCTGAAAAGAAAGTCTAGTGTAGTCTCTCATGCTAAAAGCTTTGCTTCTGTGCGTATTATCTCAAAGAGTTTGTCATCATCAAAAAGGGGGAAATTGTTGGGACGATATTAAGGACGCCAGTCATTAATATCTTAACCAATAATGATCGTCCCTTGTTTTGATAATGACAAACTCAAATGTATTTAACAAGTTGTCCAAGTGTTGATCTCAGGTAAGGTCCAGTGGACGCACATGAGTGAAAAGGACAACAAGTGAACGGCAGTCCCTAAGCTGTAGGGACGCACGTCATCAGAACTTCCAAAGCTAAACGTCATTGGCCAAGTTCCTGCACAGATAGGACGACGTCCTCATCAAGAAGGGATGCGCGCCAAAATACGGACGAAGTTTAAATTCAAATCAAGGCCGCCCCAACATGATTACATCACGTTCGGCCGTAGTCCTCAGAAGGAAGCTTCCCTTGTCTGGGCACGTGTAGACAACTCCAAAGATGTCGCTTTCCTAGCGATGGTCCCCTATCCACGCCGAGGCTTCCCAAGTGTGAACAGAGTTGACTTCCTCAAGATGCTCATCGCACCGTTGATGGAAGATCAAGGATCCTGCCAAGCATCAGAGGACGCTAGAGGACAAGAACCACTTCCGCTATAAATACCCCCCAAGGGTATGCATAGCGGTGTGGACTTTGAAGACTTTCTCTCAAGCTCTCCCGAAGCACTCAAGAACACGAACGAAGATCAAGAAGATCAAGTGAGCTTGAAGCAAGAGAAAGAAAGTCCAACCACATCAAATCCAAAACAAACCACAAAATAGTTAGAGTTGTAGTTTGTCTTTCACAACGAACCGTGAGAGACGTGAGTGATAGCTTCCTTATAGCTAAGAGAGTTAGGTTACTTTGTTAGGTGGAAGGAGTGTTACTAGTGAGGCTAAGGACGGACGCTTAGCTCAGAGAATTGTAACGACTCGCCTAAGTTGTAAGGACTCTCTCTTAATAAGATAAGGACGGTTATTGAAAATCCTCCAAGCGGAGGTAGAGGTTTACCCATAAGACTCGTTGGTCTTAGTGGGGTTCCTCTATAAATACTCGTGTCCATTATCTCATTGCGTTTCCTGTTAAGTCTAAATTCCGCTGCACCTAAGGACGCCCTTAACCCAGTTAAGGACGCCTTCACTAACAGACTTACGATCCAACAGACGCCCCAGAAGCTTTCGCCCGACACCGCCGTGAAGAAGTCCTCCTTGACAAAGATCCGCCAAGGAATCCCCGGTCAGAGGCTAGGAGACGCCGAACACCACCTCGGGACGCTTGGCCGGATAGGGGAGAGACCGACGAAGAAGATTTCGAAAGAGGAAGGCCCAGAGACCTCGACGCAGCCATACGAAGAAAGGTGACGGAGTAGATAGGGGTCATCGCTGATCAACTCCGGATCGGTCGGAAAAGTTTTCAACCTCTGGAACCGGAAGCCGCCGATGGCTTCGACGAGTCTCCTTTCTCCCGTCGCATCACCAGAGTGGAGATACCAAAGAAATTCGCCGTGCCGAACATGACTCCATACAATGGCACCGCTGACCCTGACGAGCACGTCGCGATCTATAAGCAAAAGATGATGACAAGTGCGGTCCCGTCGTACTCTAAAGAAGCGGTGATGTGCAAGGGGTTCGGCACAACTTTAACAGGTCCAGCGCTGACTTGGTTCATAAAGCTGCCACGCGGTAGCATCGGTTCTTTCGCCGAACTATCGGACTCCTTTCGCACCCAGTTTGCCAGCAGCCGCAACTTCGAGAAGCAATCCAGCGACCTCTACCGGATCCGTCAGAAGCAACACGAGACTACCAGAGAGTTCCTGGAACGGTTCAACCGCGAAAAAGTCTCGATACAATCTTGTGACGTTACTACCGCAGTGGAGGCATTTAGGCAAGGAATCATCCCCGATGGCGGCCTATACAAAGAACTTACTAAGCATCCCTGCTACACCTTCGAGGAGGTTCAAGCCAGGGCCCTGGCTCACGTCAGGTTGGAGGAAGACAGGACCTTGCGAAAAAGAGCCTCGGAAGTTGAGAAGTACGAGAAGAGGCGCCCAGCCGACAGCCGTAAGGGCTCAGCTGATCAGAGGAAGGATCGTCGAGCACACCCATATTCACTGCCCTAGCCACGGGCAGGTGAACACAGCCAGAGCGCGACAGGCGGACGATCAATACCGTGACCCACCACCGCCAACGTTGGAGTTAGGGCTGTAATCGAACCGAGCCGTTCGCGAGATATTCGACGTTCGATTCGTTAAAAGCTCGTACGAGTTCGGCTCGAACTATAAATGAACCGAACCCGAACAGCTCGATAAGATAAACGAGCCGAATATGAACACTTGGAAACTCGGTTCGTTTGTTCGCGAACAAGCTCGTTAATTTGTTCGTGAACATGTTCGCGAACAAGCTCGGTAATATGTTCGCGAACAAGCTCGGTTATAAGTAAATATACATAATATATAAAATAGTACATTATTATTGATTTTTATTTTAATTTTTTTCAAGTGAGTGAAATATGAAATAGAGTTAGGAAACCCTAATCTTTACCGCTCATCATTTCTCTCACGCAGTCAGATACTCACACGCAGCTCCTCTCTCCTCTGACGCTCTCACCTCACGCAGTCCTCTCCTCGACTCCTCCTCTCGCACCTCTCGCACCTCTCGCGCCGGCCCATCCTCTGACCTCTCGCTCCTCTCGACGCCCCGCCAGTCCGGTGCTGCTTGTTGCCGCTGTTGGATCGTAAGTCAGTTAATGAGGGCGTCCTTAACTGGGTTAAGGGCGTCCTTTAGTGCAGCGGAAAATAGACTTAACAGAATACAAGATAAGTGGACACGAGTATTTATAGAGGAACCCCACTAAGACCAACTAGTCTTATGGGTAAACCTCTACCTCCGTTGGAGGATTTTCAATAGCCGTCCCTTATCTTATTAAGAGTGAGTCCTTACAACTTAGGCGAGTCGTTACACTTCTCTGAGCTAAGCGTCCGTCCTTAGACTCACTAGTAACACTCCTTTCAACCTAACAAGTAACCTAACACTCTTAGCTATAAGGAAGCTATCACTCACGTCTCTCACGGTTCGTTGTGAGAGACAAACTACAACTCTAATTGATTTGTGGTTTGTTTTGGATTTGGTGTGGTTGGACTTTCTTTTTCTTGCTTCAAGCTCACTTGATCTTCTCGATCTTCGTTGGTGTTCTTGATTGCTTCGGGAGAGCTTGAGAGAAAGTCTTCAAAGTCCACTCTTGCATACACATGCACACCCACACACACACCGCTATGCATACCACTTGGAGGGTATTTATAGCGGAAGTGCTTCTTGTCCTCTAGCGTCCTCTGAGACTTGGCAGGATCCTCGATCTTTGATCAACGGTGCGATGAGCCTCTTGAGGAAGTCAACTCTGTTGACGCTTGGGAAGCCTCCGCGTGGGTAGGGGACCATCGCTGGGAAAGCGACGTCTTTGGCATTGTCTACACGTGCCCAGACAAAGGAAGCTTCCTTCTGAGGACTAAGGCCGGACGATGATGTAATCATGTTGGGGCGGCCTTGATTTGAATTTGAACTTCGTCCGTATTTTGGCGCGCGTCCCTTCTTGATGAGGACTCCGTCCTATCTTGCGCAGGGACTCCGCCAATTACGTTTAGCTTTGGAAGTTCTGGTAACATGCGTCCCTACAGCATAGGGACTGCTGTTCACTTGTTGTCCTTTTCGCTCATGTGCGTCCACTGGACTTACCTGAGATCAATACTTGGACAACTTATCAAATACATTTGAGTTTGTCATTATCAAAACAAGGGACGATTATTATTGGTTTAGATACTAACGACTGACGTCCTTAATATCGTCCCAACAATTTCCCCCTTTTTGATGATGACAAACTCTTTCAAATAATGCACACAGAAGTAAAGCTTTTAGCATGAGGAACTGCACTTGATTTTCTTTTCAGCTTAGGTTGGCATGCAACACATTCTTTTAAGTGCGTTCTAATTTATTCCTAACTAACGTCCTTTGGACTTGGCCGAAATTCCCCCTAAACACATGCTTTCTATGATAACTTAAAGACAATCGCATCACTTCTTGGAGCCATTGCTCACGATCACTTCATCACCAGCATCTTCTTCATCTCCATCTCCCTCCTCGTCCTCAGGTTCCTCATCCTGGGGAGGGGCGTCCTCGTCATCGGAGGCTTCGTTCCGTTGTTCTTGGAACTCAACCATTGCAGTGTCCTCCGCTGTGGACGCCTGTTCTGTGGGAGGCGCGTCCACCGCTGGAGTCCTTGCCAAGGACTCTGTGGGAACGGATGGAGGAGGCGTCCCTTGAACTTGAGCAGCTTCCTCGACGGCCGGAGCAGGCGGAGGAGGAGAAGGAGTTGAAGCTCTAGGAGGAGAGGGAGTAGGAGGGCGGAGCTTAGCTTTTGTGGGAGGAGCAGATGAGGAGCTGGGCGGAACCACGGAGATGGGTTTCACCTGGAGCGGAGCAGGGGGAGGAGGCGGCAGCTTAGCAGGAGAAGCGTCCTTTGCCTGGGCCTGTACTGGTGGGACGTCCTTGGCCTGGACCTGAGGAGCGTCCTCTACCCTTGGAGGAGGTGGAGGAAGTTGACGAAAGTCCTGCATACTTGCTTGGATCGCCTTCTCAACAGCTGCGTTCTCTGCTTGCTCTTGCTCTTGGCGTGCCTTCTCCTCTTTTGCCAGTTGAATTTCGGAGAGGCGAATGGCAGCCATTTCTTCATCTGTGACGCCCTCAAGCTGAGCAGAGGTCTTGAGGCGTCGCTTTGGGGCAGGATGAGGAGAGGAAGGGATTGGCTTTGGTGGGGAGGAGGAAGGGCCTTTAATTTGGAGCGATTTGGACGGAGGGGGAGAGGAAGGCCTTTTTCTTTTTTGAGAAGGGACGGAGCCCGCAGGAGCCACAACAAACTCCATAATATCAGGGAGTAGTTTGGCGAGCTCGTCCACGGTTCCACCAAATGAGTCGGAAATGATCCCTGGCCCCATGAACGGTGGGTTGGTGTGATTGGTTTCTTCAAGGCGGGGCTTGACGTATGTGAGCATGAAGTAGTGAAGGAGGCGTTGGATTTTAGGAGGATGGTCGTGAGTGGACGCCCTAAGACAGATGTTGGCGAGCGTCCTTGGCTCTTTTTCAAGCCAGTCCTCAATGAGTGGGTCGAGGGGAGGACGGCGTTTTGGTTGGGCGGGGAGGCCTCCGATGGAGCCTTTGGCAACATTGGCTGGTTCAGGCTCGGGTTTGAAGGGCTTCTCCAGAAATTGAAACCGCTTCTGTTGGGTTTTGGATTGAGGGCGGGGTTGTTGTCTTTGAGATGGAGGTTGGGAGCGAAGGGGCTTAGGAGGGGTGTTGGAGTGGCGGCGCTGGGTGCTTTGAGAGGAGGAATGGTGGCGAGGGAGTTCTTGGCGGCCGGAAGGTCTGCCTCTCGACTCCATTAATGACCGGCCTTTCACCGGAGGAGATCTCGAAGAGCTAGGGTTTTTCGCCGCCGACGAGGGTGAGGGATTCTTTGAAGCTCTGGTGTTGGCCATTTTGAGAGAGGGTTTATATAGAGGAGGATTAGGGTTGAGGATGAGATTTCGGGATTCGGTTGAAGATTTGGAAGATCTTTGAGATTTCTATAAGTGTGCAAACAGCAGATTAGCGAAGAAAGGTTTTCGGAGTGCACAGGAGGGTATATATAGGAAGAAGACGAAGTTGGACGGTCAGGGGTAACAGGGTCTTTACACACAGCTTCCTCCACCCGCCTTCCCACACGTGGCTTTCTTCTTTGCTAAGGAATACAGCTGTTGAGCACTGTTTGCGCATATCCCGAGATTTTCGCTGACGATTCGCTAAAACGGTTCACCTTCCCAATTTCAACCATTCAAACTTCTCACAACTGCAAAGGACTCTGACCTGACGTCCTTTCAACACACAGCACTACACAACACTGAACTGAACCACGGCGTCCCATTTACTGATCTCAACCTCTGTACTTAGAACTCTGTACAGACAACTCTCAGCTCTTAGCACGCGTCCTTTTGATCACTTAGAACCATTTTTGAAAATCAAGCAAGTACGTCCCGTAAAGGTAAAACAAAGAACGCTCATAGGACGCGTTTGCAAGATTCTCGGCCTAGGTAAGCTTAGAGTTCCCATCATTTCGGCTTATGATGAGGGTAGGGTGATCAGGGATACTCTTGAGATGAAAAGCGAAGAGAATACCATTCAAGGACACAAGCGAATACACATATCTTAGACTAGCGTCCTTTAAAGATGACTTTAATGCATGACACACCTTAAAACAAGTTCTCAACAAGACATAGCCAATCATGGAGGGAATAATAGAACGGGACTTGATCATTTAAAAGTTATCATCCCCAAGAGCAACCTAAGGTGCTCGTAGGGATGTCTGTCAAGTGCTTTTGTGAAAATATCGGCCACTTGATCCTCAGACCTAACATGATCCACTCTAATTAATCCAAGTTCAACATTGTCGCGAAGGAAATGGTGTCTTATATGAATATGCTTTGTCCTAGAATGATGAACAGGATTTTTGGCAATACTTATAGCACTGGTGTTATCACACAATATAGGGACTGTGTTGAGGAACGTACCATAATCTTCAAGTTGGTACTTGATCCATAGGACTTGTGAGCAACACGAAGCAGCAGCAACGTACTCAGCTTCCGCGGTTGAGAGTGCCACGGAATTTTGCTTTTTAGATCCCCAAGATACAAGACATGACCCAAGGAATTGAGCCATTCCTGAGGTGCTCTTTCTATCCACCACATGGCCAGCGTAGTCCGCGTCAGAGTACGCTACCAGATTTAGGGACGTCCTTCTAGGATACCATAGACAAAGGTCATCCCGTCCCTTGAGATATCTGAAGATTCTCTTCACTTCTTGCATGTGGGACTCCTTTGGATTTGCTTGGAAGCGAGCACATAAGCATACAGCGAACATGATGTCGGGACGACTTGCCGTAAGATATAGCAAGGACCCTATCATTCCTCTGTAAAGCTTTTGATCTACACTCTTGCCTTCTTCATCAGCATAGAGGCGAGTGTTTGGGGAGATGGGAGTATCAATGGGTCTTGAAGAGTTCATCCCATACTTCTCTAGCATTTCACGGATGTACTTTTGTTGATGAATCCGCGTCCCATCTTTGAGCTGAGTGATTTGGAGTCCCAAGAAGAAGTTGAGTTCTCCTATGAGGGACATCTCAAACTCACTACTCATCAAGTTCTTGAATTCCTCTACAAGTTTCATGTTAGTGCTTCCAAAGACTATGTCATCGACATAGACTTGGACAATCAAGACATCTTTAAGGACTTTCTTTAAGAACAGGGTTTTATCAATGTTACCTCGTGTGTACCCGTTGGACAAGAGGAAGGACGCAAACCTATCGTACCATGCACGAGGGGCTTGCTTGAGTCCATAGAGTGCCTTGTCCAAGAAGTACACATGATCTGGGTGATCAGCGTCCTCAAATCCAGGGGGTTGAGCAACATACACCTCCTCTTTGAGCTTGCCGTTGAGGAAGGCTGTCTTGACGTCCATTTGAAAAAGCTTGAACCCTTTGTGAGCGGCATAGGCGATGAGGAGGCGAATGGCTTCAATTCTGGCAACAGGAGCGAAGGTCTCATCATAGTCGATCCCTTCCTCTTGCCTATAGCCTTGAGCCACAAGCCTTGCTTTGTTTCTTGACACGCGGCCACTCTCATCAAGCTTGTTCCTGTAGACCCATCTCGTCCCTATTATGTTTTTGTTTCTCGGACGAGGGACGAGGGTCCAAACCTTGTTTCTTTCGAATTGATTAAGTTCCTCTTGCATGGCCTGAATCCAATCAGCGTCCTGGAGTGCTTCCTTTATGTTCTTAGGTTCAACTAAGGACACAAAGGCGTTGAAGGCACAGAACGCTATGTTAGCATTAAGGGACTGATTCACGGCTGATCTTGTTTGAACTCCTTTTGACATATCTGAGATGATTTGATCCGTTGAATGAAGTCTCGAAAGATGGGATCCCTTATGAGTATCGTCCCTTACAGGAGTACATCTAGGGTCCGTCCAATCAGATTCATCTGAGTCAAACCTGTCGTCTTCATTGAGAGTTTCATAGAGTTCCCCCTCAGGTTGAGCGTCCTCTTCTTGACGCTGTTCTCCTTGTAGGCTTGATTCAGCGACCTCATGTTGAGCTGGAGTTTCACTTTGAGATGGAACTTCCTGAACAACACTGGGAACTTCTACTGAGACTTCTTCAGGATTTTGAGTAGCGTCCTTAGGAACATAGTATTTTCCAGAGGACCCAAAATCAACTTCATCATCGGAGTCATCCTGCTGCAGAGAAGATGAGCGTTCTTTCTTACTTGGTTTATCTTTGTGAGAAGAACTCTCTTTGAACACAACATGAATGCTCTCCTCAAGCTTTAGAGTCCTTTTGTTGAAGACTCTATATGCTTTGCTGGTGAGAGAGTATCCAAGGAAGATGGCTTCGTCACTTCTTGCGTCAAACTTTCCAAGTCTTTCTTTATCATTGTTGTGAACAAAGCACTTGCATCCAAAGACTCTGAGATAGTCGATGCGAGGCTTTCTTCCATTCAGCAACTCATAGGATGTCTTCTTCAGCAAAGGACGGATCATGGCTCGATTGATAATGTAGCACACTGTAGCAATAGCTTCAGCCCAGAAGTACTTGGGGACGCTATTGGCTAAAAGCATAGTCCTTGCCATATCCTCCAGCGTCCTATTCTTTCTTTCCACCACTCCATTTTGTTGAGGAGTCCTTGGAGCTGAGAAGTTGTGAGAGACTCCATGTTGATCACAGTAGGCCACGAACTCTGAGTTTTGAAACTCCGTCCCATGGTCTGATCTTATGGATTTGAGAGGCGTCTCAAGCGCAACTTCCACTTGTTTGATGAAGACTTTGAATGCGTTGAAGCAATCTGTTTTTGAAGCTAAGAAAAGAACCCAGGTGAATCGAGAATAATCATCTACAAGAACGTAAATGTACCTCTTTCCACCATAGCTCAACGTCTTCATTGGTCCACAAAGATCCATATGGAGAAGTTCCAAAGGTTTCTTTGTGCTGACATCGTTCTTTGACTTAAAGGACGTTCTTGTTTGCTTCCCTTTGATACAGGCTTCACACTGACCAATTTTCTCAAGATCAATTTGGGGAAGACCTTTCACAAGATTTCTTTGATGAAGCTTGAGGATTGTGCTTGGTCCAGCATGGCCAAGTCGGCGATGCCAGAGGTCAGCGTCCTCCTTTGACACAGATAAGCACAACTCAGATTTTGGCTTGAACTCCTGGTTGAAGATGTAGACATTGTTCTTTCGGACTCCTTTGAGGACGACTTTGTTGGATTTCTTGTTGATGACGAGGCACTCCTTTGAGTCAAATGTGACTAAGTTTTCACCTTGATCACACATTTGAGAGACGCTTAGGAGGTTGAAGCCAAGTCCTTCAACAAGGCTAACATTTGTCGCTTTGATAGACGGATTGAGAATAGCAGTTCCCGTCCCTTTGATCTTTCCTTTGCCCTTGTTGCCAAACGAGACAGTTCCTCCCGTGGCGCTACTTTGGATAGAAGTGAGATGGATCTGGCTTCCTGTCATATGGTTTGAGGCGCCACTATCAAAGATCCATGGGTGTCCCCTCACTTCCACCTGCCAAAACAAGGTTAGTGTATGGCGACCCAGGCAAGGTGTTCCTTACCTGGTTCGTTACAGAAATAGAACTCTGGTTCTGGCATGTAGTCACTTATATTCACATCATTTGAAATAGCATGCTTTCTGAAAGAACTCTTAGATCGTCTAGGACGTCTAGGGTTAGCCTTAGGGACGGACTTATCATTTTCAATGTTAGTCCTAGCAGCTTTGCCACTTTCAATGTCGTTCTTCAGTTTCAGGCAATCATATTTGAAGTGATCTCCTTTTCCACAATACCAACACGTCCTATAGTAAGTACCAAGGTAGTACTTCTTGTTGGGACGTTGGATTTTGTTCTTTTTCATCTTTTGAGGGTCACAAACTTTTGAACCTTCCCCCTTAGCAATTTTCTTATAGATCCTATGACTAGTGGAGTTAGTGTAATAGTCCTTTTGACCTTTCTCTCCACTCTCTAGGACTCGAATTCTTTCAAGAAGGTTCTTGGTCTTTTCCCTTTCTAATTCAAGTTCTGAGGTTTTGCTTGCCTCAAAGTCACTAGGGAGAGAGTTCCTAGTGTCAGACTCGTATCTTAGTCCTCTTTTGGCTGGGACAAACACCATTGGTTGAACTACCTCAGTTACCGGGCTCTTCCCTAACACTTTCACCTCTTCCCTAAGCTTAGCGTTCTCTAGCTTAAGGCACATCACTTCAGTTTTCAGGGATTTAAGTTCGACATACGAGGACTCTAGTTGTAACGAAACTGTAGCACAGTTCTCACATTCAACTAGCCTATTTTCACTTTCAAGTTCAAGTTCATCCATTCTATGTTGCATAACAACGCTTTCTTCCATGATTCTTTTAATGAGCTTAATAAGTTTGGTTTTGGAACAATTCTCTAAGGAGTTCATCATGGATTCACGAGTTACCTCTTGTTCCTTTTCAGAAGCGTCCTCTTCAAGGACTGGGGCGTCCTCCACAGCCATGTACGCCACTTGCTCATCATCTGAGGCGTCCTCTACGGCTATGTACGCCACTGGTCCTTCTGGTTCTTCATCATCAGAACTCACATTATCCCATGCGGCTTCGCACGCTCCCAAGAGAGCTTTCATCTTCATTTCTTTTGAGCTTAGTCCCGTAGTACACCTTTTAGCAAAGTGTCCTTTCTTGTTACATTTGTAGCAAGTAAGTTCCTTCATCTCTGCCTCTGTATACTTGGGACTCTCCTTTTTGTAAGGCAACTTGTGTTTCTTGGAATCTCTGGCCTTTTTACCCCATAAGCGAGCAACTTTGTGTAGAAGGGCAATCTCTTCCTCTTCTTCAAGCTGTTCCTTAGTCTTGCTTTCCTTTTCTTTCAAAGCTTGAGCACGCATCCTTTCACGATTCTCATTTTTATTTGCTTCCACCATTAGGGCAATATCTCTTTGGTGGCGCAGATACTCAGCGTACTCTGGAGTTGACGTCATCAAAGCAAGATCTGTCTGGGGGTTTCTAGCCAATTCAGCCATATCAGCTTCCCTTCTCGCTTCATAGCCTCTCAGCTTCCCATAGATCTCTTCCATATCCAGGGTTTTGTTGGCTGTGTTCTCCTTGAACGTAGTCCTATCAAAATTCCATTTCCCTGTAAGCGTCCGTCCTTAGCCTCACTAGTAACACTCCTTTCAACCTAACAAGTAACCTAACACTCTTAGCTATAAGGAAGCTATCACTCACGTCTCTCACGGTTCGTTGTGAGAGACAAACTACAACTCTAATTGATTTGTGGTTTGTTTTGGATTTGGTGTGGTTGGACTTTCTTTTTCTTGCTTCAAGCTCACTTGATCTTCTCGATCTTCGTTGGTGTTCTTGATTGCTTCGGGAGAGCTTGAGAGAAAGTCTTCAAAGTCCACTCTTGCATACACATGCACACCCACACACACACCGCTATGCATACCACTTGGAGGGTATTTATAGCGGAAGTGCTTCTTGTCCTCTAGCGTCCTCTGAGACTTGGCAGGATCCTCGATCTTTGATCAACGGTGCGATGAGCCTCTTGATGAAGTCAACTCTGTTGACGCTTGGGAAGCCTCCGCGTGGGTAGGGGACCATCGCTGGGAAAGCGACGTCTTTGGCATTGTCTACACGTGCCCAGACAAAGGAAGCTTCCTTCTGAGGACTAAGGCCGGACGATGATGTAATCATGTTGGGGCGGCCTTGATTTGAATTTGAACTTCGTCCGTATTTTGGCGCGCGTCCCTTCTTGATGAGGACTCCGTCCTATCTTGCGCAGGGACTCCGCCAATTACGTTTAGCTTTGGAAGTTCTGGTAACATGCGTCCCTACAGCATAGGGACTGCTGTTCACTTGTTGTCCTTTTCGCTCATGTGCGTCCACTGGACTTACCTGAGATCAATACTTGGACAACTTATCAAATACATTTGAGTTTGTCATTATCAAAACAAGGGACGATTATTATTGGTTTAGATACTAACGACTGACGTCCTTAATATCGTCCCAACAATTTCCCCCTTTTTGATGATGTCAAACTCTTTCAAATAATGCACACAGAAGTAAAGCTTTTAGCATGAGGAACTGCACTTGATTTTCTTTTCAGCTTAGGTTGGCATGCAACACATTCTTTTAAGTGCGTTCTAATTTATTCCTAACTAACGTCCTTTGGACTTGGCCGAAATTCCCCCTAAACACATGCTTTCTATGATAACTTAAAGACAATCGCATCACTTCTTGGAGCCATTGCTCACGATCACTTCATCACCAGCATCTTCTTCATCTCCATCTCCCTCCTCGTCCTCAGGTTCCTCATCCTGGGGAGGGGCGTCCTCGTCATCGGAGGCTTCGTTCCGTTGTTCTTGGAACTCAACCATTGCAGTGTCCTCCGCTGTGGACGCCTGTTCTGTGGGAGGCGCGTCCACCGCTGGAGTCCTTGCCAAGGACTCTGTGGGAACGGATGGAGGAGGCGTCCCTTGAACTTGAGCAGCTTCCTCGACGGCCGGAGCAGGCGGAGGAGGAGAAGGAGTTGAAGCTCTAGGAGGAGAGGGAGTAGGAGGGCGGAGCTTAGCTTTTGTGGGAGGAGCAGATGAGGAGCTGGGCGGAACCACGGAGATGGGTTTCACCTGGAGCGGAGCAGGGGGAGGAGGCGGCAGCTTAGCAGGAGAAGCGTCCTTTGCCTGGGCCTGTACTGGTGGGACGTCCTTGGCCTGGACCTGAGGAGCGTCCTCTACCCTTGGAGGAGGTGGAGGAAGTTGACGAAAGTCCTGCATACTTGCTTGGATCGCCTTCTCAACAGCTGCGTTCTCTGCTTGCTCTTGCTCTTGGCGTGCCTTCTCCTCTTTTGCCAGTTGAATTTCGGAGAGGCGAA
This sequence comes from Polygonum maritimum, assembly GCA_963924305.1. Classification (NCBI taxonomy): domain Eukaryota; kingdom Viridiplantae; phylum Streptophyta; class Magnoliopsida; order Caryophyllales; family Polygonaceae; genus Polygonum; species Polygonum maritimum. The sequence goes on from OZ002735.1 coordinate 25,307,887, forward strand.
TGGCAGCCATTTCTTCATCTGTGACGCCCTCAAGCTGAGCAGAGGTCTTGAGGCGTCGCTTTGGGGCAGGATGAGGAGAGGAAGGGATTGGCTTTGGTGGGGAGGAGGAAGGGCCTTTAATTTGGAGCGATTTGGACGGAGGGGGAGAGGAAGGCCTTTTTCTTTTTTGAGAAGGGAGAATCAAAGATGTAGCACCTGACGCCCAGGTACCCAAAGAAGTAGTGGAGAACCGGCAGCCCGAACCGAGAAGAAGAAGGGATCCCCCAACACCCGACAGAGTTGTCAATGTTATCTCAGGGGGTTCAAACATCTGCGGCCTCACGTACTCAGCGGCGAAGCGACACGCACGCGAAAGCAGCTTCGATCGCCCGCGTCGTACCGGTGGGGGATCGTCCGGACCCGCTATTGTCTTCGACGACAGCGACGCGGACTTTTCTGCCGAACCCCACCACGATGGCCTGGTGATATCCCTGCACATGGGGAACGTGCTAATGAAAAGAGTCCTAATTGACACCGGGAGCTCCACCAACCTCATGACACTCGATGCTTTGAAAGAGATGGGGTTGTCCGAGAACGACATCCACAAACACCCGGTTCCACTGGTAGTTTTCAACGGCGAGGTTAAACACACAGTAGGAGACATTGCTCTCACCACCTTTGCCAAAGGGATCAACAAGCAGGTCGACTTCCTCGTGATGGATTGCACTTCCTGCTATAACGTCATCCTAGGACGTCCGTGGCTGCACGACATGAAAGCCGTCGCGTCCACTTACCACCAAACTGTGAAGTTCCCAACACCTTGGGGAGTAGAGGAAATCCGCGGGGATCAAAGGTTGGCTAGGGAGTGCTACAAAGCGGCCCTCAAGCCAACCACCCTAAGACCGGAAGCATAGCAATTACAGAACGTCACCCCTCCGCCAGCACAGATCGAAACTGAAGAAAAAGCGGAGGAGGTGGCTCTCGAAGAGGGCAAGGTGGTGAAGATCGGAGAAAAGTTGGAACCAACCATCAAAGAAGAATTAGTAAAGTTCCTAAAAAGCCACAAAGATTGCTTCGCTTGGAGCCACTAAGACATGACGGGGATCGACCCCTCCATCATCACGCACAAGCTCAATGTTAACCCCGAGCACCCACCTGTTAAACAGAAAAGGCGGAGGTTCGCACCAGATCGGGTCCAAGCGATCGAAGAAGAAGTAAAGAAATTGTTAGGAACAGGAAAGATCAAGGAGGTAAAGTACCCAGACTGGCTAGCCAACGTAGTGGTGGTACCAAAGAAAAACGGAAAGTGGCGAGTATGCGTAGACTTCACCGACCTCAACAAAGCCTGTCCCAAGGACTCGTTCCCTCTACCCCACATCGACACAATGGTAGACGCCACGGCAGGGTACGAACTCCTAACCTTCATGGACGCCTTCAGCGGTTATCACCAGATTCAGATGGAGCCCCAGGACCAAGAGAAAACCTCCTTTATTACAGGGCAGGGCACCTACTGCTACCGGGTAATGCCCTTCGGTCTCAGGAACGCGGCGCGACCTACCAGCGACTGGTCAACCGAATGTTCAAGGACCAGATTGGTAAAACCATGGAAGCATACATTGACGACATATAAAAGCCAATTGTAAGCCCTAGAGGAGGGTTACACTCTTTTACGCATTCAATCACACTTTGGATACAATTCTCGAGCTTTTACATCTTACGTCTTCTTCGTGATTCACCTCGATCAGGCCCGATCTAGGCCAGGATTCCCTTGGGTGAATTTTGGCTCAAACAGTTACTTGCTTATTACTTGAGCTGCCCTTTCGGGTTTTCAACTCATCCCAAGATTCATATGCCTTTTTCCAATTTTTATGGCTTTTTCTATGCTTTTCTTTTTCTTCTCTTTTATTATACACAAAGTTATGGAACAAGTGCTCCATGAAAATAAAAAAAGAATCAAAAAGATTGAAGCAAAAACAACTAACTACAACTAACTAGGATAAGCATAGCGAGTACTCCTTCCCTCATATTTAAATCGTTCATTGTCCTCAATAAAGCTAAGAGTAAGGAAATAAGTAAAAAAGAAGGTATATCAGAAGACTCACATACAAAGAAGCGGGGTGGGATAGAGGAACTCTTCAAAGGTGTAAAAAAATGGACGAAATGCTTCGGAAATACCGTGATGTAGGCAAAGCGCGTGTGCGGTAGTGGTGACGCGGCCGCGGATCTTCCGCCGAGAGAAAGTAGTAGCTGCTGGGCATATACCGCGTGTGCGGTAAAGAAAGGTCGCACACGACCAGCGGCAACAACTTACACGAACTTCAACAACGAACACAAACTCTTGAAATCTGGCTCTCGGACTCGGAACTCGTCTTAACTGATACTTTTGAACTTTCGAATTTAAGCCGCAAAAAATCAGAACCAATGTAGCACAAACTTGGAGGAACAAAGCTCCCCCATACTTGAAGATCATCGGGAGCCAATCGTTAAAGCCTCCAAATATATAGTAGTTGGAAGACATGCCAATCTGAAACTATAAGATAAAGAAAAGATAAGAAAAAGAGAAGACGATAGAAAATAAGCCGTCTCGGATCTATATATGTTTTAAGCCAATGGAATAATGGATGATGGATGAAGGAGTGAAGGGATTATGGGTCCTTTGCATTAATTCGCAAAGTTTTTTTTTTGAGCTCACGCAAAGCTTCTTTTGTAAAGTTACACCGGCCCATTGCATTTAGGTGGCGTTTGGTATAAAAGTTATGGAAAAGGAATTAAGGAAACAAATTTGTATAGAAAATGGTGATGATCTTCTCTTTTTTGGATAAAAAGGGAAGGAGGGGGGTAATGGTTATAGGCTTATGAGGGATACAATTACCCTATGTTGAGGGAGTGAGAAGAAGTTGCTCTTTGCATGAAAAGTAGAAAAAAGGGATAATGGTTATCCTTTTTTATCAATGAACCATAAACTAAATAATATCTGGATACATGCCTTAACAATTTCCTTTCCCACCGTAAAAACCAAACGAGTCCTTAATTTGCAACGTATGCTTCCCATCATATCCAGCTAACTAGCACTCCGATATATTAAACCCATCTCATCTAGCTAACTTCCACTCCGATACTTATTAAACCATCAAGTTCCTTTGCTTCGACAGCCTATTAAAAAAAAGCGAAAATCCCAATAATAGCCTTTAATGATAAGTCTTATTAAACCATCAAGTTCCTTTGTTTGACACTCCGATACTTATTAAACCTCTAGTCTGTCCCAAATCAGAAGCAAAGGGCACAACTAAATTAGAATCTCTTATCCTATTGTGTCACAACTAGAGGTGTCGAACACGTCGGGTCGGGTGGATTCGGGTTCGGTCTTTTTGAATTCGGGTTGAGTGTGGGTTTGGATCAATCGGGTTACAGGTCAAGTCGGGTTGGGTCTTGACAGGTTATTGTGTGGGTTCGGGTCGACCTAACAAGTCAAGAATTTGAATTTTTAATGATTATTAAAATAATGTTATGATTAAATAATAGTATTTAATAATAAAATATTATTTTAAATAGATTTTTATAATAATATTTTATTCATAATAGGTATTATGATAAAATATATTATAATATTTACAAAAAAATATTTATTCTACATATATATTTACAAAAAAATATTTTATTCATAATAGGTGTTAATAATAAAATATTATCGGGTCGGTCGGGTCGGTTTCGGGTTTCAACCCAATCGGGTTCGGTTTAATCGTGTTCGGCTTTTTCTTTGCTCTCTACTATTCGGGTCGGGTTTGAACTCTAAAATTTTCGCTCGGTTCGGGTCGATTTTTCAGGTCGGGTTAGGTTTTGACATGTCTAGTCACAACATTCCATTATTTGAAACGTTGTTTTACTTTATCTTAGTTTTATCATAATATTGGTATTAACAAGGCACGAACTTGATTTAACTAAAAACTTACTTTAAATTTGATATAAAGTTACTCAAATGAATAGTTTGATATAAAATTTTCTATTATTTTATTTAATTTGTTTCTTATACGGTTTATTTTAATGATACATTATCTCTACTACAAATATATTCCTTTAATCGAATAAAGATTTATAGGATCATAACTTTTGTATAAGGATTGAATACTCCTAAGATTTGTAGGATTTATCTTGATGTTTATGAATTATATTTTTAAATTGGAGTTGGCATATGTTTTTCCATATTATTATTTTAATCTCCAAATTAGTATATAGTAAGATTAATTAATTATATATTTAAGGAAAACGTATAGATACAATTTCAATGATATGTATATATATATATATTCTTTAAAATTAACTAATTAAATTATTTTAATAAAGACAAGTGATATGTCCAACGTGAAGTTGACACGTGTTATGATAATTATTACCTCCGCTTTAGTATATAGTTACTAGTATTAGTCTCGTGCCTTCAAGGCACGAATCTGATATAAATAAAAACTTAATTTAAATTTTATATAAAGTTGTTCAAATAAATAGTTTGATATAAATCTTATGTTATATTATTTAATTTTTTTATAGGATTTAATTTAATAATACTGTATTTTTGCTAAATGTATTCTTATAATCGAACAATAATTTGTACGCTTATAGTTTTCTTTATAAGGATTGCATTGTAGAATTTGTTTTAATGTTTATGGATTATTATTTTAATTATATATCTAATTGGAGTTGACCTATATCTTTATGGAAAACTTACTATACAATTTCAATAATATATATATTCTTTCATATTTTACATACATGTGGGATCTACAATTAAAATTAATCAATGAAATTGTTTTAATAAAGATGGTAAATGCGGTCCAATAAGAAGTTGACCCTTGTCGTGCTAAATATTATTTTTAACCTCCGCTTTAGTATATAGTTATGATGAGTTATGATGATGGTATAAACTTATACATATTTAATTTACGTAAATTTCGTGTAGTGCCCTCTAAGAAAAGCCAATTTTACATGATACTCAAGAAGATTTTATATATATATATATCGCCTAATAACTGTCTCCATTTAAATTATTCGGAAATTTCACCTGGTAACCCTGTGGTTAAGTCAATTTCACGTGGTACCCACACATTCACACTATTTCGCATGGTAACCCTATAGTCTTGATAAATTTTGTCAAATAACCCTATCCACCTTTATTCTATAGTTAAAATGTTAAATTGGATTAAAAATTAACAATTTTAAATGCATGTTTATTATGATAGTTGTTGGATTTGGATTAATTAATTATTGTGTTTAATTTTAAAAATATAGAAATTTCTTTTTTTGAGCAAAACATATAGAAATTTCTTGTGTAAGAATGATATGTTGTAAAAAAAAATGTTTGAAGGACTAAGTTTAAGTCAAGATAAAAATAACCATTTAGAATGTATTAAGATTGAATTTAAATAAAGTCAGTGAATAATTTTTGGAAGTTAATCCATAAGATTTGAGTTGGGAATAATGTATGTTAAACTGAATAATTTCGAGTTAGTAGAAACTCTATATCAAAGAGAATGAGAGTATCGATCTATACATTTCTTAATTTAATTTTTTTTATTTCATCACTTATTAACTTGTTATTAGCCTTTTAAATAAATACAATTAACACAATGGAGAAAAATATATATTTATGTACATGAAATAAGACACTTATTCTATATAGTTATGCTAAATGAATTTAAAATTAATGAAAATAATCATAATACCCTATACATGTAGGGAGAATATAATTGTAATATATTCTAGTTGTAAGTGGTAACCACATTAATTAGTAAGAACAAACAATTTTATCTCCTAATTCTTACAAACATGAAATTTGAGAAAAGTATAATATTTTCTCACAAAAAAAAGGAAAAAAGGAAAAAACAATTAAACAATTTAGACTTAAATAACAATAGGGTTATTTGACAAAATTTATGAAGACTACAGGGTTACCATGCGAAATAGTGTAAATATGTGGGTACCACATGAAATTGACTTAACCACAAGGTTACCAGGTGAAATTTCCGTAAATTATTTCATCCCATGCCCATCCCATTCAGTACAACCCATGTAAAGAATTTGGGTTAGAAGTAAAACAAAAATATGGAGTACAATGAATAAGAGGATATGGAGGACAGCGAGTGACACGACGGAGATCAAGGCGGTGCTGTGGTATCACGGGGAGAGCGACACCGAGCGACTTCCCGGTGGCACCAGGGGGAGTAACTAGTAAGGGAGGATAAGAATTTGCCCTCTTGTCCCTTTGTTCAGGTCAATTTCTCACTCGGATTAAAAAACATTATCAATATCGAAATAATCATAATAAATATAATACTTATTAAACAAATTCTATGTTAAAAAACAGTGTGAACCATATCATGCACAGGTAGGGTACCAGGAAAATCGATCAAGACATAAGACAGGATAATCAATCAAGAAAAAAATAGGATGAAAGCCTTATTATAGAAGAATTATATCTATATCGTTTTCATTTATTTAGAATAACTAACCCAACTTAGTCTTTTTATCCAACACTCTTATAAAAAGATAAAAAAGATGGCATTTCTGTATAAACATTACATTCTTCTACCAAAAATATAAACATTACATTCTTAGGAATGTGTAGTACGTACCTCCATGAAGTGCCCTATAGAGAAAGTCAGGAATCCGGAACGGCATCTTATAGACGCCAAACTTCAACAGAAGCTTCAGCTCATCGACCGAATCCGGCAGCAGAAATTCCGACCAGGAGGAGAAGCCAACCCTCCTGAGTGCCCTATGGCTCATGGACTCAACCATGGCCGGAACCGAACCCGTAACCACCAGCCCGGCCACTAACTCAGGGTGGTCACGGGCCATCTCAAACCCAACCATCCCACCATAACTGAACCCGACAAGGACACAAGTCTCGATACCGAGCTGCCTCAGGCCCTCGGCCAAACAATGCCCTTGGAAACCGGGGGATCTCTCGGCGCTCGCGGTCACGGACCCCCCGAAGAAGAGGAGGTCCGGGATGATGATCGTCGGGAAGTGGCCGATAAGGGTGTGAGCTTGGATCTGCCATTGAAGAGCGCCGTCGCCCAGGAACCCGTGGAGGAGGACTAGGGCTGGTTGTTGGTGGTTTTGGGATTTGGTGTTTGGTTTGGATCGGACCCAGAAGTGAAGGGTGGTACTTGGTGGGTTGTTGAGTTGTATGGACATCTCTTTGTATCCTCTGAGTTTCATTAGCTTGTGGAGGATTGGTACGATGAAGGATCTCACTATGTTTACCATCGCTCCTGCTTGCTTAGATCAGGATAGGCCTCGCTATAGATTTAGCAAAAATATTAGGTGACAAGGAACTCCGATTATCCGACTATTTTAATTGAAGTGGGGAATTTAACACATGCAGGCTGGCCAATGCTTGTAAGACTGTAAGAGGCTCCGTATACCAAATTGTTATAATTGTCTTATATTATAAATTATGGTACTTTTATTACTCCTTCCGTCCCATAATATAAGGGACATGTTGTCATTTCGGGTGTTTCAAAATATAAGGGACATTTGTCAAACTTTCCACTTTTGGCAAAATAAATTTACCACATTACCCTTATCAAACCCTTCAAATTACCCACTTTTTATCCCTCTCTCCTCTCCTTTTACAATATTATCCTCACAAAATCATTCATATTACACATTTTTTATCTCTCTCTTCTCCTTTTACATTATTACCCTCGTAAAATCATTCAAATTACATTTTTTTTTTATCCTTCTCTAATCTTCTTTTACAATATTACCCTTACTAAACACTCTAAATTACTCACTTTCCAACCTCTCCTTAAAACTTGTGCCCAAAGCCCAAATGTCCCTTATATTATGGGACGGAGGGAGTAGTAAATTATGGTACTTTCGTTTTTGCTACTTTTATTAGTAAATTTTTAGAAGTCATAACGGGTATTACCCTAGTTCAATCTAACTTATTTTATTTCATAGTTATATTGTTAATGCACAAAAAATCGCCATTATTAATGTACTAATTGATGGATCCCTTCTTCACCTTTTACCCCAACGCTTCCTTAACCCAAGGACCTCCTAATCCACATCCGATGCTTAAGTCAAAAGAACAGCCGCTGAGTCAAGCGTCGATGGTAAAGGAAAAGAATTGATAGAAAAGCTAGAAGATGCAAGCTCCCTCCATACATGGTTATTAGACCTGTCGAACGGGTTGGGTCGGGCAGGTTCGGGTCGGGTCGTTTCGGGTTCGGGTTAGGTTCGGGTTCGGATCAATCGGGTCATGGGTCGAACTGGGTCGGGTCATGGCGGGTTACCGTGCGGGTTCGGGTTGACCAGCGGGTCAATGACGTCATTAAAAAAAATTATTTAGTAATAAATTATAAAAAATATATATAAAAAATTGAAGGTTTTGATAAGAATTTTGAATAACAAATAGACTACAAAAAATAGTTAGTCTTCTTTAAGTAAATGAGTTTCTTGAACAAATACATTAACTTTATAATCATAAAGCATATTATTATATCAAGTTTTCTCTTCGCGATAATAAGATATCAAAGAAGTGTACTTCTTTATTGGTAATATATTACCTTTCAATGACAAATTATCATGTTTTGTGGCCTTTAATACTCGTATAGATAATAAAAGAACGATAAATCATATTGATAAAAGATGATGCACAATTTCATTTTTATACTATACATATTCACATGAAGTAAGAACGCAAACTATGTAGCTATCATATAATGATATAAATTTTGGCGTTTAATTCTATTGATAGCTTTATAAATGTCTAATTTCCATCTCATCCCTTGTTTGAAAGCAAGTCATATCATATAGATTAGAACAATATACTAGCTAAGGTGAGTTTGTCGCTATGACTGTTCTCCAAGTTCTAAATCTCCCTATAGACTGGAGCAAGAAAGATGAAGAGGTTGGAGAATGCGGAAAAGTGACCTTATTTTAAGTTGTTTTTTTTGTTGAAAATCGGATTTAGCTTTGGGAATATTAAAACCTTTGGGTGCACAATTACCCGTCAATTTGTCATTTCATTATATTAGAGTAGATTCTAAAATAAGTTTTCTGCCTTATAAATTTCTTGACCCAGCGGGTTTGACCCGACCTTAACCTTGAAATTTTTGGGTTTACCGGTTTCGGGTTCGAACTGGGTTTCGTGTTCAAATTTTCGGGTCGGGTTTAAGGGCCGGGTCAGCTTTTGACAGGTCTAATGGTGATGATATGTATTTATAATGGAAGAGAGAGGGTAGGGGGAGAAAAATTCTATTCCCAAGCGATATCTCGCTACGCAATCCAAGCGAGAATTCTATCATTAAGCTAAGATAGAATCTTTTATTATAATGATTGACCACCATATTTAATTTTAGGAGAAATTGCATTTAGCCAACCCTTATTTTACACTTGTTGGATTTAACCATCCCTTACTTTTTTCTATATTTAAACACCCCTTATTTACAAATTATTGTATCTAACCACCCTTTATATTTTTTCCTACACTTAACCACCCCTTATTTATAAATAGTTGCACTTAACCACCCATTGTTTATATAAAAAATATTTTTCCCTCTATTACATGCTCGGGTTGGTTCACTTCGGGTTGGTTCACTTCGAGCTCGTATGAATTTCGATTGACCTAAGTATTAATAGAATTAATTTTTTAATTATTATAATAAAATAAAAAATATTATTTATGTATCCATCTTAATAACAAAGTATTTAGATTATTCAATTATGAATAATATACTCTTTTTACAAAATAATGTTTTGGGTAGACCCATCAGATCTTGGGTTTCAAGTTTTATCCACTAAAAGACCAAGTTGAGCCTCTCTTTGACCCATTGATTTCGGATCGGGTCTTAACACAAAAAACTATACAACGTTAGAGGAGTGTTAGGATTCGAAACTATTTTTTTAGTTTGGAGATACAACTCGAGAACCAACTATACAAATTTAGAGGAGTTTTAGGATCCGAAACTAATTTTTTCAGTTGGGAGATTTTATATCAGCTTAATGATTCTTTTATTTCTACAATACAAAAATTAAAACTAAGGGCAAAAATGTCATTTATTTTTGAGAGAATACCAATTTTGTCAAATGGGTGGTTAAATGCAACTATTTACAAATCAGAGGTGGTTAAGTGTAGAAAAAAATATAAAGGGTGGTTAAATGCAACAAGTGTAAAATAAGGGGTGGTTATATACAAATTTCCATTAATTTTAATATAAAATATATAAAGACATAAATCATAATAAATAAAAATAACTTTATGTCGGAAGATGGAGAAAATATACATAATGATTAATTTACCCACTCACAAATATAATTATAGAAGGGAAGAAAATATATTAATTAGTAGAAATAAAGTAACAAACAAATATTATGTCCATACAAAATAGAGGGAAGGGGGTGGGGGGACTATTTTGTGGTAATATTGTGGTAGATAATCTCTTCCTAAAAATTTGCTACTAAATAGTCACCCCACATAATATAAAACTCCCCTTTCTTTCTTTTTCTCTCTCCTCTTAATTTTCTTTTCTCTCTCCGTCCTCTCTCCCTCTCCTCCCTCTCTCGTTCTCCCTCTTGCAACCTCCCTCTCCTCTCCATTTTCTTTTCTCTCCCCTTCGATTTCTTTAGATCTAGGCTCGTACGAGTCACATCTGGGCTCGTGTATGCTAGATCTAGACTCGTGCATGTCAAATAGAGCATATATGTGCATTCCTACCGCCACCGCCGCCGCCCTCTTCGACCACCTCTGCCACCGCCGCCGCTACCACCGCTATCAAATCTGGCAAATTTCAAGTTCATCCACCTCTTCGACTCCTTTCGGTCCCGGTTCGGCCTCAATCTCTATCTTTCCTTTAATATGAGTCAGATCTAGGCTCCTACGAGCCAGATGTAGGATCCTACGAGTCAGATCTAGGATCCTAAGAGCCAGATCCAAGCATTAACGAGCGAAATCTAGGATTGAGGTTGCTCGTCGGTGTCGTTAGGATGGTAGGGGAGGCTAGATTTATGGGTTTTGATGATTACATGTCGGTTTTATGGGATTTGGAATGACAAGGTGATTTTAAGGGTTTTGGTGATGACAACTTGTTTTTATGGGTTTTGGTGATGACAAGTTCGTTTTACGGGTTTGGGTGATGACAAGTTGGTTTTACGAGTTTTGGTGATGATAAGTTCGTTTTACGGGTTTGGGTGATAACAAATTGGTTTTACGGGTTTGGGTGATGACAAGTTTGTTTTACGGGTTTGAGTGATGACAAGTTTGTTCTACGGGTTTGGGTGATGACAAGTTCGTTTTACGTGTTTGGGTGATGACAGATTGGTTTTACGGGTTTGGGTGATGACAAGTTTTAAATGCGATGACAAGTTTTATTTGCATTGTTAAATTTGTCTATATATTACTTATAATTATGGTCTATTAGCTCAAACGGTATAGCAGCATGCTTAATGCACAACACTAGTACATAGGTAGGGGGTGGATACCAAAACCTTTAATTATACCGGTCAAAAAAAATGGTATCCGTTTTCGTTCTCGCATACCGGTTTTGTTTAAAATTCGGTATGTATTATATTTTTTTTCTTTAAAAAAAGATGGTCATTTTAGCTTTACGGAAAAGTAGTATGAGTATGTAAAGTAGGATACCAGTTTTACGAAAAAGTGGTATAGGTTTGTATGCAGATTTTATTCTCGGCTACCAGTTTTCTCATAAACTAGTATGCAAGAAGTTGTAAAACACTGAGCACACTAGTTTTTTTGAAAACTGGTATGCCAAGTTCTAAAAAAATTTCAAAAACTTGGATCAATTAATTAATTTGATGCTTAAAAAAAGGGATAGTTGGTTTTGATGGAACCGTTTTGTTTTTTATGGAACTGTGTCTAGCTATCTTCTCCGTTAAATTTACCTCTATTAGAACTGATGATTTGATCTAAATTTACCTCTATCTCCCGAGCATTCATCTCCCGCCTCCTCTCAATTTCGGGTTCCTCCTCTCCCGCCTCCTCGCCTGAAGACCGCTTCCTCGTCTGAAGCCCGGCCGGCTACTTTCTTGACTGCCTCCTCGTTTGAAGCCGGCTACTCTCCCGACCACCCCCTCCTCTGAATCCTGGGTGTTGAGATATTCGACTACTCCCCCTACTATACAGATTGTGAGTCCTTTGCTCAATTTTTATTTTTGTTTTTGGAATGGTTACAAAGAAGATACATGTAAACTTAAAACTATACAGACTCCAACTGAAATTTGTTTCAAGAACTTTATATGCAAGGCCAAGAGTCCATAAGCAAATGCAGATAGACCTGCCCATATTCATTGGATTCGTTATCGGGCAATAAGTCAACTACTCAATTTGGTATGAAATGAGATTTAGGGTTGAACCTGTCAGTGGATTAAGCCATTCATTCATTAGAAGAACTATCTTATTTATTTATTTATTCCATTCTTAAATAGTGGTGCAACAGGTCCTCCTTTGAGCTCAATTTCCTTTACCCAAGACCACAAACACTACATTTAACTTAAATTACATCATGAACCGGTTGTGAATGCTTGATGACAATGGTAGCCACATTTAAAGCTACCAGTTAGATTTTGAGTGTTCTTCTATAATTGCTGAGAGATTGTTATTTTGGGTGACTGGAGTGCCTAGTGTTTGATCTTGTCTTTTTGCCTCTCGATTGTGTTTGGTTTTGGTTAGTGATGAATGAGTTGATTCTTGAGAGTTGAGAGTAGCTATGGTGGTTTTGCTTTTTAAAGATAGCTTGTAGTCTTTAGTAGTCAATTATGTGGAATGGCTATTTATATTACATATGATCAATAAATAAGTGTTGTAGCATTTGCTTCTAGAAGAAGAGTAGCTTGATGGGGTTTCATGATGTAGTGTTCCTATTTCTTGTTGTTGCAAAGGTCCGAAGAGGGTCCAAATCTGAGTTTATACATGTCAAATCTACGTTTCTTGCTAGGTTGTTTTATTCTGGCTTTGCCTTAGATAACTTATGAGCTTGTTTTAAACATTATACTTGTTAATGGAAAGATGTTTATTAGGTGGTTTGCAAAGCATTTTTTGCATTTTAAATGTGGTCTCCATCTATGACTACATATTCCAGATCTAGGGGTGGAAGTGGAACACTTTCGTCCTGGAAGATATGTAGGATATTGTGTGAAGTATTATGCTGGATATGCATTTATTTATTTATTGGCTTGCAAATATACATAAAATATAAATTTTCATTGCTGATCCGATAATGCATATATGTTTTTTGCCATTTGTGTCATGTATACCTAGTTGAACTTGAAATGGTTCTTATTTGCCTTAATATCCTTCTTTATTACGATAAACAAATTTTCTTTCATACCTTCGGTAATATTGTAAAATCAGAACGCTTGTATATATCACAACCAGCTCTAGACCCAAATTCAACTGGAATACAGTACAAAAGCACTGTCCGCAAAAGATCAAAAAAACTTCACATGTAAATTAGATTTCTTTTGCATGTATTTTTTAAAGATGTTCAAGCTATTAATCACTGCTTCATTATACAGAAGAGTATATAAAGATGCTTGAACTTACACTCTTATTTGTTCGAATTCATTTACGGCTCCTTGACCTTTTGCAAAATGGTCACTTTGATACCTCACTTTTGATTTTTACCTATTGAATACTCAAGGGAGACACATTGGAACCTATTAGATACCTGTTTGCTGACATGTACCAAAATAAAATGCCAACCGGGCACCACGTATACGCCACGTAATTCTTTCATTAAAACAAAACTTTTAAAACACAAAAACAATAAGAAGACATATATAAAAAAAAAAAGAAATACAAAATAAAATCACTTCTCCACAACTCCTCACCTTCTTCCTCGTACAGCCACAGCCGACCCCGATTGAAGTTGATGGCGGAGGCAGTTTGGAAGAAACGAAGGACGGGAAGCCGGTGGTGGCGGCCGGCAAGATCGAGGATTGACGGAGTGGGTGCGGTGGCCGGAGAGGGGATTGACGAAGTGGGTGTGGCGGTTGCAGGAGGTATAGAGGGTGGCGGAATCGGTGGTTGCAAGTGAGGCCGGCGGGAAACCAGATCTGGGTGGTGGCGGGGTGTATTAGTCGAGGGATGAGGGAAGAGAGTCGAAACGCGCGTGGGGAGATCGGGGAAGAGGGAGTCGTCGAGGTTGATGCCGACGAAGAAGAAGCTGTCGGAGGCGAGGACGGCGGCGCAAGCAGGGAAGGCGGAGATTGGACGCAGGCGTGGGGGCGGACGAGGGTGGGTAGAAGTCGGCGATGGTGGCGAAGCCGTGGGGGCGGGCCTCCGATGTGGTATCCGAAGGCTTCACCCATTTTTCAATTTTGGGTGTGGGGTTTAAAAATAATTAGGTGGCATATGTATTATATAAGTGTAGTGCCAACGAGGGATATTTTTTTACAGATGGCAATGAGCAAGTATTCAATAGGTTCTAATGTATATTGTTCAGGTATTCAATAGGTAAAAACTAAAGGTGGGGTATTAAAATGACTATTTTGCAAAAGGTCGAGTAGCCGCTCATGTTTTGGCCTTATTTGTTCAGAGATCTTCATTCGTCTTTATGCTTTTGTCATTATAAATGGGTGGACTAGGGCTGCTTGGTATTGTTCTTGGAACCTCATATAGGTATATCTCAGTGAAACTCGGATTATATGCAACAAGGATAACAATAATGTGGGTTCAAATCCCACATAGTATGACGATGACAAGTTGTATACGTGATGACAATAGGGTGATGACAAGTTTTGTACGTGACGATAAGTTTTTTGTACGTGGTCACAAGTTGTATATGTGATGACAAGTTTGAAGACAATTTGGATGATATTGGTTAGGGTGGTATTGAATAAATTAGACGATAATTTAACTAATGACAAGATTTACCTCATTTTGAGTGATGACACAATATGCGATGATAGAGTATGAATATGATTTAATTGATTATATGATAGGTGATGACAAGGTTAATGCAAATTTAAGGTAACGATAAATTGAGTGATGACAAGTTTTCAAGACAATTAAGTCATAACAAGTTGGAAGATGAGCGATGACAAGATTATCGATAATTTGAATGATGACTAGATGAGTGATGACAAGATTTGACGATAAAATTGAGAGATGGCAAGTTGGATGATGACAAGTTCAGCGATGACAAGATGGGCGGTGGCCGGTCAATGATCAGTCAGCATCGGTCAACTCTGGTCAACGACCAGTCAAAGATCGGTTGTGGTAGGGAGTGATGACGTCATCATGTAAATATGAAAAAAAGAAAAGGGTAAGGTTGGGAAAAAGACGAGTTTGTTAATTTTTTTCGTTGTAGATTAACTAGTTTAATAACTCCCCCCATTAGTCTATTGACCCAATTCATCCTGCAAAATATACATTGTAAGTGGAAAATGAGGACCTAAATATCACAATATTAACCAAAAACGATTTTGAATCCTTTTCCGAGAAGCTTTCCGGTGGGATCGGTGATTTTAAGATAAAAAATAAATCAATCACGTGCAAAATATTAAGCTATTATGTCCGATTTTCTATCCCCACATCATCGATTCCACCGCAAAACCTGTCGAAAAAGGCTTCTAGATCGTTTTTTGTTAATTTTGTGATAGTTCGTAAAATATTTGAGATTACTTTTGGTTGGAAGTTGATACTTGAGATTATTTGAATTCATTTTTACTCAAGTAAAGTTGAGACATTAAAAAAAGGGGAAAAAAAAGAAAATAGAGAGAATGTTAGGACGATGTTAAGAACGCCTGTTGTACTTAACATTGTGCCTAGCGTCCCTTGGTTTTGATATGACAAACTCGCTTTGAAATAATAAGTTGTATAAGTGTTTCAGGAACGCAGGTCATGAAAAGGACATCAAGTTGTGTAGCCGTCCCTAAGTTATAAGGACGCTACCTATCAGGATAAGCAACTTGGCATGATTCTATAAAGGACGCCGTCCTTTATCATTACATAGGAGTCCTCTAAAGGCTGGCCGACAAGGAGACATCACCAGACAAGCCTTGATCATTATCACCACGTGGAAGCAGATCTTGTACGCCAGTCCATCACCACGTGGAGACCGATCCTGTAGCCAAGTCCAACGGTAATTGCCAGGAAGCTTCCCTCATCACTGCCAGAGACACGTGGAAGCCGATCTTGTAGCAACGTCCAAAAGGGCATGATCGTCAGAGAATGACGCCCTTCCCTAGGTCACTATAAATACTCTTCTAGAGCATTTATTGTGACTTGACTTTCAGAGAATATTCAGAGCATATTGCCAGTCACTCAAGAACAACTCAAGAAAACGTGAGACTTAGGTGTTAGATCGAGTGAGAAGCGTTCACAAAACCACAAACTTGTTAGTAAGAGAAAACCCAAAGAGAGAGACAGTCCTTACGACGAACTATAAGGACGTGTGAATAGCGTCCTTTAGGAGATTAAGTTAGGTTGCAGTTATATGCTTAAAGGGGTGTTACTAGTTGACTTAGGGACGCATTCTAAGTGCCAGAGAATTGTAATCACTCGCTAGTGTAACTGTAAGAACCCTTAATAAGAAAGGAAAGAAACTATTCGAAAATCCTCCAAGGAGGTAGAGGTTTACACTTAAGGACTACTTTGGTCTTGAGTGGTTCCTTTATATATAGCCGCGTTCTTTACTTATCTATTTTTCACTTGTCTTAGTCTTTATTCCGCTGCAACTGAAGGAAGCCCTTAATTGTTATTAAGGACGCTTTACCAAGGACGCCCTTAACTTAGTTAAGGACGCCCTTTCTGTTTGACTAACGATCCCAACAATTGGTATCAGAGTAGGCGCTCTAGATTTCTGTTGAGTTGTAGGTGAAGATGGATATGGAACCAATTGGCATTAGTAGTGTAAAGCCTCTGCGTCTCACAGACGGCAACTACAACCGTTGGAGAACCAGATTCGAGAACTTTGTGCGCAGTCAAAATTACCAGTGCTGGAAGGCGATTAAGGACGATGACCTTAAAGTTCCTCCTACCATGGAAGGCAAAGAGGAAGTTTGGGGTCCAGATGAGTTATGGAAACGAATGCCAAAGCTATATGTTTCCTGCAGACGTCCCTCTGCGAAAGGACGCTACTCGAGTGAGTAATCTGTCTACCGCTAAGCTCCAGTGGGAAGCACTTTAGAAGTACCACGTAGGGACGCCAGAGATGAAGGAAGACGTCCAGTTGGAAGCTAAGAGGGACTTCTACAAGTTCAATATGTTTCCAAATGAAACCATCACCGACTACTCTTTCCGCTTTGAAGGCCTGTTGACCAAGTTGAAGAGCTTGGGGGTTACGAAAACTGAGATCGCTTTAAGAATGAAAGTTCAAGTGTTGATAGATGGCTTGACAGGAGTATGGAACTTTGACAAGACGACCGTCAAGGAATGTCAGAAGAGCAAATTGCTGAGGAAGAAGAACTAGCTCTCTTGCACAAAACTTTGCGTTCATGGGTCAAGAGAGGCATAGTTTCAAAGTTGAAAATGCCTTACAAGAAAGAGAGTCTCAAGCTCACTGAGGCTGAAATGAAGGAAGTGACATGCTTCAAGTGTAACAAAAAGGTTCACATTGCCAAGCACTGTGGGACGGGAAAAGAAATGAAGAAGCGAGCATTAATCGGTGCCTATGAGGCTGCATGGGACGATATTGACTCAAATGATGAAGGACCGTCCGAACATGTTGCTTACATGGCGATGGAGGATGCACCAGAGGCTCACAAGGACGCCTCTGAAGCTGAACAAGAGGTAACACATGAGTCCAATAATCAACTCTCTTGATAATTCCTCTAAGCCTAAGCTCATAAAACGTATTGCTAAAATCATGCATGAAAGTTATTCCATGAAAGAACGGCTTGATGAACTCGAATCTGAAAATATTATTGTTGAGTGTGAGAACTGTAACACAATGACATTTTATCTAGAGTCCTCACTAGAAGAAACAAAATTCCTTAAAACTGAAATTGTGTGTCTCAAGCTAGAGAACGCCAACCTTAGGGATGAAACCAAGATTTTAGGAAAGACTCCTATGACCGAAGCTGTAAAACCTCTTGTTTTTGTTCCTGCTAAGAAAGGCCTAGGATATGAGTCTAGCTCAAAGAACTCCCTTCCTAGTGACTTAGAAGCTAGTAAAACAACAGAGTTAGAACTTGAGAGAGAGAGAAAACCAAGAACCTAGAAGAACGTATAAGAGTCCTCCTGAGTGGTGAAATAGGACAAAAGGACTACTATATAGACTCCACTAGCCACAAGATTTATAAGAAAATTGCTAAGGGAGAAGGTTCAAAGGTTTGTGACCCTAAGAAAATGGAAGAAAACAGAATCCAACATCCTAACAAAAAGTATTATCTTGGTGATTACTATAGACGTGTTGGTATTGTGGTCAAGGTGGTCATTACAAGTATGATTGCTTGAAACTGAAGGAAGACCTTGAAAATGGCAAAAATGCTAGGACTAAAAATAAAAACCATGAGTCCGTTCCTAAAAGAAATGCAAGGCATCCTAGACATTCTAGGACTTCATTTAGAAAGCATGCTACTTCTAACGATGTCAATCTAAATGATTGTATGCCAGAAAAGGAGTTCTTTTATTGTAACGAGCCAGGTAAGGAACACCTTGCCTGGGTCGCGAAAAACTAACTCTCCTTAACAGGTGGAAGTGAGAGGAAGCCCGTGGATCATTGATAGTGGCGCCTCAAATCATATGACAGGAAGCCAGATCCATCTCACTTTTATCCAATCTAGTGCCATGGGAGGAACTGTCTCGTTTGGCAACAAAGGGCAAAGGAAAAATCAAAGGAACGGGCATTGTAAATCTGAATTCGTCCATCAAAGCTTCAAATGTTAGTCTTATTGAAGGACTTGGCTTCAACCTCCTTAGCGTCTCTCAAATTTGTGATCAAGGTGAAAACCTAGTCACATTTGACTCCAAGGAGTGCCTTGTTAACAACAAGAAAACAAACAAAGTCATTCTCAAAGCAGTCCGTCAAAAACAATGTCTACATCTTCAACCAAAAGTACAAGCCTACTACTAAGTTGTGCCTATCTATCTCAACTGAGGACGCTGACCTCTGGCATCGACGTCTTAGTCATGCTGGACTAAGCACAATCCTCAGGTTACACCAACAAGGTCTTGTGAGAGGACTTCCCCGAATCGATCATGAGAAAGCTGAACAATGTGAAGCTTGCATCAAAGGGAAGCAGACAAGATCGTCCTTCAAGTCAAAGAATGAAGTAAGTACGAAGAAACCCTTGTAACTTCTTCATATGGATCTTTGTGGACCCATGAGGACGCAGAGCTACGGTGGAAAGAGGTACATGTACGTTCTTGTAGATGATTTTTCTCGATTCACTTGGGTTC
Organism: Polygonum maritimum; assembly: GCA_963924305.1. Taxonomy (NCBI): domain Eukaryota; kingdom Viridiplantae; phylum Streptophyta; class Magnoliopsida; order Caryophyllales; family Polygonaceae; genus Polygonum; species Polygonum maritimum. Next base: position 25,327,232 of record OZ002735.1, read on the forward strand.
TACTCTTGGTGTCAAAGGCAGATTGTTTCAATGTTTTCAAAGTCTTCATCAAACAAGTAGAAGTTGCTTCAAGGATGCAGTTGAAAGCCATACGATCAGACCATGGGACGGAGTTTCAAAACTCAGAGTTCTTGGACTTCTGTGATCAGAACGGTGTCTCCCACAACTTCTCAGCCCCAAGGACTCCTCAACAAGATGGTGTTGTGGAAAGGAAGTACAGGACACTAGAGGATATGGCAAGGACTATGTTGTTAGCAAGTGGCGCCCCCAAGCACTTTTGGGCCGAAGTTGTCGCCACCGTTGTCTACATCATTAACCGTGCTATGATCCGTCCTTTGCTAAAGAAGACGTCCTATGAGTTTGTTGGATCGTAAGTCTGTTAGAACGGTCGTCCTTAACTGGGTTAAGGGCGTCCTTAGATGCAGCGGAAAATAGACTTAACAGGAAACTGAATACGATAATGGACACAAGTATTTATAGAGGAACCCCACTAAGACCAACTAGTCTTATGGGTAAACCTCTACCTCCATTGGAGGATTTTCAATTGCCGTCCTTATCTTATTCAGAGAAAGTCCTTACAACTTAGGCGAGTCGTTACAATTCTTTGAGCTAAACATGCATCCTTAGCCTCACTAGTAACACTCCTTTCAGCCTAACTTGTAACCTAACTTTCTTAGCTATAAGGAGGCTAACATCACGTCTCTCACAATCCGTTGTGAGAGACAAACTACTTTTCTAACTATTTTGTGGTTTGGTTTGGATTTGATGTGGTTGGACTTTATTTCGCTTGCTTCAAGCTCACTTGATCTTCTTGATCTTCGTTCTTCAACTTGAATGCCTTGGGAGGAGCTTGAGAGAAAGTCTTCAAAGTCCACACCGCTATGCATAACCCTTGGAGGGTATTTATAGCGGTAGTTGTTCTTGTCCTCTAGCATCCTCTGAAGCTTGGGCAGGATCTGTCGTCTTCCCTCAACGGTGAGATTTACATCTTGAGGAAGTCAACTCTGTTGACGCTTGGGAAGCCTCCGTGTGGTCAGGGGACCATCTCTGGGAAAGCGACATCTTTGGAATTGTTCACACGTGCCCAGACATAGGAAACTTCCTTCTTAGGACTACGGCCGAATATGATGTAATCATGTTGGGGCGGCCTTTGTTTGAATTTGAACTTCGTCCGTATTTAGGCGCGCGTCCCTTCTTGATGAGGACGCCATCCTATCTACGCAGGGACTCCATTCTTTTCGTTTAGCTCTGGAAGTTTTGATGGAGTGCGTCCCTACAATTTAGGGACTCCCGTTCACTTGTTGTCCTTTTCGCTCATGTGCGTGCTCTGGACTTACCTAAGATTAACACTTGGACAACTTATCAAATACCTTTGAGTTTGTCATTATCAAAACTAGGGATGATCATTATTGGTTTAGATATTAATGACTGGCGTCCTTAATATCGTCCCAACAATTTCCCCCTTTTTTGATGATGACAAACTCTTTTAAACCATGCGCACGAAAGTAAAGCTTTTAGCATGAGAGACTACACTTTGATCGTCTTTTAGCTAAGGTTGGCATGCAAATCATTTTTAAGTGCGTCCTAACTTATTCTACACTAGCGTCCTTTGGACTTGGCCAAAATTCCCCCTAAACATATGCTTTCTATGATAACTTAAAATAATCGCATCTCTGCAAAACTATACTTCCCCCTTTTGGCATCATCGAAAAGGGGAATAAGTTATAAAGCATGCACGCACAAAGTCATAACTAAAGGAAAGAACGCTTAGACGCAATGAAATACAAAGTAATGAACAACATTCATGAAATTTAGAGAGCAAGAGTATGAATATTACTGCCATTCATCAAACATGTTGTTCAAAAGGGGACATCGTCCCAAAGTCTTAACAAAAACAAACACAACAGATAAAGTTTTTCAGGGTTTGGAAGATGAGGAGTGATCATTGGCGGGGACGCTTGCCAAGAGCCTTTAGAGTTTGGGCGTGAAGATCGATGGACTGCGCCAGCAGCTCATTATTGAGTTCCAAGAGGTCTGTGTGCTGATGGAGAGTCTCATGCACTTGCTGGATGAGGTCGATCATCATGCATTGGTTTTCAATCATCATCCCTAGAAAAGTCTTTTGAGAGCACTTCTCAGCTTCAGGATTGACGTTCTCGGGCATGTCTTCGTTGTTAGCGTCCTCAACGTCGGCAACAGGCGTCCCTACTACTTAAAGATTTCCCTCAACATTGCCTTCAGAAGTAGCGGCTTCCTAAGCAGTTCTCAGTTCGGCCTCTTTCTTTTCCTTGGCCAACTGCTTCTTGACAGAGGGTAGCTCCTCATCATATCTCATTTTTCCAACAGGAGGAGCGGTAATCTGCTTGACGTCCCAATGAATGCCGAAGACCTTCTCTTCCTTGGGAACGTAGATACCCTGCTGCACCATAATCTTCTTGACTAATCCAGGGAAGGGGAGCGAGTGTCGACCGCCTGTGCACTTGCCCATGTGCTTCAAGACAACCCGCGCCAAATTGATCGGCGTGCGGTTCAAGAAAGCGTCCAATATTAGGCTGTCAGTGATTTGCACAATAGAATTCTTTTCTTGTCAAGGGACGACCATGCGCACTATGAAGTGGTGCGCAAGGACGCCCGTCTTGGAGAGCACGTGAGCCACCCTATCTCTTCCTTGAGGCTGCTTCCCATTGAAAATATGGTTGAAGATGTCTTCCTGGGAGAAGCGTCCAAAGTTTTTGCAGGGGAAGTCATGAAGAGCGTCCGGAGGGGAGAGGCGCAGGCCAAGCATATTGCGGACGGTACCCTCTGTAATAGAGTACTCGTCCCCATCGATTTCAAACGTCCCCTGAGGCTTCCCTTTAACTTCAGAAACCTCAAACTTGGAATAGAAGCGCAGGACCTGTTCGGGATCGACGATGGTAGCCTCAGCACCCAGGTGCATCCAACCCTGGAAATCTAGCAACTCAAGGAACTCTATGCGGCCGTTCTCACGGAGGAAGTCGGCATCAAACAGAAGTGGCCCCAGAATTTTCTTAAGTCTCTTCTTTTTGTTGTCGTTGCCGGTCACTATAACATCATCGCCGGCATTTTCCTCGTCTCCTTCTCCTTCCTCGTCCTCATTTTCCTCATGATGAGGATGAGCGTCTTCTTCATCAGTGGCCTCATCCCCTTGGTCATGGGACTCGGCCATTTCCTGGTCATGAGCATCGGACGCCTGTATTTGAGCTAGGGCGTCCGCTGCTGGAGTCTTTTCCAAGGACTCCGTGGGGACTTCAGCAGTCGTCCCTTGGACTAGTTCAGTTTCGTCAACAATTTTAGCAGGGGGAGGAGGAGGAGACTTAGCTTTTAGGGGAGATGGAGTTAGAGTTCTGATCTTGGCCTTTGTTGGAGGAGCAGAGGAGGAGCTGGGCTTAATCGCAGAAATAGGAGTGGAGGCGAGCGAAGCTGGAGGTGGAGGAGGCTGCTTGACCGGGGAGTCCTCCACTTGAATAATAGTGGGCACAGCGTCCATGGCCTAGACCTGCAGGGGAGGAGCGTCCCTTTGGACCTTTGGCATCGGCTTTGCCAGGTCCGCTTCCATTTCTGCCTCCAGCGGATCCACAGTAGCAGCAGGAGCGTCCTTTGTCCTTGGTGGAGGAGGAGGAAGAAGAACGACTTCCTGCATGTTGATGTGACCGCGCCAAGGCCACATCAAGGCACCGACCCCCCGGTGCCTCCCGTCCTCCATGAAGGCACCGACGCCCCGGTGCCTCACGCCACGCCTCAAGGCACTGACGCCCCAGTACCTCCCGGTGCCCCTCAAGGCACCGACGCCCTAGTGCCTCCCGGTGCCCATCAAGGCACCGACGCCCTGGTGCCTCCCGATGCCAACAATACCGAGGCGCGGCCCAATGCTTCTCTAGGGCACCCGGCCAAGGGTCGTGCGTGATCCGTTACAAGGTCGGTCTCTTCCAAGGAGGCGAATCATATTCCCGGGCCTATAACGCGGCATCGGGCTAAGGTCTTACAAGAGCAACTTCGAGCTCACTTGGCAATGCCTTATGTGTCACAAGCCCGGCCCGGGGATGCATTCTTGAGTCTCCAAATGCTCGGACCAGGCAAGGGCCTTCCGAAGCCCGAAACCCAATGTGGAGAGGAACGGCCCAAGCCCATTTTGAAGGAGGCTTGGCTGCCACACTAAATTCCTTCCTTGGCCGCCAAGTTTGCCTCTACGACGCCTTAAATGTACTAGCTTGGCCGCCAAGGAACAACATTAAAAGACGGCTGAATATCCATGCCTTGGACGCCACTCTTCTCCACCTCCTCACAAGACTTGGCGCCCACTCCAAGATGTGTGCCTTGGCCGTCAATCCTCGCCACCTCCTCTTGAAGCTTGGCGTCCACACTAAGCTTGCCGCCTCTCCCCTCTACTCATCCCTATATAAACACAAGGAGGGCTTCATTTTGAGCTAGATTGAAATTGAGTAAAGAGAGCTTTTAGCCCTTACTCTTTCGGTCTCTTCTCCTAAAGGGAGAAAGGGCCGAGGGAACCCACACCTCGTTGGCTTCAAGCTCTTGTTTTCCTAGATTGATTTCTTGTTTTCCATTCCATTCCTTTTGTCCCACAAAACGCCTTATACTCAAGATTGTAACACCAACTTTTTGCCACCTTTTCTCAATACAAAAATCAAGATTGTGTTTTCTTACGAATTCAACTCAAGAACGCCTCCACAAAAGCTCAGTTGAACCCGATTCGACCGATCTTGGAAGTGAGAGTACATCATCTGGTATCAGAGCCTGTCGAATTGAGTTTCTCAAGTTGTGGGGGTACGAATTACTACCCTACGAATCAGGTTTCCAATTTGCTCGAAACCCTTTTCTTGCCTTACCTAAGCTTGCCTCGCTTTTCCTCTTCCCTTCACCCTTGACCGATTTCAATCTCTTTCAAAAAAAAAACGAGCCTAACCTTTGGTTGCCATCCTATTGCCGAGCCTATTGTTTTGGCCGACCCCTTCGTCGACCTTCGGACGCAAAGGCTTGACAAGGCACAAATTTTAAGTGTGCTCGTCTTGCTCAAAAAAAAAAATTCAAGGAGAAGTAGTACTTCTCTTGGCAAAAGAAAACAAGAAGAGATAGTATCTCTTATTTGCCAAAAAAAAGAGACGAATCAAGGGAAGTAGTACTTCCCCTTTCGAGTGAAGAAGACAAAAGAGAGATAGTATCTCATTTCTCGAAAAAAAAAATTGCGAAGAAGGTCGAACAAGCCAACCTCGAAGAGGTCCAGCCAAGAAGCGTTTCTTAGCGACCTACACATCGACTACGCAAGAAAGGCTCGTGCCAACACCAGACACTGGTTATCCACAAAACTTCAAAGTTCACAAGAAAGTGGTACACCATTCACCCAGCTCTACATTCTAGATAATAGTTCTAGCATTTAGCATTAGTTGAAACACTATTGTTCTTTCCTTCCTTTGCAATTCTTTCAGCATATTATATATATCTTTAGTATGACTACGCTTAAAGATTGTTTGCAAACTTAGCATGGACAGTGTCGTGCAAAAACCAGCATGACACAAAGTCCCCCCCCTAGGATACCTACCTAGTAGCCCTGATCAGGCTAACAACGGGTTATAACACCACTACACACACATAAGCGCATCTTCCCGCAAATCTCGCGGAGGATATCCCGCAAAGCTCGCGAGAAAGGATATTCCCACAAACCTCGTGGACGTAACATTTAGGTTCATAAGTTGACCTAGGCATTTATCGCCAGATTATCCCACAAACCTCATGGACGTAATGATTAGGCCCATAAGAGACCTAGGCAAGTATCGCCAGTATTGCAAAACTCGCACGAATATTTGGATCCATAAATAAGGCACAATTCGCCTGACACATATGCTAGCATCCGACGGATTAATCCACACATACTACCTGGTTGTACAACCTAGATAACCTATCAGATGGTTGACATCTCGAGCTAACGTTAGCACATTGTACAAACAAGCTTGTTCAGTGATATCACGACAAACGACCGCTGAGACGCACTAAATACCTTTAAGGACTCTATAACAAACGCATGCACCGCTCGAGCAAATACACACGTAAGTCTCTAGATACACTCTCTAGACAAGTATCTAGAATACATACCCATCCTAAAAACCGCCACGATCACGTAAGTCGGGTACGAAGACTCCATACCAGGCAGCCCCCTGGAACGGTTACAAACACATGTTACCAGACAGTTCCCTCTGGTATGATCACAAAAAGTACCCTACCAGGCAGTTCCCCCTGGTATGGTTGCAAGAACATCTTACCAGGCAGTTCCCCCTGGTACGATTTACGTACTGACAAAGCTCTAGAGCATACTCAAAACGAGTAACCACTATTGCGGGACGCCGCATTACACTTACGTCCGGGGTACGGTCTTGGAACAAGCTTACAAAAATACCTTCGAAACACGCATCGACCCACACCCTACAGTCAAAGAACGAGTTTACCGTTCAACAAAAGACAAAAGCGAAGCAATCATTTCTAGATACAGACTCTAGAAATGCACCTCCCTGCTTCGGAATAGGAATCATTAGACATGGCCAACCTATATTATTGAAAGGTGATCATAATACTGATTAACCTTATCATTACTAAGACAACGATCCACTCCATGTAACTAGAAAACGATACAATAGAACAAGACCGAACGGTCACTTCTAGATACAGTATCTAGAACACGTCTTTCCTGAGTCGCTGGACTCAACATGCTTACTTATCCAAGACGATGGATTTTTGACATCTATCATGTTTTTGAACGAAGTACCAATACCACACTAGACAATGCCTCATCGGCATCAACAAGACGAAGTCATCGATAGACAGAAGCAAGTACTAACAGAGGAGAACATAAACAAAGTTACGCAAAGGAGTTTTCGTCCAGCAGAAGGGTTAAATTTCTGGATCTCATAGCAAGAACACGAACCCAGACAGGGGTATGCAAAAATTCTTACAAAATGAAGACGTCACGGCACCAACAGAAGTTCTTGGCTTAGAGGATGCAATACACAATGGGGTCGATTCAAGACCAATGTTCTATAAGAAGGAAGCAATAACAATACAGGGGTACTTGAAGAGTCCAGTAATCTACGACTGCTCGTGAACATTTCTAGATCAGCAAACTGGAATTCAGTGAAGCACGCCCATCATGATCACAATCTGGCCGATCATCTTTGACCTAAGACAGGGGTTTAAGTACATTCTGGAAGGCCTCAACGACACTATCTTCACTATTTCGTCTGGGGTACGTTTGTAAGAGACAAGTCTTGCGAAAGAGCCTAGTATTGGGGTGCTGGGGTAGAGATACATAGCAGAGTTGTTCTTCCCATCAACAAAATCTTAAGATTCCCAAGGCGAAGCTTCATCAAATACTAAGCAACCACGACGGCCACCACATTGACCAAATACTAGGTCATCTTCACAGTTTTTCACAACTTTACTTCCCAAGCACAGTGCAACTCATCGAGTACTCGCTAGCTGATCTAGAGAGTCTCCGATGCAGACATGCAAAAACAACCAGTTTTACTACCTTAAGAAGTCACTTTAGAACACAGTTCCCAAGACATGAGCCTTCAAGCTAAGGCATATACCTTCAGTTTCTTAGACATCTACCAAGAGTGTTCAAACTCTAGGATCCTCTTTGACGATGGTTCTGGATAAGACAGCAAGGTTTTAAGACAGCAAAGACTTCGATGACACATTACGAATCGGCTTCCAACTCCATAGTGGATCTGGATTTACAACCCGATCCGGGGGTATTGTTGGGCCCTGGTTCAAAACCAGTACGCATATCCAGATAGGCCCACGAGAAACGAGCAGCTCAAGGGAATCCGAAGTTGTTACACGGAACATTCAACCATATTAAAGAACATCTTATCTTATCTAGCCAAATATTCTATCTATTGTATCATATTTGTTGTTATACGGAACCTTCGTTCGGGAGTCAAACCGCGACCGCGGGTCCATCACCCGCGACCGCGCGTCAGCGATTGACAGGGTTACGGATCGTGCTTCCGACTCACTTTTCGGGAGCTACGCTTATCGGATTTGGACGATCCACGTATTGCCGGAAAGAAGAGGAGATAAGCTACAAATTATCTTCAGAAGTCGAAGCAAGAATCCTACTCGAAGTCAGTCGAAACTGGGCACGAACAGCGCAGCCATGAGGAGCCCGTAAAGCTGAGTAACGAGGTTCTAGAAGGCAATCCGAGTAATGAGCTACGAAATCAGCATATTTGCCCGCCAAGATATAAGATAGACTTAAATTATATCTTGTAGGGATTTCTTCTATCTTATGTAACCGAATTTATACCATACTTAGGGAAATTCTATCTAGTAGATGCGTATCTATCTAGTTAGTATTCTATCTTGTACACACTCTATCTTTTAGGTGTCCCCTATATATACATAGAGGGGGGTCACGAAATCATACACGATGTACGCATATCACCACATGTACACATTCACATACATCAATACAAATTTCCACGTTTTTCTCTTCAATTCTTTCATTCTATTTACTTTGTTCAGGCCCGATCTAGGCCAAGGGGTCACCAATCTTGCTTGGTAGATTTCTGGCTCTAACATCTACTGGCTTGACCATTTTTTTGTGATCCTTTGTTCATATATGTTGGATTGTGTGAGTTAAGTGTCTAGAGGATAAGTATGGGGTTGTTCTTGTGTGATAGAGTTGTGAGTTGTAGATATGTATGATATTGTTGAGGTTGAATGGATTTTATCTTGTAGTTCTTTGCTTTGAGTTTGTGTAGGTACTATGGAAACCTGAGCATCTTCTTCACACATGGAGAGGCCCTCAAAGAAGTCAAAGAAGTCAAAGAAAGCACCAAGGATGGATGATGTGAGATTTGATGATGATGATGTGGCCTAAAGTTATGAGCGGTACATCGGTCTAGCTCACCACACAAGGTGGATAGATTGGGAGTCTATAAGGAAGATGGGAATGGATGTAGCTCTCCCCCGTTGCTACGCTCACATTGGCCTTGACGTGATGTTGAGATGGAACAACACCCACTACCCCCGCCTTGACATCGGAGTTCATGGCCACCTTCAATGCACCTATGAAGGAGTAGAGGATAATGACGGCGTGATCACCTTTCCATTGGGCAATTAGACACAAGAGATCTCTCTTCGGAACTTGGCGGTCTATCTAGGGTTCCCTTTTCCAAGAGACGAAGCTTATGTGGACAATGAGAAGGTGAATTACATATGGAGGTATGTAGCGGGGAGGAATGAGATGAGAAAAGGAGCTTCTACAAATGAGATCGCTAGTCCTCTCTTCCGGGTCATGATCCGTGTTTTAGGGTGCGCCATCTTTGCTCGACATGAGCTAAGCAAGCCTATCAAGGAGGAAGCTATGTTGCTCTATGAAATGCTATTCCAAACCGACAAACCATTGAACCTCACTTGGGAGTGGGTCAAAATGGTTAGGGACTTCCAAAGTTCCTCATGGATTTACTTTGGAGGGATGATAGCCCGCTGGGCTAGTCGTCTTGAAGTTGATCTATCCAAGTACACGCCGGCGCTGAACGGAGTGGAATACATGAACCTTAAATACTTCAAGAAAGCCAACATCATCAAAGAGAAAGTCACCACCGGCATCACCACCCATCTAGCACCTCATTTAAACTTTGACAAGGTGGCCATTCCTTTGGGGCCAAGGCTCTTTGACCTTTCTAGCTAATTACAATTGGTTCCAAGTTTGGGCCGGGAAGGAGAACCCGTCTGGAGAACCGGAAGGGACAATTGAGTGTAGACGTCGTGCCCAACACATCCGCTTTACCACTCCCCAACCTTCTCCGGAGTCCGACGATGAGCACAACAACTTTGAGTTTGCTAGAAGAGAGGCCATGGATGTTGACACGCCTCCCGAAGAAGATGAAGGTTTCCAAGGTTTGCTAGCCAACCTCCGAGAAAGATACCAAGCTCCCACACTCTTGGACCGAGATGCAGGGCACCTCGGGCCCGACGTCCACCAAAGTTGGTCCGATGCCCACTTGCACGAGTCGGTCCCAAGCCATTTTGAGAGAGGAGAAGGAAGCGGAGCTAGGCAAGAGCAACCGCACTATGGAGGGTACGAAGGTTATGCCCAATGGTATGGGCCCGGAATGGTCTTCCCCGAGCCTCAACAACTGGTGGACATGACATTTCTAGCCAACCAAATGGCTCACCTTCAACTCCAACAATCAAGCATGCTTCAAGAGGCCCACCAAATCAACCTTCAACAACAACAAATGAATCTTCAACAACAATAACTCTTCCAACAACAAGAAGTCTTTCAAGCTCAATATGAGGAAATGAACCGGAATCTTGCTTACACAAGGCGTGAAGTGGACGATTTGAGGACGGTGGAGGACCAAATGTGGAGGGTTTAAGAGAGCTTCAATGAGTGGATGGTCGGGAACTACCCCTCCCGAGAGGACACATGGATGCGCCCTACACCTCAACTCCAACCACCAAGTCAAGATCCTTACCAAGCCCTAGTGTACGAGCGGGAAAGACATGCAAGGCTCCAAAGGGGAAGTCGCCGAGGGCGTCCTTCCAACTAAATCTAGACATGCAATTCAAGAGTAAGAAATTGTGAGCTTTTCTAACTCTCCTCTCTTTTATTTTGAGTTTTGATTTCTTTGTTTTGATGAGGACATCAAAAGTCTAAGTATGGGGTGGGGTTAGTTGCTCATAGTTTCATGTGTAGGTTTCTTGAGTTTGTTCTTAGTTTGTTTTGGGATGTTTTCTTTTGGATAGTGGCATGGTATGAATGATGAATGATGTTTGATATGGTTTGAATGGATGAGTTGGTTTAGTTTTGAGAAAAGTTTTGCAAAAATCCATAAAAATTTGAAAAATTTCGTGTGAAAATGACAAAAAGATTTTGTTTTTGGACTAGGAATTCCCATCTTAGATGTCCAAAGAAGGCTAATGATGGAGTGAGCATGTAAAGTCCTTTGCATATTTTTGGATGGTTTAGCCTCTAAGAGTTGTTGTTTTTGATGTGATGTGATATCTTGCATGTTTTTATTGAGCACATGAGTTCTAGGATGAGTTTTGATGCAACTAAGTTTGAGTGACCCTTGTGAGATATATTTTTGGCCATTTTAGGGATGCTTGTTCATTATTGCATATCCCTCATGTTTCTTGTGTGAATTAGCTCATGCATGCTTAGTAAAACTTGTTATTGCGGTGTTTATCTATTTTCCAAGACCAATATGAGATTTGTTCTATGCTTTGTCACATTCATTTGAACTTTATTTCATTTATTCACAAAATGTTCCATATCCTACCTTGAAGATAAACCATTGTTTGTAGCCCCGTTTTATGGATTTTTTCGAAACTTTTCTCAAACACAAAACAACTCATCCATTCATACCAACAACTTCATTCATCAAATCATCACATCATTCATCATGCCACTATCCAAAAATGAAACATCCCATAAACAAACACAAACACAAACACACTAAACATGGAACTATGAGTTACTAACCCACCCCATACTTAAAATTTTGATGTCTTCATCAAAAGAAATCAAAACTCATAAGTAAAGAGAAGAGTAGAGAAAGCTCACAATTTCCTTATTCTTGAATGGCTTGTTGAGGCTTAGTTCGGGGGGTGGCCACGGCGTTGTCTCCTTTGGAGCCGGGCGTGCCGCTCACGCTTATACACATGGTCGTGGAAAGGGTCTTGACTTGGCGGTTGGATTGGTGGGGCGGGTCGCATCCATTGGTCTTCACGGGATGACAAATTCCCGGACATCCACTCATTGAAACTTTCTTGGACGGTCCACCTTTGATCCTCGGCCGCCCTCAAGTCATCCACATCACGTCTCATGTAGGCCATGTTGCGGTTCACCTCATCAAATCGCTCTTGGAAGTCTTCTTGGTGGTGGAAAAGTCGTTGTTGTTGAAGGTTGATTTGGTGCGCCTCTTGAAGCATTGTTGATTGTTGAAGTTGGAGATGTGCCATTTGGTTGGCCAAGAAGTTCATGTCCACCGATTGGTTTGGCTCGGGGAACACCATTCCGGGGCCGTACCATTGGGCATACCCCTCATATCCTCCATAGCTTGGTGGTGCTTGATGTGCTCCACTTCCCTCACCCCTCTCAAATCGGCTCGGGACCGGATCGGGCAAGTATGCATCGGACCGACGTTGGTGAATGTCGGGCCCGACTTGTGAAGCACCTCGGTCCAAGAGTGTTGGGGCGTGGTCGGTGAGCAAATTGTGGTAACCACCTTCTTCTTCTTCTTCTTCACCTCTAGGCAAGTCCACCTCCATGTCGTCTCGCCTCACGAACTCATATTGATTGGGCTCCTCTTCTTCGGTGTCCGGGGAAGCTTGAGGTGTAGTGAAACGGATGTGTTGAGGTTGTCTCCTAACCTCAAGTGTCCCCTCCGGCTCGCCAAAAGGATTCACCACTCCCGTCCATACTTGGAACCAATTGTAATAGTCGGTGAGGTTGAAGAGGCGTGGCGTCAAAGGGATGTGCACATTGTTGAAGTTGGAGTGTGGGGCGAGGTAGGTGGTGGCGCCGGTCACTTGTTTCTCCTTGATAATGTTGGCCTTTTTGAAGTACTTCAAGTCCATGAGCTCCACACCATTTGGGGCCGGCGTGTAGGTAGACAAGTCCACCTCAAGACGGTGAGCTAGTCGGGCAATCATGCCTCCAAAGTAGATCCATGAGGAGCTTTGAAAATCTCTCACCATCTTCACCCATTCCCAAGCAAGGCTCATTGGCTTCTCATTCTCAAATAACATCTCGTAGAGTAGCATGGCCTCCTCCTTCATCGACTTGCTCAATTCATGTCTAGCAAAGATAGAACAACCCAAGGCCCGGATCATGACTCGGAAGAGTGGGTTTGCTATCTCATTTGTCGATGCTCCTTTCCTCATCTCACGTCTCCCGGCTACGAACTTCCAAAGGTAGTCCACCTTCTCATTATCAACATAGGCCTCCTCTCTTGCAAATGGGAACCCAAAGTAGTTTGCCAAGTTTCGAAGAGAGACCTCATGCAACTCGTTGCCCATTTGGAAAGCGATCATGCCTTCACTCTCGACCCCTTCATAGGTGCACTTGAATGTCGCCATGAACTCGGACGTTAAGGCGGGATAATGAGTGTTGTTCCACCTTAGCAAGACGTTGAGACCAATGTGGTTATAGCACCGAGTAAGAGCCTCATCCATGTTCATCTTTCTAATGGACTCCCAATCTAACCACCGGGTGTAGTGAGATAGACCCATGAGACGCTCATACTCTCTAGCCATATCCTCATCCTCAAAACGCACATCGTCCATCCTTTGGACCCTCTTGGACGACTTCTTGGACTTCCTAGTTGCTTTCTCCATCCTCGAAGAAGATGCTCGGGTAGACATGGTACCTACACACAATCAAAACCAAAGAACTCCAAGATAAAATCTATACAATCACAACAAGAGCACAAGTTTCCATCACAAACAACTCATCATGCAAAGAGATGACCACAAGAGGGTCGATCTCGACCCTAGGGGGGGGTCGAACCTGAGAGTATAAACTCATGAACACTCAAAACATACTCAATCACAAAATTCAATCATGTATGAACTAAGATTCACATATCAATGGTTAAGCCTCAAGACATATCATGGTAAACATGCTATAACCAACATTCAAGCTCATGAATCCCTAAATTCACACAAGAGAAACTCGAAAAGCATAGGATCGATATGCAAAAGACAACGGGTCCGAGGTTGGGGACCTCGGTCCGAGTGTCTAGACCGACATGCAACATCGGTCCGAGGATCTGGGTACCTCGGTCCGAGTCTATTTCGACATCTCCACTACGAAACACCCATAAAACACACTATCATGCTCTTAAAACTCAAAATCAACCAATTCTCATCATCAATCGAAGTTCTAAGTGGGATTTAGCAACAATTAAGCACAATTTTCACAATGCATGCAAATCACCATGGATGCTCAAAGTCCAAGCTCACTCAATCATGGCATATCTCAAATCTAGCAATGAAAGCATGAAATTCACAAAGAATCAAGTAGAGATTGAGATTCACATACCAAATATGAAGAATCAAAGACTTCTAGCAAAACAACTTCTTAGAACTCAAATTTCCTCTTCTAGATCTAGAAGAAGGATGAAGATCTATGGGATTTGGGTGGGATTTTTGGCTTTTGGTTCAATGTTTGGGGATGGATCGAGTTTTTGTGGGTGAGATGGCTTGAGGTTCGAGTGTGGTGGAAGAGGGGATCGAATTGGGGGTTTTTGAAGGGATTGGTATTTTGGGAAGGTAGTTATGGAGGTAATGGGTGTTAGGTAAGGGAAAGGGGGCTTAAATGGGGTAGAAGACAAAGGTAGGTCAGAAGGGCAAAATAGGAATTTCCATCAAAATCAAGACCAAGGCAATCGGCAAGCTAGGACCGACGTTGGGACCTCGGGCCCGAGGTACTGGGTACCTCGGTCTTACCCGATTTTGGTTCCTAAAATTCCCTTGGTTTGGCAATTGCTGCCCACAAGTCATTGCATCATTTCCACAAATACCACACATGATCATCAAGCTCACATAACACATATATCCACAAAATACATGCTAAAGAAGAGATTAGGAAGAATCTATACTAAGGCAAAGAAAATAAGCTAGAAACTACGAAAATGAATCTACTAAACCCGGGTTGCCTCCCGAGGAGCGCTTCTTTTAAGTCACTAGCTTGACTTCTAACCTCTACCCTTCAAGGAGGGTGAAACACGGTGAATTGATCCTCCTCGTCATATGCACCTCCATTCTCCTCATAGCCAAAGTATCACCATTTGTGTTTGATGAAAGAGTGGCCTCCAAATTCTCCATCATTCTTTTCCTCCAAAGTGTAGGTGGGCATTTCTTGCATCTTCTCAACTTGCTCTTCATCACCTACATCGCAAAAGTCTAAAGAATTTCTAGAGGACTCTATGACATTATAACTCAATTCTTCTTGCAAATCATCCAAGCAAAGATAGTCATTATCTAAATCCTCTTTCAAATCACTTAGACAAATGTAAGAATCTCCCACATCAAAAGGATATAGATTAGGATACTCTTCATGGCTTGGTGGGCTATCTCCATTTCTTGGCTCTTCATGGATTTGAACATTGACCATGTCATGGTCCCTCAATGGTACTTCCTCCCTTGTGGATTCCAACTCTTCTCTCTTGCGCTTGGCATTCTCCTCTAGTTTCAAAATCGCCAACGCATCCGGTTCATTAAGGGCCTTGTTGAAATGGAACTCCACTTTTTCCTCTCCAATCTCGAAAGTGACTTTCCCATTCCTCACGTCAAACTTGGCACCCGCCGTAGCTAGAAACGGCCTCCCGAGAATAATGGGTACCATCGGATCCTCTTTCATGTCTAAGATCACGAAATCATCGGGCACAAAATATCTTCCAACTCTAACTGGGACGTCGTCTAGAATTCCGGTGGCCTTTGTTGATGAACCATCGGCCATAGTGAGACTCATATCAACCGGTTCCATATCTCCGAGGTTAGCCCTTCTCCATATGCTCATGGGCATAACCGATATGCTTGCTCCTAGATCACAAAGCGCCTTGAATTGTTGGGATCCAATCCCCACGGTGATGGCAAATCTTCCGGGATCACCTAGCTTTTGAGGTAGCTCCAAGATCTTCACCTCATCTTGCATCTCAACAATTGACCTTTTCTTGCTCAAGATCTCCTTCAAGAATTTTGCATAGGATGGCATCTCACTTAGAGCATCGGTGAATGGAATAGTGATGTTTAAGCCTTGTAAAAGCTTCAAGAACCGCTTGAACTTGCCCTCAACAATCTCCTTGGGCTTCTTCATAGGATATGGAAGAGTAGTAGCACCTTGCTTCTTATTTGGATCCACCTCCTTGGATCGATCTTGGTTTCTCTCCACGATCTCAGCCTGGACCGACGTTGGAAGCACCTCAGGACCGACTTCAGGGACATCGGTCCCAGGGCAGAGAACCTCTGGGCACGTCGGGCCGACTTCAGGACATGCCGGGCCCGAGTTTGGTTCAACCTCGGTCTGACTCAGGGGACTTCTTCCATTCTCCGGATCGAGGTCTGGGCACGTCGGGCCCGAGTTGCTGGGAACCTCGGTCCGACTCTCTTCTCTTGTTCTTGGAACTTGTGGCTCGGGCAAACTCCGTCCACTCCTCAATCCTATGGCCCGAACTTCATTTTGTTGTTGTGGTGCACGGGGATTCTCCTCAGGTCGGCCCGGGAGTCTCCCTTCCTCTCGTGGAAGTTGATTTGCCATGTGAACCATTTGGTTGTCCACTTGCCTTCTCCAAACACCCAATTCCTTGAATTGATCATCAAACTTCCTCTCCATGTTGATGACGTGATTCTTCAAATCTTGAGCCCATGGTGGTGTTTGCTCATAGAAGCCGGGAGGTCGGTAGGGTGGTTGTTGGGCCCTTGGCTCGTGTTGGTTGAAGTTGTTGTTGTAGCCACTAGCTTGACCTTGGTTCCACCTTCCTCCATTGTTGTTGAAGTTGGCTCTCCCTCCATAGTTCCTTTGAACATAGTTGGCCTCCTCAATTTGTTCGGCCAATGGGACTTGGCGCTCATTTGGGCACTCTTGGGCTGCATGCTTCAAAGAACCACACTCTTCACATGCTCTTGTGTTTTGTTGGAGATGACCCATCTTCCTCCTCATCTTGTTCAACTCATCCTCCAAGAATTGGATCTTCACATCTTTGTCCACCTCTTCACTTTTGGGATCGTAGAGCCTCTTCGGACCTTCTCCATGGATTCTCATTTCCTTGCTCACTTGATTGACACCATACATAGCTTCATAATCCGAGAGCTTGTCTAGCAACTCCCACGCTTGCTCCGGTGGCAAGTCAATGAACCCACAATCGGTATGGAGGTTCAATTTATCCTTGGTGGCGGGGTTGATTCCTTGGAAGAAAATGTCTTGAAGGACATAAGGTTGTTGACCATGTGTTGGACACGCCCTTAACATCTCTTTGAACCTATCCCATGCCTCGAAAAGTGGCTCGTGAGCTCCTTGTTGGAAACTAGCAATCTTCCTTCTAAGCTCCGTCGTCTTGGTGGGCGGGAAGAACTTCATCAAGAATGAGTCGTTGAGAGCCCTCCATGATGTGATAGAACGAGGTGCTTGGCTCTCCAACCAATGCAAAGCTTTGCCTCCCAAAGACCACTTGAAGGCCTTGAGTAGCACATACTCAAGTGTCTCGTCGTCCGTCGAGATGGTCTCACAAAGATCTTTGAATTGCTTGACATGCTCGATCGGGCACTCATTCGGTCTCCCTTGGAATTGCTCTCTCTTGATGAGTGAGATAAATTGAGTTTTTATCTCAAAATTCTTTGACACCTCCGGCAAGACGATGGCCGGTTCGGGCACCTTCAACTCCGGATGCATGTATTGTCTAGCATTCCGGGGTTGGGTGTTGATTTGGGCCTCAAACCTCATCCTTTGTTCCCTCTCTCTACGGGCCTCGGCATCTCGGTTTGCCATTTCAAGTTGCATTCGAGCCATGTCGGCTCTCATCCTTTCAACCTCCTCATCACGGGCTTGGTCCGCCATCCTCTTCTTCTTTCGGGCTTGTTTTAGAATGCTCTCCGGGTCACACACAAAATCAAGCTCAAGTGTTCCTCGGACGAAACGAGCTCGCATACACCTACAACCAAAGACACAAACAAAACCGAATCAAAACATACAAGGGGTTTGGGCTAGTCCCTCACCCAAATCACTACCAAAAATCAAAGACTCAACAAAGAGGGTACCTCGAACAAGTAGAACTCCCCGGCAACGGCGCCAAAATTCTGATCGGTCCGGGATCGGAGGGTCTCACAATTTAAATTTATAAAAACCGAACCTCAATTGTAGTAAAGAGGTAGGGTGTCGAACACACGGGAGTTCGTGCGTCGAGAGTACCCGAAAAGACTAAGAAAAGATGGAAGAAAGGCAAAACAAAGGAAAACAAAAGAGATCACCTCGGACCGACACAGGTCACTTCGGTCCGAGGGTGGATCGAGGTTGAGTTTGGCCGGGACCGACGTGGTACAAGTCGGGCCCGATGTACTGGGTAACTCGGTCTTGAACAATAAGTAGATCGGTCTTGGGTTTTTGGGTTCCACCCCTAACTAGACTTGGATATTCTTCCCCAATTCAGCCAATAAGTGTTTGATTCTTGTGAGATCGAGGTTGCTAGCCCCGGATCCCTCCACTCTACACTTCGACCCAAGGGAGTTTTCACTCACCTTCGATGTTAGGAACTTGTGATGGGATCGAGATTGCTTTCGCTTACTCTTACCAATCTCAAGCCCTATATCCCTTGTTTTCACAAGAGAATTGAAGCTCAATGTAGAGAGGATTCACAAATGAAGCACTCAAGGCTATGGAATTGGGGTTTTCTACCCAATCCTAGCTAGGGGATTCCCCCATAGCCCAAGACTATGGAATCTACTCCATAAGGTAAGAGAAAAGCACAATCAAAATGGAAATCAAGCAAATCTCAATCATCAACATCAAACCAAACTCCAATTGCATTCAAATTCAAAGTGTCAACAAAATCCAAGTCTCAATTCTACTAGATCAAAGCAAAACAAAGTACAAAACTCACTAATCCTCCTCTCTTCTCCACCGATCTTCTCTTCTCTTCCTCCTCCTCTCTTCTCCTTGCCCTCCAAGTCTTCCTTTGAGCCTTTAGAGAGAGATTTCGGTTGTGGGTGTGTCCAAACATGCCCTTAATGCTCTCTAATCACCTCTATTTATAGCCTCTCATGGATTGGGGACCAAGGAATTCCCAATTTAGAAAGGGGCAAATGTGGAAAGTTACTAAAAATATGCCTTGGGGAACAATCCTCTCATATGCCGACTTGGACCGACACGCTGGGGACTTCGGGCCCGACGTTGGGAACGTCGGTCCTGGTCACTAGATGCTCGATCTCGGGCCCGACATGATGGTGCTCGGTCTTGGGTCTCGGTCCTTGTCTTCTTCTTGGGTTTCCTTTGGTTCCACTTCATTCTTGGCTTGGCTCTTGCATTCCTTGACTTGGCTCCTTCATAAGCTCCTCCAAAGTGTCCTCATTCTTGCCATTTTACCTACAAAATCAAACAAACTCGCATAGTTTCCGAATGTCAAAGAAAACCGGGAACTAAGCTAAGAAGGAACAAAACTAACAAAGAAAGGAATGAAAAACACATATTTACAAGGGAAATTAACTACTAAAACACCTCCAAAATGAGAGACATCAGGCGTCCTTAAGTAATCCAGCGGAATAAAGTACTAAACAGGGGAATAATGAACACAGTGAAATATAGAGGAACCACTCAAGACCAGGTAGTCCTTGAGTGTAAACCTCTACCTCCTTGGAGGATTTGTGAATAGCTTTTCCTTTATATTAAACGTCCTTACAGTTGTACTGGCGAGTCTTTACAGTTCTCTGGCACTTAGCTTTTCTCCCTAAGTCCACTAGTAAAGGACTCCTCTAAGCCTACAACTTAAGCGAGTTTAATCTATTAAAGGACTCTATCCCTACGTCCTATAGTACTTCGTAGAACTCTCTTTCTCTTTTTGGGTTTTTCTGAATACAAACTGTTTTGTGGTTTTGGTTACAAATCTCACTCGATCTAGCACAAGTCTTAGCACTGTTCTTGAGTTCTTGAGCTAGTTCTTCGTGTTCTTGAGTGAGCCGCTTTCCTCTGATTCTCTCTGAATATTCTCTGAAAGCGTTAACGTCACAATAAATGCCTTGGGGTATTTATAGGACTTGGGGAAGGGCGTCTTTCTCTTCTGACGATCATGCCCTTCGTGGACGTAGCTACAGGATCTTCCTCCACGTATGATGGTGGTGATGAGGAAGCTTCCTATATCCAGCTGTGTGTGATGAACTCCGCTACAGGATCGGCCGCCATGTGTTGATGAACTTTGCAACAGGATCGTCCGCCACGTAGTGTTGGACTCCGCTACAGGATCAGTCTCCACGTGTCCTTGGATGATCAAATATTGTCGAGTGATGTCATACTGTCGGCTAGTGAGTAAGGACGCTCTGCTTGCGTTCCTACTTGCTTCAGGACTCCGTCCTTGCTCAAGTAGTCTCTTGCTGGTCCTTACTTCCTGTTAGCTAGCGTCCCTAAGCCTAGGGAACGCTTCACACACTTGTTGTCCTTTTGTCACTGGCGTTCCTGAACACTTGGACAATTTTATTAGAATCAAAGTGAGTTTGTCATATCAAAACTAAGGGACGGTTGTGTGGTACACTAACAAGTACGCAAGCGTCCCTGATAGCGTCCCAACAATTTCCCCCTTTTTGATGATGACAAACTCTTCAGCAAAATAGTTTTGGCATTGGAACTTATCATGCATGAAAACTTAGACGCGTCCTCTAACACTTAGAGAAAATTTCAATAAGCACAAGTTTTCAATCTTTGATTCTCTAACATTGGATTTTAAGGAGAGAGTCGCGTCCTAGAAAACTTTCTAAACGTCCTCTATTATTCTAGCATGGCGTTCCTTAGACCTTTTACTTAATAGTTCCCCTTAACACTTGCTTATTCTAGATAACTATTTTATAGCGCATCTCTGCAAAACTACACTTCCCCCTTTTGGCATCATCGAAAAGGATAACAAGTGATAAGGACGTTAGCACAAACACACAACTATAAGCAGTGGAACGCTTAAACAAACATATGCAAGCAAACAATCAAATTGCCATTCAAAAAAAAGTGAGAGTACGGTTATTACAAACCAGATTATAGTGTTTGAAAAGCAAAAGAAGCAAAAGCAAAACAATATGGGATTAAAGGGGTTGAGGACGGCGATCACTGAGGACGGCTCTGGTCTTGATAAAACTTTAGAAGCTGTTCATAAAGTTCTGCCGACTTGGTGAAAGCGGTGGACAAGTCCCTTAGAGCAGAGAGAATTAGGCATTGGTTGTTCAATATGGCACCCATGAGTTCTGTCCAAGGGTGTTGTTCAGGATTAGCAGGGGCAGGAATGGGCGCGGGACCAGAACTGGAAGAGGGAGCGTCCAAATGAGGCAAGGAAGGAGGAGAAGACGCCCTCATCAGCTGATCAAGAGCCGCAAAGTTAACTGGGGGCTCTTCTTCGTGAACGGGCTCTTGATGCATAGAAGCAAGACGTGCTTCTTCAGCTTCAGCGGCTAGGCGTTCTTGCTCTGCTTTCTCCTTAGCTTCCTCAGCTTCAGCCTCTAACTGCTTCTTGACGGAAGGCAGTTCCTCATTGTGGCGAATATCCACAAGTCCTTTCTTGGTGTTCCCGTTCAACCCTAGCAGTTCTGTGGGAGCACTGGCATCATATGCGTTCTGGGACTATAGGATTAGCTTTACTAGACCAGGGTACGGCAGAGCGTGTCGCTTCCTCCCACACTTAGCCATATGTTGCATTGCAATTCTGCCAAGATTGATGGGGCGGCGATCAAGGGAGGCGTCGATCAAGATTATGTCATGAGTTTGGACAACTGATCGCTTCTCTTGTCGAGGAAGGACGGCGCGACAGATGAAATAGTGTGCAATTGCGCCAACTTTGCTCAAGACATGAGCTACTATGTCCGTCCCATAAGGTCGCTTGCCCTGGAAGACTCTCTCAATCATGGCAATTTCATCATCTTCTTTCATCTCAAAGCCGTTCTCTGGGAGGGAGCTTAGCGCATTTGCAGGAGGCTTTTGAGTGCTCAAACCCAGGAAGGCACGGACTTGGCGTTCATTAACGGAGGCTTTTTCGTCCTCATTTTGAAGTGCAGAGAGCCGTCCTTGGGCTTGTAGTGAAGGCTTTTGAAGAACGCCCGAACCTGTTCTTTATCGACCTCTGTAGGAGCAGGTCCAACGTTCAGCCATCCTTGAAACCATAGAAGCTCAAAGAATTCCAGGACTTCCTTTTCTTAGCGGAAGGACGTGAGCCACTCCTCAGAATAAACCAGAGGGCCTAGAACGTTAACAGGGGCTCCATCGTCCTTTCGCTTCTTTTTGCCCTTTGGGGACTCAGAGTCCTCATCATCAGAACTTTCTTCCTTATCATCAGCGTCCCTAGATTCTTTTTCAGCATCTTTCTCAGTAGAGGCGTCCTCAGTGCCTTGGTCATTTTCTACATTGCCACTAGGTGCAGCCTGTTTAGTGCCTGAGGAAGTTCTGCCTTGGGAAGGTTCCGCTGCGTCCTGGGCCTCTGTTTGTTGTTCAGTAGCAGGCTCAGCGTCCGCAGGGACTTGATGGGATTCTGTTTGGATTGAGGGGGAGGGGTTTTCTTGTGGAGCTTGGAGGGGATTGAGGATTGGGAGGGATTGGTCATAAGGAGGGATTTCTTGTGCATCACGCTCAAGCTCATCGTCCAGACTGAGCTCAGCGTTCCCTGGAGCGACCTGGTGCTTACCAGCATCCTCAACTACTTCAACAGTTTCTGCCTCTTTTGAAGCAGGGGCATTCTCGACACCTTCAGCCTCGTCGTTGGAGTCCCCAGTTATATCAACGAAGGGTGAGGACTCACCGGCGGGCGTTCCTTGTTTGCTCTCTGAAGACGAGCTTCATGAGGAGGAACTTGAGGTGGAGATGTGCTCCGGCTCTGTAGCTGCCTGGACCAGTAGCACTTTAGGCGATTCACCGGCTTTGCGGCGTTTGAATGTATGCTCAAATGCTGGACGTTTCTCGACGTCCTCTGGTCCGCTTTCGGATGAAGGACGGCGGGACCTGGGAGTCTCGGGGTCCTTAGGAGGTGAGATGTGGGCAGGGGCAGATGGGAAGTTTGCAAAATTTAGGGGTGAGGAATGAGGATTGGGTTGGAAGGGAATAAGAGCGTTGGCTTTTGAAGGCTTGGGGGACGGAGGAGGGGTTGGGAGTTGGACGATTTTGAGAGGTTGAGGTGGAGGAGTGGATTGCTTGGAGAGATTGGAGGGGCCTTTTGTGGTGCTAGGCCGTTTTGTGGAGCTTTTAGTAAGGGGGACGCTTGAGGACTTGGCCTTTTTAAGGGGCCGTGGGTCATGGGCTTTCTTGGAGCGTCCCTCCTTGACATAAGGTGGAAACTTGTCCACTATTTCAGTTCATTTTGAGGAGGAGAAGGATTTAGAAGTTTTGGAGAGAGGGGACGATGGGGCTGGACGCTTTAATAACTTCTTTATTGTGACGGTGGGAATTTGAGGAGGTGGGGGAGAGGGACTCGGCAAACGGTTCTTTAGCATTTGGTAAGCCGGAGAGTCCCTTGGATACATAGGGAAGTCTGGGAGAACTTGGTTATGGAGGTCTGGGATAAGGTCAAGTAAAGGACCAAGATTCTCACCTCCAAACTGTTGAAAGAATAGCACGTCCTCCATCCGGCCAAGCAGATCATGATAGTTGTTCTTGTGCAAGCCGTGGATGACGAAGCGTTCTATAAACTTCTCATAATTCCTCGTCTTCTCATAATTCCACAAGTGATTCGTTGAGAGCAATGGGTTTTGGCTTCTCAATTGTGTGGGACTTCACCAACTTCCTTCTCTTCCCGCCGGCAGAAGATCTGGCAGCGTTCCACTGTCTTTGAGACATAATTCTGATGAGATTAGAGAGAGAAAGCTGTCGGAAACTTGGAGAGAGGGCAGAGCAAATTCTGAGTGCAGGGAAGTGGTTGAGAATAATAAATTCTGAGAGCGACTGTTGCAGCATTATATAGAGGAAGCGGTGGCACAATTGTAATTAATACTCATTTCCTGTTCAACACGTGTCATAACTTCCCCCTTAATCATTGAGCAAGTACAACGGTCACTGTTAAAACTTTCAAAAGTTCAAAAATTCTGACTCTTTAACTTCTTCTCAAAACTGAACTAGCGTCCTCTCTGACAAGCCACTAGCGTCCTTTCAAACTTAGCTAAAATTTACCTCTTTAATCAAATCAAGAACCAATTCAACTATCCCTGTGATCACCTTGCGAACCATTTGAGAACAAAGCAAGTACGTCCCGTAAAAGAAAATATGAAGCTCATAGGACGCTTTTGCACAGTTCTCGGCTAGGGTAAACTTAGAGTTCCCATCATTTCGGCTTATGATGCGGGTTGGGTGATCAGGGATACTCTTTTCAAGACAAAATAGAGAAAATTTGAATGGCGTTCTAAAGTAGCAAACACATGAAGTTTTAGACTAGCGTCCTTGGAAATATGAATTCAATGCATAACAGTCCTTAAACACTTAGAATCTACAAAACATAGCCAATCAATGAGGGAATAGTAGAACGGGACTTGCTACTTAAAAGTTATCATCCCCAAGAGCAACCTTAGATGCTCATAGGGACGTCTATCAAGCGCCTTAGTGAAAATATCAGCTATTTGGTCTTCAGTCCTTACATGCTCCATACTTATAAGTCCTAGTTCAACATTATCACGCAAGAAGTGATGCCTTATATGAATATGCTTCGTGCGTGAATGAAAAACAGGATTCTTAGAAATTTCAATAGCACTTGTATTATCACAACGGATGGGAATAGTTTCAAGATTGATACCATAGTCCTCAAGTTGATATTTGATCCAGATGACTTGTGAACAGCACGAGGCAGCAGCAACGTACTCAGCTTCCGCAATTGAAAGCGCCACAGAGTTCTGTTTCTTAGATCCCCAAGAGACTAAGAATGAACCAAGGAACTGTGCCATTCCTGAAGTGCTTTTTCTATCAATCACATGACCTGCATAATCAGCGTCCGAGTAGCCAACTAGCTTGAAGGACGTCTTCCTAGGGTACCAAAGACAAAGATCATCGCGTCCTTTGAGATAGCGAAAGATCCTCTTGACTTCTTGCATGTGGGACTCTTTTAAATTCGCCTGGAAGCGTGCACACAAGCAAACGGCAAACATGATATCTGGACGGCTTGCGGTCAGATAGAGCAAATAACCAATCATTCCTCTGTAAAGCTTTTGATCAACGTCCTTTTCCTTTTCATCAACGTAAAGACGCGAGTTGGTAGAACAAGGGGTTGCAACAGGCTTGGACGTGTTCATCCCGTACTTCTCAAGCATTTCACGGACATATTTTTGTTGGTGAATGCGCGTCCCTTCCTTGAGTTGATCGATTTGAAGTCCCAAGAAGAAATTGAGTTCTCCAATGAGGGACATCTCAAACTCACTACTCATTAAGGACTTGAACTCATCTACAAGTTTCATGTTAGTACTACCAAAGACTATATCATCAACATAGACTTGGGCAATTAAAATATCCTTGTGAACTTTCTTAATGAACAAAGTTTTATCAATTGAACCTCTTGTGTACCCATGAGACAAAAGAAAGGACGCAAACCTGTCGTACCATGCACAAGGGGCTTGCTTGAGTCCATAGAGAGCTTTGTCTAAGTAGTACACATGATCTGGGTGAGAGGCGTCCTCGAAGCCAGGCGGCTGAGCAACATACACTTCCTCCTTCAGTTTTCCATTGAGAAAGGCAGTCTTGACGTCCATCTGAAATAACTTGAATCCCTTGTGCGCGGCAAAGGCAATAAGTAGACGAACGGCTTCAATTAAAGCTAAGGTTTCATCGTAGTCTATGCCTTCCTCTTGCTTGAATCCTTGAGCCACCAGTCTTGCCTTATTCCTTGATACGCGTCCACTTTCATCAAGCTTTTTTCTAAACACCCAGCGCGTCCCTATGATGTTTTTGCCTTTGGGACGAGGGACGAGAGTCCAAACTTTGTTTCTTTCAAATGGTTAAGTTCTTCTTGCATTGCTTGAATCCAGTCAGCGTCCTGGAGTGCTTCCTTGATGTTCTTAGGTTCCATCATAGAGACAAATGCATTGAAAGCACAAAAGGCTAAATTTGCACTCTGGGTTGCTGCTGACCTTGTTTGAACTCCTTGAGAGATATCTGAGACAATCTGAGAGGTTGGGTGGTCCCTAGAGAAGCGGGACTCCCTTTGAAACAATTGAGCAAATCTTGGATCAATCTCTCCATCAGAATCATCACTACTGTCTTGATCATCATCCTCAGTGTGTTCCCCCTCAGAGAGAGCGTCCACACCTTGACGTTGCTCGCTTTGTTGACTTGATTCAGCCAAATCTTGTTGAACTGGAGATTCACTACGAGAGGGAACTCCCTGAACAACACTAGGAGCATCCACTGAGACTTCTTCAGGATTTTGAGTAGCGTCCTTAGGAGCATAGTATTTACCAGAGGACCAATCTTCAACTTCGTCTTCAGAGTCGTCCTGCTTTTGTGAAGAAGAGCGTTCTTTCTTACTTGGTTTTTCTTTGTGAGAAGAACTCTCTTTGAACACAACATGAATACTCTCCTCAAGCTTTAGAGTCCTTTTGTTGAAAACTCTATAGGCTTTGCTTGAGAGGGAGTACCCAAGAAATATGGCTTCATCACTCCTTGCATCAAACTTTCCAAGTCTTTCTTTGTCATTGTTGTGGACGAAGCACTTGCACCCAAATACTCTGAGATAGTCAATGCGAGGCTTCCTTCCATTCAACAACTCATAGGATGTCTTTTTCAGCAGAGGACGGATCATGGCACGATTGATGATGTAGCAAGCTGTAGCAATAGCTTCCGCCCAGAAGTACTTGGGGACACCATTTGCCAAGAGCATAGTCCTCGCCATGTCCTCCAACGTCCTGCTCTTTCTTTCCACGACTCCATTTTGTTGAGGAGTTCTTAGAGCTGAGAAGTTGTGAGAGACGCCATGTTGATCACAGAAGGCCAGGAACTCTGAGTTTTGGAACTCTGTCCCATGGTCTGATCGTATGGCTTTGAGAAGCGTCTCAAGGGCAACTTCCACTTGTTTGATGAAGACTTTGAATGCATTGAAATAATCTGCTTTTGACACCAAGAAAAGAACCCAAGTGAATCGAGAAAAATCATCTACTAGAATGTAAATGTACCTCTTTCCACCGTAGCTCAGCGTCTTCATTGGTCCACAAAGATCCATGTGGAGAAGTTCCAAAGGATTCTTCGTGCTAACTTCATTCTTGGACTTGAAGGACGTTCTTGTTTGCTTCCCTTTGATACAGGCTTCGCACTGTTCAACTTTCTCAAGATCAATTCGGGGAAGTCCTTTCACAAGATTTCTTTGGTGTAACTTAAGGATTGTGCTTGGTCCAGCATGGCCAAGACGGCGATGCCAGATGTCAGCGTCCTCCTTTGAAGTAGATAGACACAATTCTGATTTAGGCTTAAACTCTTGATTGAAGATGTAGATATTGTTCTGGCGTACTCCTTTGAGAACAACTTTGTTGGACTTCTTGTTGATGACGAGGCACTCCTTTGAGTCAAATGTGACTAGGTTTTCACCTTGATCACACATTTGAGAGACGCTAAGAAGATTGAAGCCAAGTCCTTCAACAAGGCTGACATTTGTTGCTTTGATGGACGGATTGAGAATGGAAGTTCCCGTCCCTTTGATCTTTCCCTTGCCCTTGTTGCCAAACGAGACAGTTCCTCCCGTGGCACTATTTTGGATAGAAGTGAGATGAATCTGGCTTCCTGTCATATGATTTGAGGCGCCACTATCAATGATCCATGGGCGTCCCCTCACTTCTACCTGCCAAAACAAAGTTAGTGTTTGGCGACCCAGGCAAGGTGTTCCATACCCGGTTCGTTACAGTAATAGAACTCTGGCTCTGGCAAATAATCATTCAAATTAACATCATTTGAAATAGCATGCTTTCAGAAAGAACTTCTAGAACATCTAGGACGCCTAGTGTTAGCCTTAGGGACGGACTCAGCATTTTCATTGTTAGTCCTAGCAGCTTCTCCACTTTCAATGTCTTCCTTCAGTTTTAATCATATTTGAAGTGATCAAGGTAGTACTTTTTATTGGGACGTTGGATTTTGTTCTTTTTCATTTGTTGTGGATTACACACTTTTGAACCTTCCCCCTTAGCGATTTTCTTGTAAATTTTATGACTTGTAGAGTTGGTATAGTAGTCCTTCTGACCTTGGTCTCCACTTTCCAGGACTCTTATACGCTCAAGAAGGTTCTTGGTTTTCTCCCTTTCTAGTTCAAGTTCTGAAGTTTTGCTGGCCTCAAAGTCGCTAGGGAGAGAGTTCCTAGTATCAGACTCGTAACCTAGACCTCTTTTGGCTGGGACAAAAACCATTGGTCTAACTTCCTCAATGACAGGACTCTTTCCTAAGACTTTGACTTCTTCCCTAAGCTTAGCGTTCTCTAGTTTAAGACACATCACTTCAGTTTTTAGGGATTTGCTTTCTTCATGTGAGGACTCTAGTTGTAAGCACACTGTAGCACAGTTCTCACATTCAACTACAATATTTTCACTTTCAAGTTCAAGTTCATCCATTCTTTGTTTCATTGCCAGACTTTCTTCCATGATTTTACCAATGAGTTTGATAAGCTTTGATTTTGAACATCTTTCTAAGGAATTCATCATGGATTCATGAGTTACCTCTGGTTCCTTTTCTGAGGCGTCCTCTTCAACAGCTGAGGCGTCCTCCATAGCCATATACGCCACTTGTTCATCAAGTTCTGAGGCGTCCTCGACAGCTATGTACGCCGCCTGTTCATCAGGTTCTTCATCATCAAAACTAACATTATCCCATGCAGCTGAGCACGCTCCAAAGAGAGCTTTTGTCTTAATATCTTTTGAGGACATTCCTGTAGTACATCTCTTAGCAAAATGTCCTTTCTTGTTACATTTGTAGCAAGTAAGTTCTTTCATTTCTGCCTCTGTGTACTTGGGACTTTCCTTCTTGTATGGCATCTTGTGTTTGTTAATGTATTTGCTCCTTTTACCATAGATGCGAAGAGCCTTGTGCAGAAGAGCAAGTTCTTCCTCTTCATCAAGCTGTTCTTTTGACTTTCTTTCTTGCTCCTTTAACGCTTGGACGCGCATCTTCTCACGGTTCTCATTTTTGTTAGCTTCTATCATCAATGCTAGTTCTCTTTGACGACGGAGATACTCAGCGTACTCTGGTGTTGTTGATGCCAAAGCAAGGTCTGTTTGTGGATTCCGTCCCAGCTCAGCCATGTCAGAGTTCCTTCTAGCTTCATACTGCCTTAGCTTACCATAGATTTCCTCCATACCAAGCGTCTTGTTGGCTGTATTCTCTTTGAAGGTTGTTCTATCAAAGTTCCAGACTCCAGTAAGTCCATCAATGACCACTTGAAATCTGTTCCTCATTGACACTTCTGCTTCTGGAATACCCAAGTTCTTCATCTTGGTGACAAGAGCTTCGAAACGATATGAGTAGTCCTTAACCGTTTCATTAGGCAGCATTCTGAAAGCATAGAACTCTCTCTTAATTTCGAGCTGAACGTCCTCCTTCATCTCAGCAGTTCCCACATGGAATTTTTCAAGAGCTTCCCACTGTAGTTTGGCAGTTGCCAAATTGCTAACTCTGGTGACGTCCATCTCGCAAAGGGACGCATGAAGGAAGCATATTGCCTTAGCATTTGTTTCCATCAGCTTGAATTCATCAGGACCCCACTCGTCCTCTTTGTCAGCTTTGTCAGCAGGGACTTTGAGGTCTCCCTTCATGATAACCTTCCAGCATTGATAGTTCTGACTTCTACAGAAATTTTCAAATCTGATCTTCCAGTGGTTGAAGTTGCCGTCTGTCAGGCACGGAGGCTTCACAAAAGAGATTCCAATAGGTTCCATGTCCATTTTCACCTGCAACTCAGTAAGAATCTAGAGCACCTGCTCTGATACCAATTGTTGGATCGTCAGTAACTGAGGGACGTCCTTTACTTTAGTAAAGACGTCCTTTGCTCAGGCGTCCCTACGAGGAGTAGGGGCGTCCTTAAGTAATGCAGCGGAATAAAGTACTAAACAGGGGAATAATGAACACAGTGAAATATAGAGGAACCACTCAAGACCAGGTAGTCCTTGAGTGTAAACCTCTACCTCCTTGGAGGATTTGTGAATAGCTTTTCCTTTATATTAAACGTCCTTACAGTTGTACTGGCGAGTCTTTACAGTTCTCTGGCACTTAGCTTTTCTCCCTAAGTCCACTAGTAAAGGACTCCTCTAAGCCTACAACTTAAGCGAGTTTAATCTATTAAAGGACTCTATCCCTACGTCCTATAGTACTTCGTAGAACTCTCTTTCTCTTTTTGGGTTTTTCTGAATACAAACTGTTTTGTGGTTTTGGTTACAAATCTCACTCGATCTAGCACAAGTCTTAGCACTGTTCTTGAGTTCTTGAGCTAGTTCTTCGTGTTCTTGAGTGAGCCGCTTTCCTCTGATTCTCTCTGAATATTCTCTGAAAGCGTTAACGTCACAATAAATGCCTTGTGGTATTTATAGGACTTGGGGAAGGGCGTCTTTCTCTTCTGACGATCATGCCCTTCGTGGACGTGGCTACAGGATCTTCCTCCATGTATGATGGCGGTGATGAGGAAGCTTCCTGTATCCAGTTGTGTGTGATGAACTCCGCTAGAGGATCGGCCGCCACGTGTTGATAAACTCTGCAACAGGATCGTCCGCCACGGAGTGTTGGACTCCGCTATAAGATCGGTCTCCACGTGTCCTTGGATGATCAAATATTGTCGAGTGATGTCATCCTGTCGGCTAGTGAGTAAGGACGCTCTGCTTGCGTTCCTACTTGCTTCAGGACTCCGTCCTTGCTCAAGTAGTCTCTTGCTGGTCCTTACTTCCTGTTAGCTAGCGTCCCTGATTCGGCCTATTTTGTATAGGTTAACTCTTGTATTTTAGGGCTTTATTGAGTGTGTTTAGGTTATAGTTGTGCGTGATTGTAATATCTAGGCCGAAGACACAAGGATGCAAGAATCAAGAGTTTTAAGGCGTTTTGAGTTGTCTTCCCGACACCACTTGCTTGCGAAGGCTATATCTTGCGCTACAGAGGTCGGATTGAGCTGATTTCAGTGCCATTGGAAAGCTAACTTCAAGGGCTTCAATTCATCTTATTACACCGAAGTCAGATTCCAAGCCGAAGATGGTCAAAAGAGCCTCCGAAGTGACACCAGCGATTCTGTCGAGATTCCGCGACCGCGGATTGTCCACCGCGACCGCGGTGGCCTCCGAGACGAATTGTTCCTTTCTGTTGTGATAGCGCGGGCGCGGTGATGGCGACGCGACCGCAGTGATGCCAAATCCGAAGCGGGCCGAAATCTTTCTATCTTGTTTCCTTTTCTATCTTTTACCTCTTTCCTTATCTATCTCGTGGAGCTTGTTCCTTGGTCTATATAAGGAGGAGCCATCCTTAGGTTTTGGGATACATTCTACCTTCTACCTTCTTCTTCAAATTAGGTTTTTATTTAGTTATGGAGAGCTAGTCTCCTTGGGTTTGTTCAAGGGAGAAGCTCTGATGTATGAACTCGTGAGATTTTGGTAATTGATTTCTATCCTTTGGTTGATATTGATTCTCTTGTGCTTCATCTTATGAATGTTTATTGTTACTTTAGGAGTCATGAACCTATTGAATTGATTGATGTTCTATTGTTTGATTTAGGATTGGTTGTTGTCTATGCATCTTTCCTATTTCTCGAAACAACTCTATTCTAGGACCGTGGACTAGTTTAGGGAAGAGTATTCAATGGTTTAGTTGTGCATGAGACTCGTAGCTTGATTGCATGATTTGATTTCCTAATATCCTTGTTCTCTATGCTAATTCTAGGTTAAGCGTCCTTGCGTAGGGTTATAGAATTGCTTAGACCGTGGACTTGTGATTGTTAATGATCAGGATACGAATTAACCATAGGTGTGAATGAAATCAATGGATGAATCTATGATCGAGTGATTATTTCATGAGTGGATCTTTTGAATGAACTTGTTTCCCATATTTGTTTATTTGTTTGTTTATTTGTTTTCTAGATTAGTTTAGTTTAGATTTCTCTCTTCAACCCCCCTTATCTTTAGTTGATAAATATATTAATACTAGAAGCCATAGTTCTCTTGGGTTCGACCCCTTACTTGCATGCTATACTAGTTTGTTTGTTTGGGTTATTTATCTTTCATCTTGGCACGACGACTTTAGCCGAGTCAGTCCCTAAGCCTAGGGAACGCTTCACACACTTGTTGTCCTTTTGTCACTGGCGTTCCTGAACACTTGGACAATTTTATTAGAATCAAAGTGAGTTTGTCATATCAAAACTAAGGGACGGTTGTGTGGTACACTAACAAGTACGCAAGCGTCCTTGATAGCGTCCCAACATGAGTTATGAATCAAGTGGGTAGTGCATCTTTGTTGAGCAAAAAGTGAAAAAGAAAGAAAGAAATGTTGGAAAAAGTAGTGGATTGAAAGCAAAAGAGCTTAAGTGAAGAAAAGGGTCCGACCGAGTTACAAGTGACCTCGGGCCCGACATATGTTCAAAGTCGATCCTATGTGCAAAAGTGTAAAAAATCCAACAAAAAGCCTAAGTGCAAAGATGAAGTGGAATGTTAAGTGAAAGTTTGGGTTGAAAAAAGAGAAGAGAAAAATTCAAAGTCTTTTGGGTGAGTGAAAGTTGAAAGTTGAATAATTGGTGAAGTTGGTGAAAGATTAGGAAGTTCAATCCCCATTGTAAGCACCATAAGACCAAAATGATTCCCACCTTGAGAAATACCAAAAGCCCCATTACAACCCGGCCGAATGGAACCTCTTTGAGGACCTCCATTGAGCCACGTTCATATTCTTTGTGTGCATTGTAATAGGCATCTCTAGGTGGAGGAATTGGTGATATTAGCTTCAATAGTAAAGTCTTTACTTGCATGATTCTTGAGTTTGAGTGTTCATTGCTATACCTAAACACATGATGAGTGATACACATTTTCATGTCCCTAAAGTGAGGCTTAGTTGCATTTGACTTCATTCCTTGAACACTTGATCATGTGTGATGATGTAATCTTGCTAGCATATCTATCACTTGTGTTTAATTGTGTTTTCATATGAGGCTTTACTTGAAGATTATGCTTCGGTCTTGCTTACATTGTTATTGCTTGAGGACAAGCAAGTTTAAGTATGGGGTATTCTGATGTCTCTCATTTTGGTGGTGTTTTAGTGGTTAATTTCCCTTGTAAATAGGTGTCTTTTGTTCCTTTATTTGGTAGTTTTGTTCCTTTTTAGCTTAGATTCCGATTTTCTATGAGATTCGGAGACTATGCGAATTTGTTGCGTTTTGTAGGTAATTTGGCGTGTTTTGAGGAAGTTTCGGAAGGAGACCCTAAGGAGGAGCAAGGCATGAGCACAAAGGAGCGGAAGAGCCGAGCGATCAACGAAGAGGAGCTCAAGAAAAGCCAAGAAGAGAAGAGGACCGAGGCCAGGATCGAGGTGCCCAACAACTCGGGCCCGAGATCGACTCATGGAGACCCGGACCGAGGTGTGGCAAGTCAAACCCGAGGTTGCTCCATGTCGGTCCAAGTCGGCAAAGTGTGGATTCGGCACCAAAGCACACAAATGTTATCTACCACTTTTGCCCTCTTCCATTTTTGGATATTCTTGGCCCCTAATTAAAAGGAGAGGAGACAATTAGAGGATTATCCAAGTTTACACACATCTAATCACTCTCAAAGGCTCAAGGAAGATTTGGAGAGCAAGGAGGAAGAAAGTAGAGGAGAAGAAGAGGAAAATCGGTGGAGAAGAAGGGTAGATCTAGGAAGGATTGTGAGTTTGTTCTTGTTTAGATTTGCAATTTGTGGATTTTAGTTTGGATCTTGTGATTTCCCTTTGAATTGAATGAGATTTGGCTTTGATTTGAGTTTGATGATTTAGATTTGTTTGCTTTGTCTTTTGATTGCTTTTTACTCTAGCCTTATGGAGTAGTGATAGACACATATTAGGTAGTGTTTTAGGGCATGTTTAGTTAGGATTTTCATGGTTTTTGGTTTAGTTTTAGTTAGTTTTAC
Organism: Polygonum maritimum; assembly: GCA_963924305.1. Lineage (NCBI taxonomy): Eukaryota > Viridiplantae > Streptophyta > Magnoliopsida > Caryophyllales > Polygonaceae > Polygonum > Polygonum maritimum. The sequence continues at coordinate 25,361,018 of OZ002735.1, forward strand.
TAGTTTTGTAGTTTGTTAGAAAGATTCGGATATCTACACTTTGTTGTGGTTTTTGATTGTAGATGTGAAGACAACGAGTGTAGAGGAGGTGCAAGCCGAAGCATTGGAGAAGATGGAAAAGGAAATCGAGCAATGAAACATGCCCAAGGGACGAACCGAGTCAAGAGCGAAGGAAACCGTGCTCAGAACACGAGACGCGGGCTGGGGACTCACAGGACACGGCCGCGTCTTGTGTGTACAAACCGCGTTTCGGGTTTTTTTCTCTTGGCTTTGAAAGCGCGGGCAAGGCGTTGAAAACTCGACCGAGTTTTGGGGTTTCATCCCGAGTTTTGGCCCGTGTCCGCGAGAGCGTTATTTTTGTATGGCTTTTGGGCTTTTGGGTTGAAACTTGTTTTGGATAATATTTTTAGAAACCTTTTAGATATATTTTTGGATATTAGTTTCTAGGTTTAATATTCTCATAACATTTGACTTTGAGGATAGTGTTGTTAGAGCTTGAGAAGAACAAGAATCCTTTGGAAGAATTGTAAGCTTTTCAATGTCTTTGAACAACTAAACCTCTTTTGCTTAACTAGTTAATTGAAGTTGTGAATTAAGAATTATTGTGAGATTTGATTGTTCTTAATTTGCCTTGATTAGATTGTTTTCTCTATGCTTGATTGAATAAGTTTGATTTACGGTTTTGTTAGATTGGTCATCTAATTGAATCTCTAGGACGAATTACAACTCGATCTTTCTAATTACCGGTCGGTGTTAATTAGATCAAAAGTAGAACTTTTAATCAATCTAGGACTGGTAGGACTAGTTGATTAGAGAAGAGAATTCAATTGCATGTTATTTGGATGTCTGGTTGCTCTGAATGCATGTTTCTATTGATACTTGAATCTTAATGCTGTTGTCAAATTGAATCTAGGAGGTCTCTTAGGTTATTTGATAATTAGGGTTGTTAGTACCGGTCGGGCTAATAGCTAGAATTGAAGTAGGATTAATAATTCCATGAAGTTGGGTTATTAGCATTCCGCAATAGATTAGTCAAGGTAAAAAGAGAATTTTGATAATCAATGATCAATAATCAAGTTCACAATGGATGTTAACTAGTTGAGCATACTTCTCTCATATTTGATAAGTCAATCTTAGTTTGCATGTTTAAATTAGTTTAGTTAATAGATTCTCATACAAAAACCCCCCTTTTTTCCCTGAGTAGCGTAGCAATAAACACTGAAAACCTGAGTCTCTGTTTGATCGACCCTTACTTCCCTACTACATTAGTTAGGTTGTTCGGATTACTTTGATAGGTATTAAGGCGACTAAAATACCTCTATCAAATTGGCGCCGTTGCCAGGGACTCGGTTGTTTTCTAGTGTCTATTGTTTTGTTACTCTGGTGTGGACCTAGCTTATGGTCCACACCCGTACTACTAACTCTTCACCTTTGTTGTTTGATTCAGATATTGACAAGAGTTTATTTAGGTTGAGGAAGGAGATTCGCAATTCCTTTCACGAGCTGCCTTTTGCTTCTGACTCTGAGTCTGACGAGATGGGTGACGGTAATCTGAATAACGTGGCACAGACTTTGAGGCAGCTGACTGCATCGGATCTGACCCAACAACCGTTGGCGGTGCAATTCCCTGAGCTGGCCGACGGAGTCAATTTTGAACTGAAGTCTGGGTTGATCCACCTTCTTCCCAAGTTTCATGGGTTGAGTAGAGAAGACCCCAACAAGCACCTAAGTGAGTTTCATGCAGTCTGCTCAAGCATGAAGCCCAGAGAGGTTACTGAGGATCAGATCAAACTGAGGGCTTTTCCTTTCTCGCTCAAGGATTCAGCCAATGACTGGTTCTATTATTTGGCACTTGGGAGTATTGACACTTGGCAGAAGATGAAGAAAGTGTTCTTAGATAAATATTTCACAGCTACAAGGTCTAACAGCATCAAGAAGAGCATCAGCAGCATTGAGCAAAAATCTGATGAGACCTTGTATGAGTATTATGAGCGGTTCAAGAGGTTGATTGCTAGTTGTCCCTATCATGGCTATTCTGATCAGGATCTCATCTTGTATCTCTTTGGAGGTCTTCTGGACGATGAGATGAGGATGGTTAATGCTGCTTGTGGGGGTTACATCCATAATAAGACTCCCGCAGGAGCATTCCAACTATTTGATGAGCTATCTGAAGGTTCAAGGCAATTCCACAAATCTGATAGATCAGTCTCTTCTGCAGTCGCTCACTCATCATTGCATGAGGAAGTTGCAGAGCTGAAAAATATGGTGAAGCAGCTGACGATGTCTGGTGGACGACAGCATGTGGGATCTGTTCTGTTGTTATGCACCCTACAGATGCTTGTCCTACACTCCAGGAACCGCAGGCTAAAGTTAATGCGGTGGGTAGCTATGGTCCACCGAGACAAAAATATGATCCGTACTCAAACACTTACAATCCAGGATGGAGAGATCACTCCAATTTGATGTACGGTAATCAGCCACAATTTAATTCTCAAGGCGGTCCACAAGCTCCAGCACCTGCTCAAGGTTCTTCCTCCACAGATGAGATGATTCGGTCTCTTGCCCAGAGTATGATGATAATGCAACAATCTATGGGCACATTCCAACAATCTATGGGCGTATTCCAACAAGAGACCAAGTCGAGCATCCACAATCTTGAATCTCAAGTTAGCCAACTAGCTACGGCTGTGAACCGATTGGAAGCTCGGGACTCCAACAAGCTCCCCTCTCAAACCGAACTCAATCCTAAACAACAATTCAAGGCCATTACACTGAAGAGTGGCAAGGTGCTCGAGGGTCCTTCAGAAAGAGTGATTCATCCACGAGAAGAGGAGGAGGAAGAAGAGGAAGAGAACTCTCTATCAGGCGATCAGGTGCGAGACCTCGGCCAAACCTCTAAAGACGCGACCGCGTCCCATGGCCCCCAGGCCGCGTCTTCGTCCTTCGGCGAGAAACCTCCCAAGCTTCCACCGATACATGCTAGGCCACCCCCACCGTTTCCCGAGGCGTTGAAAAGGACTCGTCCACTCAAGAATGACAAGGAATTGTTCGAAACCTTCAATGAGTGCGAGGTAAATGTCTCATTGCTTACATTGATTAAATCTATTCCTCGCTATGCTAAATTTCTTAAAGAATTGTGTACGGTCAAGAGGAATAAGAACAAAAAAGGGACTAAAAACAAAGAAAAAGAGGTTGAACATGTGTCCTTAATGACTCAAACAACACTTCCAAAAAAATGTGATGATCCGGGCATGTTTTCAATCCCTTGCTCTATTGGTGACACCACAATTAATCATGCCATGCTAGATCTAGGTGCATCAATTAATGTGATACCATCTTGTGTCTATGATTCACTCGGGATTGGTCCTCTCAAAAAGTCCTCCACTATCATTGAACTAGCGGATCACTCTAACATTAGTCCGAAAGGATTAGTTGAAGATGTCTTAGTGCAGGTAGATAGACTTGTGTTTCCAGCTGATTTTTATGTGCTTGAGATTGAGATGGCAACCGGGAGCCTTACATTATGTTGGGAAGGCCATTCATGAAGACCACCAATGCCATAGTCAATGTTGGGAAGGGCAAACTAACCATGGAGTTCGACGGGAAGGAGGTCGAGTTCTATGTGGAAGGAATCTCTTGAGATGAGCGGAAAGTCGTCAAGCTAACGACGTTAACCAAGCGCTTCTTGGGAGGCAACCCAAGCATTAGGATAGTTGTTTTTGATTTTTAGTGTTAGATTAGTATTAGTATAGGGTAGTTTTGTTTTGTGGTTTTTCCTTTGTTGTGCGTTTTTCAACCCGGCGTACAGGTCCAGAAACGCGGGGAAGAGCTCCGGAAACGCGCCCGCGTTTTCCAGCCCCATACCGCGCTACGCCTCCTGAAACTCAGCCTCAGAAACGTGGGCAAGTAGGCAGAAACGCGGCCGCGTTTTCGTACATGCCCGCGTTTCCGTTCGATCTCAGCAAAGATTAAAACACGGCCGAGCCTCTGGAGCCAAAACGCGGGCAGAATCATCGGAAACGCGGCCGCGTTCCCAGCCTATCAAGCCGCGTTTTCAGACCTGCAATACAGAACACGAGACGCGGGCAGAAGCATCCATGACGCGACCGCGTCTCCTGGGACATCCCGCGTCTTCGTCCTATTTACCCGAGAACACGCGGTTTGGGGATTCATTTCGACCGCGTCTCCTTCTACCCTCTACAGCCGCCGAGAGCTCCCTTCTACCTCTCCTCCTTCTTCAACCACCCATCCACCAATGAAGCCCCAAATTGAAGATATTTTCAACAACAAAACACATAATCAAGTTAGATTTCTTCTCTCTTTCCTCTTTCAATCCCTAAATTTGAAGATTTGTGCTTGAAATTCTAGATCTAGGTTTTTCTTCAAAATTCTAGATTTGTGATTTTAGGCTTAAATTAGCAAGTTTAATCTCTACAATATTACTCTATTGCATGTTTCTAAGATTATCTCTTGTCTAAATTGCATAAATTTGTTGATTTGAGATTATTTGTGAATTTGCAATTTTCTAATCTAGGTAGTGGGGGAAGAGAGTGTTTTGAGAGCTAATATCATATTGTTTGACTTGATTTGTGTTGGATTAGTGCTGCATTGTTGTTGGATTGTCCTTGCCGGGACAATCGCTTGGTTGTTTTGTTGTTGGTGTGCAGGTTCTTGAAAAATCATGATGACCCGAAACAAGAAAGGTAGAGCTGGTGCATCCTCATCCCGGGCTTCAACCCGAGGTGGTGTACATCTTGAGCCACCAGTGAGAGTGGGTGAGGAGACACCGGCATCTTATGGTCTCAAGCTTCGAGACCCTGACCATATCCGTAAGTTCTATCAGTTGAAAGGTCAGGGTTGGAAGCCGACAAGGTACATTGATTGGGAGTTGATTGGGCATCTTGGCCTGGGAGCTCAGCTTACAGCAATGGCTAGCGGAATCCGGTTTGAGTCTTTTATGCACCTCCGAGAGCCCACCTTCAAAGGGCTCATCCTTGAGTTCTTGAGCTCCCTGGACGTTTCCATTCTGCGTGGTTTTAGGTCCGAAGCAGGGAGGATCGTATTTCAGTTGGGAGGAGTGCGACGAGAGATGACGCTGGAGCAGGTTAACAGGTTATTTGAGTTCCATGATGACTGGGCGTCCGAGGTACCTCGCTGTGAGAGCCGGGCATTTTGGTTGACCGATGGTTTTTGGACAGCTATTACAGGGAGGGAAGAATATCTAGCCACCCGGGCTAAGGCTTCCGCCATCACTCACCATGCTATTCGCATCTTTCAGCGATTCATCGCTCACACTATTTGCGGGAGGGGTGATGGTGAGAACAATGTGCCTAGGAAAGATTTGGTCATTCTGTGTGCTGCTCTGAGGAGGAAATATGTGAACTTAGGTGGGCTGCTGATGACCCACCTATTACATGTGAGCAAGCAGGACGCAGGAACGATTGCCATTGGTGGGATTGTTACTCGGTTTGCCCGGCATTATCGTATTGATGTGGATCGCCTCCAAGTTGATTTGCCCCCAGCCCCCATGAGCTTCACTATGTTTAACAAGATGAAGGCCTTATTTGCTGGGAGAGACACTTACTATTGGGCTCTTGGTGACTCTAGGATGGTTATGCGGCTTCCAGATCCTGACAGAGTTAGTTTGGAGGTAGGGAGAGTTGAGGCTGAGGCGACTTGGATGATAGCAGTCACAGAGGCTGATGTAGAGATTCACACAGTGACCGGTCCTCAGCGGAGAGTTAGACAGAGGCGAGCGCCTGCAAAGGTTGTGGAGGATGACTTGATGGAGGATGAGGATGATGATGCAGACTTCCGGGTTGAAGAGGAAGTTCTGCCACAGGCCATGGATTCTGATGATGATGCGATGCCTGGCCAGTTCCATGTTGAGGCTAGTACTTCTGTTGGTGGCTACTCTTCCTCTCAGTTTGATCAGATGATGGAGATGATGAGAGGACTCCAGACTAGCAGCAACCAGCGGTTTGATGCCCTGCAGACTCACATTGATGAGCGCTTCCAGAGTATGCAGACTCATATGGATCAACGCTATACACACTTTCAGGGCTATTATGATGATCAGTACCGTCAGTTGCACGCTAGGATGGATGGATGGACGGCTTCAGAGGGTTTCCCTGCATACACCTATCAGCCCTATCCAGGATATCCACCTCAGCAGTTTCCACCACCTCAAGATCCGGATCATTAGATGACTTGGTTAGTTTTTCTTTTCTTTTTACATTTACTTTCCATTGGGGACAATGTAAAATTTAAGCATGGGGGAAGGGATTGCTTGCTTAGTCTTAGATTGCATTCATATAGTTGCATATGCATGTTTAATTTCTTGTTTTGCATTGATTAAAATTTTGAAAAAATACAAAAAAAAAATAAAAAAATAAAACAATTACAAAATCACAAAAATATTGCATTTTAGGATCCAAATTTCCCTACTTGACCACTTGTCTCTCTAAGTTAAGAGTATTATCTAACCCATGACTAGCTTGTTTGGTTGAAGTTTCCTTGGATTGAAGCATGATTCTTAAGTTATTAATCTTGATTATAGGATTGAGCATGCATAAGAAGTTGAAATTTTGAATTGTTTATGAAGTTCTAGACATATATGCCTTGCGAGATTATTTTGAGCCTTTATTGCATATTTGCATCTTTTCTTGAGTGTATCACTTTGATTGCTAGCTCTAGAACTTGCGTTTAGATATCTTTTTCAAGGCTACATTACATGATTTGAATGCATGACATTAAGATGATTGAGGCATGTTCATTAGCTCATATTATCCTTATCTACCTTATACATGATTCCTTTGTTTGATAACCCCTATTTTTGAGCCTATTAGCCTTATTTTGTAGCTCCACAAAAGTAATTCCTAGCCTTGATAAGCTTGACCCATCCGGGAATTAGGATTTAGCTAGAGTTGTTCTTTGTGGTACTATGGGGATGGTTTGAAAAAAAAGAAAAGGAAGAGTGTTGTGTTGGAAAAAAGAAAACAAGATAAGGAGTTGGAAAAAAAGAAAGAAAAGATGTCTCTTATGAAAAGAAAAAAAAACAAAGAAGAAAGAAAAAATGTGAGAAAATGGATGAAGTGTTGAAAGAAAAGTGATGAGAAAGAGGTGAAATAAGTGGTGGAAGTAGGAAATTGAAAGTGGTTTTTTGTAATTTGGGTTTTTGTGCACACTAGTTCCCGGATTTTTAGCACCACATGACCAAATATTTCCCTACCTACTTGTTTATACCTTGGCCCCATTACAACCCTTAAAAGTCCTCATGATTTTTGTCGTGTGTTTAATCATTCGTAGTGGAGATTTAGAACACTGATGCAAGCCTATGGTAGTCTAGTTTTCAAAGTTGATATTGAGTGAAACACATATCCCTTAAACACTTGAGTGAGAGTGCAAACACATTACCTTGGTGAGGTCTGATATCTCTCATTTTGGAGGTGTTTTAGTAGTTAATTTCCCTTGTAAATATGTGTTTTTCATTCCTTTCTTTGTTAGTTTTGTTCCTTCTTAGCTTAGTTCCCGGTTTTCTTTGAGATTCGGAAACTATGCGAGTTTGTTTGATTTTGTAGGTAAAATGGCAAGAATGAGGACACTTTGGAGGAGCTTATGAAGGAGCCAAGTCAAGGAATGCAAGAGCCAAGCCAAGAATGAAGTGGAACCAAAGGAAACCCAAGAAGAAGACAAGGACCAATACCCAAGACCGAGCACCATCATGTCGGGCCCGAGATCGAGCATCCAGTGACCAGGACCGACGTTCCCAACGTCGGTCCCGAGGTCCCCAGCGTGTCGGTCCAAGTCGGCATATGAGAGGATTGTTCCCCAAGGCATATTTTTAGTAACTTTCCACATTTGCCCCTTTCTAAATTGGGAATTCCTTGGTCCCCAATCCATGAGAGGCTATAAATAGAGGTGATTAGAGAGCATTAAGGGCATGTTTGGACACACCCACAACCCAAATCACTCTCTAAAGGCTCAAAGGAAGACTTGGAGGGCAAGGAGAAGAGAGGAGTGATCGGTCCGGGAATCGGAGGGTCTCACAATTTAAATTTATAAAACCGAACCTCACTTGTAGTAAAGAGGTAGGGTGTCGAAGACACGGGAGTTTGTGCGTCGCGAGTACCCGAAAAGACTAAAAAAGAGGAGAAAATAAAGACAAACGAAGGAAAACAAGCGAGATCTCCTCGGACCGACACAAGTCACTTCGGTCCGAGGTAGGATCGAGGTCAATTTGCACGGGACCGACGTAGAGCAAGTCGGACCCAATGTACTGGGGATCTCGGTCTTGAACAATTTGTAGATCGGTCTTGGGTTTTTGGGTTCCTCTCCCAACTAGACTTGAGTAATTCCACCCCAATTCAACCAATAAGTGATGATCCTTGTGAGATCGAGGTTCCCACCTTCAGTCTCTCCACTCTACACTTCGACCCAAGGGAGTTTCCACTCTCCTTCGATGTTAGGTCTAGCAATTGGTGAGAGATGCTCCCGCTTACTCTTACCAACCACAAGCCCTATGTCCCTTGTTCCCACAAGAGAAATGAAGCTTAGTGTAGAGAGGATTCCTAGATCAAGCACTCAAAGGCTATGGAATTGGGGTTTCTTACCCAATCCTAGCTAGGGGATTCCCCCATAGCCAAAGACTATGGAATCTACTCCATAAGATAAGAGTAAAGAGCAAACAAAATGGAAATCAAGCAAATCTCAATCAACATCATCAAACCAAACTCCAATTGCATTCAAATCCAAAGATGTCTACAAAATCTAAGTTCAATTCTACTTGATCTAAGCAAAACAAAGTACAAAACTCACAAATCTTCCTCTCTTCTCCACCGACCTCTCCTTCTCTTCCTTCCTCCTTCTTCTCCTTGCTCTCCAAGCCTTCCTTGAGCCTTTAGAGAGTGATTTGGTTGTGGTCTATCCAAACATGCCCAAGGGTTTCTCTCCTCTCCAAGGAAAGGAATTCACCCAAATCCTCCTCTAGATCTTAGGTTCCTTCCCTCCCTTGGAGAAGAGTCCACCCCCTCAAGTGTGTGTAGATGATGAGAGATCACAAGAGTTTAAATAGAGATTTCCCTTCTAAACTCCTTGGGCTCCAAGGCTTGTCCTTGACCTCCAAGGCTTCTAGAACTCCTTGCCCTCCAAGGCTTCTAGACTCCTTGATCTCCAAGTAAGCAAATATAATTTTGGGAATTAACAAGAAAATCCCAAAAAGAAAGGAATCCGGAGCCACGACCGACATGGATCGACACGGAGGAACTCGGGCCCGACTTGCTTCAACCTCGGTCCAAGGCATGTCTTTCATGAACCTCGGGCCCGACTTGCCACACCTCGGACCACCACCTCGGACCACTTTGGTACCTCGGGCCCGACTTGCTGGGTACCTCGGTCCTAATGCATTTTTCAGCTTGTTTCGCTCCGTTCTCTCTCGTTTTAGCTCCGATTGACTCGATTCTTTCGCCATTCTCTTCGTCTTCACTTGAGGCTTCTTCCCATGCATTGTTAGCTCCATTTTGGCTCTTTTTCCATCCTTGAATTTCTCCATGATTCCACGCTCCAATCTTCATGAATTTCGCTCCGAAATGCCTGCAAAACACACAAAACGCGCATAGTCTCCGAATCTCATAGAAATACGGGAACTAAGATAAAAAGGGACAAAACTCACAAGAAAAGAAGGAAAAAGGACTAAATCTACCAAGGGAAACACACTTAAAACACTACCAAAATGAGAGACATCAGAATACCCCATACTTAAACTTGCTTGTCCTCAAGCAATAACTTGGATTCAAAACCTCAACATGATCTTCAAGTAGAGCACTAAGTCAAAACCATTCAAGCTCGTATGAATCCAAAGATAAGCAATCAAACGTCATCACATGTGTATGCATGCTTCAAGTATGAAATGCTACCACCTAGCCTCACTTTAGGGAAATGTAATCAAAGCACAACTCTCAAGTATGTACGGCTTAATGCATAAAAGTGATGCATCTCTCCACTCATGCCTTGTGCAAAGTCTACTTTTATCATTGAAGATAATATTACCAATCTCTCTACCTAGAGATGTCAAAACAATACCAGTACAAGATGAACTTGGGCTCAATGGAGATCCTCAAAGAGGTTCCATTCGGCCGGGTTGTAATGGGGCTTTTGGTGTTTCATAAGGGAAGGATTCGTTTGGCTATGTGGTGCTCACAATGGGACTCGAACAACCTAAAATACTCACCAACATCACCAAAGATTCCACATCTCACTACTCCTCCAAACAACTCTCAACAATCAAAGGCACTTACCCAACATTTCACCCACTCTTTCCTTATTTTACATCTCTACACTTGGATTTTTGATTGCACTTTCTTAGTTTTCTTTTTCCTTTTTCTTCTTCTTCTTTTTTTTTTTTTTTTTTATATGGAGGTCGGGCCCGAGTCTACTAGACTCGATCACGGCTCAATTGACCCCATACTTGCATTTTGCTCACTTTTCCTTCACATTTTTTTTTTGCTCTTGTGCAAAATTCTCAAAAACCCATAAACTTTCTCCTTAGGAGATGCACTACCAAAATGTGTTGCCCACACTCTTGCCTTCACCCAAAGTATTTCCAAAAAAATCATTTCCACAACCACTCAACTCTGTTCGAATCCCATAAGGGTCAAGCTTTCATCGGCTAGGAATATGTTTTTGAGGAGCTACAAACAAAGGCTAAAAGGCTAAAACGGGGCTACAAATCAAGGATCAATGCAAGGTAGGAATAAGGATATTTATGTGGCTAAAAACATTCAAGTTCAATCTTAATATTAACATGCATGATCAATTCTCATAGCGGCTTCAAGAAATAAATATACACCTCAATAACAAAGAGACTATGACACAAGAGAGTACACTCACAAAACAAGAGAGGGATATGCAAAGAAAAATCCCAAAAAGCCAAAATGAAATCTCACAAGGTACACTCAATGCTAGGTAGCAAGTAAGTCATCTTTTAGCACACATGCTCAATATAGAATGCAAATCATGGAGCAACATCATAAGACTTAGGCCAAACCATCCAAAGCATGCAAAGGAATTACATGAACACAAGCCATTTCATAGGACACTTAAGATGGGGATTTCTTAGTCCAAAAACTACAAAACACAAAATCTTTTTGTTGTTTTCAAACACAATTTTTCAAATTTTTATGGATTTTTTTGCAAAAATTTTCTCAAAGAAAGCAAAAGACACACAAAACACACAAACACTAGGCAAAAGGGAGTTTCCTTTTCGAGTTTACTTTTCCCATACCCCATACTTAAAATATGCAATGTCCTCATTGCATCCAAATAAGACCACAAGGGAAAATGAAAAGGGAAACTCACTAGACAAGGCATTTGAAGCTAGGAAGAATGGTGAATTGTTGACATCGGCGCATGGGGAGGGGAAGGTGGAGCACCTTGTCGAACTACTTGAGTGGTGGTCGAGACCGCTTGCTCGTCTCACATCCTAGTTGTTCGTCCATTTGCATCATACACCTTGTCCCTTTGAGCTCATCATTCGAATCAAGAAGCACCTACAAGATCACACCAAAGATACATCCCAAAATACTTGCATTCAAGAGGTTTAGAGAAAGGGTTAGCACAATAAGCTCAAATCCTAAAAATATGAAAACCAATCAAAAGGAAACAAAGGATACGAAGGATACGTCGGGTTGCCTCCCGAAAAGCGCTCTTTTAACGTCACTAGCTTGACGTGCCGGCCACCTAATCTCGGTTAGGGTGGAAAATAAGGCTCGGGGTCCATGAACTCTCCAAGGACCATCTCATCACTAGCAAAGAATTGAGGCCATTCACTATAGTTCAACCAAACATGTGCCTCGGCCTCGTCATAATGGCGGGGGACCCATACTTATACCAAGAATAGTCGGAAATCAAATCCACCGGGTATAGTTCATCTCCACCATATGACTCATAAGATATCCTCACAAAAGAGCAAAGGAGATAGGGCATACGAGTCTCACACATGATCTTGGAGGCTTGCTTCTCGGGTTGGACCGACATAGGAGCTACATCGGGCCCGACGTCATGCGTCTCCTCCAAAGCTTGTTTGAACCGAGACTCGAGTTCTTCTTTAATCATAAGAGAGGGAGAGCTTTCCTTTACTTCAATCCTTGCACGCCTAAGAGCCATGATATAGTTTTCCTCCATTGTCACCATCTCACTAGCAACCTTTTCAGACTGGACCGACATTGGTGCCACTTCGGGCCCGACTTCCTTCATCTCGGGCTCGGGGCAGAGTGGAAGCAGGGGAGGTGGACCGATGTCTAGGCAACTCGGGCCCGACATGTCCTCCAACTCGGTCCTGGATTGCTGAGTCGGTCCGTCATGCGAGCAACTCGGGCCCGACACATTGGGTACGTCGGTCCAGGCTTGCTCTCTCTCCTCGGCATGTGGTGGTTCGACTCGGACCTCATCATAGCTCTTTTCATCATGATAGCTCGGAAGTTGCTCTTGAGAACTCGGGATTTGGGATTCCAAATAGTGAAGTTGGGCATTGTCGCTCATCCTTGAATTAAACTCCTCGCGTTCGGTCCTCATTTCCTTGAGCTCTTCTAGCCACTCAAGTGCCCATGGAGGAGTTTCCTCGTAGCTCGGAGGTTGGTAGGGAGGTACTCCTTGCATTTGAGTATAAGTAGGACTTCCCCAAGTGGGACTTCCCCAATAGGATTGAGCACCACTTCGTCCATCATAGTGGTCTCGGTTCCCATACACCTCTCTCATGTAACACTCCTCCTCATAGGCTCTCTCCTCTATCTCTTGTTGTATTCTAATCCGGGCATCAAGTTGTTCTTGAGCTCGAACTCTACCTCTCCTTTCTCTTTCCAATTGCTCATCTAACTCGTGGAGTTTTCTTTTTAGACTTGACATCTTCATTTGAAGGTAGAAAACCTCCCACTCATCATCACTATCATAGAACTCCATTTTTTTTTTTGATGGAATCACCTACAAAAAAGACACAAACAAAACCCAATCAAAACAAACAAGGGGTTTGGGCTAGTCCCTCACCCAAATCACTACCAAAAATTAAAGACTCAACAAAGATGGGTACTTCGAACAAGTAGAACTCCCCGGCAACGGCGCCAAAATTCTGATCGGTCCCTGAATCGGAGGGTCTCACAATTTAAAATTTATAAAACCGAACCTCACTTGTAGTAAAGAGGTAGGGTGTCGAACACACGGAAGTTCGTGCGTCGCGAGTACCCGAAAAGACTAAAAAAGAGGAGAAAATAAAGACAAACGAAGGAAAACAAGCGAGATCTCCTCGGACCGACACAAGTCACTTCGGTCCGAGGTAGGATCGAGGTCAATTTGCACGGGACCGACGTAGAGCAAGTCGGGCCCGATGTACTGGGGATCTCGGTCTTGAACAATTTGTAGATCGGTCTTGGGTTTTTGGGTTCCTCTCCCAACTAGACTTGAGTAATTCCACCCCAATTCAACCAATAAGTGATGATCCTTGTGAGATCGAGGTTCCCACCTTCAATCTCTCCACTCTACACTTCGACCCAAGGGAGTTTCCACTCTCCTTCGATGTTAGGTCTAGCAATTGGTGAGAGATGCTCCCGCTTACTCTTACCAACCACAAGCCCTATGTCCCTTGTTCCCACAAGAGAAATGAAGCTTAGTGTAGAGAGGATTCCTAGATCAAGCACTCAAAGGCTATGGAATTGAGGTTTCTTACCCAATCCTAGCTAGGGGATTCCCCTATAGCCCAAGACTATGGAATCTACTCCATAAGATAAGAGTAAAGAGCAAACAAAATGGAAATCAAGCAAATCTCAATCGACATCATCAAACCAAACTCCAATTGCATTCAAATCCAAAGATGTCTACAAAATCCAAGTTCAATTCTACTTGATCTAAGCAAAACAAAGTACAAAACTCACAAATCTTCCTCTCTTCTCCACCGACCTCTCCTTTTCTTCCTTCCTCCTTCTTCTCCTTGCTCTCCAAGCCTTCCTTGAGCCTTTAGAGAGTGATTTGGTCGTGGTCTATCCAAACATGCCCAAGGGTTTCTCTCCTCTCCAAGGAAAGGAATTCACCCAAATCCTCCTCTAGATCTTGGGTTCCTTCCCTCCCTTGGAGAAGAGTCCACTCCCTCAAGTGTGTGTAGATGATGAGAGATCACAAGAGTTTAAATAGAGATTTCCCTTCTAAACTCCTTGGGCTCCAAGGCTTGTCCTTGAACTCCAAGGCTTCTAGAACTCCTTGCCCTCCAAGGCTTCTAGACTCCTTGATCTCCAAGTAAGCAAATATAACTTTGGGAATTAACAAGAAAATCCCAAAAAGAAAGGAATCCGGAGCCACGACCGACATGGATCGACACGGAGGAACTCGGGCCCGACTTGCTTCAACCTCGGTCCAAGGCATGCCTTTCATGAACCTCGGGCCCGACTTGCCACACCTCGGACCACAACCTCAGACCACCTTGGTACCTCGGGCCCGACTTGCTGGGTACCTCGGTCCTAATGCATTTTTCAGCTTGTTTCGCTCCGTTCTCTCTCGTTTTAGCTTTGATTGACTCGATTCTTTCGCCATTCTCTTCGTCTTCACTTGATGCTTCTTCCCATGCATTGTTAGCTCCATTTTGGCTCTTTTTCCATCCTTGAATTTCTCCATGATTCCACGCTCCAATCTTCATGAATTTCGCTCCGAAATGCCTACAAAACACACAAAACGTGCATAGTCTCCGAATCTCATAGAAATACGGGAACTAAGCTAAAAAGGGACAAAACTCACAAGAAAAGAAGGAAAAAGGACTAAATCTACCAAGGGAAACACACTTAAAACACTACCAAAATGAGAGACATCAAGGAGGAGGAAGAGAAGAGAAGATCGGTGGAGAAGAGAGGAGGATTAGTGAGTTTTGTACTTTGTTTCGCTTTGATCTAGTAGAATTGAGACTTGGATTTTGTTGACACTTTGAATTTGAATGCAATTGGAGTTTGGTTTGATGTTGATGATTGAGATTTGCTTGATTTCCATTTTGATTGTGCTTTTCTCTTACCTTATGGAGTAGATTCCATAGTCTTGCGCTATGGGGGAATCCCCTAGCTAGGATTGGGTAGAAAACCCCAATTCCATAGCCTTGAGTGCTTGATTTGTGAATCCTCTCTACATTGAGCTTCAATTCTCTTGTGAAAACAAGGGATATAGGGCTTGAGATTGGTAAGAGTAAGCGAAAGCAATCTCGATCCCATCACAAGTTCCTAACATCGAAGGTGAATGAAAACTCCCTTGGGTCGAAGTGTAGAGTGGAGAGATCCGGGGCTAGCAACCTCGATGTCACAAGAATCAAACACTTATTGGCTGAATTGGGGAAGAATATCCAAGTCTAGTTAGGGGTGGAACCCAAAAACCCAAGACCGATCTACTTATTGTTCAAGACCGAGTTACCCAGTACATCGGGCCCGACTTGTACCACGTCGGTCCCGGCCAAACTCAACCTCGATCCACCCTCGGACTGAAGTGACCTGTGTCGGTCCGAGGTGATCTCTTTTGTTTTCCTTTGTTTTGCCTTTCTTCCATCTTTTCTTAGTCTTTTCGGGTACTCTCGACGCACGAACTCCCGTGTGTTCGACACCCTACCTCTTTACTACAATTGAGGTTCGGATTTTATAAATTTAAATTGTGAGACCCTCCGATCCCGGACCGATCCGAATTTTGGCGCCGTTGCCGGGGAGTTCTACTTGTTCGAGGTACCCTCTTTGTTGAGTCTTTGATTTTTGGTAGTGATTTGGGTGAGGGACTAGCCCAAACCCCTTGTTTGTTTTTATTCGGTTTTGTTTGTGTCTTTGGTTGTAGGTGTATGCGAGCTCGTTCCGTCCGAGGAACACTTGAGCTTGATTTTGTGTGTGACCCGGAGAGCATTCTAAAACAAGCCCGATAGAAGAAGAGGATGGCGGACCAAGCCCGTGATGAGGAGGTTGAAAGGATGAGAGCCGACATGGCTCGAATGCACCTTGAAATGGCGAACCGAGATGCCGAGGCCCGTAGAGAGAGGGAACAAAGGATGAGGTTGGAGGCCCAAATCAACACCCAACCCCGGAATGCTAGACAATACATGCATCCGGAGTTGAAGGTGCCCGAACCGGCCATCGTCTTGCCGGAGGTGTCAAAGAATTTTGAGATAAAAACTCAATTTATCTCACTCATCAAGAGAGAGCAATTCCAAGGGAGACCGAATGAGTGCCCGATCGAGCATGTGAAGCAATTCAAAGATCTTTGTGAGACCATCTCGACGGACGACGAGACACTTGAGTATGTGCTACTCAAGGCCTTCAAGTGGTCTTTGGGAGGCAAAGCTTTGCATTGGTTGGAGAGCCAAGCACCTCGTTCTATCACATCATGGAGGGCTCTCAACGACTCATTCTTGATGAAGTTCTTCCCGCCCACCAAGACGACGGAGCTTAGAAGGAAGATTGCTAGTTTCCAACAAGGAGCTCACGAGCCACTTTTCGAGGCATGGGATAGGTTCAAAGAGATGTTAAGGGCGTGTCCAACACATGGTCAACAACCTTATGTCCTTCAAGACATTTTTTCCAAGGAATCAACCCCGCCACCAAGGATAATTAAACCTCCATACCGATTGTGGGTTCATTGACTTGCCGGCCACCGGAGCAAGCGTGGGAGTTGCTAGACAAGCTCTCGGATTATGAAGCTATGTATGGTGTCAATCAAGTGAGCAAGGAAGTGAGAATCCATGGAGAAGGTCCGAAGAGGCTCTACGATCCCAAAAGTGAAGAGGTGGACAAAGATGTGAAGATCCAATTCTTGGAGGATGAGTTGAACAAGATGAGGAGGAAGATGGGTCATCTCCAACAAAACACAAGAGCATGTGAAGAGTGTGGTTCTTTGAAGCATGGAGCCCAAGAGTGCCCAAATGAGCGCCAAGTCCCATTGGCCGAACAAATTGAGGAGGCCAACTATGTTCAAAGGAACTATGGAGGGAGAGCCAACTTCAACAACAATGGAGGAAGGTAGAACCAAGGTCAAGCTAGTGGCTACAACAACAACTTCAACCAACACGAGCCAAGGGCCCAACAACCACCCTACCGACCTCCCGGCTTCTATGAGCAAACACCACCATGGGCTCAAGATTTGAAGAATCACGTCATCAACATGGAGAGGAAGTTTGATGATCAATTCAAGGAATTGGGTGTTTGGAGAACGCAAGTGGACAACCAAATGGTTCACATGGCAAATCAACTTCCACGAGAGGAAGGGAGACTCCCGGGCCGACCCGAGGAGAATCCCCGTGCACCACAACAACAAAATGAAGTTCGGGCCATAGGATTGAGGAGTGGACGGAGTTTGCCCGAGCCACAAGTTCCAAGAACAAGAGAAGAGAGTCGGACCGAGGTTCCCAGCAACTCGGGCCCGACGTGCCCAGACCTCGATCCGGAGAATGGAGGAAGTCCCTTGAGTCAGACCGAGGTTGAACCAAACTCGGGCCCGACATGTCCTGAAGTCGGCCCGACGTGCCCAGAGGTTCTCTGCCCTGGGACCGATGTCCCTGAAGTCGGTCCCGAGGTGCTTCCAACGTCGGTCCAGGCTGAGATCGTGGAGAGAAGCCAAGATCGATCCAAGGAGGTGGATCCAAGTAAGAAGCAAGGTGCTACTACTCTTCCATATCCTATGAAGAAGCCCAAGGAGATTGTTGAGGGCAAGTTCAAGCGGTTCTTGAAGCTTTTGCAAGGCTTAAACATCACTATTCCATTCACCGATGCTCTAAGTGAGATGCCATCCTATGCAAAATTCTTGAAGGAGATCTTGAGCAAGAAAAGGTCAATTGTTGAGATGCAAGATGAGGTGAAGATCTTGGAGCTACCTCAAAAGCTAGGTGATCCCGGAAGATTTGCCATCACCGTGGGGATTGGATCCTAACAATTCAAGGCGCTTTGTGATCTAGGAGCAAGCATATCGGTTATGCCCATGAGCATATGGAGAAGGGCTAACCTCGGAGATATGGAACCGGTTGATATGAGTCTCACTATGGCCGATGGTTCATCAACAAAGGCCACCGGAATTCTAGACGACGTCCCGGTTAGAGTTGGAAGATATTTTGTGCCCAATGATTTCGTGATCTTAGACATGAAAGAGGATCCGATGGTGCCCATTATTCTCGGGAGGCCGTTTCTAGCTACGGCGGGTGCCAAGTTTGACGTGAGGAATGGGAAAGTCACTTTCGAGATTGGAGAGGAAAAAGTGGAGTTCCATTTCAACAAGGCCCTTAATGAACCGGATGCATTGGCGATTTTGAAACTAGAGGAGAATGCCAAGCGCAAGAGAGAAGAGTTGGAATCCACAAGGGAGGAAGTACCATTGAGGGACCATGACATGGTCAATGTTCAAATCCATGAAGAGCCAAGAAATGGAGATAGCCCACCAAGCCATGAAGAGTATCCTAATCTATATCCTTTTGATGTGGGAGATTCTTACATTTGTCTAAGTGATTTGAAAGAGGATTTAGATGATGACTATCTTTGCTTGGATGATTTGCAAGAAGAATTGAGTTATAATGTCATAGAGTCCTCTAGAAATTCTTTAGACTTTTGCAATGTAGGTGATGAAGAGCAAGTTGAGAAGATGCAAGAAATGCCCACCTACACTTTGGAGGAAAAGAATGATGGAGAATTTGGAGGCCACTCTTTCATCAAACACAAATGGTGGTACTTTGGCTATGAGGAGAATGGAGGTGCATATGACGAGGAGGATCAATTCACCGTGCTTCACCCTCCTTGAAGGGTAGAGGTTAGAAGTCAAGCTAGTGACTTAAAATAAGCGCTCCTCGGGAGGCAACCCGGGTTTAGTAGATTCATTTTCGTAGTTTCTAGCTTGTTTTTCTTTGCCTTAGTATAGATTCTTCCTAATCTCTTCTTTAGCATGTATTTTGTGGATATATGTGTTATGTGAGCTTGATGATCATGTGTGGTATTTGTGGAAATGATGCAATGACTTGTGGGTAGCAATTGCCAAACCAAGGGAATTTTAGGAACCAAAATCGGGTAAGACCGAGGTACCCAGTACCTCGGGCCCGAGGTCCCAACGTCGGTCCTAGCTTGCCGATTGCCTTGGTCTTGATTTTGATGAAAATTCCTATTTTGCCCTTCTGACCTACCTTTGTCTTCTACCCCATTTAAGCCCCCTTTCCCTTACCTAACACCCATTACCTCCATAACTACCTTCCCAAAATACCAATCCCTTCAAAAACCCCCAATTCGATCCCCTCTTCCACCACACTCGAACCTCAAGCCATCTCACCCACAAAAACTCGATCCATCCCCAAACATTGAACCAAAAGCCAAAAATCTCACCCAAATCCCATAGATCTTCATCCTTCTTCTAGATCTAGAAGAGGAAATTTGAGTTCTAAGAAGTTGTTTGCTAGAAGTCTTTGATTCTTCATATTTGGTATGTGAATCTCAATCTCTACTTGATTCTTTGTGAATTTCATGCTTTCATTGCTAGATTTGAGATATGCCATGATTGAGTGAGCTTGGACTTTGAGCATCCATGGTGATTTGCATGCATTGTGAAAATTGTGCTTAATTGTTGCTAAATCCCACTTAGAACTTCGATTGATGATGAGAATTGGTTAATTTTGAGTTTTAAGAGCATGATAGTGTGTTTTATGGGTGTTTCGAAGTGGAGATGTCGAAGTAGACTCGGACCGAGGTACCCAGATCCTCGGACCGATGTTGCATGTCGGTCCAGACACTCGGACCGAGGTCCCCAACCTCGGACCCGTTGTCTTTTGCATATCGATCCTATGCTTTTCGAGTTTCTCTTGTGTGAATTTAGGGATTCATGAGCTTGAATGTTGGTTATAGCATGTTTACCATGATATGTCTTGAGGCTTAACCATTGATATGTGAATCTTAGTTCATACATGATTGAATTTTGTGATTGAGTATGTTTTGAGTGTTCATGAGTTTATACTCTCAGGTTCGACCCCCCCTAGGGTCGAGATCGACCCTCTTGTGGTCATCTCTTTGCATGATGAGTTGTTTGTGATGGAAACTTGTGCTCTTGTTGTGATTGTATAGATTTTATCTTGGAGTTCTTTGGTTTTGATTGTGTGTAGGTACCATGTCTACCCGAGCATCTTCTTCGAGGATGGGGAAAGCAACTAGGAAGTCCAACAAGTCGTCCAAGAGGGTTCAAAGGATTGACGATGTGCGTTTTGAGGATGAGGATGTGGCTAGAGAGTATGAGCGTCTCATGGGTCTATCTCACCACACCCGGTGGTTAGATTGGGAGTCCATTAGAAAGATGAACATGGATGAGGCTCTTACTCGGTGCTATAACCACATTGGTCTCAACGTCTTGCTAAGGTGGAACAACACTCATTATCCCGCCTTGACGTCCGAGTTCATGGCGACATTCAAGTGCACCTATGAAGGGGTCAAGAGTGAAGGCATGATCTCTTTCCAAATGGGCAACGAGTTGCATGAGGTCTCTCTTCGAAACTTGGCAAACTACTTTGGGTTCCCATTTGCAAGAGAGGAGGCCTATGTTGATAATGAGAAGGTGGACTACCTTTGGAAGTTCGTAGCCGGGAGACGTGAGATGAGGAAAGGAGCATCGACAAATGAGATAGCAAACCCACTCTTCCGAGTCATGATCCGAGCCTTGGGTTGTTCTATCTTTGCTAGACATGAATTGAGCAAGCCGATGAAGGAGGAGGCCATGCTACTCTACAAGATGTTGTTTGAGAATGAGAAGCCAATGAGCCTTGCTTGGGAATGGGTGAAGATGGTGAGAGATTTTCAAAGCTCCTCATGGATCTACTTTGGAGGCATGATTGCCCGACTAGCTCACCGTCTTGAGGTGGACTTGTCTACCTACACGCCGGCCCCAAATGGTGTGGAGCTCATGGACTTGAAGTACTTCAAAAAGGCCAACATTATCAAGGAGAAACAAGTGACCGGCGCCACCACCTACCTCGCCCCACACTCCAACTTCAACAATGTGCACATCCCTTTGGCGCCACGCCTCTTCAACCTCACCGACTATTACAATTGGTTCCAAGTATGGACGGGAGTGGTGAATCCTTTTGGCGAGCCGGAGGGGACACTTGAGGTTAGGAGACAACCTCAACACATCCGTTTCACTACACCTCAAGCTTCCCCGGACACCGAAGAAGAGGAGCCCAATCAATATGAGTTCGTGAGGCGAGACGACATGGAGGTGGACTTGCCTAGAGGTGATGAAGAAGAAGAAGAAGGTGGTTACCACAATTTGCTCACCGACCACGCCCCAACACTCTTGGACCGAGGTGCTTCACAAGTCGGGCCCGACATTCACCAACGTCGGTCCGATGCATACTTGCCCGATCCGGTCCCGAGCCGATTTGAGAGGGGTGAGGGAAGTGGAGCACATCAAGCACCACCAAGCTATGGAGGATATGAGGGGTATGCCCAATGGTACGGCCCCGGAATGGTGTTCCCCGAGCCAAACCAATCGGTGGACATGAACTTCTTGGCCAACCAAATGGCACATCTCCAACTTCAACAATCAACAATGCTTCAAGAGGCGCACCAAATCAACCTTCAACAACAACAACGACTTTTCCACCACTAAGAAGACTTCCAAGAGCGATTTGATGAGGTGAACCGCAACATGGCCTACATGAGACGTGATGTGGATGACTTGAGGGCGGCCGAGGATCAAAGGTGGACCGTCCAAGAAAGTTTCAATGAGTGGATGTCCGGGAATTTCTCATCCCGTGAAGACCAATGGATGCGACCCGCCCCACCAATCCAACCGCCAAGTCAAGACCCTTTCCACGACCATGTGTATGAGCGTGAGCGGCACGCCCGGCTCCAAAGGAGACAACGCCGTGGCCACCCCCCGAACTAAGCCTCAACAAGCCATTCAAGAATAAGGAAATTGTGAGCTTTCTCTACTCTTCTCTTTACTTATGAGTTTTGATTTCTTTTGATGAGGACATCAAAATTTTAAGTAGGGGGGGGGGGGTTAGTAACTCATAGTTCCATGTTTAGTGTGTTTGTGTTTGTGTTTGTTTATGGGATGTTTCATTTTTGGATAGTGGCATGATGAATGATGTGATGATTTGATGAATGAATTTGTTGGTATGAATGGATGAGTTGTTTTGTGTTTGAGAAAATTTTCGAAAAAATGTGAAAAATTTCGGTTTAAAAAGAACAAAAAAAAGATTTTGTTTTGGACTAGGAATTCCCATCTTAGATGTCCATATGAAGGCTAATGATGATGTGAGCATGTAAAGTCCTTTGCATATTTTTGGATAGTTTAGCCTCTACATGGATGTTGTTTTTAATGTGATGATATCTTGCATGTTTTTATTGAGCACATGAGTTCTAGGATGAGTTCTTATGCAACTAAGTTTGAGTGAACCTTGTGAGATGATTTTTGGCCATTTTAGGGATGCTTGTTCATATTGCATATCCCTCATTTTCTTGTGTGATTAGCTCATGCATGCTTAGTAAAACTTGCTATTGAGGTGTTTATCTATTTTCCAAGACCAATATGAGAATTGTTCTATGCTTTGTCACATTGATTTGAACTTTATTTCATTGAGTCACAAAATATTCCATATCCTACCTTGAAGATAAACCGTTGTTTGTAGCCCTGTTTTAGCCTTAGACCTTTGTTTGAAACTCCTCAAAAATATTATTCCTAGCCTATATGACTTGACCCTTATGGGATTGGACTTTAGTGAGAGGTTTTGGAAGTATATTTGGAGAGTTGAGATTCTCTTTGGTGAAGGGCAAAAAAAATGAAGTTATAAACCAAGTGGGTAGTGCATCTTTGTTGAGAAGAAAGAAAGAAAAGTTGGAAAAGTAGTGGATTGAAAGCAAAATACTTAAGTGAAAGAAAAGGGCGCCGACCGAGGATAAGTGCACTTCGGGCCCGAGTTATTGTGCAAGTCGATCCTAGTGGAGAAAAGTGTGAAAAATCCAACAAAAAGTTTAGTGCAAAGATGAAGTGGGATGATAAGTGAAGTATGGGTTGAAAGTTGAAAGAAAGAGAAAAAATTCAAAGTCTTTTGGAAGAGTGTAAGATGAAAGTGGAATAATTTGGTGAAGTTTGGTGAGAGACTAGAAAGTTCAATCCCCATTGTAAGCACCACAAGACCAAAATGATTCCCACCTTGAGAAACACCAAAAGCCCCATTACAACCCGGCCGAATGGAACCTCTTTGAAGACCTCCATTGAGCCAAGTTCATATTCTTTGTGTGCATTGTAATAGGCATCTCTAGGTGGAGGAATTGGTGATATTAGCTTAAATTGTAAAGTCGTTACTTGCATGATTATTGAGTTTGAGTGTTCATTGTTAAGCCTAAACACATGATGAGTGATACACATTTTCACATTCCTAAAGTGAGACTTGGTTGCATTAGACTTTATTCCTTGAACACTTAATCATGTGTGATGACGTAATCTTGCTAGCATATCTATCACTTGTGCTTGATTGATTTTTCATATGAGGCTTTACTTGAAGATTGTGCTTCGGTCTTGCTTACATTGTTATTGCTTGAGGACAAGCAAGTTTAAGTATGGGGTATTGTTAGAGCTAGAAATCGACCAAGCAAAGTTGGCGACCCCTTAGCCTAGATCGGGCGTGAATTAAGCTTTACGAGTTTGAGGATCAAAAGAATGGATATGAAAATCGTATTAGAATTCGTATGTATTCGATTGTATTAATGTATGAATGTGTAACCTACATGAGTATGACCCCCTCTATGTATTTATAGGGGCCTAAAAGATAGAGTGCTCTACAAGATATAAAGATAACTGGATGGATAGATAAATCATAGAAGATATATCATCCTTAGAATAGATATGATTCCGCCTATACAAGATAAAAAGGAACCCCTAATTGATATAACCTAATATATCCTTATGCGTGGATGGTCAAGCCGGTATATTTGGTCAAACAATACTTGATCGTCCTTCTAGAAACTCGTAGACTGCCTTTGGAAATATCTTGCGGGCCGTCCCAGCGCGTGTCGTGGGCTTCTTGTTAGTTAGGGCCCAACAATACCCCTTTTGATTTAAGTTTAGAATTTCAATTTCGAAATTCAAATTTGAATCAAACTAAATCTCCAATAGCCGATTTTCTGCCTTGGAAATCGCCGCGCCAGGCCATCATTACTCTGTATTAATATCTCTCAAACGTCTTCTTCCAGTAGAACCATCACTTCACCCCGTCGAACACAGGTACGAAAACTTTCTCCTCCTCGCTTAATTCCTTTCGTCTCCCACCTGTTGTTTCTCTCTCAAACCTTGCTACTTTTCGCTTTCTTTTCTAGTTTCTTCACTCAATCCCTGTCCATCTGTTACCATGGCCGAAGCCCCTCTTTTTGCCCCTTCAAACTCGCTAATGCCCCATGATCAATTCTCGTGTAACCTCACCCCTGACGATGTGGCTAGAATCGTCGCCGATGGAGGGTTTCCGGCCGGGACGGTGACCCACTGTCCTCAAGATGAGCTCATCGACTGGATTCGCCCTGGCTGGATCTGCTTTACTGAGTTTCCATTTACCCTAGGACTCAAATTCCCGTTTTCCCCCTTTGTTAGGGATTTTCTCAAGGATTTAGGGGTTTCGCCTTCTCAAATCATGCCCACAACTTGGTGCATATTGAGATGTGTTGACGAGTTGGCCTCTAGGAAAGGGATAGCTATGACGGTGAGTGAGTTTTTAGTTGCTTATAAGGTAGTGTCTTCCAGGCCGGGTAGAATCTCCGTGCACTCTAGGAACAACCACGACCCCTTGATCCCAGGTGTCAAGAACCCTAATACGGGATGGCAGTCGCGCTATTTCTTTGTTGAGAAACACTCTTTGGGTGAAATAGGAGAGATCTATAAAGATGTTTTCCTAGACGCTTGGAACACCACTTGTAAGAGCCTCGCTTGCTCTTCTGCTTTTCTTGATATGTTGCTTTTTAATGGTCGCTTCTAGTGTGTATAACTAGATCTATGCCTCTAGACAATGTATCTTGCTAATGCTTACTGGGGTTATCTTGTGTGCAGTGCCAAAGAATTTTAACTCAAGGTTCTCCAGTGGGAAGTTGATCAAAGTGTTACTGACTGTCGAATCCAAAGACCGCGCCCCCAACAAGGTGTTCAACGAGCCAGAGAAGCTCAAAGAAGAGGGTCCATCCGAGAGTTCTAGCCGTGAGACCACGGAGCCGCGAATCTCACCCTCTACTGTAAAAATGTCAAGCTCTTCCAAGCCCACCAACTCTGGTAGGTCTTCTCAGCGTCCTTCTCTGTGCTTGGTTAGTAAAACCTCCTAGCCTAGGAAACTAATTTCCGGCGTGTCGAATGGTCAGGTCGTGAAAGAAACGTTTCCACTGATGCCATGTTGCAACGCATGCTGAGGTCCCGCAGTTCGAACCCTCCTCTAGTGCCAATGAAGGAGATTAAGCAAGAACGCCCTACCCAGAAGCGTAAACTGGAGGACCCTCCTACCGTTGATCTTTCCAAGGATGATCTCCCGGATTTCTGGGGTGCTGTGCTGGAGTCCACTTCTAGTGAGGCTAGGGCCACCTCCATCAAGGGCGGGACGGAGCAGGCGCTGATGCGATCCAGGGCAACCATGAAGAAGGTAAACTCGCGTGCTTCCTTATTTGTCAAACTGAACTTTTTGTTGTGGTTACTTACTTTAGCGTCCATTGTAGGCGACCCAAGAATTTGCCTTGGCCATGGACGTGCATATGAGGGAGCTTAGTGCGCTGAAGATTAAGGAGAGACAGGCCTCTGAGGCAGTGCAAGAAGCCGGTCGCCAAAACCGCATCCTTGAAGAGGCCCTAGGTTCCCACCGAGCTCAAGTTGCCAACCTGCAAGAAGAGGTATCTTCTCAAACCAAAAAGGTCGTCGAGCTTCAGGAGGCTGCAAATGAGTTCACGCAGCAGGTGGTGAGGATCGGCACGTACTATTCCACTAAGGCCAAGATTGAGGTGCTGGAGAGTGTCGCTAGCGGAGAGAGCGGCCGTTGGGACCTGGAAGAGCTGAAGGCCACTTTTGACACATTATTCCCTCCCGGTTCTAAGGTGCCCGGAGAAGAATTCCTGCCCAATGAGGATTTGGAGGATGATGCCAATTCTCCAGCTTCGACGGAAGATGCTCCAGCCGCGGGTTCTAGCGATGTTGTTCAGAAGGACAAAGACGAGCAGCTCTCGTCGCAAACCCCCTCTCCGGCCAAATGATTGCTCTCAAGTGTCTTTCTTTTGATTGTCTTTGCTTTAAGTACTTTTCCCGGCGACGTCGTTTGCCAAAAACTTTAAAATGATTCTGGTATGGCCTGGATGCCAAGACTTTGATTTGCGGGGGAAAACTTCGTACCCCTGGTGTAGGAAACTTTAGTTGCAGGCCCATTGTATGGCCCTATTTTAACTAGTTATGTGTTTTTGCTTACGAGTAATGTTTGTCAAAGTAACCAGACGTTCGCCCTTGATCGTTCTAGGAATAGCTCCAATTGCGTTACCTAGAATTTGGAACTTATTTGGAATGGACTTTGTCCGATGTTAGAGCGCAATCCAAGCCGATTCTTGAGAACACACGCTGTTCCCGTGGCTTTGCTTAGGTATAGCTCCACCTGCTTTATCTAGAAACAAGATATTTTTCTCGGACAAGTCTTTGTCGGAAAGGACTAGTACCCCTTGTCTTTTCTAGGGACGCGTTTGTAAATTTTCACTATGGAGAACGTACCCGGAGAAGTGTGCTTATGTTCCAATCAAGCACGAAAGATTGCGAATGCACGTCTCTAGAGGTGATTTTGGCAAGTGTACTTTCGATCATGTGATTGGTGAAGTTGTCATAGTGAGAGGTGGATCCGCTACCCCTTGTATCATGTAGGAGAGGATCACCTTCGTCTAGAAGTTGTGTCTGGAAAGGCACGCTCGTCTTTACTAGAAATAGTGTAGGTTACTAGCGCGCCTTAGCGGTTATTATCTATAATAAACAAGCTTGTTTGTTCGAAGTGCTAACGTTAGCTTTTGCGATATCGAATGTTTGATGACAGGTCTGGGTTGTATTACCAGTTAGTGTATATGGATTAATCCGTTGGATGCTAGCATATGTGTTAGGCGATTTGTGCCTTATTCGTGGATCCAGATATTCGTGCGAGCTTTGCAATTCTGGCGATACTTGCCTAGGCCTCTTATGGGCCAAATCATTACGTCCACGAGTTTTGTGGGATTTCTGGCGATAAATGCCTAGGTCACTTATGGGCCTAATCGTTACGTCCACGAGTTTTGTGGGAATGTTTGCCTTTTTGTAGCTTGATCGGGGCTACTAGGCGGGTACCCTGGTGTAGATTTATGTATCGTGCGAATTTTGCAAAGGCGCGCTCTCGAGAAGCACATTCTTGTTTTCCATATGTATAGACGAAGTAATTTGTAATAAATATCATTCATAACTCAAAAGAATTTCAAAAACGCAAAGTAGTGTGCTAACTGGTGCTAATCACTAGAACTATGAGCTAGAAAGAAAAGTGGGGTGATGGTTCAGGAACCCCCTTGCATCCCCCCGAAAAAGAGGAAAATCCAAGACCTTTTAATATGCAAATTAAACTAAGTAACTAGAGATAGGGTTTCTAGAAATAATACTTCTTGAGGTGAGTGGCGTTCCAACTCCTAGGCACTGGTTCTCCTTCCTCGGACTCCAACTGGTAAGCTCCTTGCCCTACTACCTTCGTAATCCGGTAAGGTCCTTCCCATCCAGGTGCTAGTTTTCCCGCGTTTTGCTCCGCTGTGTTATGGATTACCTTGCGAAGTACCCAATCTCCAACTCGAAAGACCTTCACTCTTACGGTCTTGTTATAGCTCCTGGACACTTGCTGCTGGTATCGAGCTACTCGGAGGTGGGCTGATTCCCGTAACTCTTGGACAGTGTCTAGGTCTGCCTCGAGTTGCTCCTTGTTCTGGTTAAGTGTAGCTAGACCATACCGCGCGGTCGGGACCTGGATTTCAGCTGGGATGACTGCCTCGCACCCGTATACCAGAGAAAAGGGGGTTTGCCCCGTTGCTTTCTTGGGAGTGGTGCGGTCAGCCCAGAGCACGTAGGGTAGCTCTTCTGCCCACTTGCCTTTGGACTTGGCCAGTCTCTTCTTTAGGTTGCTTATGATTACCTTGTTTGAGGACTCTGCTTGCCCATTCGCCTGAGGATATCTGGGGCTTGATGTAACCAGGTCGATGTTCCACCCCTGGCAGAATTCTCTCATTCTCTGGCTAACGAACTGGGAGCCGTTGTCACAAACGATTGTTGCTGGGATTCCGAAGCGGCATAGGATGTTGCGCTCGATGAACGAGATCACGTGCTTGTCCTTGATCTCCTTATATGCTTCAGCTTCGATCCACTTGGAGAAGTAATCAGTCATCGCCAAGAAGAATACTTTTTGCCCCGTAGAAGGAGGCAACTTTCCCACGATATCCATCCCCCACCGCATGAAAGGCCAAGGAGTGAGGGTTGGATGTAGGCTCTCGGAGGGTTGGTGAGAAGTTGGTGCGTGTCGCTGGCAAGCCTTACATTCCTGGGCATACTTGGTGGCGTGGCGTCGTAGCGTTGGCCAGTACCACCCATGTCTAAGTATCTTGTTTGCCAAGCTCCTACCACCAGCATGGTTCCCGCAATACCCTTCGTGGATTTCTTTCATAACACTCTCTATCTCTTCTCCTTCGACGCATCGCTGCAAGACCCCAGACGAAGACTTGTGGTAGAGTGTGCCCTGGTGGACGACGAATCGCGTGGCCTTTGCTCTTAAAGCTCTTGCCTCTGTTTTATCCTCAGGCACCTTCTCGTGTACTAGCCAGTTCAGATATGGTTTGATCCAGCTGCTGGGCTTTGATCCAGAGTGTGTGTCAAGGCTGGCCACTGGAAGCGCGCGTAGCATGGATGTCTCTCTGGGATGCTCGATCGCCGAGTATAGTAGGTGTACTAGCGGGATCTGAGAGTATTCGCTTGGGTTGAGTACTGAGCCTAAGCCTGCTAAGGCGTCGGCTGACGTATTGTTTTCCCTTGGTACCTGTTCGAAGGTGACCTGTTGGAAATCTCCCGCCAATGACTTTGCTTTCTCTAGATAAAGAGCCATCCTCTCGTCTTTTGCCTCGAACAGGCCTAGTATCTGGTTTATCACCAAGAGGGAGTCGCATCTTACTTGAAGATTCCGGATTGCCAGGTCACGTGCTAGCCCTAACACGAAAATCAAAGCCTCGTACTCCGCTTCATTGTTTGTGGCGTTGAAATCGCATCTTACGGCCTGAGCTAGCCTATCTCCCTTGCCTGACTCCAAGACCACCCCTAGCCCTATCCCTCTGGCGTTGGAAGCCCCATCTGTGTTGAGTGTCCACGTGTCGTGTGTCTCGCTTGGGATAGGAGCGGGTGTGCTTGCGTTCGCAGCCTCCTCTAGATCAGGTGTGAAATCAGCGACGAAGTCAGCTAGGACCTGTGACTTTATGGCTTTGCGAGGTTCGTATTTAATGTCATAGCCGTTGAGTTGCACTGCCCACTTGGTCATTCGTCCAGAGAACTCCAGCTTCTGCATTACTTGCCGCAGTGGGTAGCTAGTTTGCACCGCGATCGTGTGCGCCTCGAAGTAAGGGCGTAGCTTATTCGAGCTCATGACGACGGCGAGGACCAGTTTTTCGAGGGGGGTGTATCTAGTCTCTGCTGAAGTCATTGTCTTGCTTACGAAGTAAACTGGCATCTGTTGTCCGTCGGCTTCCCTGACTAGAACCCCGCTCAGTGTGCTTCCCGATACTGCTAGATATAGCTGCAAGATTTCTCCTGGTACCGG
Organism: Polygonum maritimum; assembly: GCA_963924305.1. Classification (NCBI taxonomy): domain Eukaryota; kingdom Viridiplantae; phylum Streptophyta; class Magnoliopsida; order Caryophyllales; family Polygonaceae; genus Polygonum; species Polygonum maritimum. The sequence goes on from OZ002735.1 coordinate 25,390,836, forward strand.
CTTGGCTAGCAATAAGGGATTGGAAAAATAACCCTTGAGTTCTTGGAAGGCTTTCTCGTGTCGTTCGTCCCACTGGAAGCTTTTGTTTTTCTTGAGCATGTCATAAAACAAGCGACACTTGTCGGCCGAGTTGGATATGAACCTGTTAAGGGCGGCGACCTTTCCTGCGAGCTTTTGTACTTCCTTGATGTTCTTGGGTGATCTCAGGGAGGCTATTGCTTTAACTTGGTCGGGACTGGCCTCAATCCCCCTTTTAGTTACTATATGACCTAGAAATTTTCCAGACTGAGCTCCGAACGTGCACTTTTTGAGGGTTAAGCTTCATATTGAATTTTTCGAGAATGCCGAAGGCTTCCTCGAGGTGTTGTTGGTGCTGTGTCGCCAACGTGCTCTTGACCACCATATCGTCGATATATACCTCCATGGTCTTCCCGATTTGATTCTGGAACATGTGGTTAACGAGACGCTGGTACGTTGCACCAGCGTTTCTTAAGCCGAAAGGCATAACCCGATAACAATACGTCCCTTGTCCTGTTATGAAGGACGTTTTCTCTTGGTCTTCGGGGTGCATCTGGATCTGGTGATAGCCGCTAAAGGCGTCCATGAATGTCAAGAGTTCATGACCAGCGGTGGCGTCGACCATCGTGTCTATGTGTGGGAGTGGGAAAGAGTCCTTAGGACAAGCCTTGTTCAGGTCGGTAAAGTCCACGCAAACCCTCCACTTCCCGTTCTTCTTGGGGACGACCACCACGTTAGCTAGCCACTCTGGATATTTCACCTCTCGGATTTTGGCTGTGTCTAGTAGCTTCCTTACTTCTTCATCAACCGCCTGGATCCGTTCCGGGGCAAACCTCCTTCTTTTTTGTTTTACAGGGGAGAAGCTAGGATCGGTATTAAGCTTGTGCGTGATCACCCCTGGGTCAATTCCAGTCATATCCTCGTGGCTCCACGCGAAGCACTTCTGATGTTTCTCCAGAAAGGACACAAGTTCTGCCTTGATGGACGTGTCTAGTCCGATGCCCAGGCGAACGATCCGTCCTTCCCCTATTGCTACCTCCTCCACTTCTTCTTCTTCCTCTCGGGTCTGGACAGGAGGGGTAGCGTCCTGTAATTGCTATGCCTGCGTAGGCTTTAGAGCAGTCTTGTAGCACTCTCTAGCTAGCCTCTGATCTCCCCGAATTTCTTCTACTCCCCTGGGGGTAGGAAACTTCACCGTCTGGTGATAGGTGGAAGCCACCGCTTTCATGTCATGTAACCAAGGGCGACCCAAGATCACGTTGTAGCTGGATGGGCAATCTATCACCATGAACTCTACCTGTAGGTTTACTCCCTTTGCGAAGGTCTGCAGGGTTATGTTTCCCGCGGTATGCTTTACTTCCCCACTAAACCCTACGAGGGGGACCGGTTGCTTGTGGATGTCGTTTTCAGACAGACCCATCTCCTTGAGGGCAGTGAGTGTTATTAGGTTGGTAGAACTACCGGTGTCGACCAATATTCTCCTCATAAGGACGTTTCCTATGTGTAAGGAGATTACCAAGCCGTCGTGATGAGGCCCAACCTGGTTTTCAATGTCGGAGTCGTCAAAGACTATCGCTAACCCGGTGGGTTGTCTAGGTCGCCTCTCTAGATGGGTAGGTTTTCCCAGGTACCCCTCTCGCGCGTGTCTCTTGGCTGCTGAGTAAGTAAGACCACACACGCTTGAGCCTCCGGTGATCACGTTCACCACCCTTTCTGGGGTAGGAGGTGTTTTCTCGCTCGTCTTTCTGGATTAGGGGTTGTCTAGAAGATCGCGAGGAACTCTGGCGTCTGGAGCCACTTCCCGGATCTTGCCTTTAGAGATTAAGTGCGCCACTTCCCTCCTTAGCATGATGCAGTCTTTGGTCCAGTGGCCGTGGTTGTCGTGGAACTCGCACCATTTATTCTGGTCGGCTCCTGCCTTGGGTGCTTTATCCTTTCTGGGCCATCTAACCAGATCCCCCATCTTGGAGAGATTTTTCACTAGTTGTGATGGCGAGATTTTGAGATTGTAATCCTCTAGAGGTGGTGGCAATGGGTCGCGTTCCTTCTCCACTGGTGGCCTGTTGCGAGCTACATTAACCCGTTTGGCTGGGTGTCTATCGTAGGATCGATCACGCCCGCCCCTTCTCTGGTCAAAGGGCGATCACCTCCTTTCTGGATATTCCCTCTTGCGATCATTGCCGCCCTTCCTATCGGAACCTCTAGGTTCTGCCGATCTTCTCCGTAAGGACCTATCTTCCTCCAATCGCACGTGTGCTAGTGCCTTGGACTGGACTTCCTCGAAAGTAACACATGGGTGTTTAGTCAGCTCCTGGTACAATCCTCCGTCAGGTGTGATCCCTTGTCGGAAAGCCTCGATTGCAGTAGTAGTATCGCAATTTGGGATGGTTACTTTCTCTTTGTTGAAGCGATCTAGGAAAGCTCTCGTGGTCTCATGGTTCTTCTGTTTGACCCGGTAAAGGTCGCTAGACTGCTTCTCGAACTTGCGACTGCTTGCGAACTGGCTCCGGAAGGTGTCCGAGAGGTCAGCGAAGGACTTGATGCTCCCTCTGGGTAGACCGATGAACCATGTGAGGGCTGGCCCGGTCAGGGTCGTTCCAAACCCCTTACACATCACGGACTCCTTTGAATGACTGGGAACCGAGCTAGTCATCATCTTTTGCTTGTAGATGGCTATGTGCTCGTTAGGGTCCGTGGTGCCGTTGTAAGGAGTCATGGTGGGGATGGTGACTTTCCTCGGTATTTCGGCCCGAGCAATCCTGGGGACGAATGGTGATTCGTCGTATCCGTCGTGGGCCTCTGGTTGCACCGGCTGGTATCCGGCGTGGCTCCTAACAACCTGGTCGGAGATGGCTCCGATCTGCTCCATGACCTTCCTTCGGATGAGGGCGTCTAGATCGACATCCTGGTGTCTTTCAGTGTAAGCGTTCTCCGCTATCCACACGTTCCCGGAGCGGGTTCGATAGGTGTTACCCGGAGGCGTGACCTGGTTTCCGGGGACCTCCCTGTTTGTCGCCTGCTCGCGGTTGCTCTCAGGGTTAGGCGTCTGTTGAGTGTTCAAGATTCCGCCTTGGGTGTCGTTCCCATTGTTTCCCCCAGAGGCTCCTTCTCCGGAATCGAAGTTTAGCCGAGTTACCAGACCCTCCGTATTTCTGGGCACGTTGGCGGGCTGTCTTGCCGTGGTGAGCAACTGGTTCTGGCTCCTGAGTTGGTTGTTTTCGTTGGTCAAACGCTCCATGCTGGCTTCAAAGAAGCCTTTTTGTTGCTCGAGTTCTTTTTGGAGAAGCTCCATGCGACGCCGAACGTCCGCCATCTCGTCTTCTCGCTGCTTAGACAAGATTTCTTCTTGTTGGGTGGCGTTGTTCTTTTCTGGCACGAACTCCCCGGATTCCGACATTGTTGTGGATGAGAAACTCGAACAGCGAGTGATCCTTTGTTCGTAAGTTGCCAAATTCCTGGCCCCACGGTGGGCGCCAAATTGTTAGAGCTAGAAATCGACCAAGCAAAGTTGGCGACCCCTTAGCCTAGATCGGGCGTGAATTAAGCTTTAAGAGTTTGAGGATCAAAAGAATGGATATGAAAATCGTATTAGAATTCGTATGTATTCGATTGTATTAATGTATGAATGTGTAACCTACATGAGTATGACCCCCTCTATGTATTTATAGGGGCCTAAAAGATAGAGTGCTCTACAAGATATAAAGATAACTGGATGGATAGATAAATCGTAGAAGATATATCATCCTTAGAATAGATATGATTCCGCCTATACAAGATAAAAAGGAACCCCTAATTGATATAACCTAATCTATCCTTATGCGTGGATGGTCAAGCCGGTATATTTGGTAAAACAATACTTGATCGTCCTTCTAGAAACTCGTAGACTGCCTTTGGAAATATCTTGCGGGCCGTCCCAGCGCGTGTCGTGGGCTTCTTGTTAGTTAGGGCCCAACAGGTATTCTGATGTCTCTCATTTTGGAGGTGTTTTAGTAGTTAATTTCCCTTGTAAATATGTGTTTTTCATTCCTTTCTTTGTTAGCTTTGTTCCTTCTTAGCTTAGTTCTCGGTTTTCTTTGAGATTCGGAAACTATGCGAGTTTGTTTGATTTTGTAGGTAAAATGGCAAGAATGAGGACACTTTGGAGGAGCTTATGAAGGAGCCAAGTCAAGGAATGCAAGAGCCAAGCCAAGAATGAAGTGGAACCAAAGGAAACCCAAGAAGAAGACAAGGACCGAGACCCAAGACCGAGCACCATCATGTCGGGCCCGAGATCGAGCATCCAGTGACCAGGACCGACGTTCCCAACGTCGGGCCCGAGGTCCCCAGCGTGTCGGTCCAAGTCGGCATATGAGAGGATTGTTCCCCAAGGCATATTTTTAGTAACTTTCCACATTTGCCCCTTTCTAAATTGGGAATTCCTTGGTCCCCAATCCATGAGAGGCTATAAATAGAGGTGATTAGAGAGCATTAAGGGCTTGTTTGGACACACCCACAACCCAAATCACTCTCTAAAGGCTCAAAGGAAGACTTGGAGGGCAAGGAGAAGAGAGGAGGAGGAAGAGAAGAGAAGATCGGTGGAGAAGAGAGGATGATTAGTGAGTTTTGTACTTTGTTTTGCTTTGATCTAGTAGAATTGAGACTTGGATTTTGTTGACACTTTGAATTTGAATGCAATTGGAGTTTGGTTTGATGTTGATGATTGAGATTTGCTTGATTTCCATTTTGATTGTGCTTTTCTCTTACCTTATGGAGTAGATTCCATAGTCTTGCGCTATGGGGGAATCCCCTAGCTAGGATTGGGTAGAAAACCCCAATTCCATAGCCTTGAGTGCTTGGTTTGTGAATCCTCTCTACATTGAGCTTCAATTCTCTTGTGAAAACAAGGGATATAGGGCTTGAGATTGGTAAGAGTAAGCGAAAGCAATCTCGATCCCATCACAAGTTCCTAACATCGAAGGTGAGTGAAAACTCCCTTGGGTCGAAGTGTAGAGAGGAGAGATCCGGGGCTAGCAACCTCGATCTCACAAGAATCAAACACTTATTGGCTGAATTGGGGAAGAATATCCAAGTCTAGTTAGGGGTGGAACCCAAAAACCCAAGACCGATCTACTTATTGTTCAAGACCGAGTTACCCAGTACATCGGGCCCGACTTGTACCACGTCGGTCCCGGCCAAATTTAACCTCGATCCACCCTCGGACCGAAGTGACCTGTGTCGGTCCGAGGTGATCTCTTTTGTTTTCCTTTGTTTTGCCTTTCTTCCATCTTTTCTTAGTCTTTTCGGGTACTCTCGACGCACGAACTCCCGTGTGTTCGACACCCTACCTCTTTACTACAATTGAGGTTCGGATTTTATAAATTTAAATTGTGAGACCCTCCGATCCCGGACCGATCAAGGTCTAGAATGGATGAATGATTTGATTTTGAAAGCTTCTCATACATGTATGCAATGATGTCTTGGTTAAGGTTTAACTTATTTGTTGAAGTGTGGATTGATATTGAGATGGATCCTTGACTTGCTAGTTGTGGTGTGACTTTGATTTTATTTCTTGCTTGAGGACAAGCAAGGTTCAAGCATGGGAGAATTTGATAGACACATATTAGGTAGTGTTTTAGGGCATGTTTAGTTAGGATTTTCATGGTTTTTGGTTTAGTTTTAGTTAGTTTTACTAGTTTTGTAGTTTGTTAGAAAGATTCGGATATCTACACTTTATTGTGGTTTTTGATTGTAGATGTGAAGACAACGAGTGTAGAGGAGGTGCAAGCCGAAGCATTGGAGAAGATGGAAAAGGAAATCGAGCCATGAAACATGCCCAAGGGACGAACCGAGTCAAGAGCGAAGGAAACCGTGCTCAGAACACGAGACGCGGGTTGGGGACTCACAGGACGCGGCCGCGTCTCGTGTGTACAAACCGTGTTTCGGGTTTTTTTCTCTCGGCTTTGAAAGCGCGGGCAAGGCGTTGAAAACTCGACCGAGTTTTGGGGTTTCATCCCGAGTTTTGGCCCGTGTCCGCGAGAGCGTTATTTTTGTACGGGTTTTGGGCTTTTGGGTTGAAACTTGTTTTGGATAATATTTTTAGAAACCTTTTAGATATATTTTTGGATATTAGTTTCTAGGTTTAATATTCTCATAACATTTGACTTTGAGGATAGTGTTGTTAGAGCTTGAGAAGAACAAGAATCCTTTGGAAGAATTGTAAGCTTTTCAATGTCTTTGAACAACTAAACCTCTTTTGCTTAACTAGTTAATTGAAGTTGTGAATTAAGAATTATTTTGAGATTTGATTGTTCTTAATTTGCCTTGATTAGATTGTTTTCTCTATGCTTGATTGAATAAGTTTGATTTAGGGTTTTGTTAGATTGGCCATCTAATTGAATCTCTAGGACGAATTACAACTAGATCTTTCTAATTACCGGTCGGTGTTAATTAGATCATAAGTAGAACCTTTAATCAATCTAGGACTGGTAGGACTAGTTGATTAGAGAAGAGAATTCAATTGCATGTTATTTGGATGTCTGGTTGCTCTGAATGCATGTTTCTATTGATACTTGAATCTTAATGTTGTTGTCAAATTGAATCTAGGAGGTCTCTAAGGTTATTTGATAATTAGGGTTGTTAGTACCGGTCGGGCTAATAGCTAGAATTGAAGTAGAATTAATAATTCCATGAAGTTGGGTTATTAGCATTCCGCAATAGATTAGTCAAGGTAAAAAGAGAATTTTGATAATAAATGATCAATAATCAAATTCACAATGGATGTTAACTTGAGCATACTTCTCTCATATTTGATAAGTCAATCTTAGTTTGCATGTTTAAATTAGTTTAGTTAATAGATTCTCATACAAAAACCCCCCTTTTTTCCCTGAGTAGCGTAGCAATAAACACTGAAAACCTGAGTCTCTGTGGGATCGATCCTTACTTCCCTACTACATTAGTTGGGTTGTTCGGATTACTTTGATAAGTATTAAGGCGACTAAAATACCTCTATCAAGTAGGTTCCATTAGTCTTGGGCTATGGGGGAAACCCCTTGCTAGGTTTGGGTATGAACCCCCAATTCCATAGCCTTGAGTGTTTGATCTAGGAATCCTCTCTACATAGAGTTACAATCTCTTGTGAAAGCAAGGGATCAAGGGCTTGTGATTGGCAAGAGTGAACGAAAGTAATCGATTGCCTATCACTTGAACTTGCATCGAAAGGGAAGTCAATCTCCCTAGGGTCGATGTGTAGAGTGGCGGGATCGAAGGCGAACAACCTCGATTCTACGAGGATCAACACTTATTGGCTGAATTGGGGTGGAAATACCCACATCTAGTTACAGAAGGAACCCAAAAAACCAAGACCGATCTCTCCATTTGCCTAGTCCGACTTACCCAGACCTCGGGCCCGACGTTCATCACTGTCGGTCCCGTGCAAATCTTCGTCGATCCATCTCGGGCCGAAGTGACCCATGTCGGTCCCGAGAGGTTTCCTTTGATTTTCCTTGTTTTTAGACTTTCTTTCCCCTTTTTAAGTCTTTTTGGTGCACTTAACGAATGAACTCCCGAGCGTTCGACACCCTACCTTCTACTACTACGGGGTTCGGTTATAAGTTCAAATTTTGACACCCTCCGATCCGGACCGATCACGGCACAATACACAAAGCACGCTAATAAAGGTCGCAAGGAGTTGATTCTCGAGCCCGGAGATCTCGTATGGGTGCATCTTCGGAAGGATCGGTTTCCTGACCTACGTAACTCCAAGCTAAAACCAAGGGGAGACGGTCCTTTTCAGGTGCTCGAAAAAATTAACGACAATGCCTACCGGATAGAGCTACTAGAAGGCTATGGAGTTCACGATGTTTTCAATGTGGCGGACCTTCGTGTCTTCATGTCAAACGATGTCAAGTCTGACCAAGAAGATTCGAGGACGAATCCTTCTCAATTGGGGGAGGAAGATGTGACCGTGCCAAGGCCACATTAAGGCACCGACGCCCCGGTGCCTCCCATCGTCCATTAAGGCACCGACCCCCCGGTGCCCCTCAAGGCACCGGTGCCTCCCGGTGCCCATCAAGGCACCGATGCCGCGGTGCCTCTCGGGTCGCCGCAAGGCACCGACGCCCTGGTGCCTCCCGATGCCAACAATACCGAGGCACGGCCCGGTGCTTCTCTAGGGCACCCGGCCAAGGGTCGTACGCGACCCATTACAAGGTCGGTCTCTTCCAAGGAGGCGAATCATATTCCCGGGCCTATAACGCGGCGTCGGGCTAAGGTCTTACAAGAGCAACTTCGAGCTCACTTGGCAATGCCTTATGTGTCACAAGCCCGGCCCGGAGATGCATTCTTGAGTCTCCAAATGCTCGGCCCAAGCAAGGGCCTTCCGAAGCCCAAAACCCAATGTGGAGAGGAACGACCCAAGCCCATTTTGAAGGAGGCTTGGCTGCCACACTAAATTCCTTCCTTGGCCGCCAAGTTTGCCTCTACGACGCCTTAAATGTACTAGCTTGGCCGCCAAGGAACAACATTAAAAGGCGGCTGAATATCCATGCCTTGGACGCCACTCTTCTCCACCTCCTCACAAGACTTGGCGCCAACTCCAAGATGTATGCCTTGGCCGCCAATCCTCGCCACCTGCTCTTGAAGCTTGGCGTCCACACTAAGCTTGCCGCCTCTCCCCTCTACTCATCCCTATATAAACACAAGGAGGGCTCCATTTTGAGCTAGATTGAAATTGAGTAAAGAAAGCTGTTAGCCCTTACTCTTTCGGTCTCTTCTCCTCAAGGGAGAAAGGGCCGAGGGAACCCACACCTCGTTGGCTTCAAGCTCTCGTTTTCCTAGATTGATTTCTTGTTTTCCATTCCATTCCTTTTGTCCCACAAAACGCCTTATACTCAAGATTGTAACACCAACTTTTTTCCACCTTTTCTCAATACAAAAATCAAGATTGTGTTTTCTTACGAATTCAAGTCAAGAACGCCTCCACAAAAGCTCAGTCGAACCCGATTCGACCGATCCTGAAAGTGAGAGTACATCTTTTGGACCGCCTCAAAAATGGCGTCCTTCTCTACCTGGGCCTGCTTTGCCATCTACTCCTTCTCTATTTCCAGCTCAGAGAGACGGATGGCGGCCATCTGTTCATCTGCTACACCCTCAAGTTGAGTCGAAGACTTGAGGCGTCTTTTGGGAGCGGGAGGAGGTGTTGTTGGAACTGGTTTAGGTTGGGAGGAAAAGGGGGCTGATATCTCTCATTTTGGTGGTGTTTTAGTAGTTAATCTCTCTTATAAATATGTGTCTTTTGTTCCTTTCTTTGTTAGTTTTGTCTCTCTTTAGCTTAGATTCCGATTTTCTATGAGATTCGGAGACTATGCGAATTTGTTGTGTTTTGTAGGTAAATTGGCACGTTTTGAGGACGTTTGGAAGGAGTTTCTAAGGAGGAGCAAAGCTAGGGAGCAAAGGAGCGGAAGAGCCAAGCAAGGAACGAAGAGGAACTCAAGGAAAACCAAGAAGAGAAGAGGATTGAGGCCCCAAAACGATGTGCCGAGACGTCGGGCCCAAGTTGGCGCTTTGAAGACTCGGACCGAGGTTGGTGACGTCGGGCCCGAGGTACCCCGTGTCGGTCCAAGTTGGCAAAATGAGGATTGGGCTCTAAGGCACATAATTGTGATCTACCACTTTTGCCCTTCTTCTATTTTTGGGAATCCTTGGTCCTTAACTAAAAGGAGAAGACAATTAGAGAGAGGAGGAGGCTAATCCACACATCTAATCACTCTCAAAGGCTCAAGGAAGACTTGGAGAGCAAGGAGGAGGAAGGAAGAGGAGAAGAAGAGAGGAAATCGTTGAGAGTAGGAGGAATTTGTGAGTTTGAACTTGTTTTGTTTTGTGTTTAGTGGATTTGAGATTTGGATCTTGTGAACCCCTTTGATTTGAATGCAATTTAGCTTTGATTTGAGTTGGATGATTGAGATTTGCTTGCTTTGTTTGTTGATTGCTTTTTACTCTTACTTCATGGAGTAGATTCCATAGTCTTGGGCTATGGGGGAAACCCCTAGCTAGGATTGGGTGTGAACCCCCAATTCCATAGCCTTGAGTGCTTGATCCATGAATCTTCTCTACATTGAGCTTCAATTCTCTTGTGAGAACAAGGGATCAAGGGCTTATGGTTGGTAAGAGTAAGCGAAAACGATCTCGAGCCCATCACTTGACCTTGCATCGAAGGGTAGGTGAAAACCCCCTATGGTCGATGTGTAGAGTGGAGGGATCGAAGGCAAACAACCTTGATCTCATAAGGATCAACACTTATTGGCTGAATTGGGGTGGAATTACCCAAGTCTAGTTAGGGAAGGAACCCAAAAACCCAAGACCGATCTACTATTTTGTCAAGACCGAGTTACCCAGACCTCGGGCCCGACGTCCACTGTGTCGGTCCCGTGCCAACTCTCGTCGATCCTCCTCGGACCGAGGTGACCAAAGTCGGTCCCGAGGAGTTCCTTTTGATTTTCCTTGTTTTTGCCTTTCTTTTCCCCTTTTTAGTCTTTTTGGTACACTCAACGCACGAACTCCCGTGTGTTCGACACCTTACCCTTGAACTACAATAGGGGTTCGGTTTATAAATTTAAATCTTGACCCTCCGATCCGGAACCTATCAGGGGCTTTGATCTTAAGCTTTTGAGGGGGAGGAGGAGAGGCTTGCCTTTTGTGTTTTTGTGAGGGGACGGAGCCGGCAGGAGCCACTAGGAACTCCATGATGTCGGGAAGGAGTTTGGCTAGTTCGTCCACCGTTCCACCAAACATATCGGATATGATGGCAGGCCCCATGTAAGGGGGGTTTGTTTAGTTAGTTTCTTCGAGGCGGGGCTTGACATATGTGACCATGAAATAGTGGAGGAGGCGTTGGATTTTTGGAGGGTGATTTTGAATGGACGCCCGGTGGCATACGTTGGCCAGGGTCTTGGGCTCTCTTTCTAGCCAGTCCTCTATCAACGGATAAAGTTGAGGACGGCGTTTGGGTTGAGGAGAGAGTTTGAAAAAAGTTGATTTTTGTGGACTTCCTTACTCAGTCTCAGGGACGAAGGGCTGCTCCAAGAACTTGAAGCGTTTTTGAGAGGGTTTAGGGTGAGATCTGGATTGGGGGTGTGATTAAGATTTTTGGGGTTTTGGAGGAGTGGTGGAAGGGCGGCGTTGGCTAGATTGGGAGGAGTGCTGGTGGCGCGGATGTTCTTGCCGCCCAGCTGGTCTTCCTCTCGCATCCATTAGAGATCGGCCCTTCACCGGAGTTATACTTCTCGCCGCCGAAGAAGACGACGGAGAGGGTTTCGGGTTTTGGTTCTAATGTCTGGTGTTGGCCATTTGTGAAGATTTGAGGGGTTTATATATGGGAGGTTAGGGTTTGAGAGGAGATTTCGAGATCTGGGATGGAGATTTGGCAAGATTTTGAGAGAGATTTCCGGATGTGGGCAAACAGTAAGGGGAGCGATGAGATTTCACAGAGGTTTCAGGGGCATATTTATAGGAAGAAGACGAAGGGAAATGGGCAGGGGTAACAGGGACTTTTCCTTTGGCTTCCTCAACCCACGTTCCCACACGTGCAAACTTCTCCGCTAAGCAAACAGCTGTTTTGCACCGTTGCGCGGATCCCGAGATTTGCGTTCAAAATCTCCGCGATGGTTCACCTTCCCGTTTTCAACTTTTCACAACTACATTGGACGCTGTCTTGGCGTTCTTTCAACACAACACTGCTTTACTGAGAACTGTACCACTGGTCCTAACACTAATCTTCAACCACTGACTGTTAGAACTCTGTCCTGACGTCCTTTAGACTTTGACAAGCTTCCGTTTAATCACTTAGAACCGTTTTTGAAAATCAAGCAAGTTCGTCCCGTAAAGATAAAACAAAGAAGGCTCATAGGACGCGTTTGCAAGATTCTCGACTTAGCTAAGGTTAGAGTTCCCATCATTTCGGCTTGTAATGAGGGTTGGGTGATCAGGGATACTCTTGAGATAAAAAGAGAAATGAATAGCGTTCAAAACACAAGCAAAACACATGTCTTAGACTAGCGTCCTTTCAAGATGACTTTAAATGCATGACATACTTTAAAACAAGTTCTCAACAAGACATAGCCAATCATGGAGGGAATAATAGAACGGGACTTGATCATTTAAAAGTTATCATCCCAAGAGCAGCCTAAGGTGCTCGAAGGGACGTCTATCAAGTGCTTTTGTGAAAATATCGGCCACTTGGTCCTCAGTCCTAACATGATCCACTCTTATCAATCCAAGTTCAACATTATCACGAAGGAAATGATGTCTTATGTGAATATGCTTTGTTCTAGAATGATGAACAGGATTTTTGGCAATACTTATAGCACTAGTGTTATCACACAAGATAGGGACTGGATCAAGGAACGTACCATAGTCTTCGATTTAGTACTTGATCTATAGGAGTTGAGAGCAGCACGAAGCAGCAGCAACGTACTCAGCTTCCGCGGTTGAGAGAGCCACGGAGTTTTGCTTTTTGGATCCCCATGATACAAGGCAAGAGCCTAGGAATTGCGCCATTCCGGAGGTGCTCTTCCTATCCACCACATGGCCAGCATAGTCTGCGTCAAAGTACGCTACAAGTTTGAGGGACGTCCTTTTGGGATACCAAAGGCATAGATCGTCCCGTCCCTTGAGGTATCTGAAGATTCTTTTGACCTCTTGAATGTGTGACTCATTTCGATTGGCTTGAAAGCGAGCGCACAGGCACACGGCGAACATGATGTCTGGACGGCTCGCGGTCAAGTACAATAGCGACCCTATCATACCTCTGTAGAGCTTTTGATCCACACTCTTGCCTTCCTCATCAGCATAAAGGCGAGTGTTTGGAGAGATGGGAGTATCTATGGGTTTGGACGTGTTCATTCCATACTTCTCAAGCATTTCACGAATGTACTTCTGTTGGTGAATGCGCGTCCCATCTTTGAGTTGTGTGATTTGGAGTCCCAAGAAGAAGTTGAGTTCTCCTATGAGGGACATCTCAAACTCACTACTCATCAAGTCTTTGAATTCCTCTACAAGTTTCATGTTAGTGCTTCCAAATACTATGTGGTCGACATAGACTTGGACAATTAAAACATCTTTAAGGACTTTCTTTAAAAACAGGGTTTTGTGAATGTTACCTCGAGTGTATCCGTTGGACAAAAGAAAGGACACAAACCTATCGTACCAAGCACGAGGGGCTTGCTTGAGTCCATAGAGTGCTTTGTCCAAGTAGTACACATGGTCAGGATGATCAGCGTTCTCAAAACCAAGGGTGTTGGGACGCTATCAAGACACTTGCGTACTTGTTAGTGTGCCCACACAACCGTCCCTTGGTATTGATATGACAAACTCACTTTGATTTTAATAAATTTGTCCAAGTGTTTAGGAAAGCCAGAGACAAAAAGGACAATAAGTGTGTGGAAGTCCCTGAGGTTAAGGGACGCTAGCTAGCAGGAAGTAAGGACCAGCGAAATGACTACTTGAGGAAGGACGCAGTCCCAAGCAAGTTGGAACGCGAGCTCCAACTCTCAGAGTGTCCTTACTCATTAGCCGACAGGATGACATCACTCGACAACATTTGATCATCCGGGACACGTGGAGACCGATCCTGTAGCAGAGTTCATCACCACATGGAGGCAGATCCTGTAGCGGAGTCCATCACATATAGCTGGATACAGGAAGCTTCCCTCATCACCGCTTCCTCTATATAAGCCCTCAATAGTCTCCATCATTCATTTATTACGCTCAACAACTTTCCTGCTCTCAAATTGCTCTGATACCAATTGTTGGATCGTTAGTATAAAGAGGGACGTCCGTTACTTGGGTAGGTCGCTCAACAAAAGGACGCCGAGCTTAGTCTAGATGATGAGCTTGCGCGTGATGCTGAAGAAGTAGCCCCTTGTGACGAATCTGTCCCAATCCTTAACCCCCTCCCAATCCCTCAAAACCAGCCCTCCCCTCAAATCCAAACAGAGTCCCATCTCCCTATGGACAATGAGCCTCCAACAGAGAAAGAATCTCATGCTCAGGACGCAAGTGAGCAGTCCCAAGACCAGACTCAAACTGAAACTAAAAATGCCGCTTCAGGTGGCAATGATGAAAATGTCCAAGGCATAGAAGACGTTGGTGCCTAGGACGATGCAGAAAATGAGTCTGAGGACGAAGAAGATGATGATGATGAGGACGATGAATCTGAGTCCCCCAAGCGCAAAGGGAAAAAGAAGAAGGACGATGACGAGTCAATCAACATTCTCGGTCCCCTGATTTACTCGGAGGACTGGCTCGCCTCGTTCAACAACAAGGAAGTAAATGAGTTTCTTGATTTGTTGGGCTTCCAAGGCTGGACAACAGTTGGACCTCAGCCAGCAAAAATTAACAATGATCAGATAAGAGCGTTCTTCAAGCGTCTTCGAGTCAAGTCCAAAGACAGTACTCTTCATTTCAAAATTGATGATGAGCCTGCTTCTGTCACAAAACGCCAAGTCCGTGCCTTCATGGGTCTAAACACTAAGAAGTCGCCGTCTGATGCTTTAAGTTCTTTACCTGAAAGAGGCTTTGAAATGGAGGACCACAAGGAAGTCGAGTTGCTTGAAAGAAACTTCTGTGGAAAAAGGCCCTATGGGACTGACAGGGTAGCACACGTCTTTTCAAAGGTTGGGGTGATAGCACATTACTTCATATGTCGTGCTATATTGCCAAGGAAAGAGAAGAAGTCCGTCGCTCGTTACCGCAAAATTGAATCAGTCCATCAAAGCGTCCAATGTTCGTCTTGTTAAAGGATTCGGGTTCAACCTCCTTAGTGTCTCCCAAATTTGTGATCAAGGTGAAAACCTAGTCACATTTCACTCTAAGGAATGCCTGGTCATCAACAAGAAATCAAATCAAGTCATTCTCAAAGGGACTCGCGAAAACAATGTCTATATCTTCAACCAAAAGTTCAAGCCTACATCCAAGTTATGCTTGTCTGTCTCTGCTGTGGATGCCAATCTCTAGCATCGACGTCTTGGACATGCCGGACCTAGCACAATCTTTAAGCTTCATCAACAAGAGCTTGTAAGAGAACTTCCCCGAATTGATCTTGAGCAAATTGAAGCATCAAGGGGAAGCAAACAAGATCGTTCTTCAAATCCAAAAATGAAGTGAGCACAAAGAAGCCTTTGGAACTCCTTCATATGGATTTGTGTGGACCCATGCAAAATCTAAGCTATGGTGGAAAGAGGTACATGTACGTTATTGTAGATGATTTTTCCAGATTCACTTGGGTTCTTTTCTTGGTGTCAAAAGCAAATGCTTTCCAAACTTTTAAGATCTTCATCAAGAAAGTAGAAGTTGCTCTTGGGATGCGTCAGAGAGCCCTAAGGTCAGATCATGGAACAGAATTAAAAACTCGGAGTTTCTTGACTTCTGTGACCAATAAGGAGTCTCCCACAACTTCTCTTGTCCTCGAACTCCTCAACAAAAATGCGTTGTTGAAAGAAAGAATAGGACGCTGGAAGATATGGCAAGGACGATGCTCTTGGCTAGCGGCGTCCCCAAACACTTTTGGGCGGAAGCCGTGGCCACAACAACTTACATCATCAATCGAGCCATGATTCGTCCCTTGCTAAAGAAGACGTCCTACGAGCTGCTCAACGGAAGGAAGCCAAACATTTCTCACCTCAAAGTCTTTGGGTGCAAGTGCTTCGTCCACAACAACGGCAAAGACAACGTTGGCAAGTTTGATGCTAGGAGCTATGAAGGAATATTCTTTTGATACTCCCTCACAAGCAAAGCCTATAGAGTCTTCAACAAAAGAACTCTTAAGCTTGAGGAAAGTATTCATGTGGTATTCAAAGAGAATTCATCTAATAAGAAGGAACCAAGTAAGAAAGAAAGGCAAAGTGTGGACGCTCATTCTGAGGGGGAACACACTGAGCCTATCAATGAAGAAGATGGGTTTGACTTTGATGATTCTGATTGGACAGATCCAAGATGTACTCCTGGAAGGGACGCCACCGATAGAGGATCCCACCTTTCGAGACTTCATTCAACAGATCAAATCATCTCAGACATTTCAAAGGGAGTCCAAACCAGATCAGCCGTGAACCAGTCCCAAAATGCCAATATGCACTAGTACATAAATAGCCTTTTATCCCTGGACATAATATCGCCGGTGTTAATTATCAGGGATAAAAAGAGATAAAAATAATATATTTTTTTCTTTTTAGGCTAATAAAGTCAAATATCCCGGATAATTTTTGACAAGCCAGGGATAATTCATATATAACACTTAAAAGATCAAAACAAAATATCCCTGATAAGGATAAAATATAACACGCCAGGGATAAAAGATACGGAGTAATATTAAAGATCCCCAATTTTATCCACCGGGGATTAAAAAACAGGAAGAGAAAGTGAAAACCTAAGCGTACCGTCGCCTTGTTAAGGTGAATCCCGATAAACCCCCCTTCGGCCTCTACTCGAAGTCCGTCCGGTGAGCTGGTGAGGGCGGAGCAGCACGGAAGTGCGGTGGTGCAACACCCTTCATCTCCTCTCCCATCTTCGACTTTGAGCTCTCAGCAGCGAAAGTCTTGAAGTCCAGAGGTCCGTCCCGATAGTGCATCCGCTCTCTAAACTCACAAGAGAGAGGATTCCAAAACCTCTCCACTCCATTATCAGCAATCATCTCTTCTTCTTCTTCTCGAGTCAGGAGCTGGTGAGGATTCTGAAACCTCTTCTCGATTTTCAACAAAATTTCTAGCATCAAAATCTAGGGCTTTTTCATCTTTATACGATTCTAATCCATACGCTCGCTTGAAATCCTCCTTCCGAAACATTATACCCTATTTTAAGCTTAGAATTCGCCATGAATATCAGTTCATTGATCAGTTCGTGAAGCAGACCTCGAACCGAAGGGGCTCAGCGCTCGCGCCTTTGATCGTCGAAGCTACTTCTCATCCGTCTTTTTCGCCTTCTCTGAAATTCTCGCCGTCCCGACCGTTATTGAGCTTTTGCTCTAAAAAGTCCTGGCTCTCTTGTTCTTCAATTTCATTGCTTTTGCTTGCTAGTGCTGTGCTTTTTTTCTTGGAGTTGTATTGTGATTTTGAGGCTGTAATTGTGTTAAGTGAGTAATATTTAGCACAAACCCTAATGTTCCTGATGATGAGATTCTCTAAAGTAGCTTGCAATTCAGTTCTTTGACACTATGATCTTGTTAAACTTTAATGTTTGGGTCTGCGTAGTGAGTGGTTTGATGTTATGGTTTAATTGAATGACGACTTGCACTTTGTGTATTCTGCTTTTGTTAGTCCAAGATTTCAAACCATAGGAAGACTGGAAGCTGTGTAATTGTTCAAAATTGATTTAGTATGCATTAGGAATTCTTGATGAGTTGGTCAATTTTGCCGATCTGACTTGGATTTGAATGAAGATTGCATTGATTTTGGTTTGGAGTATTTCGCTACCCTTCCCAAAAAGTAGTTCTTTCGCTCGGTAATCTTCTGTTTCTTCATCTCCCGCATTTACTTTCTACTTTGTTACTGCTGCATTGTTCGATTGTTGACTTCGATTAGTAATTGCCTGCTATTGCTTTTGGTTTGTGTTCAATAGCGACTAATCTATTCTCTAGCTATTCAGATGTATCTCATTCAAGTTATTTCGGTCAAAAATTGTTGCTATAAATCACTACTCCTAACCTCAGATTCATGTTTGATTCACTAGATTTATCTTATCAATATCAAGATCAATTTTACCATGACACGGATTCTAGAATCACATCGCCTAATATAATGTAATATATAGTGAATCATGATTGTAAATTTCCTAAAATCAAACACCGCAAAGTCCTAGTGTTCATGCTTTTACTCAGATGTTAATGCTTGTATTCTTGTTGATGCAATGTTGTTATCTCCTCCTCAGTGCTCTGATTTCTTGTATCAAATTATTACATTTTTCTTGGACATTGTTAATCAAACATGCCAATTTTTTATTTCTTGTACAGTTGTACTGATGTTTACAATCATTATTATTTATGCTTATGCTTCAAATTCTTGTGAGCTGCACATATATCTTAAATCAGATTCCATTTTATGAGTTCATTGAACAGCTTAATAGTTTAGTCGAAAACTTGTTCAATCATTATCAAATTGTATTATTGATGTTATCTTATTTTATATGGAAGGAGCTTCTTTAGTTTATCTTATTTTAATGCACTTAAGTTCTCTTTCTGTCGTCATGTACCATTCTTAATGCTATTTGTTTATTTTAACATGCAGCTCAGTGGCTTTAAGAAGGTTCTGAATTACACGAAGAAAGATGTAGAGGATGTGAAGTTCAGGAAGTGTGTTTCTCGTGAGGAGGTAACTATTGGATATGTCTTGTGCCTTGATTCACTTGGATTCATACATGGATAATACATACCCATTTATACTCTGGCTGTAACATTTCATACCAAGTGGCATGGGGATAAAATTATCTTTTCTTGAGAAACCAATTTTGGTTTTATAAATAAAAATTTTTGCAAGGGATCCCTGTAACTTTGTTCGAGATTGTTACTGAGTCTTTTCTTATATGTGCTTTTGTTTCCATTTATATAGATTGAGGTTCATGATGTAAGCAAGGAAATGGATTTGATTCTTTTCAAGCAAAATTGTCAGGTTTGTTTCTCATGCTGTTTATACAATCACTGTGCATAGTGTCTTTTTACATGTTTTAGCTTGCTAAGATATCTTCAATGTGTGCTAGGTTGAGAGAATTATTGCGGATAGGATAAGCAAAGATGGCTTTGGGGATGTCATACTGGAGTATTTAGTCAAGTGGCGGAGGCTGTCTATTGCTGAAGCTACGTGGTAGATTACACTTGATTTGGTTGTTTTTTGTATTTGGCCTAATCATTTTATAATTCATACAATGACGTGTACTGCTTGATTTCAAGCTTGTTGGCTGCTTTGCAGTTTCCCTTTTGTTTTATTATGGATATAAAACGAATGCTTTTTTTTGCTATGTAATGTTTTATTAACTAAGTAAAGTTTGTTGGCTGCTTGATTTCAAGCTTGTTATCTTATATAGTTTTTTTTTTTGCTATACGTACTAAAACGAATCCAAATCAAAAAAAAAAAAACAAATGCTATTTTTTATTAAAAAATCTCTAACATCCCGGATATAAAAAATTCACACCCGGGATATTAGACCATTCTTTTATAAGAGAAAACAACTCTAATATCCCTGGCGTGTTTGCAAATATCAGGGATATTAGGTTTGATCTTTCATTGGAGGTAGCAAATCTAATATCCCTGGCTTGTTTTTTACATCAGGGATATTAGGTCTATTATACCCTCAGCATTTATCCCGTGCCCACTTTCACCTATATCAGGGATATATATTAAAAACGCTAGGGATAAAATGCAATTTGTGTACTAGTGATGGCGTTCTGTGCATTCAACTCCTTTGTGGCCGTAATTGAACCTAAGAACATAAAGGAGGCACTTCAGGACGCTGATTGGATCCAAGCTATGCAAGAAGAACTCGATCAATTTGAAAGAAACAAAGTTTGGACCCTCGTCCCTCGTTCTAAAAACAAAAATATTATAGGGACGAGGTGGGTCTATAGGAATAAGCTTGATGAGAGTGGCAGAGTTTCAAGAAACAAAGCAAGGCTTGTGGCTCAAGGCTATAGGCAAGAGGAAGGGATCGATTACGATGAGACCTTCGCTCCTGTTGCTAGAATTGAAGCCATACGACTCCTCATTGCCTTCTCCGCTCACAAGGGGTTCAAGCTCTTTCAAATGGATGTCAAGACGGCTTTCCTCAACGGCAAGCTAAAGGAAGAGGTGTACGTTGCTCAACCCCCTTGTTGGATCGTTAGTATAAAGAGGGACGTCCGTTACTTGGGTAAAGGCGTCCTTAGAGTGAGGCGTCCTTACTAAGTATAAGGGCGTTCTTGAAGTGCAGCGAAAATAAACTAAACAGGTGAACTTTAAGAAGTATGGAACATAGTGATTTATAGAGGAACCACTCAAGACCAAGTAGTCCTTGAGTGTAAACCTCTACCTCCTTGGAGGATTTTTGAATAGATTTTTCCTTTATTATTAAGCGTCCTTATAGTTGTACTGGCGTGTTCCTTACACTTCTCTGGCACTTAGTATACGTCCTAAGTCCACTAGTAAAGGACTCCTTTAAGCCTACAACTTAAGCGAGCTTAATGTTCTAAAGGACTCTATCCCAACGTCCTACAGTACTTCGTAGGACTTCTCTCTTTTCTTTGGTTTTCTGGGTTACAAACAGTTTTGGTTTTGGTTACAACTTTTCTCTCGATCAAACACTAAGTCTAGAGGAGTTCTAAGCTTGTTCTTCGTGTTCTTAATCGAGGTCGCTTTCTCTCCGATTCTCTGTATATTCTCTGAAAGCGTTAGCGTCACAATAAATGCCTTGGGGCTATTTATAGGACTTGGTAAGGGTGTCATTTCTCTTGCACGATCATGCCCTTCGTGGACGTGGCTACAGTATCTTCCTACACGTGGTATGGCGGTGATGAGGGAAGCTTCCTATATCCAGCTGTGTGTGATGGACTCCGCTACAAGATCTGCCTCCATGCGGTGATGAACTCTGCTACAAGATCGGTCTCCACGTGTCCCGGATGATCAAATGTTGTCGAGTGATGTCATCCTGTCGTCTGATGAGTAAGGACGCTGATGGATCGTAAGTCAGTTAATGAGGGCGTCCTTAACTGGGTTAAGGGCGTCCTTTAGTGCAGCGGAAAATAGACTTAACAGAATACAAGATAAGTGGACACGAGTATTTATAGAGGAACCCCACTAAGACCAACTAGTCTTATGGGTAAACCTCTACCTCCGTTGGAAGATTTTCAATAGCCGTCCCTTATCTTATTAAGAGCGAGTCCTTACAACTTAGGCGAGTCGTTACACTTCTCTGAGCTAAGCGTCCGTCCTTAGCCTCACTAGTAACACTCCTTTCAACCTAACAAGTAACCTAACACTCTTAGCTATAAGGAAGCTATCACTCACGTCTCTCACGGTTCGTTGTGAGAGACAAACTACAACTCTAATTGATTTGTGGTTTGTTTTGGATTTGATGTGGTTGGACTTTCTTTCTCTTGCTTCAAGCTCACTTGATCTTCTTGATCTTCGTTCGTGTTCTTGAATGCTTCGGGAGAGCTTGAGAGAAAGTCTTCAAAGTCCACTCTTGCACACACATGCCGCTATGCATACTCCTTGGAGAGTATTTATAGCGGAAGTGATTCTTGTCCTCTAGCGTCCTCTGAGACTTGGCAGGATCCTCGATCTTTGATCAACGGTGCGATGAGCGTCTTGAGGAGGTCAACTCTGTTGACGCTTGGGAAGCCTCCGCGTGGGTAGGGGACCATTGCTGGGAAAGCGACGTCTTTGGCATTGTCTACACGTGCCCAGACAAAGGAAGCTTCCTTCTGAGGACTAAGGCCGGACGATGATGTAATCATGTTGGGGCGGCCTTGATTTGAATTTGAACTTCGTCCGTATTTTGGCGCGCGTCCCTTCTTGATGAGGACTCCGTCCTATCTTGCGCAGGGACTCCGCCAATTACGTTTAGCTTTGGAAGTTCTGGTAACATGCGTCCTGCTGTTCACTTGTTGTCCTTTTCGCTCATGTGCGTCCACTGGACTTACCTGAGATCAAAACTTGGACAACTTATCAAATACATTTGAGTTTGTCATTATCAAAACAAGGGACGATTATTATTGGTTTAGATATTAACGACTGACGTCCTTAATATCGTCCCAACAATTTCCCCCTTTTTGATGATGACAAACTCTTTCAAATAATGCACACAGAAGTAAAGCTTTTAGCATGAGGAACTACACTTTGATTTTCTTTTCAGCTTAGATTGGCATGCAACACATTCTTTTAAGTGCGTTCTATTTTATTCCTAACTAACGACCTTTTGACTTGGCCGAAATTCCCCCTGAACACATGCTTTCTATGATAACTTAAGGACAATCGCATCTCTGCAAAACTATACTTCCCCCTTTTGGCATCATCGAAAAGGAGAACAAGTCGAAAAGCATGCAAGCACAAAGTCATAACTAAAGAAAGGTACGCTTAGACAAAATGAAGCACAAATGTAGTGAATGGCATTCAGAATGAGAAACGAGAACGTTCATTACAGACATTCACAACAAGTGTTCAAAACGGGGACAGCGTCCCATTGTTTCATGATAAATTGTTTCAGGGTTAGAGAAGGGGGAGGTGATCATTTTCTGGGACGCTTGCCAAGGGCTTTGAGGTGTTGCTCCTGAAGATGGTTGTTCTGGGCAAGGAGCTCGTTGTTGCGCTCAAGAAGGTCTGTGTGGACGTGAAGTGTGTCGTGAACCTACTGAATTAGATCAATCATTATGCACTGGTTCTCGATCATCATGCCCATCAGATACTTCGTAGAGTGCCTCTCAGCCTCATCAGGGACGCTCCTACCATCGAGCGCGTCCTCGTCATCAGCAGCGTCCTCAGCTGGCGTCCCAACTACTTGGACATTTTCAGCTTCGTGATCTCCTTCTCCAGGTTCAGCAGCAGCAGCAGCTTGAGCTCTCCTCTCAGCTTTGGCTTGCCTTTCAGCCTCTTTCCGTTTCTTTTCCAGTTGGCGCTTAACGGACGGAAGGGGCTCATCACACTTGAGTTTCCCAACTGGAGGGAGTGTAATTTGCCTGACGTCCCAATGAATGCCAAAGGAACGCTCTTGTTTAGGAGCATAGAGTCCCTGCTGCTTCAGAATTTGCTTGACCAAGCCGGGGAAAGGAAGAGAGTGCCTACCTCCTGTGCACTTGCCCATGTGTTCGAAGATTACTCGGGGCAAGTTTATCGGCTTGCGTTCCAAGAAAGCGTCCAAGAGAATACTATCAGTGATCTGAACAATGGACTTCTTCTCTTGGCGGGGGACGACCATGCGCACAATGAAGTGATGCGCAAGGACGCCCGTCTTGGTGAGGCAATGAGCAACTCTGTCCTTAGCAGCTGGCTGTCTCCCATTGAATATTCTGTTGAGGATTTCATCTTGGGAGAAACGGCCAAAGTTCTTGCACGGCAGATCGTGCAGAGCATCTTGCGGAGAAGGACGCGAGCCTAGCATTTTGCGGACGGTGCCCTCAGCAACTGAGTACTCGTCCCCATCGATTTCAAAAGTCCCCTGAGGCTTCCCGTTTACTTCTGTGATTTCGAATTTTGAGTAGAAACGGAGAACCTCATCAGGGTCAACATCAGCGGCCTCAGCGCCCAAGTGCGTCCAACCCTGGAACTAAGAAGATCCAAGAACTCTTGGCGCTGGTTCTCTGCCAGAAACTCGGCGGTGAAGAGGAGCGGCGATAGGATTTTCTTGAAGTGTTTCTGCTTGGAGCCATTGCTCACGATCACTTCATCACCAGCATCTTCTTCATCTCCATCTCCCTCCTCTTCCTCAGGTTCCTCATCCTGGGGAGGGGCGTCCTCGTCATCGGAGGCTTCGTTCCGTTGTTCTTGGAACTCAACCATTGTAGTGTCCTCAGCTGTGGACGCCTGTTCTGTGGGAGGCGCGTCCACCGCTGGAGTCCTTGCCAAGGACTCTGTGGGAACGGATGGAGGAGACGTCCCTTGAACTTGAGCAGCTTCGTCGACGGCCGGAGCAGGCGGAGGAGGAGGAGGAGGAGAAGCACTAGGGGGAGAGGGAGAGGGAGTGCGGAGCTTAGCTTTTGGGGGAGGAGCAGAGGAGGAGCTGGGCGGAACCACTGAGATCGGTTTCACCTTGAGCGGAGCAGAGGGAGGAGGCGGCAGAGTAGCAGGGGTAGCATCCTTGGCCTGGACCTGGACTTGTGGAGCGTCCTTGGCCTGGACTTGAGGAGCGTCCTCTACCCTTGAAGGAGGTGGAGGGAGTTGACGAAGGTCCTGCATACTCGCTTGGATCGCCTTCTCAACGGCTGCTTTCTCTGCTTGCTCTTGCTCTTGGCGCGCCTTCTCCTCTTTTGCCAGTTGAATTTCGGAGAGGCGAATGGCGGCCATTTCTTCATCCGTGACGCCCTCAAGCTGAGCAGAGGTCTTGAGGCGTCGTTTTGGGGCAGGAGGAGGGGAGGAAGGGATTGGCTTTGGTGGGGAGGAGGAAGGGCCTTTAATTTGGAGCGATTTGGACGGAGGGGGAGAGGAAGGCCTTTTCCTTTTTTGAGAAGGGACGGAGCCCGTAGGAGCCACAACAAACTCCATTATATCAGGAAGTAGTTTGGCGAGCTCGTCCACGGTTCCACCAAATGAGTCAGAAATGATTCCTGGCCCCATGAACGGTGGGTTGGTGTGATTGGTTTCTTGAAGGCGGGGCTTGACATATGTGATCATGAAGTAGTGGAGGAGGCGTTGGATTTTAGGAGGATGTTCGTGAGTGGACGCCCTAAGACAAATGTTGGCGAGCGTCCTAGGCTCCTTTTCAAGCCAGTCCTCAATGAGAGGGTCAAGGGGAGGACGGCGTTTGGGTTGAGAGGGGAGCCGGCCAATTGAGCCATTGTAAACAGAGGCTTTGGTGATATTTTCTGGCTCAGGCTCGGGTTTGAAGGGCTTCTCCAGAAATGAGAACCTCTTCGGCTGGGTTTTGGATTGAGAGCGGGATGGTTGTTTTTGTTGAGGAGGTTGGGAGCGAAGGGGTTGAGGAGGGGTGTTGGAGTGGCGGCGCTGGGTGCTTTGAGAGGAGGAATGGTGGCGAGGGGGTTCTTGTCGGCCGGAAGGTCTGCCTC
This sequence comes from Polygonum maritimum, assembly GCA_963924305.1. Classification (NCBI taxonomy): domain Eukaryota; kingdom Viridiplantae; phylum Streptophyta; class Magnoliopsida; order Caryophyllales; family Polygonaceae; genus Polygonum; species Polygonum maritimum. The sequence continues at coordinate 25,415,563 of OZ002735.1, forward strand.
TCGACTCCATTAATGACCGGCCTTTCACCGGAGGAGATCTCGAAGAGCTAGTGTTTTTCGCTGCCGACGAGGGTGAGGGATTCTTTGAGGCTCTTGTGTTGGCCCTTTTTGAGATGGTTTAAATAGGGGAGGATTAGGGTTTGGAGAGAGATTTCGGGATTCGGTTGAAGATTTGGAAGATCTTTGAGATTTCTAAAAGTGTGCAAACAGCAGATGAGCGAAGAAAGGTTTTCGGAGTGCACAGGTGGGTATATATAGGAAGAAGACGAAGTTGGACGGTCAGGGGTAACAGGGTCTTTACACACAGCTTCCTCCACCCGCCTTCCCACACGTGGCTTTCTTCTTTGCTAAGGAATACAGCTGTTGAGCACTGTTTGCGCATATCCCGAGATTTTCGCTGACGATTCGCTAAAACGGTTTACCTTCCCAATTTCAACCATTCAAACTTCTCACAACTGCAAAGGACTCTGACCTGACGTCCTTTCAACACACAACACTACACAACACAGAACTGAACCACGGCGTCCCATTCACTGATCTCAACCTCTGTAATTAGAACTCTGTACAGAAAACTCTCAGCTCTTAGCACGCGTCCCTTTGATCACTTAGAACCATTTTTGAAAATCAAGCAAGTACGTCCCGTAAAGGTGAAACAAGGAATGCTCATAGGACGCGTTTGCAAGATTCTCGGCTTGGGTAAGCTTAGAGTTCCCATCATTTCGGCTTATGATGAGGGTAGGGTGATCAGGGATACTCTTGAGATGAAAAGCGAAATGAATACCATTCAAGGACACAAGCGAATACACATATCTTAGACTAGCGTCCTTTAAAGATGACTTTAATGCATGACACAGCTTAAAACAAGTTCTCAACAAGACATAGCCAATCATGGAGGGAATAATAGAACGGGACTTGATCAATTAAAAGTTATCATCCCCAAGAGCAACCGGAGGTGCTCGTAGGGACGTCTATCAAGTGCTTTTGTGAAAATATCGGCCACTTGGTCCTCAGTCCTAACATGATCCACTCTAATTAATCCAGGTTCAACATTATCACGAAGAAAGTGATGCCTTATGTGAATATGCTTCATCCTAGAATGATGAACGGGATTTTTGGCAATACTTATAGCACTGGTGTTGTCACACAAGATAGGGACTGTGTTGAGGGACGTACCATAATCTTCAAGTTGGTACTTGATCCATAGGACTTGTGAGCAGCACGAAGCAGCAGCAACGTACTCAGCTTCCGCGGTTGATACTGCCACGGAGTTTTGCTTTTTGGATCCCCAAGATACAAGGCATGAGCCAAGGAATTGTGCCATTCCTGAGGTGCTCTTCCTATCCACCACATGGCCAGCGTAATCTGCGTCAGAGTAAGCTACCAGGTTCAGGGACGTCCTTCTGGGATACCATAGACATAGGTCATCCCGTCCCTTGAGATATCTGAAGATTCTTTTGACCTCTTGCATATGGGACTCCTTTGGATTTGCTTGGAATTGAGCGCACAAGCATACAGCGAACATGATGTCGGGACGACTTGCCGTAAGATATAGCAAGGACCCTATCATTCCTCTGTAGAGCTTTTGATCTACACTCTTGCCTTCTTCATCAGCATAGAGGCGAGTGTTTGGGGAGATGGGAGTATCAATGGGTTTTGAAGAGTTCATCCCATACTTCTCAAGCATTTCACGGATGTACTTTTGTTGATGAATCCGCGTCCCATCTTTGAGCTGAGTGATTTGGAGTCCCAAGAAGAAGTTGAGTTCTCCTATGAGGGACATCTCAAACTCACTACTCATCAAGTTCTTGAATTCCTCTACAAATTTCATGTTAGTGCTTCCAAAGACTATGTCATCGACATAGACTTGGACAATTAAGACATCTTTAAGAACTTTCTTTAAGAACAGGGTTTTATCAATGTTACCTCGTGTGTACCCGTTGGACAAGAGGAAGGACGCAAACCTATCGTACCATGCACGAGGGGCTTGCTTGAGTCCATAGCGTGCCTTGTCCAAGAAGTACACATGATCTGGGTGATCAGCGTCCTCAAATCCTGGAGGTTGAGCGACGTACACTTCTTCTTTGAGCTTGCCGTTGAGAAAGGCTGTCTTGACGTCCATTTGAAAAAGCTTGAACCCTTTGTGAGCGGCAAAGGCGATGAGGAGGCGAATGGCTTCAATCCTGGCGACAGGAGCGAAGGTTTCATCATAATCAATCCCTTCCTCTTGCCTATAGCCTTGAGCCACAAGCCTTGCTTTGTTTCTTGACACGCGACCATTCTCATCAAGCTTGTTCCTGTAGACCCATCTCGTCCCTATTATGTTTTTGTTTCTCGGACGAGGGACGAGGGTCCAAACCTTATTTCTTTCGAATTGATTAAGTTCCTCTTGCATGGCCTGAATCCAATCAGCGTCCTGGAGTGCTTCCTTTATGTTCTTAGGTTCAACCAAGGACACAAAGACGTTGAAGGCACAGAACGCTATGTTAGCATTAAGGGACTGATTCACGGCTGATCTTGTTTGAACTCCTTTTGACATATCTGAGATGATTTGATCCGTTGAATGAAGTCTCGAAAGATGGGATCCCTTATGAGTATCGTCCCTTACAGGAGTACATCTAGGGTCCGTCCAATCAGATTCATCTGAGTCAAACCCGTCGTCTTCATTGAGAGTTTCATAGAGTTCCCCCTCAGGTTGAGCGTCCTCTTCTTGACGCTGTTCTCCTTGTAGGCTTGATTCAGCGACCTCATGTTGAGCTGGAGATTCACTTTGAGATGGAACTTCCTGAACAACACTGGGAACTTCTACTGAGACTTCTTCAGGATTTTGAGTAGCGTCCTTAGGAACATAGTATTTTCCAGAGGACCCGAAATCAACTTCATCATCGGAGTCATCCTGCTGCAGAGGAGATGAGCGTTCTTTCTTACTTGGTTTATCTTTGTGAGAAAAACTTTCTTTGAACACAACATGAATGCTCTCCTCAAGCTTTAGAGTTCGTTTATTGAAAACTCTATACGCTTTACTGGTGAGGGAGTATCCAAGGAATATGGCTTCGTCACTTCTTGCGTCAAACTTTCCAAGTCTTTCTTTATCATTGTTGTGAACAAAGCACTTGCATCCAAAGACTCTGAGATAGTCGATGCGAGGCTTTCTTCCATTCAGCAACTCATAGGACGTCTTCTTCAGCAAAGGACGGATCATGGCTCGATTGATAATGTAGCACGCTGTAGCAATAGCTTCAGCCCAGAAGTACTTGGGGACGCTATTGGCTAAGAGCATAGTCCTTGCCATATCCTCCAGCGTCCTATTCTTTCTTTCCACCACTCCATTTTGTTGAGGAGTCCTTGGAGCTGAGAAGTTGTGAGAGACTCCATGTTGATCACAGTAGGCCATGAACTCTGAGTTTTGAAACTCCGTCCCATGGTCTGATCTTATGGATTTGAGAGGCGTCTCAAGCGCAACTTCCACTTGTTTGATGAAGACTTTGAATGCGTTGAAGCAATCTGTTTTTGAAGCTAAGAAAAGAACCCAGGTGAATCGAGAAAAGTCAACTACAAGGACATAGATATACCTCTTTCCACCATAGCTTAACGTCTTCATTGGTCCACAAAGATCCATATGGAGAAGTTCCAAAGGTTTCTTTGTGCTGACATCGTTCTTTAACTTAAAGGACGTTCTTGTCTGCTTCCCTTTGATACTTGCTTCACACTGTTCAATTTTCTCAGGATCAATTTGGGGAAGACCTTTCACAAGATTTCTTTGATGAAGCTTGAGGATTGTGCTTGGTCCAGCATGGCCAAGTCGGCGATGCCAGAGGTCAGCGTCCTCCTTTGACACAGATAAGCACAACTCAGATTTTGGCTTGAACTCCTGATTGAAGATGTAGACATTGTTCTTTCGGACTCCTTTGAGGACGACTTTGTTGGATTTCTTGTTGATGACGAGGCACTCCTTTGAGTCAAATGTGACTAAGTTTTCACCTTGATCACACATTTGAGAGACGCTTAGGAGGTTGAAGCCAAGTCCTTCAACAAGGCTAACATTTGTCGCTTTGATAGACGGATTGAGAATAGCAGTTCCCGTCCCTTTGATCTTTCCTTTGCCCTTGTTGCCAAACGAGACAGTTCCTCCCGTGGCGCTACTTTGGATAGAAGTGAGATGGATCTGGCTTCCTGTCATATGGTTTGAGGCGCCACTATCAATGATCCATGGGCGTCCCCTCACTTCCACCTGCCAAAACAAGGTTAGTGTATGGCGACCCAGGCAAGGTGTTCCTTACCTGGTTCGTTACAGAAATATAACTCTGGTTCTGGCATGTAGTCACTTATATTCACATCATTTGAAATAGCATGCTTTCTGAAAGAACTCTTAGATCGTCTAGGACGTCTAGGGTTAGCCTTAGGGACGGACTTATCATTTTCAATGTTATTCCTAGCAGCTTTGCCACTTTCAATGTCGTTCTTCAGTTTCAGGCAATCATATTTGAAGTGATCTCCTTTTCCACAATACCAACACGTCCTATAGTAAGTACCAAGGTAGTACTTCTTGTTGGGACGTTGGATTTTGTTCTTTTTCATCTTTTGAGGGTTACAAACTTTTGAACCTTCCCCCTTAGCAATCTTCTTATAGATCCTATGACTAGTGGAGTTAGTATAATAGTCCCTTTGACCTTTCTCTCCACTCTCTAGGACTCGAATTCTTTCAAGAAGGTTCTTGGTCTTTTCCCTTTCTAATTCAAGTTCTGAGGCTTTGCTAGCCTCAAAGTCACTAGGGAGAGAGTTCCTAGTGTCAGACTCGTATCCTAGTCCTCTTTTGGCTGGGACAAACACCATTGGTTGAACTACCTCAGTTACCAGGCTCTTCCCTAACACTTTCACCTCTTCCCTAAGCTTAGCGTTCTCTAGCTTAAGGCACATCACTTCAGTTTTCAGGGATTTAACTTCGACATACGAGGACTCTAGTTGCAACGAAACTGTAGCACAGTTCTCACATTCAACTAGCCTATTTTCACTTTCAAGTTCAAGTTCATCCATTCTATGTTGCATAACAACGCTTTCTTCCATGATTCTTTTAATGAGCTTAATAAGTTTGGTTTTGGAACAATTCTCTAAGGAGTTCATCATGGATTCACGAGTTACCTCTTGTTCCTTTTCAGAGGCGTCCTCTTCAAGGACTGGGGCGTCCTCCACAGCCATGTACGCCACTTGCTCATCATCTGAGGCGTCCTCTACGGCTATGTACGCCACTGGTCCTTCTGGTTCTTCATCATCAGAACTCACATTATCCCATGCGGCTTCGCACGCTCCCAAGAGAGCTTTCATCTTCATTTCTTTTGAGTTTAGTCCCGTAGTACACCTTTTAGCAAAGTGTCCTTTCTTGTACCTACAACTCAACAAAAATCTAGAGCGCCTGCTCTGATACCAATTGATGGATCGTAAGTCAGTTAATGAGGGCGTCCTTAACTGGGTTAAGGGCGTCCTTTAGTGCAGCGGAAACTAGACTTAACAGAATACAAGATAAGTGGACACGAGTATTTATAGAGGAACCCCACTAAGACCAACTAGTCTTATGGGTAAACCTCTACCTCCGTTGGAGGATTTTCAATAGCCGTCCCTTATCTTATTAAGAGCGAGTCCTTACAACTTAGGCGATTCGTTATACTTCTCTGAGCTAAGCGTCCGTCCTTAGCCTCACTAGTAACACTCCTTTCAACCTAACAAGTAACCTAACACTCTTAGCTATAAGGAAGCTATCACTCACGTCTCTCACGGTTCGTTGTGAGAGACAAACTACAACTCTAATTGATTTGTGGTTTGTTTTGGATTTGATGTGGTTGGACTTTCTTTCTCTTGCTTCAAGCTCACTTGATCTTCTTGATCTTCGTTTGTGTTCTTGAATGCTTCGGGAGAGCTTGAGAGAAAGTCTTCAAAGTCCACTCTTGCACACACATGCCGCTATGCATACTCCTTGGAGAGTATTTATAGCGGAAGTGATTCTTGTCCTCTAGCGTCCTCTGAGACTTGGCAGGATCCTCGATCTTTGATCAACGGTGCGATGAGCGTCTTGAGGAGGTCAACTCTGTTGACGCTTGGGAAGCCTCCGCGTGGGTAGGGGACCATTGCTGGGAAAGCGACGTCTTTGGCATTGTCTACACGTGCCCAGACAAAGGAAGCTTCCTTTTGAGGACTAAGGCCGGACGATGATGTAATCATGTTGGGGCGGCCTTGATTTGAATTTGAACTTCGTCCGTATTTTGGTGCGCGTCCCTTCTTGATGAGGACTCCGTCCTATCTTGCGCAGGGACTCCGCCAATTACGTTTAGCTTTGGAAGTTCTGGTAACATGCGTCCTGCTGTTCACTTGTTGTCCTTTTCGCTCATGTGCGTCCACTGGACTTACCTGAGATCAAAACTTGGACAACTTATCAAATACATTTGAGTTTGTCATTATCAAAACAAGGGACGATTATTATTGGTTTAGATATTAACGACTGACGTCCTTAATATCGTCCCAACAGACGCTCTGAGAGTTGGAGCTCGTGTTTCTACTTGCTTGGGATTGCGTCCTTGCTCAAGTAGTCACTTCGCTGGTCCTTACTTCCTGCTAGCTAGGGTCCCTTAACCTCAGGGACGTCCACACACTTGTTGTCCTTTTTGTTACTGGCGTTCCTGAACGCTTGGACAAATTTATTAAAATCAAAGTGAGTTTGTCATATCAAAACCAAGGGACGGTTGTGTGGGCACACTAACAAGTACGCAAGCGTCTTGATAGCGTCCCAACTGTTGATACCCGGAATTGTCACCGCGTTGGTGCACGAGATGATAATATCGACATAAAAGATTAAGGCGCTAAGCACACTCTTAACGCGCTAAGCACACTCTTAACGCGCTAAGCACGCTTTTAAACGCGCTAAGTACGCGAGTAACTAAAATGAATAAGCGTACGCGTAACGGAGGCAAAGTTGCATACGGAGGGAAACCTAAGCAGGTAGCTCGAGCAGACAGCTCAAGCAGGCATGTCACCCTATCCATCCCACATCGACGGATTGAAATGTAAGCAGGCAGCTCCCTCCGTTATATATAGGGTGGTGGTGGTACGTAATAAAGGATCGGAAAAAGGCCGAGTCCCGAGACGTGTTCTCGAAGGACGGGCCCCGATGTGTTTGAGTCTCCGAGGAGCTCGCACTATTTTACGGGAAAGACCTTAAAAAGTCTTATAAGCCTCCGAAAAGAGAATAAAATAATACGCGGGGGGTGGGAGAGCTCGAAGCAAGACGAGCCGGTTTCTAGCGCGCCGAAAGGTTCGAGAGTTCAATAATTTTGTCCCGTAGTTAGTTCGAGATTTTCGGACTTCAACATTGGCGCCGACCGTGGGGACTTCTCGTCCTAGGACTGTCATGTTCTCGGGTCGTCGGTTAAAGAATCGTGCGGGTTAGTGTATTTTCTTGCTTATTTAATTAGTATGCATTTTTAATTAGCATTAATCGCGATGGATGCGCGGCCCCATCGCGCTGCCGTGGCCTTGGCTCTCGGCCTTGGCCCGCGGCCCCATCGCGGCTCATGGCCTGGGCACGTGGCCTTGGCCCGCGACCCCATAATAACATCTCCGAAAAGAGAATAAACTAACAACCCTCCGAAAAGAGAATAAACTAACAAGCCTCCGCCGTGTCTTCACCGGCCCGCCACCGCGCTCTTCCGGCCTCCTGCTGTCACGCTTATCTCTCTGGCGTGGCCCGTTGCCGTGGCCTGTAGCGCACTTTTATCGCGTTGCCGGAGACGCGGGGGTTCGTGACTGGAGTGCGTGGCAAGCTTCACTGATTCTGTTGCACACTGCCAACGCGCTAAGTGCAAAAACTGACGTGTATGTAACTCCGATCGAATTCGGGTTGCTCGTGTTGTTCTTGTTGTCAGGATTTGTTGTTTTTAGGCTTTGTGAATTTGTAAAATCTCTTGTGGTGCGCTTGCTTGGCATGTCATGAACGCTAATGAAAAGATCTCTCTTTTTGGCTTGGGGGAAGAGGCTCGGGGTTTTATTTTGCCCGGCTCTTCCTCTGGTGTACGGTGTTGTGTCTTCTTACGCGTTACTCTCACTTTTTGCATTCCAGCGCCTAACGCCGTTAATGAACCTTGAGATATTAGCAATTGACTAATACAGGTTTGTTGTACACAAGTTCAAACACCAAACTAAATAACGCCTCCGAAACGAGAATAAACTAAATAAGCCTCATATGGCCCGCGACCCCATTTAGACGACGGCTGTTTCTGAGCTTTGCTCACAGTTACCGTCAACGCGTTAATCACATTCTATAAAGCACAACGCGCGCGATGCGCATAGGCGCACTCGAGACGGTTACGCCGCTCGCAGCTGCTTAAAGCCTTAAAACATCAAAACTCCACAGTCGTTAGGGAAAACCCGAGTTGCCGTCCTCGCTCGGGGTTGTCCGCTAACGCGCGCGATGCGCATAGGCGCACTCGAGACGGTTACGCCGCTCGCAGCTGCTTAAAGCCTTAAAACATCAAAACTCCACAGTCGTTAGGGAAAACCCGAGTTGCCGTCCTCGCTCGGGGTTGTCCGCTAACGCACGCGATGCGCATAGGCGCACTCGAGACGGTTACGCCGCTCGCAGCTGCTTAAAGCCTTAAAACATCAAAACTCCACAGTCGTTAGGGAAAACCCGAGTTGCCGTCCTCGCTCGGGATTGTCACCTAACGCGCGCGATGCGCATAGGCGCACTCGAGACGGTTACGCCGCTCGCAGCTGCTTAAAGCCTTAAAACATCAAAACTCCACAGTCGTTAGGGAAACCTGAGTTGCCGTCCTCGCTCGGGGTTGTCCGCTAACGCGCGCGATGCGCATAGGCGCACTCGAGACGGTTACGCCGCTCGCAGCTGCTTAAAGCCTTAAAACATCAAAACTCCACAGTCGTTAGGGAAAACCAGAGTTGCCGTCCTCGCACGGGGTTGTCCGCTAACGCGCGCAATGCGCATAGGCGCACTCGAGACGGTTACGCCGCTCGCAGCTGCTTAAAGCCTTAAAACATCAAAACTCCACAGTCGTTAGGGAAAACCCGAGTTGCCGTCCTCGCTCGGGGTTGTCACCTAACGCGCGCGATGCGCATAGGCGCACTCGAGACGGTTACGCCGCTCGCAGCTGCTTAAAGCCTTAAAACATCAAAACTCCACAGTCGTTAGGGAAAACCCGAGTTGCCATCCTCGCTCGGGGTTGTCCGCTAACGCGCGCGATGCGCATAGGCGCACTCGAGACGGTTACGCCGCTCGCAGCTGCTTAAAGCCTTAAAACATCAAAACTCCACAGTCGTTAGGGAAAACCCGAGTTGCCGTCCTCGCACGGGGTTGTCCGCTAACGCGCGCAATGCGCATAGGCGCACTCGAGACGGTTACGCCGCTCGCAGCTGCTTAAAGCCTTAAAACATCAAAACTCCACAGTCGTTAGGGAAAACCCGAGTTGCCGTCCTCGCTTGGGGTTGTCCGCTAACGCGCGCGATGCGCATAGGCGCACTCGAGACGGCTACGCCGCTCGCAGCTGCTTAAAGCCTTAAAACAATAAAACTCCACAATTATCGTTAAGGCAAACCGCCGAGACGAGCTCGGGGTTTGGCCCGCGTTGAACGCGAGGGCGCACTCGAGTTAACTTCATCGCTCGTAGTCGCGATAAACCCAAAAATCCAAATTCTATAAGGCAAACCGCCGAGCTGAGCTCGGGGTTTGCCCCGCGTTGAACGCGAGGGCGCGCTCGAGTTAACTTCATTGCTCATAGTCGCGATAAACCCAAAAATCCAAATTCTATAAGGCAAACCGCCGAGCTGAGCTCGGGGTTTGGCCCGCGTTGAACGCAAGGGCGCGCTCGAGTTAACTTCATCGCTCGTAGTCGCGATAAACCCAAAAATCCAAATTCTATAAGGCAAACCGCCGAGCTGAGCTCGGGGTTTGGCCCGCGTTGAACGCGAGGGAGCGCTCGAGTTAACTTCATCGCTCGTAGTCGCGATGAACCCAAAAATCCAAATTCTATAAGGCAAACCGCCGAGCTGAGCTCGGGGTTTGGCCTGCGTTGAACACGAGGGCGCGCTCGAGTTAACTTCATCGCTCGTAGTCGCGATAAACCCAAAAATCCAAATTCTATAAGGCAAACCGCCGAGCTGAGCTCGGGGTTTGGCCTGCGTTGAACGCGAGGGCGCGCTCGAGTTAACTTCATCGCTCGTAGTCGCGATAAACTCAAAACATCCCATCGCACTCTAAAGGCAAGCCGCCGAGCTGTGCTCGGGGTTTGACCCGCACGCGATACGCGACGCGCGTAGGCGTGCTCGAGTTGGTTGCACAGCTCGAGCCGGTTACAACAACGCGTTGACCATAAGTATGTGCATCAAGTGAGTGCCTCGTTTGTCCTTGAAAAACTAAGGACATCCGAGTCACGGGGTTGTGTTGATACCCGGAATTGTCACCGCGTTGGTGCACGAGATGATAATATTGACATAAAAGATTAAGGTGCTAAGCACACTCTTAACGCGCTAAGCACACTCTTAATGAATAAGCGTACGCGTAACGGAGGCAAAGTTGCATACGGAGGGAAACCTAAGCAGGTAGCTCGAGCAGACAGCTCAAGCAGGCATGTCACCCTATCCATCCACATCGACGGATTGAAATGTAAGCAGGCAGCTCCCTCCGTTATATATAGGGTGGTGGTGGTACGTAATAAAGGATCGGAAAAAGGCCAAGTCCCGAGACGTGTTCTCGAAGGACGGGCCCCGATGTGTTTGAGTCTCCGAGGAGCTCGCACTATTTTACGGGAAAGACCTTAAAAAGTGTTATAAGCCTCCGAAAAGAGAATAAAATAATACGCGGGGGGTGGGAGAGCTCGAAGCAAGACGAGCCGGTTTCTAGCGCGCCGAAAGGCCCGAGAGTTCAATAAGTTTGTCCCGTAGTTAGTTCGAGATTTTCGGACTTCAACACCAACAATTTCCCCCTTTTTGTTAATGACAAACTCTTCAGCAAAATGGTTTTGACATTGGAACTTTAGCATGCATGAAAACTTAGGAGCGTCCTCTAACACTTAGAAGAATTTCTGTAAGCACAAGTTTTCAGCCTTTGATTCTCTAACTTTTGGATTTTAGGGAAAGAGTGTCGTCCTAGAATACTATCTAAGCGTCCTCTTGTTTTATTCTAGCATGGCGTTCCTTAAACCTTTCGCTATTAGTTCCCCCTTAACACTTGCTTATTCTAGATAATTATTATATAGCGCATCTCTGCAAAACTACACTTCCCCCTTTTTGCATCATCGAAAAGGATAACAAGTGAATAAGGACGGTAGCATAAAAACACAACTAAAAGCAATGGAACGCTTAAAGAATCAATATGCATGCAAAACAGTGGAACTTGCCATTCAAGAGAAATTAGAGTACGTTATTACAACCCGTAGTGTTTGAAACAAAAGAAGCAAAAGCATAAAATGATAAGGGATTAAGGGGTTGGGACGGCAATCACTGGGGACGTTGTTGGATCCGCTTTTTCTTCAAAGAAGTATTGAGACCTGATTAGTACTTCTTTGGTACCTCTTCGAAGCACAGCGAGGAATGACGGAAGGGCAAGTCGGTCGAACAAGATAGAGTTAACGATATAGGATAGAATTTCGGTTAAGTCGTGTCGTTAGGATTAAGATCAGACAAGATCTTGTATTATTCTATCTTCTTCATAAGATAGATCGGTTTTCTAGGATACTATATAAGCTGATTGTAAACCCTAGATGAAGGAACATGATCTTAGACTTTCTCATAGAGCAATCAATACAATTTACACCTTTTTGCATCGAACTTGTTCTTCGTGATTCATCTCGGTCAGGCCCGATCTAGGCCGAAGTTTCCTTTTGTAAAATTCGGCTCGAACAATTTGGCGCCCACCGTGGGGCCGTGATCGGTACAATCACACGAGAACATACCATTCAAAACACCATCTCGAACTTCCCAATCGTAATGTCAGGCGACGGAAACGAAACTCCCAAGACTCCCCTTGCCGACCACGACAAGGATCCAGAACTCCCCGGAAACCGGTTGCAGGACGAGGAAATGGCCGACCTTCGGGAGCGAATGCAACTACTCCAGAAGGAGCTAAGCGACCAAAAGAGCTTCTACGACACCCATGTAGCACGTCTTACGAGAGAAAACAGCCAGTTGAAGCAACAATATGAGGTCATGGCTACAGGCCGCCGATCGCTTCGTGTTAATCGCCGCACTGAGGGCATAGTTAGAAGACTCGATTTTGATGGAGGAGAAGGAACATCGAAGGAAGGCGAAGCTCTAAACGCGTGAGACAAGACGCCGGTGCTGCAAGAGGACGCCTCTGGCTCCCTCCCCCGCCACCGCCGTGAGGAAGTTCTCCTTGACGAGGATCCACCAAGGAATCTCCGGTCAAAGGCTAGGAGACGCCGAATACCACCTCGAGATACCTGGCTGGATGGGGGAGAAACTAACGAGGAGGATCTTGAAAGGCGAAGGCCCTTGAACCTTGACGCAGCCATACGGAGGAAAGTGACAGAGAAAATTGGGGTCATCGCCGATCAACTCCGAGTCGGCCGGAAAAGTTTCCAGCCTCTGGAACCTGAAGCCCCTGATGGCTTCGACGAGTCTCCCTTCTCTCGCCGCATCACCAGGGTAGAGATACCAAAGAAATTCACCGTGCCGAACATGACTCCATACAACGGCACATCCGACCCTGACGAGCACGTAGCGATCTATAAACAGAAGATGATGACGAGCGCAGTCCCATCGTACTCCAAGGAAGCGGTGATATGCAAGGGGTTTGGCACAACTCTGACGGGTCCAGCTCTGACTTGGTTCATAAAGTTACCACGCGGTAGCATCGGTTCTTTTGCCGAACTATCTGACTCCTTTCGCACCCAGTTTGCCAGTAGCCGCAAATTCGAGAAGCAATCCAGCGACCTCTATCGGATCCGTCAAAGGCACCAAGAAACTACTAGAGAATTTCTAGAACGATTCAACCGTGAAAACGTCTCAATTCAGTCTTGTGACGTTACTACTGCGGTGGAAGCGTTGAGGCAGTGGATCACCCCCGATGGCGGCCTATACAAAGAGCTTATCAAACATCCATGCTACACCTTTGAAGAAGTCCAAGCCAGAGCCCTAGCACACGTCAGGCTGGAGGAAGATAGAACTTTGCGAAAAAGAACTTCAGAGGTTGAGAAGTATGAAAGAAGGGGTCCAGGTGATAGCCGCAAAGGGTCAGTCGATCAGAGGAAAGATCGTCGTGCACACCCGTACTCACGTCCTAACCACGGACAGGTCAACACGACCAGGTCGCGGCAAACGGACGACTAGAGCCGAGACCCACCACCACCGTCGCTGGACTCTCTCAAGCTCAATATTTCCACGGACAAGCTCCTATGGAATATGGCGAAACAAGGAGAGTACGTGAGGTGGCCACGGAGAGATAAGGCCCCGAAAGCTGACAGGGACACCACCAAGTGGTGTGACTACCATGAATACCACGGCCACTGGACCCGAGATTGCATCATGCTCAAGAAGGACTTATCCCGCCTCATCGCGGAGGGAAGGATCAAGGATGTAGCACCTGATGCCCAAGTACCCAAAGAAATAGCAGAGAATCTCCAGTCCAAGACTAGAAGAAGGAGGGATCCTCCGACGCCCGACAGGGTCGTCAATGTCATCTCAAGAGGATCAAACATCTGCGGTCTCACATATTCAGCCGCGAAACGTCACGCGCGAGAAGGCAACTTCGGCCATCCGCACCAGCCTGGGCGCGCCGCTGGTGGATCATCGGGACCCGCTATTGTCTTCGACGACAGCGACGCGGGCTTCTCCGCTGAGCCCCACCACGACGGCCTGGTGATATCCCTGCATATGGGAAACGTGCTGATGAAAAGAGTCCTGATTGACACCGGAATTTCTACCAACTTGATGACGCTCGATGCCCTGAAGGAGATGGGGTTGTCCGAGAACGACATACACAAACACCCAGTGCCCCTGGTAGGTTTCAGCGTCGAAGTCAAGCACACAGTGGGGGACATTGCCCTCACCACCTTCGCTAAAGGGATCAACAAGCAAGTCAACTTCCTCGTGATGGACTGTCCGTCATGCTACAACGTCATTCTAGGATGCCCGTGGCTGCATGACATGAAGGCCGTCACGTCCACTTACCACCAAACCGTGAAGTTCCCAACACCATGGGGAGTAGAGGAGATCCGCAGGGATCAAAGATTGGCCAGGGAATGCTACAAAGCAGCCCTCAAGCCAACTACCCTAAGACCAGAAGCATAGCAATTACAGAGCGTCACCCCTCCGCCAACACAAATCGAAACTGAAGAAAAAGCGGAGGAGGTGACTCTCGAAGAAGGCAAGGTGGTCAAGATTGGAGAAAAGTCAGAGAAGAATTGATAAAGTTCTTGAAAAGTCACAAAGACTGCTTTGCTTGGAGCCACAAAGATATGACAGGGATCGATCCCTCCATCATCACACACAAACTCAATGTCGACCCCGAACACCCACCAGTCAAGCAAAAAAGGCGAAGGTTCGCGCCGGATCGGGTCCAAGCGGTCGAAGAGGAAGTAAAGAAGTTTTTAGGAACAGGGAAGATCAGAGAGGTGAAGTACCTGGAATGGCTGGCCAACGTAGTGGTGGTACCAAAGAAAAACGGGAAGTGGAGGGTATGTGTAGACTTTACAGACCTCAACAAAGCTTGCCCTAAGGACTCTTTCCCTCTACCCCAGATCGACACGATGGTAGACGCGACGGCCGAGTACTAACTCTTGACCTTTATGAACGCTTTCAGCGGGTATCATCAAATTCAGATGGAGCCGCAAGACCAGGAGAAGACCTCCTTTATCACAGGGCAGGGTACCTACTGTTACCGAGTGATGCCCTTCGGTCTCAGGAACGCCGGGGCAACGTACCAGCGACTGGTCAACCGGATGTTCAAGGACCAGATCGGTAGAACCATGGAAGCCTACATCGATGATATGGTGGTAAAAAGCACAAAGAGCTCCTTACACAAGGGTCACCTCGAGGAAACTTTCAAAATTCTGGAGAAATACAACATGAAACTAAACCCGCAAAAGTGCATCTTTGGGGTACAATCTGGTACCTTTCTGGGGCACGTCGTGACCAAGCGGGGGATTGAAGCTAGCCCTGATCAAATACGAGCAATTGCCTCCCTGAAATCCCCCCGTAGCGTGAAGGACGTACAGAAGTTGATTGGAAAAATAGCCGCTCTGAACGGGTTTATCTCCAGATCCTCGGATAAGTGCTGTTTGTTCTACGAAGTCTTGAAGAAGAACAAGAGTTTCCAGTGGACTGAAAAACATAAAGCTGCTTTTGAAGAATTAAAGAAGTATTTCGCTAACCCCTTGCTGTTAGCCAAACCAGTCCCTGAAGAAATCTTACAACTCTATGTGGCAGTATCAGAAAACGCCTTAAGTGGAGTACTTGTCAAAGACGAAGAGGGCCAACAAGTCCCAGTCTATTTTGTGAGTAGGACCATGGTCCAGGCAGAAACGCGTTACTCCCTGACGGAGAAGCTGGTCCTGGCGGTGGTAATGGGGGCCCTACTTCGAGTCCCACACCATTGTAGTCCTAACAAACCACCCGCTCTGGCAGATCATGCAAAAACCTGAATTTTCGGGGAGAATGGCAAAATGGGCAATCCATTTAAGCGGATACGACATCAGGTTTGAGCCTAGGAGAGCAATCAAATCACAAGTCCTGGCCGACTTCACCCCGACCCTTGAAGAAAGTGCAATTAAAGAAGTCTTGGCTACCTCTAACGGTGACACCCAGGAAGAGTGGTTGTTACACACCCACGGGGCCTCGAATATAAAAGGAGCAGGCCTAGGGGTTGTGCTAAAGTCGACAAAGGGGGATATGATAGCCCAGGCAGACAGGTGTGATTTCGAAGCAACCAACAATGAAGCGGAATATGAAGCCCTTATCTTCGGCCTGGAGCTAGCCGCCGACTTGTCCATCAAAAGGATCAAGGTACGTGCCGACTCCCTGCTCATTATCAACTAGATCCTAGGAGTTTTCGAAGCCAAAGACGACAGAATGATCAGCTACCTCAGGGTAGTCAAAACGTTGTCTGAAAAATTTGATCAAATCGAGTTTGAGCAAGTCCCACGTGAACAAAACGCCGCGGTAGACGCCCTAGCAGGGCTAGGTTCAACCTTGGACCCTCGAGAATTCAGCAATGTGCCACTTGTCCACATACTACAGTCGGCCATTACTGAAAGTTCAACGGCACAGGCCAGAGAGTCTCCATCTAAGACAGGGGTACCAGAAAAGTATCAAAGTTCTAACAAGGCTGAAAGAAAAACCGAATCAAGCTGGACTAAGCCATACCTCGACTGGCTCATCAGAGGAGAAGCTCCCAAGAATAAAGATGAAGCCAAGGCCTTGAGATCAAAAGCGACGCGTTTCGCCATCGTCGACGGACTCCTATTCCATAAATCCGCCTCGGGTTTCTTACAACGATGCATCGAAAAAGAAGACGTTGAAGAAGTCATGAGAGAAATCCACAGCGGAGATTGCGGCAACCATACTGGGGGTCGGAACTTGGCTAACAAAATTCTCAGGCAAGGTTGGTATTGGCCCACTGTCCGTCAAGATTCCAACTAGTACGCCCAGGCTTGCGACGCGTGCCAACGCCACGCCCCGGTACCTCACCAGCCGCCAGAAGTCCTCCACCCTTCCATTACCCCTTGGCCTTTCATGAGGTGGGGAATGGACATCGTAGGGAAACTACCCCCTTCCACGGGACAAAAGGTATTTTTTCTGGCAATGACAGACTACTTCTCTAAATGGATCGAGGCAGAGGCTTTCCGAGAGATCAAAGACAAGCAGGTCATCTCTTTCATAAAGAGAAATATCTTGAGCAGGTTCGGAGTACCAGCAGAGATTACTTGCGACAACGGCTCCCAATTCATAAGCAAAAGGATGCGCGACTTCTGCAAGGCATGGAACATTGATTAGGTCACATCCACACCCAGGTATCCATAAGCTAATGGTCAGGACGAGGCGAGCAATAAGGTCATCATCAATAATTTAAAGAAGCGGTTAGCAAAGTCTAAAGGAAAGTGGGCGGAGGAACTACCTTTCATGCTATGGGCCGATAGCACTACACCCAAAGGCGCAACCGGCCAGACACCTTTTTCTTTGATACACGGATGCGAGGCCGTCATACCAGCTGAGGTCACGGTGCCCACCGCCCGATACGGGCTCGCTACATCCGCAAGCAGCAAAGAAGAATTGGAAGCAGACCTA
This sequence comes from Polygonum maritimum, assembly GCA_963924305.1. Classification (NCBI taxonomy): domain Eukaryota; kingdom Viridiplantae; phylum Streptophyta; class Magnoliopsida; order Caryophyllales; family Polygonaceae; genus Polygonum; species Polygonum maritimum. The sequence goes on from OZ002735.1 coordinate 25,432,858, forward strand.
GATACGGTCCAAGAGCTCAGAGAGGTAGCACACGCGCGCATCTCAAATATTAACAACAAGTCGCGAGGAGTTACAACAAGAATGTTCGCGTCAAGAGCTTTCAAGTGGGAGACTGGGTCTTGCGAAAGGTCTTTCAGAACACCGCGGAGGCCAATGCCGGTAAGTTGGGACCAACTTGGGAAGGGCCTTACAAGATCACCAAGATAGCTGGGAATGGAGCATACTAGTTGGAGTCCAAAGACGGCGAAGCAGTTCCCCGAAGCTGGAATGCAACGCACCTAAAGAAATATTACTGCTGAACTCGGTTGGTTTTCATTAAAGTTTCAGTCATCATTTAGTGTTAATTCTTAAGACTTCTTTAGAACCTAGTTGTTTCCTTTTCAATAAGAGACGCTGGGGTCGCCACCCCCAATGTCGATGCATCATTTTTTAATATGCCATCTAGAATTTGTCTTTGTTAATGATTTGAAATGTTTCGTGAGATAGCAACTCTCCCACAACTCAAAATCATCTTGCACGTCTTTTCTTTTGAAACATCATTACGTACGAAACATATGCGCAACTAAAGCACATTACTTAACTAACCACTGTATATTCGCATGGTTGTGCCGTCTAAAAAAGACGATGTCGTCATGCATACAACGTGATGAAGTAACCCATAAGTTGGTTACCCCCCATCTAAGTCCAATCAATGTAGTCACATTGGATTAGTACGGGAAGGGGAAAGCTATAGCAACGATAAACCCAAGGCCATACTTCGCGGGACGCCGTGAAAACAACACATCCTAAGGACTAAACTTATGGATCCAAAGGACGCCTAACCATAAAATATTATGCACGGACCTTTGCAGCAAACTAGGCGCGAAAAGCCGAAATCAAATTTCGCTGTAAATATGCGCCAGGGAGAAAGTCACATAACACTTTCCCCGGATGCTGACCTACTAACGCATCCACAATCACCATGAATACGGCGTTGTGCCAAAGAAACCATTACTAACAATTGCAAACTGAAAAAATAAAGACATCACAAAGCAAAATACCAAAATGCGCCATACAACGGGCGTCAAAACGATTAAGGATAATATTTTTCGGCCCACGGCCAAAAAATTTAAAAAAGTACCAGCCCACCGGCTGTAGAAGTAGCAAAGAAGTCTTAGATATCCAAACGATTAAAATAGCAATTGAAAATATAGAAACAGGCATGATAACGGGGCAGGGGTTGTCAGTCCTCTTTCAGGCTCGCTTCCTCTTCAGCCTTTGCATCATCATCGCCATCCTTGGCATCCTCCATGCCACCCTTGATCACAGCGTCATCTTCAGCACCGGCATCCTCGACAACGGTTCCGGGAGTCCCGACCTCCTTGGTTTTCTCTGAATCCTTTTTCTCGGCCACCTACTCAGCAGCTTCCAGGAATTCCTGACCAAAAGGAGGATTGCAAGATGGAAAGTATTCTTCTAAGGACTCTTGCTCCATGGCGAGCACCCAGTTTGCGCCTCTCCCTTCCGCCTGGTCTTGAAAAACTTCCACACGCGACTTCAGCGTATAATACCCAGCCACCTGGGTCACTACTTCTGCGAAGTGCTGGGCCGAATTTTTCGCCTCGTGCATCCAAGACTCCAATGAAGCCTTCTGGGCTTGAAGATCTACCATTTGGACCGACAGAGCGTCGATGGAAGACTGGAGCTTGCGAACTTTCCTCTCAGACGCGGCGGCGGCATCTCTAGCGCTCTTAGCCTCGGCTTCCAGCCTCGACAACTCGTCATGAGATCGGCAGTTGGTCGCCATCCGCTCTTGGAAGGCCTGCGGTGGACACAACCCGACGGGTAAGGACACGGCGGTAGGGTATGAACCAAAAAAAAGAAGGGAGAAAGAACTGACGCGGAGTTGTCGTTAAGAAAGGATTGACTTACCAGCCTAAGAGTGGTGCCCACGTGACTGAAGGCGGCGTCGAGGGTCAAGAACTGGAACTCTGACTTAACGTTGGGAGGTCTTTTGGTCCTCTCTTCTCGGTAGCTGGGGTTGGTGTATCTTCAATACTTTTTCGCTTCAAAGAATGGGACTTCTTGGAATCCACAAAAGGGGTCGGAGAGGTCATTGCTTTGATACCACTCGATCTCAGTCTCTTAACCATCCCAGCGGCAGATGTGTCGATCTTGCAACCTGCATGCAACTCAAAGTCAGCGACACCAAACCCCAACAGAGCAGAGGCTGAAGAACACAAAAAGCGACATCAAACCTGATTTCTTTCCAGAAGAGCTTGCCATATCAGAAGATGTTGGAGTCTTATCCGTCTCGATTTCGTCCTCGTAAGGATCCGATCCCTCCGTTTCCTCTGCAGAGACTTCGGGTTCAGGACGTATCTTCTTGGGTTTGCGTTTCTCAGTTTTGATCCTTAGCAGCCGTCTAAAAACACCGGTATCAGTTCGCCTGGAGTTTATCCCGATTGGAACTGCACGCAAAAGAAATCAACATCAGCAATAAGCTTTGCGCAAATAAAAAATATGCAAAAAACCAGCAAGTAAAAGCTTAGATTCTTACGAGACGTATTCCATCCATCTCGAAAGACCGATAATACATCCTCGTCTAAGCCCCTTAAAGACTCTAATTCAATGAAGAAGAATCGGGCTTGCAAACTCTGGGAAGGCATTTTGGTTTTAGGAATTAAAGGGTTTTTGACGTCCCTAGCGTGAAGGGAAATACGACCGGCTCTTTGTGGAACGATCTTGTAAGCAAGAAGGAGTTCACCCATGGTCATCTTAAGCCCTCTTTGTGCAGCAAGCTCATCAATTCGAGCGAGCGTGCGCCACGTTGTGGAAAGGATTTGACAAGGAGAGACTTTTAAGGAGCTAATAAACTCATGAATGAAATCGGAAAAGGGGAACTTCAATCCTAGGGTAAACAGATAATCCAGAAAACAAACCCAACTCTTGCGGACCCAATCGATCTTTTCGATTGTTGGGGCATGGAATCGGGTTCCTCTGTGGAAACCCCCAAAATTGACCCACTCTGCGATTTTGTCTCGCATCATCGAGCAAGGAAGGAGGTCTTCCTCGCCGAGGGATTTTGAAGAAGTAAAAGGGGATCTCGGAGCCATGGTAAGCAAAAAAGAGAAGCGAGAAACAGAGGAGAGGAGGAAGTACCTGGAGAGTTCAAGAGCGAGAGACGGATGGGGAAGAAGGAGAAAGCGAATGAAGATGAGAACGAAGAGACAAGAAGATGATGAAGAAAGGGGGTTTAAGAAAGGGTTCTGCAAAATCCCGAAAATCAAGATTGACTATAACGTCAAATCACATAAATGCACCATTCAAAATTTGAAGTTCAAATTCCGGACGTTACATTTAGGGGTATTGTTGGATCCGCTTTTTCTTCAAAGAAGTATTGAGACCTGATTAGTACATCTTTGGTACCTCTTCGAAGCACAGCGAGGAATGACGGAAGGGCAAGTCGGTCGAACAAGATAGAGTTAAAGATATAAGATAGAATTTCGGTTAAGTCGTGTCGTTAGGATTAAGATCAGACAAGATCTTGTATTATTCTATCTTCTTCATCAGATAGATCGGTTTTCTAGGATACTATATAAGCTGATTGTAAACCCTAGATGAAGGAACATGATCTTAGGCTTTCTCATCGAGCAATCAATACAATTTACACCTTTTTGCATCGAACTTGTTCTTCGTGATTCATCTCGGTCAGGCCCGATCTAGGCCGAAGTTTCCTTTGGTAAAATTCAGCTCGAACAGACGTCTGCTTGAGTCTTGGAAGAACTGAAGTAGCTTCTCATGTAGTTCGGCAGACTCCTTGAGCGTTTGAATCAAGACGCACTGGTTATGGAGAATGGCTGCCATGAGTTCTTGCGGAGGATACATATCTGGGTTCTCCGGAGGAGGAATGGGAGGAGGACCAACACTGTAAGAGGGGGCGACCATGCGAGGCAAGGTTGGAGGAGGGGAGTTGGCATTGAGCATTTGGTCAAGGACGTCATAGTTGACAGCGTCCTCTTGACCTTGAGCTAACACTTGACTCTCAGAAGCAAGTCTTTCCTGTTCGGCTTATTGAGCAAGCCGTTTTTGTTCAACTTTCTTCTTAGCTTCTGTTTCCTCAGCCTCTAACTGCTTTCTTATGGACGGCAGTTCCTCTGAATTCCTGATTTCAAGCAGTCTTCGCTTCTTATCCCAGTTCAGTCCCAACATTTCGTGAGGAGCAGACTCATCATAGGCGTTCTGAGACTTTAAAATCAACTTAACAAGTCCTGGGTATGGCAGGGCATGCCTCTTCCTCCCACACTTAGCCATATGTTGCATTGCGATTCTTGCTAAGTTGATTGCTTTGATGAACTCTTGACAGCTTGGACTCTTGAAAACTTGACTCAAACTACCACTGATGTCTCTCATTTTGGAAGTGTTTTAGTAGTTAATTTCCCTTGTAAATATGTGTTTTTCATTCCTTTCTTTGTTAGTTTCGTTCCTTCTTAGCTTAGTTCCCGGTTTTCTTTAAGATTCGGAAACTATGCGAGTTTGCTTTGTTTTGTAGGTAAAATGGCAAGAATGAGGACATTTTGGAGGAGCTAATGAAGGAGCCAAGTCAAGGAATGCAAGCGCCAAGCCAAGAATGAAGTGGAACCAAAAGAAACCCAAGAAGAAGACAAGGATCGAGGCCCAGGACCGAGTACCACCACGTCAGGCCCGAGATCGAGCAGCCAGAGACCAGGACCGACGTTCCCAACGTCGGGCCCGAGGTCCCCAGCGTGTCGGTCCAAGTCGGCATTTGAGAGGATTGTTCCCCAAGGCATATTTTTAGTAACTTTCCACATTTGCCCTTTTCTAAATTGGTAATTCCTTGGTTCCCAATCCAAGGAGTAGGATAATTAGAGGTGATTAGTGATCATTTGAGGGGGGGGAGCACGAGTACACACACACCACAACCCAAATCACTCTCTAAAGGCTCAAAGGAAGACTTGGAGAGCAAGGAGAAGAGAGGAGGAGGAAGAGAAGAGAAGATCGGTGGAGCTAAGTGGAGGATTAGTGAGTTTTGTACTTTGTTTTGCTTTGATCTAGTAGAATTGAGACTTGGATTTTGTTGACACTTTGGATTTGAATGGATGTTGATGATTGAGATTTGCTTGATTTCCATTTTGATTGTGTTTTTCTCTTACCATATGGAGTAGATTCCATAGTCTTGGGCTATGGGGGAATCCCCTAGCTAGGATTGGGTAGAAAACCCCAATTCCATAGCCTTGAGTGCTTGATTTGTGAATCCTCTCTACATTGAGCTTCAATTCTCTTGTGGAAACAAGAGATCTAGGCTTGTGTTTTGGTAAGAGTAAGCGTGAGCAATCTCGATCCCATCACAAGTTCCTAGCATCGAAGGTGAGTGAAAACTCCCTTAGGTCGAGGTGTAGAGTGGAGGGATCCGGGGCTAGCAACCTCGATCTCACAAGGATCAAACACTTATTGGCTGAATTGGGGAAGAATATCTAAGTCTAGTTAGGGGTGGAACCCAAAATCCCAAGACCGATCTACATTTTTTAGCAGACCGAGTTACCCAGCAAGTCGGGCCCGACGTAGTGTGTGTCGGTCCCGGCCAAACTCAACCTCGATCCACCCTCGGACCGAAGTGACTTGTGTCGGTCCGAGGTGATCTCTTTTGTTTTCCTTTGTTTTGCCTTTCTTTCATCTTTTCTTAGTCTTTTCGGGTACTCTCGACGCACGAACTCCCGTGTGTTCGACACCCTACCTCTTTACTATAATTGAGGTTCGGTTTTTATAAATTTAAATTGTGAGACCCTCCGATCCCGGACCGATCAGAATTTTTGGCGCCGTTGCTGGGGAGTTCTATTTTTTCGAGGTACCCTCTTTGTTGAGTCTTTGATTTTGGTAGTGATTTGGGTGAGGGACTAGCCCAAACCCCTTATTTGTTTTGATTCGGTTTTTGTTTGTGTCTTTGGTTGTAGGTGTATGCGAGCTAGTTCCGCCCGAGGAACCCTTGAGCTCGACTTTGTGTGTGACCCGGAGAGTATTCTAAGGCAAGCCCGAAAGAAGAAGAGGATGGCGGACCAAGCCCGAGATGAGGAGTTTGAGAGGATGAGAGCCGACATGGCTCGAATGCAACTTGAAATGGCGAACCGAGATGCCGAGGCCCGTAGAGAGAGGGAGCAAAGGATAAGGTTGGAGGCTCAAATCAACACCCAACCCCTGAATGCTAAACAATACATGCATCCGGAGTTGAAGGGAGACCGAATGAGTGCCCGATCGAGCATGTCAAGCAATTCAAAGATCTATGTGAGACCATCTCGACGGACGACGAGACACTTGAGTATGTGCTACTCAAGGCCTTCAAGTAGTCTTTGGGAGGCAAAGCTTTGCATTGGTTGGAGAGCCAAGCACCTCGTTCTATCACATCATGGAGGGCTCTCAACGACTCATTCTTGATGAAATTCTTCCCGCCCACCAAGACGACGGAGCTTAGAAGGAAGATTGCTAGTTTCCAACAAGGAGCTCATGAGCCACTTTTCGAGGCATGGGATAGGTTCAAAGAGATGTTAAGGGCGTGTCCAACACATGGTCAACAACCTTATGTCCTTCAAGACATTTTCTTCCAAGGAATCAACCCCGCCACCAAGGATAAATTGAACCTTCATACCGATTGTGGGTTCATTGACTTACCTCCGGAGCAAGCGTGGGAGTTGCTAGACAAGCTCTCGGATTATGAGGCTATGTATGGTGTCAATCAAGTGAGCAAGGAAGTGAGAATCCATGGAGAAGGTCCGAAGAGGCTCTACGATCCCAAAAGTGAAGAGGTGGACAAAGATGTGAAGATCCAATTCTTGGAGGATGAGTTGAACAAGATGAGGAGGAAGATGGGTCATCTCCAAAAAAACACAAGAGCATGTGAAGAGTGTGGTTCTTTGAAGCATGGAGCCCAAGAGTGCCCAAATGAGCGCCAAGTCCGATTGGCCGAACAAATTGAGGAGGCCAACTATGTTCAAAGGAACTATGGAGGGAGAACCAACTTCAACAATGGAGGAAGGTGGAACCAAGGCCAAGCTAGTGGCTACAACAACAACTTCAACCAACATGAGCCAAGGGCCCAACAACCACCATATCGACCTCCCGGATTCTATGAGCAAACACCACAATGGGCTCAAGATTTGAAGAATCAAGTCACCAACATAGAGACCCAATTAGAGGAGTTTGGTGTGTGGAGAAGACAAGTGGACAACCAATTTGTTCACATGGCAAATCAACTTCCAAGAGAGGAAGGGAGACTCCCGGGCCGACCCGAGGAGAATCCCCGTGCCCAACAACAACAAAATGAAGTTCGTGCCATAGGATTGAGGAGTGGACGGAGTTTGCCCGAGCCACAAGTTCCAAGAACAAGAGAAGAGAGTCGGACCGAGGTTCCCAGCACCTCGGGCCCGACGTGCCCAGACATCGATCCGGTGAATGAAGGAAGTCCCCTGAAGTGGACCGAGATACCCAGCAACTCGGGCCCGACTTGCCCTGAAGTCAGCCCGACTTGCCCTGAAGGTGGCTCGACGTGCCCAGAAAGCCCCTGCCCCCGGTCCGAGATGCTTGACGTCGGTCCCGACGTCGATCCTAAGTCGGTCCAGGCTGAGATCGTGGAGAGAAGCCAAGATCGATCCAAGGAGGTGGATCCAAGCAAGAAGCAAGGTGCTACCACTCTTCCATATCCTATGAAGAAGCCCAAGGAGATTGTTGAGGGCAAGTTCAAGCGGTTCTTGAAGCTTTTGCAAGGCTTGAGCATCACTATTCCATTCACCGATGCTCTAAGTGAGATGCCATCTTATGCAAAATTCTTGAAGGAAATCTTGAGCAAGAAGAGGTCAATTGTTGAGATGCAAGATGAGGTGAAGATCTTGGAGCTACCTCAAAAGCTAGGTGATCCCGGAAGATTTGCCATCACCGTGGGGATTGGATCCCAACAATTCAAGGCTCTTTGTGATTTAGGAGCAAGCATATCGGTTATGCCCATGAGCATATGGAGAAGGGCTAACCTCGGAGATATGGAACCGGTTGATATGAGTCTTACTATGGCCGATGGTTCATCAACAAAGGCCACCGGAATTCTAGATGACATCCCGGTTAGAGTTGGGAGATATTTTGTGCCCGATGATTTCGTGATCTTAGACATGAAAGAGGATCCGATGGTGCCCATTATTCTCGGGAGGCCGTTTCTAGCTACGGCGGGTGCCAAGTTTGACGTGAGGAATGGGAAGGTCACTTTCGAGATTGGAGAGGAAAAAGTGGAGTTCCATTTCAACAAGGCCCTTAATGAACCGGATGCATTGGCGATTTTGAAACTAGAGGAAAGTGCCAAACGCAAGAGAGAAGAGTTGGAATCCACAAGAGAGGAAGTACCATTGAGGGACCACGACATAGTCAATGTTCAAGTCCATGAAGAGTCAAGGGATGGAGATAGCCCACCAAGCCATGAAGAGTATCCTAATCAATATCCTTTTGATGTGGGAGATTCTTATATTTGTCTAAGTGATTTGAAAGAGGATTTAGAGGATGACTACCTTTGCTTGGATGATTTGCAAGAAGAATTGAGTTATAATGTCATTGAGTCCTCTAGAAATTCTTTAGACTTTTGTGATGTAGGTAATGAAGAGCAAGTTGAGAAGATGCAAGAGATACCCACCTACACTTTAGAAGAGAAGAATAATGGAGAATTTGGAGGCCACTCTTTCATCAAACACAAATGGTGGCACTTTGGCTATGAGGAGAATGGAGGTGCATATGACGAGGAGGATCAATTCACCGTGTTTCACCCTCCTTGAAGGGTAGAGGTTAGAAGTCAAGCTAATGACTTAAAAGAAGCGCTCCTCGGGAGGCAACCCGGGTTTAGTAGATTCATTTTCGTAGTTTCTAGTTTGTCTTTCTTTGCTTTAGCTTAGATTCTTCCTAATCTCTTCTTTAGCATGTATTTTGTGGATATATGTGTTATGTGAGCTTGATGATCATGTGTGGTATTTGTGGAAATGATGCAATGACTTGTGGGTAGAGAATACCAAGACGAGGGAATTTTAGGAAGCCAAAACGGGTAGGACCGAGGTACCCAGTACCTCGGGTCCGATGTTCCAACGTCGGTCCAAGCTTGCCGATTACCTTGGTCTTGATTTTGGTGGAAATTCCTATTTTGCCCTTCTGACCTACCTTTGTCTTCTACCCTATTTAAGCCCCCTTTCCCTTACTTAACACCCCTTACCTCCATAACTACCTTCCCAAAATACCAATCCCTTCAAAAACTCCCAATTCGATCCCCATTCTCCACCATACTCGAACCTCAAGCAATCCCACCCACAAGATCTCGATCCAGCCCCTAGCATCCCCAAACATTGAACCAAAAGCCAAAAATCCTAACAAAATCCCATAGATCTTCATCCCTCTTCTAGATCTAGAAGAGAAATTTGGGTTCTAAGAAGTTGTTTGCTAGAAGTCTTTGTTTCTTCAACATTTGGTATGTGAATCTCAATCTCTACTTGATTCTTTGTGAATTCCATGTTTTCATTGCTAGATTTGAGATATGCCATGATTGAGTGAGCTTGGACTTTGAGCATCCATGGTGATTTGCATGCATTGTGAAATTTGTGCTTAATTGTTGCTAAATCCCACTTAGAACTTCGATTGGTGATGAGAATTGGTTGATTTTGAGTTTTAGGAGCATGATAGTGTGTTTTATGGGTGTTTCGAAGTAGAGAAGTCGAAATACAATCGGACCGAGGTACCCAGATCCTCGGACCGATGTTGCATGTCGGTCCAGAGACTCGGACCGAGGTCCCCAACCTCGGACCCGTTGTCTTTTGCATATCGATCCTATGCTTTTCGAGTTTCTCTTGTGTGAATGTAGGGATTCATGAGCTTGAATGTTGGTTATAGCATGTTTTTCATGATATGTCTTGAGGCTTGACCATTGATATGTGAATCTTAGTTCATGCATGATTGAATTTTGTGGATTGAGTATGTTTTGAGTGTTCATGTGTTTATACTCTCAGGATCGACCCCCCTAGGGTCGAGATCGACCCTCTTGTGGTCATCTCTTTGCATGATGAGATGTTTTGTGATGGAAGCTTGTGCTCTTGTTGTGATTGTATAGATTTTATCTTGGAGTTCTTTGGTTTTGATTGTGTAGGTACCATGTCTACGCGAGCATCTTCTTCAAGGATGGAGAAAGCATCAAGAAAGTCCAAGAAGTCGTCCAAGAGGGTCCAAAGGATGGACGATGTGCGTTTTGAGGATGAGGACGTGGCTAGAGAGTATGAGCGCCTCATGGGTCTATCTCACCACACCCGGTGGTTAGATTGGGAGTCCATTAGAAAGATGTGCATGGAGGAGGCTCTTACTCGGTGCTACTCCAACATTGGGCTCAACGTCTTTGCTAAGATGTGCATAGTCTTCTTTGGTCTTGAATGAATGGATGAGGGGTATGCCCAATGGTTTGGGCCCGGAATGGTGTTCCCCGAGCCTAACCAATCGGTGGACATGAACTTCTTGGCCAACCAATTGTCGCATCTCCAACTTCAACAATCAACAATGCTTCAAGAGGCGCACTAACTCAACCAACAACAACAATACCTCAACTTCCAACAACAACAACTTTCTCACCACCAAGAAGACTTCCAAGTGCAATTTGATGAGGTGAACCGCAACATCGCCTACACTAGACGTGAAGTAGAGGACTTGAGGGCGGCCGAGGATCAAAGGTGGACCGTCCAAGAGAGTTTCAATGAGTGGATGTCCGGGAATTTCTCTTCCCGTGAAGATCAATGGACACGTCCCGCCCCACCAATCCAACCGCCAAGTCAAGACCCTTTCAACGATCGAGTGTACGAGCGAGAGCGGCAAGCACGGCTTCAAAGGAGACGCCGCGGTCACTCCCCGAACTAAGCCTCAAAAAGTCATTCAAGAATAAGGAAATTGTGAGCTTTCTCTACTCTTCTCTTTACTTTTGAGTTTTGATTTCTTTTGATGAGGACATCAAAATTTTAAGTATGGGGTGGGTTAGTAGCTCATAGTTCCATGTTTAGTGTGTTTGTGTTTGTGTTTGTTTATGGGATGTTTCATTTTGGATAGTGGCATGATGAAGGATGTTTCATGAATGATGATGATGTTTGGTATGAATGGATGAGTTTGTTTTTTGTTTGAGAAAATTTTTGCAAAAATCTCTAAAAATTCGAAAAAGTTGTGTGAAAAAAGAACAAAAAGATTTTTGTTTTTGGACTAGGAATTCCCATCTTAGATGTCCATATGAAGGCTAATGATGATATGAGCATGTAAATTCCTTTGCATATTTTTGGATAGTTTAGCCTCTAAATGGATGTTGCTTTTAATGTGATGTGATATCTTGCATGTTTTTTATTGAGCACATGAGTTCTTGGATGAGGTTTTGATGCAACTAAGCTAGAGTGAACCTTGTGAGATTATTTTTGGCCATTTTAGGGATGCTTGTTCGATATTTGCATATCCCTCATTTTCTTGTGTGAATAGCTCATGCATGCTTAGTAAAACTTGCTATTGAGGTGTTTATCTATTTTCCAAGACCAATATGAGATTTGTTCTATGCTTTGTCACATTGATTTGGACTTTATTTCATTTAGTCACAAAATGTTCCATATCCTACCTTGAAGATAAACCATTGTTTGTAGCCTCGTTTTAGCCTTAGACCTTTGTTTGAAACTCCTCAAAAATATGATTCCTAGCCTATATGACTTGACCCTTATGGGATTGGACTTTAGTGAGAGGTTTTGGGAGAATATTTGGAGAGTTGAGATTCTCTTTGGTGAAGGGCAAGAAATGGAGTTATAAACCAAGTGGGTAGTGCATCTTTGTTGAGAAGAAAGAAAGAAAATGTTGGAAAAGTAGTGGATTGAAAGCAAAGTGCTTAAGTGTAAAAAAGGGCACCGACCGAGGAAAAGTGCACTTCGGGCCCGAGTCATGAGTGCAAGTCGATCCTAGTGAAAAATGTGAAAAAAAAAATCCAACAAAAAGTATAGTGCAAAGATGCAGTGGAATGTTTAGTGAAAAGTTGTGGGTTGAAAAGAAAGAAGAAGAAAAATTCAAAGTCTTTTGGATGAGAGTGAAAGTTGAAAGTGGAATGATTTGGTGAGTTTGGTGAGAGACTAGAAAGTTCAATCCCCATTGTAAGCACCACAAGACCAAAGTGATTCCCACCTTGAGAAATACCAAAAGCCTCATTACAACCCGGCCGAATGGAACCTCTTTGAGGACCTCCATTGAGCCAAGTTCATATTCCTTGTGTGCATTGTAATAGGCATCTCTAGGTGGAGGAATTGGTGATATTAGCTTCAATAGTAAAGCCTTTACTTGCATGATTTTTGAGTATGAGTGTTCATTGCTAAGCCTAAACACATGATGAGTGATACACATTTTCATGTCCCTAAAGTGAGGCTTTGTTGCATTAGACTTTATTCCTTGAACACTTGATCATGTGTGATGACATAATCTTGCTAGCATGTCTATCACTTGTGCTTACTTGCGTTTTTCATATGAGGCTTTACTTGAAGATTGTGCTTCGGTCTTGCTTATATTGATATTGCTTGAGGACAAGCAAGTTTAAGTATGGGGTATTCTGATGTCTCTCATTTTGGAGGTGTTTTAGTAGTTAATTTCCCTTGTAAATATGTGTTTTTCATTCCTTTCTTTGTTAATTTCGTTCCTTCTTAGCTTAGTTCCCGGTTTTCTTTAAGATTCGGAAACTATGCGAGTTTGCTTTGTTTTGTAGGTAAAATGGCAAGAATGAGGACATTTTGGAGGAGCTAATGAAGGAGCCAAGTCAAGGAATGCAAGAGCCAAGCCAAGAATGAAGTGGAACCAAAGGAAAACCAAGAAGAAGACAAGGATCGAGGCCCAGGACCGAGTACAACCACGTCGGGCCCGAGATCGAGCAGCCAGAGACCAGGACCGACGTTCCCAACGTCGGGCCCGAGGTCCCCAGCGTGTCGGTCCAAGTCGGCATTTGAGAGGATTGTTCCCCAAGGCATATTTTTAGTAACTTTCCACATTTGCCCTTTTCTAAATTGGGAATTCCTTGGTCCCCAATCCAAGGAGTAGGATAATTAGAGGTAATTAGTGATCATTTGAGGGGGGGAGCACGAGTACACACACACACCACAACCCAAATCACTCTCTAAAGGCTCAAAGGAAGACTTGGAGAGCAAGGAGAAGAGAGGAGGAGGAAGAGAAGAGAAGATCGGTGGAGTTAAGTGGAGGATTAGTGAGTTTTGTACTTTGTTTTGCTTTGATCTAGTAGAATTGAGACTTGGATTTTGTTGACACTTTGGATTTGAATGGATGTTGATGATTGAGATTTGCTTGATTTCCATTTTGATTGTGTTTTTCTCTTACCATATGGAGTAGATTCCATAGTCTTGGGCTATGGGGGAATCCCCTAGCTAGGATTGGGTAGAAAACCCCAATTCCATAGCCTTGAGTGCTTGATTTGTGAATCCTCTCTACATTGAGCTTCAATTCTCTTGTGGAAACAAGAGATCTAGGCTTGTGTTTTGGTAAGAGTAAGCGTGAGCAATCTCGATCCCATCACAAGTTCCTAGCATCGAAGGTGAGTGAAAACTCCCTTAGGTCGAGGTGTAGAGTGGAGGGATCCGGGGCTAGCAACCTCGATCTCACAAGGATCAAACACTTATTGGCTGAATTGGGGAAGAATATCCAAGTCTAGTTAGGGGTGGAAGCCAAAATCCCAAGACCGATCTACATTTTTTAGCAGACCGAGTTACCCAGCAAGTCGGGCCCGACGTAGTGTGTGTCGGTCCCGGCCAAACTCAACCTCGATCCACCCTCGGACCGAAGTGACTTGTGTCGGTCCGAGGTGATCTCTTTTGTTTTCCTTTGTTTTGCCTTTCTTTCATCTTTTCTTAGTCTTTTCGGGTACTCTCGACGCACGAACTCTCGTGTGTTCGACACCCTACCTCTTTACTACAATTGAGGTTCGGTTTTTATAAATTTAAATTGTGAGACCCTCCGATCCCGGACCGATCAACCACTTCCTAGAGAAATGATTGAAAACTTCTCCTAAATGCTCCAAATACCTACAAAACACAAAAGCAACACACAAACGACTCCAACCCTCGAAAGAGAGTTGAAATCTCATGAAAAACACACAAACATATAAGAAAAGACACAAATCAACCTAGAAAACAACCTATGAAAACTAACCAAAAAGCATGACATCACTGGCGTACCGATTGTTATTAAAGACGAGGGTGATCTGAACCATAGCATTGTCCAGACCATCAAAGCTAACAAAGGAGACACCATTATTCTTTTTTTATGGTGGGCTATTTGGATGCACCGAAACAACAGAATTTTCAATGTAGATAGGGCACTAGCGTAGCTGATGAGAAACCATCCGACCTCGCACTCACCAACTACTCACAGTGGAAACTGGCGAAACAACTAGAGCACGTGCAAACAGTGAAGCGGTAGAGACCAAGGCTCCCAACATGGAAGAAACCAGACAGGGGGTGGACAAAAATAAATTTCGACGGCTCTCGGCGATCCAACTCATCCATGCATGGAGGATTTATTTTGAGAGATAACAACTCGAAAATTATTGCCCTGGATCGACGGAAGTTGGCCACCCCGTCCATCCTCCAGGTTGAAGCTCTAGCGGCTTTGGATGGGGTACGAACGGTCAAATCCCTTAATATAACAAAGCTAGTGGTTGAAGGTGATATCTTATGTGTCATTAACAGCATTACGGAGGTATGAAGATGCCCTTGGGAAATCCAGACAGTCATTAGTGACATAAAAGGTCTCCTTTCTCTTTTTGAGGATGTTCGTATTTTTCATTGATATAAGAAAGTAACAGAGCCGCAGACTACTTAGCAGCCAGAAATGCTGACCCACAAGTCTTACTGGCCAATGTGATGATAAATTGCAAGAGAAAATATTGGGAGAAATCCTTGAGGACGACGCTTGGATTAAGTGAAAGAAGAATTCGGGAAGCTAGAGACTTTTTGAAGATCATCCGGGCAGATGATTTAGGTTGATCCTACACTGATTAGGAAGCCTACTGTTTTTTCTTTGTTGTACAAAAAAAAAGTTCGACAAGGGTGTTGTCACTTGTCGACACATGTGATCAAGAGAGCATATTTAAACCGAGTTGGGAGATTGTTAGTGAGCAGATCCTAATCAGATGAGTAATAAGACAAGAGCAAAGACACTTGAAAAAGGAGATGTGTGGTGGGACATGCAGCCGAAGCAATTGGACCTTGATAGTCAAATCTAGTGATGGAACCGGGCCGGGTTGGGCCGGGCCCAGGCCGGGCCAAGGAACCGTGGCCCAGGCCCGGCCCGGCAAATTACCGGGCTGGGCCGGGCCGGCCCACCTAGGTCCGTGCCGGTTTTACCGGGCTGGGAGCGGCCTGCGAGCCGGGCCGGGCTAGGAGTGGGCTGCGGGTCGGGCCGGGCTGGGCTGGGAGTGGGCTGCGGGCCGGGCTGGGCTGAACATTACATACTATAATTTTTTATTTTTTATAATACTATATACTTAGATAATATACTATATACTTACAAAAAAATGAACATGCACCCTATACTTAACATTATATACTATAATTTTTTTTGGATGAACATTATATACTTTAATACTATAGTACTAAAGTATGCTAAACTCTATTTCAAAAATAATACTATAATACTATTGCAAAAATATAGTATATACTTAATATAAAAATGAATATGCACCGGGCCGGGACGGGCTGGACCGAGCTTTTGGCCCGTTGACCAGCCCAGCCGGGCTGGGCTGGAATACTTCGGCCCGGGCCCGGCTAATGGCCTGCCCGGGTTTGGCCCGTGTCTGGCCGGGCTGGGCTTTTTGGACTCATGATGCCGGGCCGGGCCGGCCCACACCGTTGGTCATCACTGGTCAAATCTGTGATGAGTTTCTTTAATAGAAATGAAGGAAATATGGGGAGGAATGGAGGAGATGGATCTAAATTTCCTCCTCAAAGCTTGAAGTTGTCTCGTTGATTTAATTATTTTTTATTTGCTTTCAAATAAAGTTCTAACACCTAATTAAGCATTTTATTAGCTATATATAATAAGTATGTATATAGCACCTAAGTATTTTTAATTATTAGCTATATTTGGTTTTAAATATTTCTTATTACAATTCAAGCCATCCAATGATTTTTAGAGGCTTTGTGCGAATAAAAAAACTAGGAGTATTTAAGATCAATTTAAGTATAATTTTTTTTTTTTACTTTTTGACTAACAAAATTTTATGCATAATTAGTAAGTTGCTAAACAATGATGTATTTATGGCTTGCAATTGTTTATTTATACATTTTTTTAAAAAGATAGAGGTATATAATCGTAGAAAGAAAAATTATGAATAACTAGTTGAAAATTAAAATTGTATATAGTATTCATTTTATCCGTACAAATAAAAATTAGTGAAAAAGTAAGAGATGCTAAAAATATTACACTTACTCTATATTAAGTGACTAATTTAACAATATTGTAAATAATTAATCAATAAGAAATTCTAATTATGCATGCATAACGTATACCGCATGTTACATTAAACATCTAAATACAAATATAAAAAATTCCTACGAATGAAATATTAGAACGGGAACATAATTATAGAATGGTTAATAAATAATTGTGGGCTTAATACATCAGGAGACCCCTGTATTTGAACGTTTTTTTCCAACAGACCCCTCTACTTAAAAATGTTCTATTAGGCCCCTCTACTAATATGAATTTGTTCTAATGAACCCCTCATCACTAATCATTTGTCACCTAAAACAATCGAACATTGACTTGGCTCTCATAATTAATGACTAATCATTATATTATCCAATTTTATATCACATACGACTTCACTAGCTATATAAACCACGTATGATAACACAATATATCAGCTACGGTGGTTCATTTTCTGTATTGAGCCTATGTTATTGTCGTAATTGTGCTAACATAGTCTGATTTGGCTTAAAATTAGATAACATGACGACTATTTATCAATTATAGGAGCCAAGTCAGCATGTGTTTGTTTTATGTAACGAAAGATCAATGATGGGTGGTTTAATATAACAAATTTAACTGAGTACAAGAGTTTAATAGAACATTTTAAAATAGAGGGGTTTATTGGGAAAAAACGCTCAAGTACAGGGGTGTTCTAATGTATTAAGCCAATAATTGTGAAAGAATTGATGCACTAGTAATGGAGCTAAAAAAAGATTCGCTTTGACAGAGAATTGAACACGGAGCAATGACATTACATGTTGTCCATCTAACTATAGCACATGTTCATTTAGTTATTTACCGTTAAGTTTTTAGGATTAGCATTTCATATATATTATAATATTATTACCTCATTTGTTATTGCTCATAATATTCAATTACTCAATAAAAAGTTAACAACTTTTCTTATGGTAGATCATGCCAAGTTCTACTAAAAAGTTCTTATGGTAGATCATGCAAGTTCTACTTGAGACTAGTTTAAAACATCTTATAATTATCGAAATAGAAAGTTGTTTACACATTAGACTTACATCTTTGGTCTAAATGTTTATAATCAAAAGCAATGAGTAAAATTTTACAAATTGTAGTCGTTTCGCCCCTCTCTAAATTTGCCAAATTATTCTCATCTTATAAGTGTCCAAATGGAAAGTTGCTTGCGTGCTTTTTTTCTAAAGCAATAAGTATGATTTGGCAAATTTACGATCATGTGGTCCCTTTATTCCTCTTTTTATTGAAAAGCCTACACACAACTACACAAGCCACAGGCAAAATTAATTTAAATAACCCAAATTTTCAATGGGTGTTAAATGAATAACCCAAAATATTGATTATAAGTAAAATAACCCGAACTTTAAAGATGTGTTAAAAAAATAGCTCTGAGGTAAATTTTCCGGATGACTTGGAACTGGATGAATGACATGTCAATTTAAATAATGATGACATGGCGATATTTGATTAAAAAAATTAGAAATTAATTCAAAAAATTTGTTGCACAATACGTACTCTTGGTTGCTTCTATTTTGATGGTAAAACTGAAACATAAATGATTCTTGTTAAATTGATTAATTCAGCATCTTTTATCATTTCTAGTAAATCAAAATAGCTTAACTAATCTAAATCAATTATTTCTAAACTAGTCTCACGTCCTCCTTTGTACGTAAAGTCTACATCATTGTGAAAAAAGCCGCCATATTTGAGACGTATAATAAATGCAGGAGCTGAAGGAGCCATTTATACCTATATAATTATGCATAACACCAACACATACCTTGTTAAAAAAAAAAAAACAATCGTACACTTCTTAGTTGTAAATCCAAACCCAAACCGGTTTTAATTTAAAAAAACCGAAATCAATCAAGATGAATACATACATACCTACTATTTGTTTTGATAACACCACACAACTTCATTCAATAGAAAGAGACAAATCATCCTCCAACAAATTATATAAAGCAACAGAAAAAGATGAATACATGCCTACTATTATTTCTTGTTGATCGAATTGTTAAGTTTGAGAATTTTTAGTGGTTTTGCAACACCAGGTAATTCTCCTTGCTTTCAATTCATGGTGTACGGTTTCTTCAATGAATGAACTATTGTAGGTTTTTATCAAGCGTGCGTACGCTTTTGTTAATTAATAGTGCCAAAATTAATTTCTAATTTTTTTAAAATCAAATATTGCCATGTCATCATAATTTGATGGTAAAACTGAAACATAAATGATTCTTGTTAAATTGATTAATTCAGCATCTTTTATCATTTCTAGTAAATCAAAATAGCTTAACTAATCTAAATCAATTATTTCTAAACTAGTCTCACGTCCTCCTTTGTACGTAAAGTCTACATCATTGTGAAAAAAGCCGCCATATTTAAGACGTATAATAAATGCAGGAGCTGAAGGAGCCATTTCTATATAATACATTAAAAAGTTGTGTACGAAGTGCATTTAATGCATAGATTCAATCTTATTCTTTTATTGTGATAGACATACAAATTGATAGTAATAACATCCTATCGTAGTGGTTAAGGTCGCTCCCTTTGTCACCCACATCCATGGTTCGAATCCTACTAGGCGGATTCTTTTTTTTTTTTTTCTAGGATACAAAATGTATTAAATTTTATGATGTTAGAATTTAAAATGTATGGGATGGGATGGGATACATATATTATTTAGGGACATATTTGGGAAATCTATTATTAGATTTGTATCTTTGTTTGGCTTTGTAGCATTAGAATTAAACATTTTATGATTCTTTTTGAGTAATTACAATATACAATCTATATATATATAAAAGTTAGGTGGTGTCCTCATTAATTGCTCTTATTAAGTGTTGGTTGCAATCTTCCCTATATAATAAACACTATGCAATTATAATCAAAGCAACCACAATAGCATAGTGGTAAACCCTTCCTCTAATTACCCAAAGGTTTGGGGTTCAAACCTCTTTAGCAACATTTTTGTGTTATTTGCATGTTTTCTTAATGTGTATTTTTTTAACGTAAATCACAAAATATATTTATACCCTAAATCATAAAATAAACATATTTTTTAAATGTGTTTTGTGTGTATTTGTTGTATTATTTGTATAAATGGTTCAAGTATATAAATAAATCAATTATTAATTTTTTTACCGTAAATCACAAAATATGTTTATACCCTAAATCATAAAATATGTGTATTTTTTTTAAACGTGTGTATGTGGGTATTTGTTGTATTATGTGTGTATATATATATGAATATTTTCTTAAAGTGTATTTCTTTAACGTAATTCACAAAATATGTGAATACCATAAATCGTAAAATATGTGTATTTTTTTAACAAAAAACACAAAATATATTTATACCCTAAATCATAATATATGAGTATTTTTTTCTTTAAACTTCTATAGTTTTCACGTATATAAAAATATTTTTGAATAGCCAACAATATTATTTTAAGCTTTTATATGCTTTCTATAGTTTTCTATATCTTTCATATGTACGTAATTGCATTTAGATACAAATAATAAGTGCTTCTCTTGCAAGTGAATTATATTTTCAATTGATTTATTTCTTATGGAATATTTATTTATTTATTTTATCCTGAATATAATCTATTATATTTTATATTATCATACCTTGATCATTCACATTCATACAATTTTATGCAATTTTTCAATTAAAGTTGATTAATAGAGCTTCAAAATAGTTTTTAAACCCGTGCGTAGCACGGGTCATGAGTTCTAGTTCTTATATTTTTTAATGTCCTGTTAATGCATTTTAGAAGTTCACTTTTACACTGACGCCTCTTGCCTCATGCCCGTTACACCTACCTAAACAATAGTTTTAAATGTCCTGTTAATGCATTTTAGAAGTTCACATTAAAAATTTAAAAGTAACGCCTCTTGCCTCATTCTTAGACCAAAAAAAAACGCCTCTTGCCTCATTAATGTCCGTTACACCTACTTAAACAAAGAAAGAAAATTTTACGGACGGAAGTTGAAAAGGCTACTTAATATTTTGCATTCATCTCTTGAGCCGGTTACACATCATGGGCCTCGAAGTGTTATTGCCTATAAATCCAATCCCAACTGATTGTGAATTCTAGGCCATTGTATGTCGTAAATGAGAATCCAGAATCGATGGAGTATGCAGGAACAAGGCCAAATTGAATTGAAAGGTTGAAGGAGGAGAAAACGATCGAGGACAAGACGCCTGCATATTCTTCTCGATCGAGTTCAGTGTGAGTTCATTTTCCCATTGGTTAAATTTCATCTTTCCTATTACTAATGAGTAATGAGTAATGAACGATAGTTTTAGTTTTGTGAGGAAAAGAAGAATCGGTATTTGCTAGAGCTGACGTCTTCCTATGCTGTTACATGTTGTCATGCATGGTTGCCGAAAACATTTTAATCAAGAAACTGGTTCCAAGAAACGGAGCTTTTCTGGAGTTTCAGTTTAATCGTGTCCCTATTGTATGATTTTGATTTGCTAGGAAAGGATTGTTGTTGCACAATGTGGCTAAATCTTTTGACCCCACAACTCAATATCAGGTTTCATTCATTCTTCTCAACACCTTGGATATTAATCTGTGGATTAACTACTGTAATCGTATTTGTATTTGTATTTATTCTCAGGAAACTGGATCTGCTCACCAAGACGGTAAAACTCCACCTGCAAGCTCTTATAGGTTTCATTTCGATGGACACAGCCATGCCTTGCTTATTTAAGATCAAATCTGTCCGGGAACCCGATTCGTATGCTCAACACCAAACGGGAATTAGTTTTAGAGATGTATGTGATCAGGCCCTTGCTGATTTGTTTTCGGTATTGGTTTTAGAGATTTATGTGATCAGGCCCGTGCGAATGTGCTTAATTGTCAAATTATGCACATTCACATCTTATTGGATTATCTGCTAACAATAATATATAATTGACATCTTTCGATATTTTTTTTTTGGGGGTCAAAACTTTCGATATTTGTTTTCGTATGCACATTCACATCAAATTAAGTAGATCAGCTTTTCTATCTCAATTACAACTGCCTCGAGTTTAGTGATTAACTAGCAGATGACCCGTACCTTGTACGGGGCGTTATTTGTTTATTTATTGCTTTGTGTATGAATTTACTATAACAATTACAAATATTATCATATGCATACTTTGTTTTAAAACGACACTTATTTTTTGGATTATAAAATGACATAATTCTTGTATATCATCATATATATATATAAATAAATTGTATTTACTTTTCATACATACATAAACATATATTTAAATAATTGAGGAAGAATGAAATAAGATAAGATGCATTATCACATTTTATTAACAATTGATACAAATCTTTTGGCATTAATTATATTACGTAAACAAACTTATGTAATAAAATCAATAAGTTTAAATAAAATTTGATTAATATACTATAATATTAAATATATAGATAATATTTAATAAGTTAAATAGAAAACCAAATTATCTCATATATATGTTATTGTTTTCAGAAAAAATAATTAAATAATAAATATATATAAATAAATGTAATGAAAATGTGAACGAATTATTATCTTAATTAAGAAATCTATCTTTTTTTTTCTAAAGTGTAATCATTATGCAATATTAGTGATATATATAGGTTAAATATAACATATACTTTCTTTCATTGATATTTTAATATGATATGATAGTAAAAATGTATTTAATATATTATCTTAATAGAATGAATATTTGTCTTAAATATAGTGGTAGAATTTGCTACCATTGATGATTTAAAAAATACCATAATAAAATTACAAAAAATAATTTAAATTTAATATGATATTTAATTAAATGGGTAAAATATTATGATTATGATTTATAGATTATGAAAAAAAATACTTTTTAAAATAAAAGGTTTATGATATATCTATGTATCAATTAAATGTGTATAATGATAAGATAGAGATTTATATATTTGGATAGAATTATTAATTAAACAACACAAATTCTAATATAGAACTAATATTTTAATTAACTATCTATAAGATTATGATAAAATCAAGATGTAATAAGATAGATTTTTTAAAAAGGGGGTGATGTGGCGCAATATGGTGGCAGAATTTGCTTCCGCTTTAGTATATAGTAATAGATGTAGATGGTACGAATTAAAGAGCAAACAATTATAGATGTGAATGTGCTTATAATATATGATTAAATTAGTGTCAACTATGGTGTATTATCATTTCAAGTTATTGGATTTTTGTTGTTGTAGGCCTATTAAAGGATTGGCTGAGGTTCATTATAGGCTCATTGCACTTTAATCCATACACCGGTTTTTATTATTGAGGTTCATGTTAATAGAATTCTATGCAATTACTATAATTCTACGAAAAATAGGATCCAAATTTTAAAACTTTTTTTTGGTCGAATTCAAATTTTTAAACTTGACAATTTAAAGTTTTAAAAGTGTAATTTACAAGTGAATTTAGTATATTTTTTAAGCAAAAGTTAAAGATAAAGATTAACATATTTATCAAACAGGTAAAAATGATTCAAAAAATTACTAATGTAGATCTAAGTTCGATATATTAAGTAAATTATTCAAAATTTATTTGATGTAATATACATAAAATATAATATCATACATATAATTTGATATTTAAAAAAGAGACTTCATACTTTAGCTAGCTTACTTCAAATATAAGAGATTTCAAATACATAAAATGTAATATCATATAAAAAAATTACGAATATAAGATAGTTATGATACTTTAACTAACTTTGAAATATAAACAAATTCCATATACTCTATTTAGATTTGCTTTCTATATATTACATTAAAGTTTAGGATGAAAGCCTAAAATTAGAATTGCATATCCCATGCGTACGCACGAGGTCTGTTCCAAATGCCAACACCAATATAATGTTTATGTAGCTTCGTCCAAAACATATCAACATCTGTAATGATAGAATGGAAGATATTACCATCAAATTTATGTCAATTTTTTAAACACGATCTACAAAGAAAACATACGTATACTCATGTCCCGTGCGATAGCACGGGCCTGTCTTCCTAGTATACCTATATAATTATGCATAACACCAACACATACCTTGTAAAAAAAAAAACAGTCGTACACTTTCTTAGTTGTAAATCCAAACCCAAACCGGTTTTAATTAAAAAAAACCGAAATCAATCAAGATGAATACATACCTACTATTTGTTTTGATAACACCACACAACTTCATTCAATAGAAAGAGACAAATCATCTTCCAACAAATTATATAAAGCAACAGAAAAAGATGAATACATACCTACTATTATTTCTTGTTGATCGAATTGTTAAGTTTGAGAATTTTTAGTGGTTTTGCAACACCAGGCAATTCTCCTTGCTTTCAATTCATGGTGTACGGTTTCTTCAATGAATGAACTGTTGTAGGTTTTTATCAAGCGTGCGTACGCTTTTGTTAATTAATAGTGCCAAAATTAATTTCTAATTTTTTTAAAATCAAATATTGCCATGTCATCATAATTTCAATTGACATGTCATTCATCCGATGCAAAGTCATCCGAAAAATTTATCTTAGATATATTTTTTTAACATGCCTTAAAAGTTTGAGTTATTTTACTTACTATCAATATTTTAGGTTATTCATTTAACACCCACTGAAAATTTGGGTTATTTGAATTAATTTCGCCCCACAATCCCATCCCTTCACTCACGCCTCATCACTTCCCCTCTTAGGAAGGCAACGCAGCACACCGCCCAAAAATAAAGTAAAACTATTATGTCAAGAATGGGATTCGAACCCATGCCCTTTCGGATCAGTACCTGAAACTGGCGCCTTAGACCAACTCGGCCATCTTGACATTTGGTTGAGAAGTACGGTTTTCGCTTATCTTTTAAAGACCATCTTCCATTACGTAATATTTGGTTGAGTTGATTAATGTAAGAGAGAAAATCATTAAAAAGTAGGACAAAAAACCAAGATCAAAATCTGAATTGTGGGCATCAGATCTTCCACAAGTGGAGGATTTGTCGAAACCAGAACTTTGGTCCAAAGGAATTTGGAAAGGCGCTTAACATAGCTCCATGACTGCAAAATCCATAAACCCAACAATCGTCCTCGAATCTCTTGCAGAACTAGAGATGCTTTTGTGAAATATTATCAGGCGATCATACACAATCGGCAAAGAAACGAATGACACGGGACAGAAAGTGATCTGTGTATTGCAGATCAGTACTCTCATCTATTCCATCTCCCTGAATGCAAAATGGCAGTAAATTGCAACACAAATAGACATTTTTCAAACTGCAAAAGTTGGGCAAAACTTCTACTATTACCAACAAACCACCCATAGGATTTACAGTTGACATTTCACTGCCATCCAGTTCCAAGATTCTTCTTACAGAAGCAGCACCCAGTTCCAATAGTGTGAGAAAGCGGCTCTGAACAGCACTTTCAAGAAATCATTTCCTCGAGATTTATAGGAACTTCCAGAGTTTCACTGCCCCTCTGGACCTTCAAGATTACTTTGTCACCCACATTATAGTCATCCAATACTTTGTTTAACTCTGCATTGTTTTTCACCTGAGAAACAGTGAAATGAGGTGAACACATAAGGAGCATCAACTACTACGATAAGATGTTAACATGTATATAAACGAGCGAAGGATGACACAAGCTTAGATTGTCTTGGACCGAATCAAAAAGGTGTAACAAACAAAGAATGAGCTACACTTCAGTGACAATCCAAAAAAATACTGAAGGAGAAGGAACTTACAGGTTTGCTATCTACTGCAAAAATGATATCACCTAGTATAATGTTTCCTGCAAAACCCCTGGTTGTTGGAAGCAATCCTGCCTTGGCAGCCAAGCTATTTCCAGGAACCTACCACATTGGCGAGAGGAAAAACAGCCATCACATTTAGATATAAAACTTGTTGATTCTAATATTTGTCACTGTTGATGAAATCATGGAGGAAAGTATACTGGCCTTCAGAAGCACATCAGCTTTGCGTTGAGGTTAGATTTACCTGCATAATAAGAGCTCCATTTCGTACATTCAGTTGACTTGCTATCAAGTCAGGAGCAATATCAAGGTTCAAACCAGCTCGAACTGCCTAAAAAGGGAAGTTAACAGAAGCAAGAGGATGGAATGTTAGCACAAAATGCTTGGAGCTGTAACAACACAGCAACAGATTAACAATTATCTTTTTGCGTTTCCAGTTTCTGTTCAGCCTTTGTAGCAAATATAATGAATCAACATGAAAAACTCATCAAACTAATCCAGATTCTATGGTAGAGCTCACAGACATTTTGACAACAGCAGTAGTAGTGTTAAGAGTATGAGGTGGGGGTAGGAAAAGGAGGACATCTTTCGTATAACTCCCAAGATTCTCCTTAATTTTATCATGCTTAACCTAATGATTCCTGAAGGTAGTACCACCATTCAACGTAATACAGCCATTCCTTAACCAAAATTTTGAAAATTGGCCCAGCAAACCCAGTCACAAGAAGATATATTAACCTCACAATATAAAATCACAAGCCATGAATGTCTGTAAAATCCTTCAATTCATTCTTTAGCTTTATTTGGAACAAGAAAACTTCCACCCAGAATTTTCGGTTCAATATCCTATATTTATACTAATAGTATAAAAATACGCTTCGAATGCTCAATCAACTTACTGGTAAGCTGAAGATAAATGCATAACTAAACCAATCCTAGTCTAACCGCACCTAGTCTAATATGCTCCTCACATCTAACATTTACTTTCCTGTACAATCTGCTTCTCCACTCTACATAGCATTTTTGTAGATATAGATGAGCAATGCTTTCAATTCTTAGCATTTCATTAATTAATCATCAATGCTCAACTTTCACAGAAGAATATATGTCACTGTGTTGGATAAAAATATGTGATCAAATGTTGCAAATACTTACTTTCCCAAACTGGATCAATTGAGGTATTATCTTGCTTACAGTAGAGGATGGAATGGCAAAACCTACCCCAGCAGATGTGCCTAGATTAACAAAAGAATTTATTTATCAAATTAGCACATCAATGATAAGATTTTACAAAACAGAAACAAGTAATCAATTTACAAGTTTTACATGCTTGATTTATGGTAGTTTTGAACAAGAACAACAAGGAAGAATGAGTACATGGAGAAAATGTAAATCAATAAGCTTCCATGGTAAAAAGGAAAGTGTAAATAATTAGATATTGTGGCCCGTTAAAAGCTGCTTTCAATGTGAACAAAGAGGAAAACAAATAAACAGATTCTAGAAAGGAGATAGTTGATCTTGGAGTTGTGGAATCAGGAGGCCCACATGAATAAAATTGATAGCTAGAACTGTATTATTTGGGACATAGTTATTTTTCCTTTTTAGCAGGATCACAAAAAACTTTCCTCTAAAAGCCTGCCAACTTAGTATGTAACTATTGTTCCAAAGTATTTATCATATGGATGTGAGCTACATGTTGTCACCACTTGATGATGCGTCAAGATACACCTTCCAGTTATTTCTTGATAGCCAACACTCAACACTACAAGCTTTATTTAGTTTCTTAATAACGTATGCAGAAGAGAGACTAGGAATTGGCCAGATTGTACCTTTGTACATACGTTTTGGGACAAAACCTAGTCTAATCATAGCATACATTAACATTAACTTTAAGCTCTAGTTTTCAGTCCACTAGAATTTTGATTTCCTGTTGCAATAAAAACAGAAGTTTCAAATTTTGAAATAAATTAATTTAGAGAGATAAATTGACCAAATTCACTGATTTAAAGAGTATAAAATGTGATGTCTTTCTTAATGCTCAAACTGAAAAAAAAATGCTTTCTTCTAGCATGAAGGCAACAAGATGGTAATATTTGTAAGCATCAAAGCAGGTCAAGTTTTGATTAAAGTTTTAGCTTGTTTCTCGATGTAAATAATTCCTACTTGATAGGCTTTCACTCATGAAATTAATTTACAATCTGCACGAGATGAATGAACTAAGAACCTCTAAGATGGGTGACCACTATTCTGATAAATGGGATGTAATAGCCTGATATGGCATCAGCACATACAAACAGCTGTTATGAAAGAATTTTTCATTTTGATTCAAGAAAAAACGCAACTCATGCATGATATGTTCTAGATT
Source organism: Polygonum maritimum (assembly GCA_963924305.1). NCBI lineage: Eukaryota > Viridiplantae > Streptophyta > Magnoliopsida > Caryophyllales > Polygonaceae > Polygonum > Polygonum maritimum. Next base: position 25,460,510 of record OZ002735.1, read on the forward strand.
TTAACACTGCTAAAGTCACAGATGATAATCATGCTGTTAGACAAGAGGATGCTCAACACACAAAACAAACTTAATTTGATTGATAATATCAGGAAACAAACAATCTCAATGGGACAAACCCCGATTGAGCCAAATCCCAAAGGAGACAATCTCCAATGAGCCCAAAGGCAAAGAGCCTTGATCCTCTCTAATTCTCTGGATGCCCTTCTCCTCACTAGACTCCTCTATTTAAACTAGACAAGAAGGTAACTGCCAAGTCATAAAGACACTAATACCCCTAGTCACTAACATATATTTAGACTAATCCTATCACATTCCACTTGAGATAACCATTCGGTAGCACATGCAAACTTTATATTGAAGAAAAGGACAGAAATGGTGAATAGTAAAAAATTACACACTTGCCTGTTTGGGTAAAGATTGCAGTATTAATCCCAACAAGGTTTCCTTTGGAATTCAAAAGAGGTCCCCCACTGCAATGAATTTATCAAGAAGCAGCCAAGTCCAGCAGACAAGAAAATGTATCAAAATCTATTAAAATATAGAAGAAGAAAGGAAAAAATGAAAATTTTGAGCTATAGGATTTCTTACACCAAGTGGAAAAGAAAAATTGAAGAGTTATTGTTGCACATTAACTAAAGCAATAACTGTGATTGACATGAAAAATTAAAAAGGAACCTGTTTCCAGGATTAATCGCTGCATCTGTCTGAATTCCCCCGCCAACAGTCACTCCAGTTTTGCTAAAGATGTCTCGGTTCAATCCACTTATGACACCAACTGTGAGAGTATGATCAAACCCAAAAGGATTTCCAATTGCTAAACATTGTTGACCAACCCTTAAAGATGATGAATCTCCAACCTTTATGGGCTGCAGCAGACCTTCTGCTCCTTCCACCTGGATATATCAAACAATTAACGCCTAAAATTTAGTAAGACCTGTAGGACCATATCAATTGACACATAATCATTTTGCTTTATAAGTACATTATAACTAATAAGTCAGTGCAAGGGCTATATAATTGTTGAGGGGCATTATAAGTGATAACGAGGTGTTGCTCAACCACAAGTTTCCCACCCAAAAACAAGTTCAATTTCTGACAAATAAAACTACTGGTATCATAAAAGCAATTGTTATAGATCAGATCAACATTTAAGTCCTAGAGGCCGAAACCATTAAACTTGGCACAGGCATAAGCCGGGTAGCATATTCTAACATTCTCATCCATTTAAAGCAAATTAATTTAGGATTAAATCGTATTATATTAAAAACTACGCTACAAAGCCAAAGAGATGGTTGCTGAATGTCAGACAAGTGAGATTACTGAATGTCAGACAAGTTAGAAAGCGTGCCAGAGAGTGTTTAAAAATAATCAATATTTTAAATCTAATAAGTAAAGGGATGAAAGGAAAAAAAAAACCTTTAAGACAGCAAGATCTTTTGTACGATCTGCTCCAACTAGTATTCCTTCAAAATTCTTCTGTACCCTGCAGACATTGATACAGGCCAGCACACATGGCAACTTATAATGGTTGAGAAGAAAAATTAAAAATTATTAAGTAGCAGTTAATGTACTCAAATAAGCTGCTAACCCTCGAAAAGCATGTAACAGTCTTACCCTTCGGAAACTAGGATGTTCACTCGTGCAACAACTTGCCCGCTGCTGGGATTTCTCGATAGAGAACTTCCAATTACTGAGATCAGAAGTTAGGAGGCCATGTTACATTAAACTATGCTCATAAAATTATACATAGGAACTTTACCATCGAAAACACACTCTTAACTATCATGAAAGGCATGATGCAACACAAAACTAACTAAACATAAAGGGCTAAACAAGTAGGGCTGAACCCAGACTACCCCTGAACATGTAGGGCTGAAAAGGTTCAATGTAGAAGTCTGCTAAACATGTAGGACTGAATTTTGGTGTAAAATGTGATACGCTTTTCTGGGACTGAATCACAATGGATTCATTTTGCAGGAAGCAAATTAGGCTGTTACATTCTTTCCAACATTTAATATTTGTCCGAGTTTAAGAATTATAGTGGTAACGTAATATAGGATTATCCAAGAGGAGCATACAGCTTTTTCTACGTACCATGGTAATTAGTAACAATATGACCTTGCTGATCCCAAACTACTCCTGAACCATTTCCTTCGGGAATCTGCCAAATGTATCAGGCAATCAATATATAAAACAAAAAAAGGTTCAACAAAGTTTAAGATTGGCTTGTAGATAGCTAAACTTAGAGACTATGTTAAACTGAAAACATCATTGGGAAATGTTCCTACTGCTACATAAGATGAGCACCATAATCATAAGATAGTCAAATTACCTCAACCATGCCAGTCACATTGAGTTGGGGTCGCAATGTCACGTCGAAAATATTGACAACTGAGTAAGTGTTCTTCTCAAAGAGTTGAACCATTCGTTCCTGTCAAGCACACAAACATCAATTCACCTTCCATAACATCCAATGCAACAAGTGTAGAAGTTACTTTTAAGAGTAAACGATGCACTGCAGAATAGAGAGAATGCTCTTTTACTGTTGAAAATGAACCTCGGAAGGGAATAATGCTCCTGAGGGATATACAGCAGGTGTTACTTGTTCAACTGTCACATATGGATCTCCTAGTGCATACGCTGCAGTTTACAGGATGCTCATCAGAGACGAAAAACTTGGTAGTAGCTACCATTCTCAAGAAAGATGAGAAGGATAATGCACGCACTTCGAATTGAAATGTCTCCAAACAAAAACCAAAACCACATCTAAGAATACCAGCAGGGGCAACCATGCAAAAATTGCCCATAAAGTGGGTCACTTTGTAGAAACACACTTGTCTTAAAGAAATTTCATTTAAACCCACATCAAATATACTCCTCTATAAAGTCAGCACCCATCCACTAGCATGGCACATTTCATCACAATAAAGCATTAAGACAGCTCAAATGTTCACCTACTGAAGAGAGTGATTTGAGAAAGAAGTGATTTCCACCACTATCTTAATTCATGGATTTCAGTACATTATATAGGCATGACAGAGACTTCTAGAATATAACCAGCTGTTGAGAAATACAATATCAGAACGATACTAACTGTACTATGGATAAATCCTGCTATCAACATACTCCTGATTTAGAAACAGAGAAATACAACTAAACATGTAAACAGATGACCGTTATATGAGGTCATTTGCAAAAAGTGGCCAACTGAAAGTATAAACATTAACAAATACCATGTCAACTTTAACAAACGGCATGTTGTTAACCAAATCTGACTTGCACAATGGCCTATTATTTCCCATTAGAAATACTGCTAAGCATTTTTCAATAAGTAACAGCATTGGGATAGCCCATACTTTTTCCCCAAAGCTTCAACAGAACTAGTACATAATAGATAACGGCCTAAATTTTGGGAGAGTTAGTGCAGTTCATCCAAAGCTAACTGAGCAAGGAGATCAAGAAAGCGGGAAGCGAACCTGGTAAGTACCTTGAAGAATGAGAGGAGGCGAACATGGCCAAGCTTGCAAACAACGCCCGGCGAGTCGTACAAGGAAGGCTCCGCCTTACAAGGTTTTCCCAATTTCTCGTTTCAGCGTCTTCACGGCTCTCATTCTCAGCCCTAGAAGAGGTGCAAAAGACAACGAACATGAGAAAGAGAGAATAAGCACAACCGATGAAGAAGAGGACGATGAACAACGGCATCAAAAGCGACCACAAGAATGAGAAGAAATCACCTGAGCGAAGGAGTGGAACTGGAGGAAGTGGCAGGTTCGTCGTAGTGAGACGAAACGGAGGAGGAGACGCCATTGGAGAAGAGCTCCCGCCGACAGAACAAGCTTTGCGGGGCCGAATTGTTGCAGGATAGAATCGTCATCCGCATCTTTATTCCACCACGATGAAGAATTGGAGAAGATGGAGGGCCAACGAATGACAAAATGCTTTCTGCTTGCGGTTTACAGCAGAAGATTTCAGACCACAAGCGGAATCACAGATTTTTTTTTCTTCCCGAGTTTAACAACAGTCACATTCTTCTACCGGGTTATTCTTATCGTATTCTCTTTTCTTTTGTTTTTTTTAAATTTTTTTAACCGGCAAGAATGAAACCAGAGTCGAGTATTCATGAATCTCGAGGTGGCAAGCGTGTTTGATTTGGATGGGCTGGGATTCCTTGGTTTTATATTCGGGTTGAGTATGGGTAGACCCGGCAGAAAGTGACCCGGACCCAAAACCCGAACCGAACTGATCCGACCCGAACCCGAATTTTGACCCGAACGACAAAAAATGAACCATCCGAACATGACCCAGACCCGATCTGAACCCGAACCGAACCGAAATGACCCGAACCGAAATGACCCGAATAAAATGTAAACCGAACTGACCCGAACCCGAACTGACCCGAACCCGAACTGACCCGAACCGAACTGACCCGAACTAAACTTGACCCGAAATAACCCGATCCGAAATGACCCGAAATCATCTAAACTAAATCTTAAGAGTAGATATACTATTAAAAATATAATTAAAAATTAAAAAGTAATGATATAAAATATTAGAATGGTGGTTCACAAACAATGTATAGCAAAAGACCAAACAATAAATTAGATAAAGGCTATGATATAATAATTATTCTTTCTATCGTTATATGTAAACGGTGAAAATATATCCGTAATTCCGTAAAAGGTACATACGGGTCATCAACTAGACGGCTAGTAAGTTTTTACGAGGAATGTGTGTTTAAGTTCTTAACTCGCAAGACCCAATAGACTAATAGTTAGTAGTTACTCTTACATAGTTTAACAAATGAAACATATCATATTATTAGAATATCTTTATAAATACAATGAAAAATAGCATATTGTATAGTTTTATAAATAGAATATGGGTAATAAACACATGTACAATATTCTTATAAATAGAATATGGGTAGTAAACCCTAAACCCTAAACCCTACCTTAAACCCTAAACCCGAATTCATGGGCGGGACGTGGACAATGGTCCTAATCCGAATAACCCGAATATCTCGCCCAAATACCCGAATTATTTTTTAATAAAATTAAATTTTATGTATATATAGATATGTATCTATAAAATATTATAAATTTAGTTTAGAATAATTATCTCTAAATTATTCTTGGGTTGTGGCTGTGATGGATGAGATCTCATCTATTGTCAACCGACACATAATCTTTATCCATCTATCTCCTTAGTCCAATAGAGTACTTGAATTAAATGAACTAGGGTTGGAATAGAACATCCATCAATTTTCTTAATGTATGAAAATGAGTTTAATTATTTTATGTCATTAAGTGGGCACAAGGTTTGGAATTGTCTCGGCCCACAATTATGCAATTAAGTGGACACAAGGGTCCATGCCGTTGAATTTTCTTAATGGATGAAAATGAGTTTAATTATTTTATGTATATATGAATGATTGAATGTGCCCGCAAGTATATAATACAAATAGTAATTAATTTTTTTTTAATTAACTAAGTAGAAATTACATCTAAATCTTTGTCAATAATATGTAGTAACTATGTTTTATTACAAGACACATTAAAGTACCCGTTAAAGTGACCAAACTTTTTACGTTAAAAACTCACCGTTGCGGGTGGTCTTATAACTTTTTAAAAAATTGAATCCAAATAACATCCGAATCCGAATTGACCCGACCCGAAATGATCCGATTCAAAGCAATCCGAAAAGGACCTGAACCGAACTAGACCCGAACCGAACAACATCCGATCTGAAATGACCCGAACCCGAACTAACCCGAAATATTACGATCCGAAACGACCCAAACCCGAACTAGACCCGAACCCGAACCCGAACCAAACCCGAACCGAACCGAACAAGACCCGAAATGACTATTTGACCCGAATGGACCCGACCCGAACAACCCGATCCGAATTGACCCAAACAACCCGAATTGCCAGGTCTAAGTATGGGTTCGCATCAATCGGGTTTCTAGTGAAGTCGGATCGGCTTTTGATAGGTTAGGTGTGTAGGCTCAAATCGAAATAATGGGTTAAGAATTTGAATTTTTAAATATTCTTAAAATAATATTATGATAAAATAAGAGAAAAAGTCATGTAGGAAGGATTGTTGTGATGAGAAATAGGAATTGATCTCCACTGTCCGATCTCCCGATTACAATTTACGCGTTACTTCAAAAAAAAAAACTTGCGAAATAAAATCTACCCGCTCAGATCGGCGAATCTCGCCCTCGTCTTCTCCGCTCCAATTTACGCGCTATCCTCTCCGCTTCCTCGCCTCCTCCTCCGATTCCGGCTCATTTCTTCTCGTCACTGCTCGGAGACCGCTCCTCTCCATCGCCAGATCCATCCGCTCCTCTCCACCGGAGCCGGATCTGGATCTGCATCTTCTCCGCCTTCCTCCGATCGCAGACGCTCGATCTCGACCTCCTGTACCTCCTCCTCACCTCCGGCTACTCTATCCTCACAACAATCAATTCCGCCGGAGAAGCCTCTTTCTCCGCCGGAACAGTCCGTTTCTCCTCGGGAATCGCGGCGAGGGAGGAGACGGCGTCGAATTGGGGCCCGATCTCGCAGATCTGGAACTCGGAGGCCCCGATGTCGGCGCAGGCGAATCGGCCGAATTTGAAGAAGAGAGCGACGATGATGGCGTTTCCGAGGAGAAAGACGAAGTGGTGGTTGACGATCAAGGAGGAGAAGCGGCGGAGGATGAGGCCGGAGAGCCGGAAGACTTTGTGCCTTGATTACGCGATTTGATTAAAATAAGTCGAAATTGACCACGATAACCAGTGATTACGACAAAAGTAGTAGTTAATTAGTCTATTTTGACTGGAATCGTTGTGATTTGTTTAAATTAACTGATCCGTACTGATAAAACATAAAATGTGTGGAAATGTGTTGAAGTTGGTGGAGTTGAGGAACGGGAGGTGCAAAAGAAGTACTGGATGGAGCACTCTGTGGACTTGACCGTTGAGGCTATGATGCTCGATTCCCAAGCTGTCGATCTTGACAAGGAAGAACGACCTGAGGTTTGTCCGATTTACTGCTATCACTTTCCTCATCCTTTTTACTGTCTCTATATTTGACGATTTCAATTCCAGTTTTCTCAATTTGAGATGTGACTGGCTGCCTTGATGTTGTTATCCCCATCATACATACTTTTGACTAAACAAAGTCATTAAAGATGTTGCAAATTCTTGTTTTTCCCTATATAGTAAGTATTAGCTGTGCTGTTTAATTATTTCATAAGGCGTTACAACTTATTATTTGAAGGTAATCATGGAGTTGATTTCAGTGATTTGTGGAAATACAACATGATATTTAGTAATCAATTTTTCTGATCCGGTCAATGCAATAAAAAAAAAACAAATTGAAGGTAATCAATTTTTCTGGCCCAGGTAGCTATTTGACCATAGAATTCAACACATTGGCAATAGAGTTGAACAAATATGAATGAACAAATTGACCATTGAGTTGCACAAACTTGACCATTGAGTTGCACAAATTTGACCATTGAGTTGCACAAATATTGATGAACAAATTGACCATAAAATTCAACACATTGGCAATAGAGTTGAACAAATATGAATGAACAAATTGACCACAGAGTTGTACAAACTTGACCATTGAGTTGCACAAACTTGACAATTGAGTTGCACAAATTTGACCATTGAGTTGCACAAATATTGATGAACAAATTGACCATAGAATTCAACACATTGGCAATAGAGTTGAACAAATATAAATGAATAAATTGACCATTGAGTTGCACAAACTTGACCATTGAGTTGCACAAATTTGACCATCGAGTTGCACAAATATTGATGAACAAATTGACCATAGAATTCAACACATTGACAATAAAGTTGAACAAATATGAATGAACAAATTGACCACAGAGTTGTACAAACTTGACCATTGAGTTGCACAAACTTGACCATTGAGTTGCACAAATTTGACCATTGAGTTACACAAATATTGATGAACAAATTGACCATAGAATTCAACACATTGACAATAGAGTTGAACAAATATGAATGAACAAATTGACCATTGAGTTGCACAAACTTGACCATTGAGTTGCACAAATTTGACCATTGAGTTGCACAAATATTGATGAACAAATTGACCATAGAATTCAACACATTGGCAATAGACTTGCACAAATTGCCAAAGCGAAACAAACTATACGAACTTCGACTGCTATAAAATATGACATGAATGCAAAATTGATCATAGAGTTGCACAAATAAGCAATAGAGTTGCACAAATATGGTTGCACAAATCGGCCATAGAGTTGCACAAATACGGTTGCACAAATAGGCCATACGGTTGCACAAATCTGGACGCCCGTGCCGTTTTCCGAAAAATACGTCCGTGCCGTTTTTTCCCCTTTTTTTCTTGAGCCCTTGATCTCTCCTCATCCAATGGCTATGATTCATTCTTATTTCCTACCATAATAATCATTCCTACCGGATCCGGACCCATAAAATAATACTATTTAATAATAATGTGATTTTTTATAGTTTCTATAATAAAAGTTATTATAGTCTTAAAAATAAAATATATTTATTTTAAATAAAAAACCGCATTCATCCAATAGGCTCGGATTTTAACCCAATACGATTCGAGTCAATCGGTTTGGTTTTTTCCTTTAGCCGTTACTTTTCGAGTCGAGTTTCAACCCTAAAATTCTCAATCGGTTAAGGTTGATATCTCTAATCACAAATTTTTTTCTTCTCGAGTTTAAAAACAACCACATTCTTCTACCACAGTTAACTCTCATCTTGTTCTCTTTTCTTTTGTTTTAAGATATATTATACCCTTGGTCTCAAATTTTTGATATATGTTTTCTATCGGTCCTTAAACTTTATATTGTTCTAAATGAGTTTTATAGTTTTAAATACTTTTCTTATTGGCCTTTAAGCTTTATATCGTTCTAAATAGGTCTCTAAACTATGAAATTCTTCACATCTTTGGCCCTTTTATCATAAACAATATGAACAATGCAAAAACTATAATGAAATAAAGTTTAGGGACCAATATGGACCAATATGAAATATATTTCAAAAATTAAGGATTCAGTTAGAACAATGTAAAGTTTAAAGACCAATAAGCTAAAAATTCAAAGTTTAAGGATCAATGGTGTAATTTACTCTTTGTTTTAACATAAATGATCAAAATGTACCGTTGTTTTTTATCATTATAATATTATATTTAATTTTTCTCTTTTATTTTTAAAGTAAGGTAATTTTTAAAAAGAATATTATATAAGTGACAATATGTACTTAAAATATCAAATTGATCTTTAGTCATCACTAAGATCAACCGAGAACCTTCTGTCCTACTTACCCGTCCCATTCCCGTGTCCTTTAAATTCTGATTAGTCCACACATTTTATTTTATCTAAAATTTAGAATTTTCTATTTACTTTATTTATAAGTGGACCAATTAAAACTCGGGGACACGAAAGTGAGACGTGTCCCTGGACAGAAGATTTGGTTCGCACTAAGATAGCTTTTAACGCATTTCTCTTCCATTTATTATTTTTTATTGTTTCTCTCACGGAGAATTGAGGTGCACATGTCAGATTTGCACAGCCCACCGCTTTTTCAACTGCGGTACTATTGGCCGCAAACGATTTTTTTAAAAATGAAGAATCAATCACGGTACCGCTACATGAAAACGCTATAAAGGACCTTGGTTCGCGACTCCAATGACTAGGAACGTGGATTTCGGTATTTTAATTTTTAGCATTGCACCCACCCTATTGAAATGCCATCATTTGTATTATAAATTCACTCTTGCGATGTCAATTTCATTTGCTATTACATCTCGCCCCTCTTAAATTCTAAAAGAGAAACCTCCCTTTCATCCACCCGTTTCCAAAATTCGTAGCATGTTTTCTCTCTTGTGATCTCACTCCGACTCATTAAACTTGTAAATGTCGGGTTGATTTTCAAGTTAAGCGGTAAGTTATTCCTCGTTGTAAATTTTATAATTAAGTTAAATTATTTTTTTAATAATTATCGTCTTCTTTGTAGTTATGTGTATATAATTTGTATTATATTATTGCTTGACATGTCTATATTTTATACTCAGTCTTTGTTCGATGGAATGCCAAATACAAATCCCAATCCGACTGGTTTAAAAGAGGAATTCAAGAATTAAGAAGTGCTTCATGAACCAATTTACGAGAATGTGAATCATTATACGCATGAAAATGAGCTGAACTCATGAAAGTGTACATCAATTTGAGGGAACTCATGAAAATGAGTTGAACTGTGATTTACTTTATACTGTGTACTAGACCTGATCTTGCCTTTCCTATTAGTGTTCTGAGCCGTTTCATGTCTAATCTTGGTGAAAAGCATTGGTTTGCCATGAAATATTGTTTGAAATATATAGCTGGCACTAAAAATGATGGTCTTTTTTACTTTGAGTATAAACCTCAACTAAGGCTGAATACATTGCTGTTATTGAGGCCTCTAAGGAGACTGCTTGGTTGGAAGGTATCTTGAAGGAGATTACAGGAATAGTTTATGTTCTTGTACTCTCTACTAATAGCCAGAGTGCTCTTTATTTGTGTAAGGAACTTGTATACCATGAAATGATCAAACACATAGATTTTTTTTTTTGGATCAGGTGAGAATTAGGGTCTTGCCTTAAGGCGGAATCCCTAGAGCATCCTTACGGATGAGAGCTAAGAGCTCATGATGGTTCCAAATAGTTTCCCATGAGAGACTGTGGCCCAGAAACGCAATTTTATCGGCCACAGAGTTACATTGTCTGCTCCCATGATAAAAGCGAACTGACTCGAAGCCCCGTAGGGATACGAGAATGTCTGTGATAATTCTTTCTATCTCCCATGGGCAGCGGATTTGTCCTGTGAGGGCTTTGATAACAGTGATATTATCTCCTTCTATCTCCAACTTTCTGACATTTCTCTGTTTGGCCTTCTTCACTCCATCCCAGAGTGCCAATGTTTCAGCCATCAAGACTGAGATTTTTCCATATGTTCTGGCGCTTCCGTCAATCGGGTTTCCGATCTCATCTCTTATAATCGAACCTCCCGCTGAGTTACCATTATTTAGCTTAGAACCATCAAAATTCAATTTAGCATAACTTCGACACGGCTTCTTCCAACCTTGGGCTTTGATTCGTGGTCGGCTCCTTGAGCATGTGGCCTTAGTCGGACTCATTTCTTCGTCCTCAACCCATTCTTTCGCCTGCTTCCATTGCTTCAAATGATTGCGGATATAAAGGTTGAGGTCTTGTATTAGATCATTGGCCGTTTGTTGGAATAATACCTTGTTTCGCTGGTGCCAGATGCCCCACCAGGCTACCGCTAACTCAATGAACGCTTCATTTCGTAGTTTGTTATTCAGCTCAAATAGCAGATTCCGAGGGCTTGCTTGAGGGAGGTTCAATTCTCTAAGAACGCGTTCCGTATTGACATTTATGCTCTTTATTATTTCCAACGTGTGCGGGCATTCAAGTAGAAGATGTATCGAGTCCTCATGTGTAGCGTTACACATGAGACAACCTTGAGGAATAGCAACCTGTTTTTCAATAAGCCTTTGTTTCGTGGGTAATCCATTCATATCGATTTTCCAAAGGAAATTTCTTACTTTTGGGTACGTATCCAATTTCCATATCCACGTATTAGGGTTCAAGGTCATATATTCTTCTTTAGTTATTAGGCTTATTGCTGAGTTTGTTGAATACCAACCGTTCTTGCTTGGGGCCCATATCAGTTTATCGTCGATATCATTTTCGGGAATTGGAATTCTTATTATTTTCTCTATCACTTCATTAGGAACAACATGCTGAAGTTCAGTTATTTTCCAACTCTTGTCCGTCGAGATGAAGTGTTCGACTTTGGTTTCGACATTTACCACATTAGTTGTAACTACCCACTCTTTTAGTGGTTCGCTCGTGAGCCACCTGTCTGTCCAAAAATTGATCGTCTGTCCGTTTCCTATTTGCCATCTCAATCCTTTCTCAAATTCTGGCTTTAACTTCACCAATTGCTTCCATTGCCATGAGCTGTTCGGCTTTATTTTGTACTCCAAGAGCCCACTTCCCCTCAAGTATTTTTCTTTAATCACTTGGACCCACACATTGTCTTGCTCGGTAAGAATTTTCCATAGCAACTTCATTTGGAGTGCCTTGTTCATATCTTCTGCTTTTCTTATGCCTAGGCCCCCATATGCCTTCGGTTTACATATTCGGTCCCATCCTATCAGTGGCTTATGTTGTCTGTCTTTATTCCAGAAGAAGGTTCTATTTATAACGTCAATTTCATCATTTACATGTTTTGGCAACATGAAACTTTGCATTCGGTTTTGTAGATAGATTCGACTTGATTAAGACTGTTCGTCCTTCTTGAGATAACGTATTAGCTTTCCATTTTGTTAATTGTCTTTGGGCATTTCCAATAGTGTCTTGAAAGCTTTCTTTACTCACTCTTCCGTTAATAATTGGACATCTTAGGTATTTTTCTAAGTTTTCCATCGTACTTATCCCTAGCGTTTGTTTGATGCTTTGTTTCTGTTGGTTAGCCACCTTCTTAGAGGTGTGAAATGCTGATTTATAATAGTTTACTTTTTGTCCTGTAGCTGCACAATATTCTTCAATAATCTTCTTCATCTGATTACATGCATTTTGGTTTCCTTTCGCGAATACAATAATATCATCTGCAAATGCTAAGAACGGCACTCTCTTGCCTCCCCTCGCTATTGGAAATCCTATAAGCGGCTTCGGACCCTCACTCACTTTCTGAAGTTTTCGGGCAAGGAGCTCTGCGCCAATTACAAATAGATACGGCGAACGGGTCTCCCTGTCTAAGTCCTCGTTCAGGCTCAAATGGCGCAGTAGGTCCGCTGTTCACCAAGACTGAGAAAGATATGGTGCAAACACACTCCCGAATCCATTTCACAAACTTATCGTCAAAGCCAAATTGGCATAGGATTCGGAACAGGGATTCCCAGTCTACCCTGTCATACACTTTTTCCATGTCTAACTTTACTGCCATCCATCCTTCCTTCGCTTGGCTTCCCCTAAAGGAATGAAAGATTTCATGTGCTATGAGCACGTTGTCTTGTATTGCCCTTCCAGCAATGAAGGCCCCTTGTAATGGGTGAATGATTTTAGGCATAACTGTCTTCAATCTTTCCGTCAGGATCTTGGCTATTATTTTATATATCGTCGTACATAGGCTAATCGGTCTATAGTGGTTTGTCGTTGAGGGGTTGTCATTTTTTGGTAATAAGGAAATGAACGTATGGTTACTTTGTTTCAGGATCTTCCCCGAATGGAAAAAGCCTTTAACGGCTCTTATTACCGTTGGGCCCACAATATCCCAGTATTTTTTGTAGAACTCCGATGTCATGCCGTCTGGTCCTGGGGATTTGTCCGAACCTAGTTGAAAAACAACATTTTTTATCTCTTCATTCGTTACAGACTTTGTCAGACCAGCATTATCCTATTCTGTTATTTCCTTGTCTATAAGTGTCAGGTATTCTTCAAGAGTAGCAGTGTTTGTTTGTTCTTTCTTATACCGCTTGCAAAAATCATTTCTGATCTCACGACAAATGTTTTCTTCACCCACCACCTGGGTGCCATCATTCAATACAATCGTTCTTATGGTTTTATGGTTTCGTCGCCCTGTTGCTATTTTGTGAAAATACCCCGTGTTCGAGTCAGTTAGTTTTACATGCTTTGTCTTTGCCCTTTGCCTCCAGTACGTTTTGTGGAAACGTAAAATACACTCCTTCTTTCTTAAGAACCGTAACTGTTTTTGGACGAGGGCCGGTTGCGGAGAATCAACAATTTGTTGTTGCAAATCGAGGAGGGTGTCTTCAATTTCACGTAATTGTTCAAATGTATTCCCGAACGTTTTCCGTTTCCACTGTTTCGTATGTGTTTTGAGTAACTGAGTTTTCTTCATGAGCTGAAACATATAAGACCCTTGGAAACATGTCCTTGATCGGTCCGGGAATCGGAGGGTCTCACAATTTAAATTTATAAAACCGAACCTCACTTGTAGTAAAGAGGTAGGGTGTCGAACACACGGGAGTTCGTGCGTCGAGAGTACCCGAAAAGACTAAAAAAGAGGAGAAAATAAAGACAAACGAAGGAAAACAAGCGAGATCTCCTCGGACCGACACAAGTCACTTCGGTCCGAGGTAGGATCGAGGTCAATTTGCACGGGACCGACGTAGAGCAAGTCGGGCCCGATGTACTGGGGATCTCGGTCTTGAACAATTTGTAGATCGGTCTTGGGTTTTTGGGTTCCTCTCCCAACTAGACTTGAGTAATTCCACCCCAATTCAACCAATAAGTGATGATCCTTGTGAGATCGAGGTTCCCACCTTCAATCTCTCCACTCTACACTTCGACCCAAGGGAGTTTCCACTCTCCTTCGATGTTAGGTCTAGCAATTGGTGAGAGATGCTCCCGCTTACTCTTACCAACCACAAGCCCTATGTCCCTTGTTCCCACAAGAGAAATGAAGCTTAGTGTAGAGAGGATTCCTAGATCAAGCACTCAAAGGCTATGGAATTGGGGTTTCTTACCCAATCCTACCTAGGGGATTCCCCCATAGCCCAAGACTATGGAATCTACTCCATAAGATAAGAGTAAAGAGCAAACAAAATGGAAATCAAGCAAACCTCAATCAACATCATCAAACCAAACTCCAATTGCATTCAAATCCAAAGATGTCTACAAAATCCAAGTTCAATTCTACTTGATCTAAGCAAAACAAAGTACAAAACTCACAAATCTTCCTCTCTTCTCCACCGACCTCTCCTTCTCTTCCTTGAGCCTTCTTCTCCTTGCTCTCCAAGCCTTCCTTGAGCCTTTAGAGAGTGACTTGGTTGTGGTCTATCCAAACATGCCCAAGGGTTTCTCTCCTCTCCAAGGAAAGGAATTCACCCAAATCCTCCTCTAGATCTTGGGTTCCTTCCCTCCCTTGGAGAAGAGTCCACCCCCTCAAGTGTGTGTAGATGATGAGAGATCACAAGAGTTTAAATAGAGATTTCCCTTCTAAACTCCTTGGGCTCCAAGGCTTGTCCTTGACCTCCAAGGCTTCTAGAACTCCTTGCCCTCCAAGGCTTCTAGACTCCTTGATCTCCAAGTAAGCAAATATAATTTTGGGAATTAACAAGAAAATCCCAAAAAGAAAGGAATCCGGAGCCACGACCGACATGGATCGACACGGAGGAACTCGGGCCCGACTTGCTTCAACCTCGGTCCAAGGCATGTCTTTCATGAACCTCGGGCCCGACTTGCCACATCTCGGACCACCACCTCGGACCACCACCTCGGACCACCTTGGTACCTCGGGCCCGACATGCTGGGTACCTCGGTCCTAATGCATTTTTCAGCTTGTTTCGCTCCGTTCTCTCTCGTTTTAGCTCCGATTGACTCGATTCTTTCGCCATTCTCTTCGTCTTCACTTGAGGCTTCTTTCCATGCATTGTTAGCTCCATTTTGGCTCTTTTTTCCATCCTTGAATTCCTCCATGATGCCATGCTCCAATCTCCATGATTTTTGCTCCAAAATACCTACAAAACACACAAAACGCGCATAGTCTCCGAATCTCATAGAATATCGGAATCCATGCTAAAAAGGGACAAAACTCACAAGAAAAGGAAGAAATACACATATTTACATAGGAAAATAGACCACTAAAACACCACCAAAATGAGAGACATCAGTCCTCCAAGATTGTTTCACTATATTTCGATAATCCTTCCTCAAAAGCCACATCTTCTCCATCTTAAACGGTGCCGCTTTGCTCATTCCACTATTCGCAATATCAACAGATATTTTGCAGTGATCAGAAGACGTAAAGGCGTGATTGTGAGTTCGAATTCCAGGGAACCATTGTAGAATACGTTCACTAACAATCACGCGATCCAATTTTTCATAAGTGTTATCAATTTCTGTTTTGTTCTTTCGCCAAGTGAATTTGTTTCCAGTGGTGGGTATGTCTCGTAAGTCACAGACGTCCTTCAGGTTTTGGAGACGTCGAAATCTACTAGATGTAGGTATATTTCCTCCTTTTTTGTCACCCACTTCTTGGATCTCATTGAGATCGCCTATGATAATCATAGGGATATTAATTTCGAGGACACAGCTGACAAACTCTGTCCAAAAACTATCTTTCTGGGACTCGTTCGGCGGTGCATACACAAAGCACACCGCAATTACCCATCCTGTTATCAAGTTCACGTGTTTCAGAATGATATATCTCGACTTATGAACTATAATTTCAACTTGTTCACTCGTGAATTGATGCTCTTTCCACATGACACATATGCCCCCCGCTCTATCGTCAGCCGGGGACCAAGCTATATTGTCAAATCCCGCACGCCTCCAGACTTGATCGCTCGGAAGCTTATCCATTTTTGTTTCAACAATAGCCATAATTTGAATATGCTCGATTTTACAGAATGAATCAATTTCCGGCCAGAACGATTTTCTGCTCATACCTCTACTATTCCATAATGCGACTTTCATTTATAATTGAATTTATATGAGTGGCCAACTACTCCCCTGAGTAGGTTACACTTTATGCTCATTTTACCTAACCTTTCTCGTCTTTGATTCAAAAATTTGGCTCTTAGCAAACATTGATGCGAACTGTCAACTAAAAGAGTACAAGAAATTAACCATCTAATAAAATTAATCGGGCCATTACCCTTGTTACCATACTCCTGATAATAAATCAAGTGGTTCTTGACATGAAATTCAACCATCATGTCAGGTACAATTTTTCCATGCATAAATACATTTTTAGACTCAAAATTAGATCTATTACAACCAAATACTACACACCTTTCCATTACACACCTGTGCACACAATTATCATTTCTCACATTCTCCACTCCATTCCTAGTGACCTCCTTGATCTTCTTTTCCATTTTAATGATTTTCCTGATATAAGATCGGTACAGTTTGAAAGCAACATCAACAAATTCCATATTAGCAATTACTAACCCATCCATGCTAATTAAAGTGCAATCAAACCCATTGCCGTGACATTTATGTGACCTGATCAATTTAGTCTTATTCTTCTTAATTCTAGCAAGCTCAATAGGATTAGAGTTCAGCTCACTGGGAAGAGAAGCAGACCACCATCCCTTTGATCTTTCCCACTTTTCAGCCTTACAATTGTCCTGAATTAAAGTGCAATCTATTTTCAAACTAATATCAATACATAAGAACCATCTTAACTTCCAATCAATGTCACCACTCATGCAAATACATTTATCACTACTAGTTGCAAACATCTCCCTGATCACGCTAGTTATTTTTAAAGCATACCTATTATAGTAGCATTCAAAATTCAAGGTCATTTTCTTATTGCATTTTTGTGTGCTAATTACCTCGTTAGTATTAGTGCACAGGCCACTAATTGTCAAGTTATCCCATAGCTCCTGAGGGCTATCCAAATATACAAGCCTGCACCGAATCTGCATCAAACTGTAAAGACAAGATACCTTTCCAAGATAAGAGGTTGCAAGCGAATTGCTGCAAAAATAAGTTCGTCTTACAATCCCACTCATAACTTCATATGTATTCAAGTCAATTGCAGTGCTCCAATGATAACTTTGCATAGCAACATAAACACCAACTTTGCAGCATAAATTAAACATCCTGATTACACGGGGAGTTGTCATTTCCTTAGTGTTAATTGCAACACTGCAGTAGACCTGACTAACACAAGAATAAAGGCAGCTGAGCATATAATTAGCTATTCTCCAGGACGTACATGTAAAAGCTTTTAAAGTCAAATTAAGCCTAAAAACCATAACTATTAACTTTAATTGATCACTGGTAAGCACCTTCACAAAAAATTGGCTAAACCAATTCCTCCAAAAGGTTGCTGGATACGTCCCCAAATTCTTCACAAAAGTACCTACCCACAAATACCAGCTTTTCTTTACATGCCCTTGTTTATGATTATGAGCAACCTTGAGAGTTTCATAATCCCTAAATCTAGGATTAAAGGTGGAACTTATCCATACAACATCACAAGATATCATCACAGACTTTAGAAACTCTTGCACAACATATTTCCTAGGCTTGAGATTAATTCTGTTGGCTTTTATAAAGCATTTAAACTCAGTTCTTTCTCTAACATTTTCCCACACCAAATCATACAGAGAAGTTTCTTTAGTATGGAGCAAAATATCCTTGTCTCCTGACAGCCACTCCACAAAGGAGGCTATGTTCGTTCTGGGCTTCCATAAGCCGTTTTCTGTCTCGGACCCCGAGGGTCTAGCCCCAATAGGCTTACAACTTACACTACCCTTTAAGGTCTCATCGACCATGGTAGCAATTCGTTCAGATTGGTCATAATAGTTCAGATTTTCACATTGTTTTCTAGAAATTTTATTCAGTTTATAAACAACATCCCAGAGTACATCAACCAAATCACTCATTATAGATTGATCATAAAAATATGTAGACTCGTATGTCTTGCTAGAACTTACGTTTTTTCGCTTCTCCATGCTAGTCCAGAGAGAAGATGAAATCTCCCCCCACTTTTCTTCCCCATACATGTAGATTTGTGAAACCGGCGCCGATTGAAGAGCCACCACCGCCTCCAACACTCGAAGAACAGACAGAGATGAACCATATTGACAGAGATTCAACCCTAGTCTCCATAACGCCCTGGATTCCTTTGAGAATAGCCCTTGTTTCTTCTTTAGCCTATTCCTCTTAATCAAGTTGGATTTGCCATCCTCAACAAGCTTCTTGCGGCGTACGGAAATAGCCAGCCTTCGTTCTTCCTTGACTCCATACGAACTCGTAGGTTGTAGTTTTTGGGGCGATTTGTCCCAAATTGCTTTCCGAATGGGGGTTTTGACAGTGAGGAATAGGATTTGTAGTAGGAGATTCTGGCTCAACTGGACAATTTGTGGCAAATTTTTAGATCTAGGGTTCATGATTTGGTAGATGAACAGTGCGGGGTTTTTGGGGGCGGGGGGTGCTCGGGAGCGTTTTCTTTCTGATAATGAAGTACTTTTCTTAGTGTTGTATGATCAAACACATTGATGTTAGATACCATTTTATTAGAGATGCAGTTGTTTCTCAACTGATCAATATTGTGAAGATAGCTAGTGATATTAACCCTGCAGACTTTGGTACAAAAATCGTGCCTTCTACCAAATTTGCCTTTTCCAGGGAGGCACTCCACATCAAGGATGTTAGCTGAAATGTGGAGATGAGTCCATGGAGAATGGGTTGAAGACTTGGCCAAGTTTTGCACTATAGAATTAGAAGCCATAGTATAGATCATATGTATTAAGAGTGCATTTGTTGTAACTTTAATCTTCATATGTTCTGCATGTTCGTACAAGTATTGTAACGTAATCTATATATGTAAGCTAAGACACATTTGTGTTGAGCTTTGAGCTTAACTCAAGAACCGGTTTTGTGAGAAATAAGATAAGAGCAACCGTGGTTCAACTAGAAATAGCTAGACCAATGAGGATGACTCTTATCTGAAGCCTCATACGATTGGGCCTATTCTTGAGCTGGGCTTGTGGCTTGATTTGGTTGGAACGACCCAAAATTGAGAGCTGGTAACCCAGTTTACTCTGCTACAACGCGTTTTGATGGAGCTCATACATAAGCTCTTGACTGATGTTTTAGAGCTCATTCAGAAGAGAGAGTGAAACCCTAGCTGTGAGAGAAAGAGAGAGAAAGGAAGAAAGAAAGAGGGAGAAGGTAGGGAGTTTGCCAGTGCCAACTCGTCCTCGACATCACTGGTGATTCTGTTTAAAGAGAAGACCTCCGTGTGCAGCCGTGAAAAGGGGCTGAAGCCTTTTCGATCCTAAACCCTAGCATTGTTCTTCCGTTTATGAGATTCTTTGTTCTTGTTGTTCTTGGCTTAGTTTTGTTGTTGTATGTTTTGTATGAACCTATGGCTTTTGATGTAGTGCATTATTTTGGGACGGGTCTCCCTTCTGAGACTCCCCAGATGTAGAATCTTGATCCGAACTGGGTTACCAATTCTCGTGTCCGTTTGCCTTCAATTCGTACTTTGTTCTTGCTTATTCGATAGTTACGGCGATCTTCGGTAATCCCACATGGGGACAACTAGTTCTATTTAATAAAGTTCACAAGGTCCTCCCGTTTCTTCATAAAAAAACATTGGGTAATATCAATGTTTCATATTTGTTCATGTAAAAAAGTTGACATTTTGATCAATTTTAAAGTAGTGAAAAACATAATTAATTAGTTTTTAGTGTAGAAGAACAACCAAGAGATATGTCATCCTACCATAGTCCCAGGGTTGCAAAAACGCCTTTTGGTTCTCAATTTTTTATGGCAAAGTAGCCATGAGCGTGGGTGTCGAAACTTGGACAAACAAAAAGATTGCACCTTATCCTACCATGAGCCTGGTTGACTCGCAAGTTTGAGATAGTTTGGCATTTGAGGCTTTGAACTCCATAATGCATTGCTTAAGTCGGGTATGGTCCATATGCCTCCAACTCCATAATTGGTACTCCGTATTAGGTTGGGATCAACATGGACATTTACAATGCATATAATGAACCATGTTCATCAGTGATCATCTCAAATTGGTACAATGACCTACATCTTGGAATCTAAAGGAGTTCCTCTCATGAAACACCTAAAAACTACATAAAGCTAAGAAAATCTGCCAGGATCAAGGCTGGCAGATCAGCCAGTAAATCTAACCAGCTTTGAAATTTCCAGTTTACAATGCGCTGTTTAACTATGCATCCGGAACACAGGGCTGCAAAGCTTACAAGTCCTCAATTTCCTCCAGCGATGAGAAATGCAAATCTATTTTGTTCAGAGCTTCTTGACTAATAACAGTGGTTTTCACCAGCTTCTGCAGTGAATAATCCGGTGCCGGTCCTTCTGACAAACTGCTTTCGCCTTTCTGCACCTCGGAATTTTCAGCTCTTCCCTTATGATGACTAGTAAGCCGAGACATCATCTGCAAGCACTGATTTAAATCATCCTCATTTCGAGCTTTGCTTATCTTATCATTCAGTTGGCTCAATACTGAAGCTTTGTCCTCATCTGAAATCTTCACTTTCTTTGGGGTCGAATCATGCACAGTGCCATCGTTTAGGTCATCATTGTTATTATCTTTTTCAATGTGTTTCTTACGCTTAACCAACCCCTGTTCAAGAGCATTCTGTATCCTCTTTCTGACGTTCTTGCTTCTTACGGGATCTGATCTCAATATTGCCTTCTTGCCTGAAACCAAATCTGCCTTGTCTGAAGATGTCGTGGCCTCTAAATCAAATACCTCCTCCAATAAACTGATATTATGCATGTAACGGTCAAAGGCTTCATTTTCTGCCTCAATGCTCCTATCTCTGAATTCTTTCAGCTTAGAAAACCTCCATTCGTTAATAGTGATAGCATCCTGCATTATGATTTCACATAAGCACAAGCAGTAACATAACACCGTTTATCATATAATTTAAAAAAAAATTGCTAACTAAAGATGTTCACCTTTCTAGTTAGTGGCTTCCTTGAACGAAGTGGGATGTGCACATTGTTGAATTGTGAAAAAGTGTTAGACAGTTGCCGGATTGAAGCTGGTCTGCTATTAGGCCTACAATTCAAAGCTATATTTAGATACATTGCGTAGTTACGATAGGATCGGATTCTTATGAAAGATAAATCCACTAGTGCATTCTTCTTTGGAACAATAGCTCTTAAATTAGAAGCATGTAGCTTAATAGAGATTCAAGCTATATAGATACAGGAAAAACATCAAATAAGGCCAATAGTATGTACATGTACTTCTAATCCTAACCCATGTCACAACCTACATCAAAATGAGAGTTTCAACTCCTAGCAACAAATTGACTGCAATATTCAGCCGAATTACATGAATTAACAAGAAAATATAGCTTGCCACAACTTTACTGTACATATTTAATGGATCAATTTACCCTGAGGATGACGTTTCGACTGCCTGCTGTTCAGAATGACTGGGGTTTGAGGAAGGAGACCTATCAGCAAGAGTTGCGTTTGGCTTCAAAACTTAAACATCAGAGGAAACAAATAATTCTTGTGTCAGAAAAAGCAAATAGAAAAAGATAAAATAAGTAAAACATACTTAAGTCAACATGAAATAGATCACAGGCTAACAGCCATGAATAGTAAGCATTGCTACAAGCAAAACATAAAACACAATCATCAAAAAGCAAGCTAGATGAAAAGTCTTTTCTTCAAATAAGGAATGGTCAGCAGCGAATATGCAAGCTTAACACTTCCTGCAAGAACACTGCTAAGGAAAATTATACACAACAAATACAAACTAACTCTATACTAATTACCTATTTACTGTTGGTAAACAGCAAAATCACTTAGGATGCACAATCAGAAGGTGGAAGGAAAGCATCTGTTCATGCAAACTAGTGGGTTGAATATACAACATACCATGTATATGGCAAGGATTTTGAGCTTTTGAGCAGCAACTTTTGCATGATTGGTAAGGACACCTGAATCAAATTAACAATAACCAAAACAGTCAATAAGGATAGACACCATGAACAAGCCAAGCTATATGTCAACATGGATGCTAAATATCAATTCAATTTCTGTCAGCTGTGACATATATTAAATACTTGCAATTTTAAGAACTTCACTGTTATTTTACGAGGAATTGGACTTCTACAGCCTTTACGTTTGTTTAGTTTCACAACACTTATCATCATCACAGCATAAGGCAATTTTCAGCAAACATAATGAAACCAAGAGATGTGCTATGAAGCGACTGTTTCCCTAGATAAACTACAAGAAGTTTATTTATAAAAAGTACACATCTGAGCAGATATACCAATGGCTAGTTTCACTCCCTCAATTAATGCAATGAATTGAATGTGGTTGCACATTAAAATAACTAAAGGGACGTTAGAATCTAATATTTAGTTGTCAACACTCTCCTATATATCTGCTAATATAAAAAGTAACAACATTCAAGCACTCATTGGATTCACTGACACATGAAAATACTCAAGGATGTGCATTAGCAAGTTTGTTATTGGTGATAGAGGATGGCCTAGTGAGCATTGGAATGGGGAGGGGCATCAGAAGCTTGAGACAGAAGGAGGAGCGGTTCAAGAGTACTATATTTTCAGCACATTTTATCAGTATTTTCACTCTCCTTAATCCTTCAACGGTTTTATTTCATATTAAGATTTCCTTACTCCTTGACTACTTAGGCAGACTGAAGTATTTCAATGGTAGGTCACAGGTTACTTCATGAACAGCAAGCTTCACATCACACTTTACCCTTAATCCCTTGTACAAAAGTATGAGGGATTTACAGCATGCCACTTAGAATCCATTCACAGCAATGCCTATCAGGCTAGAATCCTTACTTAAGAACATAAGAACTTGATTTTGTTGAGCATTGCCTAACAGGCTAGAATCCTAATTGAACATCACATGTATCTAAAAGTATAACTACACTGAAGAGAGAAAGCAAGTTCCAGTCTTCTAGTAACCCTAAATACTGTTGCCACAACAATGCTGATCGAAACAGAGTCCCGGATTCTCAGCTACGATTCACGACCAGCCGAATCCTTCTTTATAAACATGGATAATGCACTCAACCAGAATCCTAATACAGTTCAAGAAGAAATTAAATCAATTGTGAACCCTAGGGTTTTCCAAATCACCAGGCAATCGCGTACGCCTAGCGAAGCTCCAGAACAGCTCAATTCACAAGACCAATTAGCAGACTAGAACTAAGCAAAAGACTGAAATTGAGGAAGAAAGAGAGATTTACCTAGAGCGAGCAACGTTGCCACACTTGATACACTTGGGTTTATTGAGTCCGCGAAGATTCTTAGGCGGCTCAGAGCGTTGCAAGGTTATCGTCGGAAGGGGCGAGGGTTTGTTGGCGGCGGGAGCGGTGGCCGGCGATGCGGAGACCGAGGAGGAAGGCGACGCTCCGGCGGAGAGAACGGCAGGAGAGGCCGGCGAGGCGGCAGCGGGAGATGATACCGCCGCCGGAGTGACGGTGGATGGGGAAAGGACGGTGGGATCCGATGAGGAGTTAGTTCCGGCCGGCGAAGCGGCGGCCATTGCGCTTTGTTAAGAAGACGGAAGGATTGAAGGGGAAGACGAAGTAGTACGGAAATCTGCAACTTTTGCTCTCCTCTGTTTCTTATGTTGGGCCTTTTTCACGACTTGTATGAGATCCGTTGGGTCATTGCCTCTCGTCTTTTCTTTTTATCTTTTTCTTTAGTACGGAGTATCTATTTATCTTTTTTTTTAGATATTAAAGTCGAAATCTTTCGAGTATGTTAATTTTCTATATTTATAAAGTATCAAAATAATATTTATATTTAATTTATCAATATCGTACTAATTATAAAAATATTTTGATTTACCATAAAAGAATCTATCAAAATAATATCTATATTTATAATTTATTTAAATAATATCAATCTATACAATCTATGAATGTAATATACTAATTAAGAAAATATTTAGATATACCCTAAAAGAAACAATAAATATTAGCACATGTATCTAAATAAAATATATGACTTTATATATTTATCTATAAAAAATATGATTTTACTTTATATGGTAAAGTTATATATTTAGAAAATATGATCTACCAAGACATCAGTATTATATTTATTCGTGTAAAGTTTGATAAGAAAATATCGGTATTATATTTATCATCATAACTATATACTAAAGCGGGGGTTAGAAATAATATTTAGCACGACACGTCTCAACTTCTCATTGGACCGCATCACCCATCTTCATTAAAACAATTTAATTGGTTAATTTTGAATGTAGACCCCACATGTATGTAAAATATGAAAGAATATATATCATTGAATTGTATTTATAAGTTTTTCTTAAATATATAATTGAATAATCTTACTATATACTCAATTGTAATTTTAATAATAATATAAAAAGACATATGTTAATTCCAATTAAATATATAATTAAAATTACAGTCCATAAACAGTAAAATAAATCCTAGGAGTATTCAATTTTTATACAAAAACTATAATTTTACAAATCTTTATTCTATTACAAGAATATATTATACTATAAATATTTTATCATTAAAATAAATGTCATAAGAAACAAATTAAATAAACGATACAAGATTTTATGTCAAACAGTTTTTTGAATAATTTTATATGAAATTTAAACTAAGTTTTTAATAAACCATATTTGTTCCTTAAAGGCACGGGACTAATACTAGTTATATCTTATATTTATGTTGGTTTATAAGACAAAGCAAAGTATTGATATTTAGAGAAATTTTTGAATAAGAAAATATACTACGATCAAAATTTATATGAAAAAAACAAGTTAATTTGAATTAAATATACAGTACGATCATGGTGTATTTTATTAGTAAGTGGGAATTAAATGTGCATAAATTCAATTAATATAGTGTATTCAAAATCATTTTAATATTTAAGACATAGTCGTACATGGTATAACAAGCTAACCCAGTTTTGCGGTGAAATTTTGGCATGATGTGCGTCCCTGTAAATACCTAAGATACAACTTGACAAACATTAGATCAAAATTGAGTTTGTCAATATCAAAACTCTATGGACGATCATTATTGATACGATGCTAAGTACCGGTGTCCTTAACATCGTCCCAACAATTTCCCCCTTTTTGATGATAGACAAACCTTCATCAATAAATGATCTCAAAGTAAAGCTTTTAACATGGATGAAAACTTAAGAGCGTCCTTTAGGACATGGCATTTTAAAATGATAAACAAGTTTTCAAACTTTGGACATTTAGGGTTAATGAAACTTTTGATAGTAGAATAACGAATGAATTAGAGTTAATGGAAGCCTTTATCCTTCCTCATAATCTTATGAAAATTGAAGAAATACTAAGCAACCGAACTTTTTGTGAGCGAAGAGGAGAAGTGACAAATTAGGGCTTCACACAATATTGTCTTAGGAAATGATCGAAGAAGGATGAATGAGCTTCAAGGATGTTGGCCAAGGAGGACTGGATCACCAAACCTAGTCGGGAGAGAAGAGCACGACAACAATATGCTTGGTTGCCGTGGATTAAAAATTTGGGAAGAAGATCAAACTGAAAACGACAATTTTCATTCCCCACTAAAATTTCAAATTTCCCAATAAAATTTCTATTCCCCTGCGCAAGTAGAAAGACTCTAATTTAGGAATAAAATATTAGTTCACGGGTGCCGAAAAAAAATGTCGCCCATATGCAATTTTGGGATACATTATTGATTTATGATGCCATTAAATTGACATTGGGCGACATATTTTTTGTATTATCACATTTGGGTAATTTTAGGCGACATATATTAAAAATTGTCGCATATATATCTTTCAGGGCGACAAAATTCAATGTCAATCGCCTTATCCTTACTTCAGGCGATAAAATATAATTTGTCGCCTTATCTGTAATAAGGAAATCGAGCTAGGGAAGCGGGGGAGTATAAATCAAAAGACATTGTGTTCTTGAAAGAAGGCCAATCGGGACATTATTTGAGTAAAAAGAAAAACCGATGTCATTGTCTCCACCTAGATAAAAGGATTTTAATAGGCCACAACATATGTCCATGACTTCAACTTGGACCTTGCCTAAACATCATCTCATATTCATGGAGAAGTAATTAAACTACCATTTTGATTAGAGGCGCCTAGGCCTTGTTTCACTTTTTGATTAAAAGTAGTTTTTGGATGAAAAGTGATGCTTTGGGTGAAATTTTTTTATTGAAAAATGTGAAAGTAGAGATATGATATTGATGTTAGAAAAAAGTATAATAACATTTGGGGAAAAAAATTTTGTTTTTAATGAAAGTGAACAAGGCCTTAGTGCAACCTGCCAACTTAAAAGGGAAAAAAACACAAGCGAAAAAAAAAAGACTACAAAAAAACTCGAAAGAACCACACAGATACATCAAATAGAAATAAAAAAGACTCAGAAATATAGGCTAAGATATATTAATTTATTTGCTCACGTAAATCCTACCAACCATTTGAACAAATTCAAGGGCCAATTTTAATAGAGAATAGTTACAAAAATAGATTTGTGGTCGATCAACAACCAACGATGGAGCACCACCCTGATCAAATGATGAGATGAGAGTGGTCGGCCACGAAGGCAATCAATAAGTAAAAAAGGTCAAGGATGGGCCCATCAAAGAGAGCAGACAACAACCAATAGCCTGTTGGTCTAGTGGGATGAGGTGCTAGGCCCCTTAAGCGTTTGTTCAGGAGGTTCGAAGTTCGAATCTCACTGGGGGCGATTTGAATCTCACTGGCGGCGTGTATGGAAAAAACAGAATTGGGAGGGTCGCCCCCAGCAATGGGCCTCTACAGTACCCAGTCCGGACGTAGATTGACTATGTCTAATCGAACCGGGCGAGAGACAAAAAAGAGAGCAGACAACAATGCTAACACCACATTCCACCAACACTAGTCGAAAAATCGAAGTTTCGCTTACTCCATAGAGGTCAGTGAGGCCAAAGTAAAAATCTCACTAAAATTGAAACGGCCTTGCTACACTTGTTGTTAGAAAGTATTTTTTAATAAAAAGTATACTTTTTTCACCTCGAAACACGTGAAATCTAGTTATATTTTGCTAACTCAATGTGGAAAAAGTATGCCTTTTTGTAAAAAGTACTTCCTTATGAGAAGTGTAGCAAGCTCAAGATTAACCAAAGTCTTGGAGAAAAATACCACTGAACCAAAATCGTATAGTCTAGAAAAACCTTAAAAAAAATCAAACTAGAAGACTTAACAAATTTGTCCAAAAAGGAGAGATTTTTTACTTTCTTTGCAAAAACAAAAATGGGTAACCCCTTTTGCAAGTAGATGTTGGAAGTTCCTTTTTGGGTGTAAACCAACAAGAACTCAGCTGGGGCTTCAATGGTGGTCTTGGCTTGTGGTGTTGGTGGTTTTAATGATTTAAAAAATCACAATCTCAGCAGTACACACAACACAAGACTCAAATCAAACAAGAAAAGGGTGAGAATACAATACCAAAGGCAAGGGATGTGCTTGGCTGACTTCTTCTTTTTGGGTTTTTCTTTTTATGGACTTCAATGGATCAAATGGGAGGTTGGTGTTGGTAAACCTGGCTGCTCTGATACCAATTTGATACGGGGTGGCCCACACTCGACACAAACAAGCAAGAACAAGATGCAATGGAGTTAGATCTTGGTGGGAAATGAAGGAACAAGAACAAAATCAACAAAAAAAAGAAGAACAAAGAAACTAAGGGATAGATGAAGAATAACCTTCAGATTCAAGGCAAGACACAAGGGATCTAAAGTCCCAAGCACCAACACCATTCAAATGAAGACCCTTCTTCCTACAACTTGACACAAGAGGATCAAATGCCTCAAGCACCAAGAGGATGCATTGTGATTGTGTAGTAGACACCAAATCTATGGAGAAATGACATAAACCAACACAAACCAAGCTTCAAATCACAAGATCCACTCAAGAACCAACCAGCTCTCAAAGGGAGAAAAGAAGTTTCTATGTTTTCATAATGGCAAATCTCACCTCTACAATAGCAAGGCATTGTATTTATATGTCCAAAATGCTATAATTGAAATAAGGCCCACAATTGTCTTAAAATGCCACAAATCGCCCAAATAAAATAAAGTGCAAGATAAGTGCCCAAAAGGGCATGCCTAGGCATTAGCTTCTCCTTAGCCTTGAGCTAGGCAGATGACCAATGGCGCTTAAGATGGTGTGGATATCTTGAACAAGGGCTTTCAATATAGCACTAACCCGACCAAATCAGCTTGCAACTTCTTGGCTCTAGACCGAGTCATGGGTCCATCGTCCATGAGTGGAACTTGCACATCCTTGCTTGATGGTCCCTCATCAGTGTAGCTAGCCAGGAACATGGCAGTTATATAAGAATGTGTCAGTTATACTATGGAACAATTGGAGAGTGGAACACAAAAATTGATGAAACGATTGCGGAGAGACAGGCTGGAATAACCAGCTAAAATGGCATGTAAATTGATTTATGGATGTAATAATAAAGGATAGACGATGTATGGAACCTCTAAGCAATTGCAATACAGTTCTTTTCGGATTTACTCTTTCAAATTATAGTTCATGTTTGACTTCACGAAAGATTTGTGGCATCCCCAAGATATTAACCCTATTCTCGAATGGAAGAACCATTAGTTGGACTTTTTTCAGCCAAAACAATCTTTGTGTGTCTCACACGTGTACGTTTGAGCAGTCACTTGGTTTTTTGCACTGACATCTTTGACATCAATTTCTCTGTAATTTGTCTTCTTTACATATTCAAGAATCTTGTTGTTTCTAGTGATATACCATGTGACACGAGTTTCAATGCCAAATAGACGATCACCTTATTTTTTTTGTTCTAATAAAGTAGATGATTTATTTGGATTGACCCATTGTGATACATAAGTGCCTTATAAGTTATAACACCCCTTCTACTTTAGGTACCTTTTATATTCTCATATTTATTAATCATCAATCTCAAAGAGTGGGCCTTATAATACCCCTTCTAGTTCAAAAGCATCTTATATTCTACAACCCAAACATACGAATTACCATAAATTGAGAAGTAGAAAGATTTATCATCTAGTATGTAGGATTTGTTCTTGTTTGTGGAAGAACCTCCAATTTGTTGTAGATCGAATAATAACATCAATCTTTCATTCTAACTTTTGGCAAATATAAGCCCCTTATCTATATTTTCCTTATTCTTATTCATGTGCTATTGTTCCTAGCAATTTTTTTATTTTTGTAATCTTGTAGATAGGGCTAGGCAAAATCCGGTCCGGACCGGTATCCTCCTGGTCCGGTCCCCGGTCCATTAAAATCATAGTTGCCGGTCCCGGTCCGGTCCGGACCGTATTTTTATTAAAAAAAAAATTTATATTAATTTTAATGTTATTTAGTGTATTTTTAATATATAAGTTTCACATTTGTATTATATACTTACTAATATTATACGGTTTACTAATTATATATGATTTTTTTAACTATATTATAATTTTTTTATATAAAAATAATAATTTTTCATAAAAAAAATTGATTTTTTTCTAAAAACAACTATCCGGTCCGGTCCCCGGTCCATGCTTTTGCATGTTCCCGGTCCCAGTCCGGTCCGGTCCGGTCTTGGACTGGTGTCCAACCCTACTTGTAGATCTCCATGTATCTTGAAGCATTTATTGATTGAGTGACCTAACAATTTGTAGTGCTCACAATAGTAATATGGTTTGCTTCTCTATCCACCACCATCGTTCCCATTGTTGTTAGAATTAGAGTTAGAGCTTTGATCACTTTGATTGATTTGAGTATTATTTTGCGGCTTGGTTTCCAAATTGAAATTCTGGCTATTATTTTCATTAGAATAGGAAGAGCCTTAAGTTGTCTTAGGAAGCACATTCAATGTAGTAAAGGAATGCCTCTTTGCTTTTTGTCTTGCAAAACTTTGTGATAAATGTAACAAATGGTTGGCGTTGGTTTCATATTTAGCTCATTAGCTTGAATGGCACTGTAATACTCATTTAATATAACGAAAACTTTTAACACCTCTTGGTTCAAAACCATTAGTGAGACCGAATTTAACAATGCCATTAGATCAACACTAAGGCATT
The DNA here is from genome assembly GCA_963924305.1 of Polygonum maritimum. Classification (NCBI taxonomy): domain Eukaryota; kingdom Viridiplantae; phylum Streptophyta; class Magnoliopsida; order Caryophyllales; family Polygonaceae; genus Polygonum; species Polygonum maritimum. Next base: position 25,491,167 of record OZ002735.1, read on the forward strand.
TCAAGAAGCATTAAATGTTTATCACAAATTCATTTGAATTTGGTAAAATAAGAAGTCTAAAGTTTTTCTTAAGAGATGTTGAGTAGAGGTTTTAGTACTTGATATGTTCTAGCCAAGCTAAATTAACAAAAATGGGCATCAAATAAGTCAAATCTCAATAGTCATGTCATAATACATCATAGTCTTCGTGATCTCCTTTGCTATCAAGTGAAGCCACCAGATAGTGCCTGACGAGGCGGATTCTCACATGAAGGGTCCCGCGGGAAGCCAAGCCCGAGGAACCAACACTCCGCCCGAAGGATCAGCCGAGCCCACGCACCGGTGGTGCTACAACACCGACCCCCTATGGCAAGGGCGGGCACCCTCATCCGGCGTAGGCCGTGCCAAGGTAGTGGTTCGGGCTGCGGCACAAGCGGGCCTCCCCGCCCCGACATGTGTCGTGCCGCGGCACAAGCGTGCCCCCGCATGCGTAGCCGGCCCCGGCTTTAGCCCATTCCGCGCCTCTTACACCGTCGCGGTTGTCGCCTAGTTTGGCTCGCCCGGGAGGAAGAACCATGTCCCTTCTAACGACCAGCTGCCATGTGTCTATGGCGCGCGTGTCGACACCTTAGGGCCCGAAGGGACAAACGTCCTACATGCGCGCGGAGGGGGAGGGTCACGTCAACTACAATGCCACTCTCGTTCCCTATAAAAGGGGGCGAAGGCCATTGGGAAAAAGGTTGGTTGTTGGGATAAGAGAGACCCCCTAAGAGCTTGTTGCCTTTCGTACGCCAACAAGCACCAGCCGAGAAATCAGGGGTCGTGATCGGTAACCGAAGAGGCCCGTCTTGGACACTCGCATACACACTCACGCCCACTCGTGTTCGGATTCCACACTCAATCGACAACCACTCTCACCCTACAAACTCCACCTTTGCAAGTGTGTCCGGACGAGGTCATTTTCGGGCATCTTCAGTGTCAATATTGTTACATCTTCTACATTGCACATCGAGAGGGTAAGCGACTTCAAGATGTTTGCAAGTGTCCGTCAATAACTCAAATTTGTTCTTCGTCATCATCGAGATACTTCCACCATTCTTCGTGATTGATGATAGTTAGTGATTCATATTGCTATTGCCACCTCTATATTCCATTTCTAATTGTTGTATAGTTTGAATTTCTCATACAAAGAATCATCACCTTCCATGACGATGACCTAGAAATCCGAATTGAGAATGAAGCGAGTTACAAGAAAGCCTTATACTCTTATACCATAAACAATTGTCTAACGATGAGGTGAAAATAAGGTTAGATGGAGATGAATATGGGGTTTGATTCATTCATATGGCAAGTATAGAGCTTGATACATTACTTTAGCGTACGTAAGAGCTTGGAAAGCAATTACATGGCTTAAACACCAGTACTCAAAATTTTATAATTTTTTTTTGCTAGAATGGTAAATGATACTATGATATAACAACACTAGCTTCGGTTAGCTTAATAAAAACACACAGCCAAACAAGGTCAATAGTTTATCCTACCAAATTAAAAACAAGGGCAGTAATCTTCTAATTAAATGGCATCCACACCCATGGCATGATTCCACATTTCGGGCGACCAAACACGGCATGTGAAAAATGAATGACATGATACGGCCAGGCATTTACAAACCTGTAATAACGCCCCTAGACTAGATTAAACCCCTCATTAGATTACCGGATTCATCCCCAAGCCAAGAATAATTCTCAGAAGTTTCCCGACGCTACTTCAAAAAAGTCTTGCCCATAGAAAACGGAAACTTGAAAGTCGTCGGTTTTACTCCCACGCCCAAATCCGCCTCTAAAACCCCCCACCCAAACAGGCCCCCAATCTATTCACCCCTCTATCTCTCTCTCTTTTCTCCTCCCATTCTGTGGTCGGCCTATCAATGGTGATTCGGCATGTTTTGCTCCTTTCTCTCTGCTTTCTTTTCCTATTCTCCGGTCGGTGCCATGGCGGATGGTTCAACAACGTCAAGAGGTAAACTCCATGTCTAATTGATCTGTTTCTCTTCCAATTTCGGCAATTGAGGTGTTGAATTTGGTTTCTGGTTGTGAATGGTGGTCAGGAGTGGATCGGTGCTCAGAATGCCGACTGATACGTCCTCCGTAGGACTCGATCCCTCTCGTGTTACTCAGCTCTCTTGGACTCCCAGGTTTCTTCTATATTATTGTATTTGTGATTCGGTGTACGGAATTCCGAAATGCGGGACGGAAATTAATGGTTTCTTGCATTCTATTGTGGGATCTCGCAGGGCATTCCTTTACAAGGGCTTTATGACCGACTTTGAGTGCGATCACCTCATGAAGCTGGTTGGTTTTTCGTCCTTCTTTCTTTCGTTTTCCCTGCCAGTGCTTATGGTCATAATGATGTTAAAGTTGGTACATGTTTTTTTTTTCTTGGCTTTCTAAGTCACCTGATTTTGATGGATCTAATCGATTTGTTAGGCCAAGAACAAGCTAGAGAAGTCTATGGTGGCCGATAATGAATCCGGTAAGAGTATACCGAGTGAGGTTCGCACAAGTTCAGGCATGTTTCTTCAGAAAGCTCAGGTTTGATTCGTTTTCTATCAGGCCTTTTTTATATCCACAAGCTGTCTACTTCTTCAGTTTCTGTGTTGATGATCTGCAATAGATTCCTTGCTCTAATGGATCTCTTGTTGTTTTTGTAAAACATAAGCCAAGTTGGGTTTGAGCTGTTTACATTTTAGATGATTTTATCAGTCTTTTCTGTTGTCCATTGTCCTTTAGGTTTATACAGACAGATTCCTTGTGGTTTAGAAGGAATTTTGTGCATTTAGTAATCAGGATTGTAATTTAGTTGATGCTGTGGTAGATCGAAGTTGCCATTTCTCAAGCTTTATATCAGTGACAAAGAACACTTTAATTCCTCCATGAACACACTCGGGGCCTCATCTTACCTCTTGCTGTATTCCAATGCATAGATTAGATACGCTCCTATGGGTTAATAGATACGCTCCTATACAAAGAACACCAAGTTGGATCCAGTATTCCTATAGCATAGGAATATGTTTATTACAAGATCTTATAGTACATTTGATTTGTATTCTTGTAGGCATCTATGGGTTAATAGATTAGATATGGTCTTCTCATCTTCATTCCTGGATGCATATCTCATGTAATTAAGGAGTCTTGTTACTATTGGGTTATTCCTGATTTCACATTGCTTCATACCTTTTACATTGCATTGTTATTTATTATATGCTGATTTAAGGCTCCTGATCCCTGCAAGGCTTTTATGCCTGTAGTTTGCTCATGTGTCGATCAATTTCACTCTTAAATATTATCTAGAACCTTGTATGCCACACAGTCCAGTCAATCCTGCCTGTCTAACCAACTGATGTAATTTTAAGGCCTTTCGCTAAAGGATCCGGGCCTCATAATCACTATTGAATTTTCTGTCATGTCTCTAGTTCATGGTGTGGCAATCAGATGTTCTAGTAAGAGTCATAGAGGATAGACACACTAATCCATCTTGAACTTGGTTATAGAGCTAAACAAAAAAAATACTATTTGACTCATACTGCAATGCCGGATATGTGCTGGCTGTAATGCTAGTATGCTACACCTTTTTTTTTCCCCTTAACAAAGTGGGCATATTATTTTTGCTGACTCTGCTCGTCTTTCCTACCTTTGGCACCTCTATCACAGTCCATTTGCCTGATATTTGGTCATCTTTTTTTCCCTAGTTCCCACATTGTTTATTTGCTCAAAAGCATGAACCACATATTGATTATTTCCATGATAAGGTCAACCAACAATTAGGTGGTCACTGCACTGCCAACTGAACTAAAATGTCTTTTTACTTGGTTCCCTAACTTGCTGGTTTTATTGAGTCTCCTTTGAATATTAAGTTGCTTTTCTCAACGATCTTGTTTATTAGATGTCAAAGATTTATGCAAAGAAAACACTTGAATATGGACCACTTAACTGTAACTAGTTTTAGTTCAGCTGAATTTAGAGAGCTCAGACATTCTGTATGCTACACATGTGTACTTAGTATTGTCATTTTGGTATTATCAAATTAATTCTTTTGCTATCAGAAATCTAATGGTAAATTCCATGATTGGAATTAACTACTCTTTGTTAAGGAAGTTCAACCTGTGTATTTTTGAGAAGATAACAAGGAAGCAGCAATACTTACAATGTTCTTTTGTTTAACTCTGAAGGATGAGGTTGTTGCTAGAATTGAGCAAAGAATTGCTGCTTGGACATTTCTTCCTATAGGTGAATAATCTGCTACTCCTTTCTACTATGTAATTAGGTACACATACATAAATGTGATTTTTTTTATTATTGTAACAGGATACTTTGGATCTAATTCACCCCCTGGATCATTTACTTGTCTTGTGTATTGAATCTTGTAAACATTTTGAGTTAAAACTACTGATTTGATGTAATTATTTATGTGACCAGAGAACGGGGAGTCTATTCAGATACTGAAGTATGAGCTTGGTCAAAAGTATGAACCACATTTTGATTATTTCCATGATAAGGTCAACCAACAGTTAGGTGGTCACCGCATTGCCACTGTTCTTATGTACTTGTCTGATGTTGTCAAGGGTGGTGAGACGGTCTTTCCTAATGCAGAGGTATTTACCTCTTTAGTCTCCAGTAATTTTGCTTTCAGCCTAATCATTTGTCTGTACTAATATAGTTTTTCTATCAGGGAGTAGAGCAACCCAAGGATGATAGCTGGTCCGACTGTGCCAAAAAGGGTTATGCAGGTAAAAATGTTTATATCAGAAATACTATAATGTGGCAATTCCAAGCATGCATAAATATGTTTGTACCTTTTTGCCAATCACTTTTTTGCATTTTAGAACCATTCTTGTGATATGCCCACATGATTTGCTTGTGTATACATTGTTTCAAAAATTGTATTTATTCTGTTGTGTTGCAAGTCATTTAGTACTGCTTTTTACAGTAGTTAATAAGAGAAGTATAATATGTAGTGTGGAAAGGTTGAGTCGTAACGTAGGAAAGCTAGCTTCCTTCTCTGTTCACAAATGTAAAAATAAATAAATTATATGCACGTGAAAGCTGTCGGTTCAGTAATACCTTCATTGTAGACAAGGATGCACATCTCCAGTCTCCACCACCAATCCTAGGCAAGGAAATAAATAAAAAATCTTATTTCAAGTGGATATTGGATACAAATTAACGTGCTACTTTTGCTAATGCATGAACTTTGGCTATCCTCATGGAAAAATCAATCGAAAAAGGGTGCAAAATGTTTCCAATGTGTGAATCTAGAGCTACCTGTTATTTGACCTTGCTTTTCCATTTAAAAACAGGTGGACTACCGATTTTCTCCCTATGAGTTGTAATTTGCAATTCTCTTAAAATTTCAACTAAAATTTAATTTCTGCAAAATTACTATTTCTTCCCTCAAGGCGAGGCAAAGGTATTATCACGGCCACGCTATCACACCATGGCATACTTGCATGTACTCATATTTGCATGATTGTTCATTTGTCCTTAAATTGGCCTTGTACTTTCAGTAGCTATGACACCATCAATTGTCTACTCTTTTTTCACGCATTTAGTTCTGTGGCATTTGTAGTGAAACCTGAGAAGGGCGATGCATTGCTATTCTTCAGTCTCCATCCGGACGCAACCACGGACATCAAGAGTTTGCATGGGAGCTGCCCTGTTATCGAGGGAGAGAAGTGGTCGGCTACCAAATGGATCCACGTCAGGTCCTTTGATAAGTCACCCAGCATCAGTGAAGACGGAGACTGTGTGGACGAGAACCCCAGTTGCCCTCAGTGGGCCGCCTCAGGCGAGTGCAAGAAGAACCCACTTTACATGGTAGGAAACGATGAAATGAAGGGATACTGTAGGCAAAGTTGCAAGGTTTGTTGATTGAAGAGTGTGGCATCTGGGCCATGGGATCTTGTCTAATGTGACAAATGTGGGCGGTTATTTGATTTCAGAATTAGATGTATATATGAGATTGTTTTGATACGCTAATCATCTTACTCCGTGGCTGTACTGTTTGGTTCTGATAATTTTAGTAACTCTTTAAGACAGTATATGTATGGTTTACTTGGTAATTGAGGAGACGATGAACAATATCGATTAATGACCACTTTTCTTACCTACCTACAAAGTTGCAATCGTGATCTTACATTTACCTACCTAGTTGCAATCATGATCTGATCTTTAATATTTGATGTTCATCCGAGTCTCATAAGCGTAAAGTTAGTTGAAGACGTTTCACATGTTTAAATGGAATGGTCCCAAAACGATTTTACCAAGTTCAATTTTGATGGGACCGTATTATTAAATTCCAATGTTTCGAAATCCATGGGCACAATCTCCGATCCATAAACTTCTTCCTCCTTTACAAAGGAGTGTTTACTTACCGAGTTACCGCAATTAAGCTTAAAATATGTCCAATTAAACATATTTTGTTCCACCTATCGGAGTCTACTGTCCCCACCGGCCACCGCCACAGTCCACCTAGCCCGACCACCGTTCGTCGTCGCCTTCGTTAGCCCATCCTTCGGCCAAGAGGGCGAGCGGGGTCGTCGACGGGACTAGCGGGCTGGCGGGAATCGCTGGCGAGCAGGGGGCCGGAACCCCAGATCTGTTAGTCGACGAGTGGGCTGCGTCGTGAGGCTAGCGGGTCGTGGGTGCCGACGAGTTCGGTGGAGTTCGGTTGCGCCGGCGTAGGCAGGGGCAGAGAGAGCGGTGGCGAGGCAGAGTCGGGCCGGGTGAGGTCGAGAGAGGGCGAGCGTGGTGGCCGTCGGGGCTGGCCGACGGAAGGAAAGGAGGGCAGGCCGGCGATTTGGGCGGTCGTCGTTGTGGTTCTGGGTGAGAGAGCGGCCGAGCCCGGTAGAAGAAGGCCGGCGGTGTGTGCAGGACAGATCTGGAGCAGGGGTACGGGGTTCGGGATTGGACGGTGGTTCCTCGCGGGTGGCTAGGCAAGGTCGGTTGTGTTGGGCTAAGGTGGGCTCAGCGGAGGCAGGCCGGAGACGTGGGCCGCCGGTGAGGAAAAGCCTGAAATGAATCAGGTCGAGCAAGGCGGAGCTCAGGCGGACGGGGGAGGGAAGGAGGAGGGCGGAGGACGGAGCGGCGGCGACGACTCGGCGGCCGGAAGAGTGGGCAGAACTCACTTCACCCGAAAAATCTAAAGTCTTCACGCAAGAGGGTTGAAGAAGAATAGGACTTTTGCCTATTGTTTTTTTTATTTAAAATTTTCCATGTCAGCACATAAATTGGCTCAACTCCCTTAACCCGCATTTGTAAATCACGCAATTGTATACGTAAGCAAAAATGTTCGATAGGTAAAATCGGGGGTAGTACGGGGGTCTGTTTGAACAATTTTTTGTACAGGGGTCTAAGGGGAAAAAAGTTATAAGTACGGGGTTCTGTTGATGTATTCATAATTTGTCATATACTATAGTTTCAAAAATAGTCTCAAAACATATACAGACACCCGAACTTGTCCGTTTTGGTCATTTGGACACCTCACGTTTGAAACGGACCTATTGAGCACCCTAACTTGTCAAAGTCTACCTATTAAACACCCCGTTCCTAATTACGGAGTGCAATTTTTCACAAGCACTATTACGTGAACATGATTAAGCATAAAAAAGGTCACATGATGCCAAATAAGGCCTCCTCGTTTAATTAACTATGACCTAAATCCGTAATTATACACACACGCTAGGTGTTTAATAGGTAGCCTTTGACAAGTTGGGGTGCTCAATAGGTCCGTTTGACAAGTTGGAGTGCTCAATAGGTCCGTTCTAAAGGTCAGGTGTTCAAATGACCAAAATGGACAAGTTTAGATGTTTATATATGTTTTAAGCCTTCAAAAATATCACATATATATCAGCATATGTATATCAGTTAGATCACACCATTCACCGGTATATTAAGTCCCCAATATGTTAATTAAGGCTCCGTTCGTTGCAGAGTCATTATTAGATATAAGAGTTTTGTTTTTTGAAAATGCATTATCAAGCCTAGAAAAGAGAGAAAGGAGTGGCAATATACAACAGTAATATTTTAATGACCTATCACCCCAAAAAACTCTTATCCTCAATAATCTACTTGCAACGAACGGAGCCTAAATGATGATAAGACTGTAAAAAGAGTTTGTTATGTTTCGTAAGCGATACTTGTAACACCCAAACATTGTAACACATGCACACTAAAGAGACTAGGTAGGAGCCAAGTGGCTTAAGGGCAAGATGAGCCCCTTGATAGCTCCATCACACTCGAGCTCACTGGAGCCACACTTGGTGCCGTGCACTGGCTCCTGGCTCAATTGTGGTTTGAACTTGTGTATGCTGTCGAGGAATATCATGGGTTATACTTGATAATGTTTGCTTGGGCTTTTATTGATAGTTGAAGGCAAGCGGTCCAAAATATTAAGAGTGACCCATTTCATTCTCTAGCGTTCACTTAGTGAGACTCTGGGAAGATGCCGCATGGGCTTAATTAGTGGCTCTCATATATAGACGTTGAGCTGAAACCCTAGATCTACTTTTTCTCATTTTTGCGCCGCTGAGAACAAGTTAGGGTTTGTAGCTCTCGAGATCTCTTTATGGCGATTTCTTTAAGGCTCATCGGATCTCGAGCTTAAGTCACCGACGATTTTAGGAGAAAGGGTGAGGAAGAAGGCCACAATTTCTTCGTGAACTTGTATGTGCAGCCTTTGCTCCCTGTGCTTCGTGCTTCTCTTAGATTTCTGTCTTGAAGTCTTGCTCGTCTCTGTGTGTGCATGTGTGCTCTTGTTTCTGCTTGCTCTTTTTGCTTAGTGAAAACTTGGTTGACTGACTTAAGTCTCCCGGTTGAGGTTCCATAGAGTAGCGTTTCCCGAACTGTGTTACGTACCAATCTCGATGTTCAACTTGTTTTTCGTTCTTTGCTTTCGATTTCCAACTGGGTAATAGAGGTAGATCTGAAAACGAGTTTTACAGAGTTATAATTGAACAAATTAAGTTTCTTAAATAACCTATAAGTTAATTGGTTTTAAAGGCAAAAGCATCCATATAGTATTTGAAGTTCTAAATTGCTTTTTCTTATTTCACCTTTTTGGGTGAGATCTTAAATATTGCGATATATCATTAATTCTATATATTTTAAAGAAGGGTACTAATGAGATCAAACAATGATAGTAGAGAGTAAACAAAAGAACAAGAAGATATCTATATTAATGAGACCTCAACTGGAACGCCAAGAATCACAACTCGACCAAGCGAGAAAACATAACAGAAAACAAACAACAAACAAGTAATAAAGGATGAGAACAAAACGAGAGTGACTCCGGCCGAATCTTCATGGGAGAGGTAGAACCTTCTCCTAGATCGATCAACCACTAAGGGTATCAAATGAATCCTCTCTATCTCTTCTATTTTGGATCATGAAAGGGACCTCAAGGTCTCATCAACATTGAAGCTCTGATGATGGATTCTAACTCATGCTATCAAAATGAAGAAATTCTTAGCTTGCAAATCTCATTGCGCAGCCACGATTCTAGGTCAAAGTGAGCTTATATATGAGCTCCCTTTTAGCCTAAAGTAAAGTGTTGTATTTAAGTTATAGGCTGAATGTATATGCTAGTTAATGGGCTAGAACAAGTTATGTCATGTTTAGGCTGTTTGGGCCTAAATGGCTACTTATACTACAAACGCAAAAAAAACTAGCAAATACAATAGTCTATTCGTTACATGTCCAAAAAACATCAACCCAAAACTTTGTGAATAACAAGTTGAAAACTACTCTACAATTGTGGCTTTGTCCTCCACGGAGGCAGAGTGATGTACTGCTGCTGAAACTTCTAAGGAAGTAATTTGGCCCCAAGGTTTGTTGAGAGAGATTTAAGGTAAGAAATATGTTACGAAGTTACAAATGGATAGTCAGAGTGCCCTCTATCTTTGCAATGACCCTATGTATCATGTGAGAACCAAGAAAATTGATGGTAGGTATCACTTTATTAGGCAGAAGGTTGCCAAGCATATTATTTTGGTTACCAAGATTGATGTAAGAAAAATCTTGTAATTTTTGGAACAAAAATTGTCAAATCTAAGAAGTTTCTTTTTTGTAGGGATTTTCTACACATGATCGATGAACTAGAGTGATCTAAGGAGGGTATGAGGCTTGATGATGGAAAGGTTATAAGACCAAGGATCAACACACGAAGAACAAGATTTACTTATGTTGTAAACTTAGGAATTAGGAGGGAAAGTTGTAGAGCTTAGTTCAAACTTGTAATTCTCTAAGTTTGGTACTTGCATGGGTATGTAATACTACAGTGGACTGGTGGTTTGGTAGGCCATAACTAGTTTTTTTGGCCTTTAAAGATGAGTAATCATTTGAGCCAAGTGGCCCACATCAGGTATGACTCCTCTCAGCCTAGATATCATCTTAAGCCCTTAATACTAGGGCTAAGAGAGTTGATATATAAGCTCTCTTTCTCTAGTGTGCATCTCAAATAGTGAGTTGGGTAAGTTTCTAGGATGTTTCGTTTTGAGAGCGTTTGTGACTCTCTCATCACCAGAGCTTGACGCCGATGAGCCTAGAGCACTCTATGCTATCCGAACTCAGAGAGATTGAGAGATATCGCTTGCTCTCGATCTGTAACATCCCCGACCAAACTGCATACGTCATAGTGCATTCATTGAATACGCATAGCACATTTGCATAGTACATGATAAATGTTTAAAAAGTAATACTCGTTTTCAAATTAAAGTTATTTACGTTTTAAAAATTTTTAAAGATAAAATTTATTAATTAAAGTTTCTGGGTAAGGTTTGTAATAAAGGAAATTTAAGGGTGGGAATTATAGTTTTCCAAAAATTTATTAATTATAGTTTTCCAAAAATTAAAGTTGCAGCCGACTTTCATCTATTTTGATATACTAGACAAGGGCCCCGTGCGATGCACGGGGAACTAACTTTGAAGTTGCAAATTTTAGTAGTCTTTTTGGGTACTGTTGCCTTGACTTAACAAGTAAAGAACAATGCGTTTTTTGCAGATTGCTGTTGTTGAGCGTTAAAAACAATATGTACACTGCTTCATTTGCCTTGGTGAACTTTTGATTACCGTTCACAAGGGTTATTTTTGTACAACAAAGTTACGTATGTTTGTACTGCTAGCTGCTGTAAAAACTACAAATGGGATATTGATAGTTATAAGCGATGACGGAAGCTATGATCTGGGATTTTCAGAACTTTTTCATGTTGTAATAACCGCTATTTTTATAAATAAGAGAAATAAAGTTTTCTTAAAATCCTTATGCGTACAATGAACAAAATGTCGTCAATAGTAAATTCCTCGCCCAATTAAGTGTAAAACTCGTTCAAATTCAATTATGGAAAAACGAGCCTTTATATTAAATTATTATTTTGAAATAAATTATTCAAGAATATAAGAAGATTGAATTAAGAAAAAGAAATTTTAATGAAAGAGGAAAACAGTTAGCAGATGAGTAACCGATACAATAATTGGGTAGTTATATTCTTTAAATAATTAATTAAACCCAACCTATTAATAGCCCTAAAATAAAAAGGGAAATTAGGGAAACAAGTGGGACTCGAACCCCCAACCTTTCCAACCCTTTCCTTTCTCTTACCAGTTGAACTACGGGAGCTCTTTGTTGAGTTACGGGACGAAGCTGATATTTTTTTTTACCGCTGAATTGGATCAGCTTGAACCTCTGCTGATCAATTACCGTATGCCAGCCAATAAGATTTTCTGAGCAAATAAAATCGGTGAAATCCACCCTCATCATTACGAGTCTGCTCCGTGTGCTTAAATTGCACTGAAGGCCAACCATTTCGTTTGTGTTCCTTTGCTCTGCCCATACCCATTTTTACTCATAAAAGCCTCCTCCCGCTCGTTGCCTGCCCCTGCTCATCCTCACCGCCCATCGTCTTCCTCCCTCGTCGTCGTCATCCCCGTCGCCCGCGCGCCGCCGCCTGGCTTGTCGTCGCCGCTCCCGTACGCCGACGTCCCCTGCCCTGCTCAGCCGCCGGCCTGCAGTCGCCTGCCGCTGCTCGTGGCCACCCAGCCGTCGTTGCTTCCTTCCGCTCGCTGCCGCTCCGCTCGTCCCCGCCGTCGTCCGCCACAGCCTGCCGCCACCGCGGGTTTGCCGGCGTTGCCCTGCATCGACGTGCCTTGTTTTTTTTGACCGACGGGTTGCTGCCTCTGCTCGCCTCTGCTTGCTCGTCGCCGCCGCCCATCGCCAAGTGCCGGCCGAAGGTCGCTGCCGGTGCCGAGCGCAGCCGCCGTCGTGGTCGTCGAAGTTGCCGAGTTGTTGTTGTGTATGGGTGCTGGGCTACAGTTGTGGAAGGCAGAGCAAACAACAAAAAGAAGGTGAACAGTGTAATTTTTTCTAGCTAGTGTCGTTCACCGAATTAGAGTGATCATTAAGGCTAATCAAGGTTTAACGGGTTTTCTTTTCCTAATTAGCCAATAAAATCCGGTTTTGTTAGTAAATAAATAAACTAAGTAATAATTTATTTTACCCTTACTGCAGAACACTAAGTTATTATTGTTGGAAGCCTTGAAGTTATTTTATAAGGGGTTTAATAAACGGTTCCTTGAACGAGGGGTAAAAATAAATTGCAAATCGTTAACGAAAATAATTTATTTTCACCTCATTAAACTATCATAAGGAAAATGATAATAAGAGGAAGTATTTTCTTTAAGTCAAGAAGTAAATTAAAAATCTATTTATTTTGTGTTCGCTCATTTTGGAAACCCCGCCTAATTTAGGTCGAATGACCGGATCGTCGTACGCTCGTGAATCGAACCCGTAGAACTCCGATCCCGAAAATCTAAGGCAAGTGGTTTGGTTCTCTTCTTCACGATTTCGTACATGCAAGTGGATGGTCCTCCCTTATTACTCGATATTTGTGAATTTCTTTTTCTCCGTTATCATATCCATCTTGTTGGGAACACCTTGCTTGCTAAATAAAATGAACTTAGGGTTATTTGCTGTTTAGAAATAATGACCCCATTGTTATTTACATTATCGTACTGCGCTAGCCCATGGACTTAGGACCGATGATTTTGGCCTTGTTTGTTTAAAGTGTCTCGTTTCGAGAACTTCTCTAGATTAGTGTACGTAGGACAGAAACATATGATATAAGTCCTAAACAACTTATAACAATAAATTATGTATGGGTCATGACTCCATTTACTTTGTCGACTTATGTCTTTAAGCAATGTCGGATCAGGGATTCGTCTTATGTCTTAAAGCAATGTCACATTGTAATAAAATTTCGGCTTATGTCTTTTGCAATGCCGTACTTAAAATAATAAAAAGTTCGGCTTATGTCTTTTGCAATGCCGCACTTAAAAATCACTAAGGCTTACGTGAATTGAATTGGGTGAAATCGTGAATTGTTGAAATTGAACTGTTGAATTGAATTGAATTGTTGAAATGGATATTCCTCGAGTGGCCCTTGACTCTTATGAGTTGGCACATCCGAAAATCGTTAAAATAAAATGTATTGTTGTATTACTAAGAGAAGATAAGTCGATGTAGGTTTCTACTAAACCTTGATGTGTATTAATAAGTTCCCAACAAATTCTTAATCATATTTCGTTCTTAGGAATCACCTTCTTGTGGTTTCCTATTCTTAAAAGGAAGCTCGTTATTCATCTCCCTTCAGAAATTATGCCTTTCATCATTATCTGATCCGCATTCGAATGAAGTCTCGTTCCCTAAAATATATCACACTCTCACCTCAAAAGAACCCGATTCGTCCTGCATCGCTCAGTTCCTTTGGATCTTGATGCCGACACACTTAGCCTTTTAAGAACCTAGTCATATTCTACCACTTGCTTAGTCTCGCGTTAGACTAATACCACTTTCTTTTCTTCCCGACATTGGTCGGCTGGTATTTCCTGCTTTTATGGAAATATCAGGAAGTAAAGACAGGTTTGCCGAAGACCAAAGACGAAGACTCGAGGATTTAAAGGAAGGAAGATTTTTAAGAGGTTTCAAATTATTTTAAATATTTTGGAATTTCCTATGTTGTAATATAAGTCTTTGTCGCTTTTGTGCAAGATCGTGTAATGTTACCTAAAGCCTTGGGTGACTTTGGATGGTAAAATCCGAGGTCACTGGCATGTAATACCCTTGCTTTAAAAATGGGGGTGTTACATATGTATTGTAATGCTGCGGCCTTTGTCAAAAAAGCTCCTAGAGTTGCATGCAGTTTTAGCTTCTCAGGAAATTCTAAGGCCCACTACCAGTCCCTATCCTGCAAGAACCAAAAGACAACACAAAACACATTTATGATCATTTTCTTCAAAAAAAGTCTTCTTTCCCTCCCTTTTTAAGGAGTAGCATGAATGTATAATCACCTCAAGAATCCTGGAAATGCTTGGAGGCTCATGAATATGGTCAAGGCGAACCAAATTCAGACGAACCCGTGTTGCGAAGAAAGAACCAAGAGACATGGAATGCTGAATATGGCCATCGTAACCTACAGAGGAGCACAAAAGTTGTGTTCAGTGAAACTGTTTGGTCATAGAATTTGGCTATAACAACATGTTGGATCCTGGTTTAGGGGAGAGGAAGATATTGACCATGGAGTAGCCAGAATAGGCAAAATCTGATGCTACAAAGTTGATCGACAAAATAACTTTGCTCACCACCAGCAGTTTGGTATACAAAAATTGGATTCGTATGAACATCAAAAAAAACAATTTGTTGGTGTTGTGTTAGTAAAAAAATATGTAAATGACAACCTAATCATAGGTAATTTAGTTGTCGCGAGGCATGACTCCAATTTCACACCATTACCAGTGGTAAAATGCTCATCTCAATTTCACACATCTTCAATCAAATGTATTGGTATTGGAAATAAGTTCAAATTTAAGGATTTTTTTTCACACCAGCAATACAATAAAGCATGAGTCGAATGTATATATTTATAGGGTTGTACCCCCAAAGAGAGAGGAGAGACATGTTTTTTTAAGGAAATATCATGAAAGTGATCCATCTGAATAAGGCCAACAGTAGGCAGAATCAGTATTTTGGACAACATCATTCAGTAGATGAAATTAACGTTTCTGACATGCTATAATCATAATGACCTTCATAGTTGGCAGAGGTGAGCCACTGGCAACCTCCATTTTATCCTCATCCTCTACAAAAGAAAGAAACAAAAAAATTGAACTTACACATATGGAAGAAAATCCTAATAGCAGTTAATTAATCCCTTTTGAGTAAATATAGGCCAGAAAAGTTAGCATAACAACATGGTTAGTAAAGCTAGATCAGAAACACATTGAGTAGCAGCAAAGCTGTTACCAGTGAGCATAGCGCTTCATATGCCCATTGTTTGAGAAAGAAGCATCAAAATCATCCCTTATGAGACAAGTGGTAAGCCATCTCTTGAGTTTTGTGGTCTTTTCCATTTCCATCTTCGTTCTCATGTCAATCCCAATTCTGGTCATGATTTGGGCCACTCACTCTGTCTCTTTTCCAAGAATCTTCTGAAATCAGATTGGTAAAAGCAAAAGTACCCACATGTCAGATGTGAATTCTGAGAAGCCCATATCACAAAAGGCTAAAAAGATTGATAATTTTTGGAGTTGAAAGATTATTTAATTACTTCGATATTGAATTTTTTATCCAAATATGAATTTTTCTTACATCTGGAGCTACCAGACATGGAGAACCACACGTCGTCAATAGAAAAATCCCAGCCTGTATAGAGCAAGCGAATTAATAAAACAGAAGAACACTTAATAACTTGTAAGGTTAAAGATGCAGACCATTAATCTTGGCCAACTTTTGAAACCAGTTATTACCTTTTGTAATGGACTTAGTCCAAAATATGAAATCTTAAGGTATCTTATGCTGTCCATGAGCAGATTCTGAGGCTGCAAATAGGAAAGTTTTGACTGAGATTATATCTGATTGAAGAACGCAATAAAATCTCCTCTCACAACCTGTAGAGAGAAGAAGATTTGAGTATGAAGTAAAAGAAGTCTATCCATAAAGCTACCACTCATTCAACTTCCACCTTTGCGATATTATGTAAAGCTTCACAGGCATAATAACTGACTCTGCTATCTTGATCACCAAATGAGTGGAGGACTGGTGATACAATTTGCTGGAAATTGCACCAAAAAGGGAGAGAGTTAACTGAGATACCAGCAGATAATTCAGTGCATCAATTTCATACATCCAAAGGAAAAAAAAAAGAAGATGCAAAAACTAATACAACAAATACAAGAATGAATTGGTCATTAGAATCACTCTTTGTTTGCCAGTGTCCTACATTTGCAGGGTGACTAAAATTAGTCTAACATTACAGCACCCAGAAATGCCATTAATAATATAATATAAATTTACTTTACCTTCTCCTCAAATAGGCTTGACAAGTCCAGTTCTTTTGACATTGCTATTAGTTTGAACTTTGAAGGCATTGATTGAAACCGGGCTCATCTGTTCTAGACTCCTGCATTTTTCAGATTCAGAACAAATTTAGAAAGTGTTATATTTGTACTAAATAAAAATTGAAACTTGTGGAGCTTCTATCTTGTTCAACTCTGACCTCAACAAAAGCAAAATTCGCCTGATTGTCGTTCGAGTCGCATCTCCCGAAAAACTCCACTGCAACCGTATGCCCATAATCTTTTTCAGACCATTCACCTTCAATAATCTCTGGAGTTGTGTAATTCTCTGCCAGGAAAAGCTTATTTTAGGTCATATAAATAATGGGTTTCATTTCATAAGATCCAAATGATTAACATCAACCTCTTACCTTTGAAGGATCACTTTTGAATATTAGAAGCAGTATCCTCCTTTGGCCTTCTGTAAACTCCTCTGGAAATTTGTAGTTTGCTTCCAAAATCTGTGCATGATGAAGTAAATAGCTAGGGTACCTGAAATCGAAAAGAAAGAAGAGAGATTGGGCCAGTGGACAATAAGACGGTAAAGGTTGTAAAACTACCGAATCCCAAAAGCAATTTGTACCAAATTCAGACAATATAATGGTTTTCCAATCCGGTCTCTCATCGCACAACCACAACAAACCACCTTCCCCAAATCGAATTCAAGGTGTTTAATCAGTGCGACAGAAACGAAATTGAAAATCTAGAAAACAAAACCTTTTTATTGGCTTTGTCTGGACCTCTGTTGGCTTTTCAACAACCTCGATGTCTGAAATAAAATCAAGCAGAATTAATCATTGATCATTTATCTCGGAAATTAATGAAAGAAAACTTAAATAGGAACGTTAATTTACCAAGACTCATCTTGATCTTTTGCTTCAAGGCTGCAAGTCAGTCCAACAATAAAGAAATATTAAACAAATTGACCAGAGGAGCCAAATTGGAGACCAAAACCGCTTAATCCACCATGTTACCTAGAGATTCCCCTTAACCAACCATCTTCTTAAAACAAAATATACGCAGCAATCTGTACAAAACCCTCAGTACAACAGATTCGAATGAATCTTTTCCCTACTCTGACCGCACATGTATTTACTGGAAATCACATCTTGTCGCTTCCATCCTATTTGCATCCTCAAAAACAAAGACTCAATTTAAGTCTTCCTATTCTCATAAATTCCCAGATCAAAAAGAAGAACTCATGTCAATCTCACCACAGGAAAACCCCTAAGAATTTGCCTTCTCATGCTTATAAGCTAATTTTTGCAGACTTTGTATACAATTTTTCCTTTAACTGCTAGTTGCCCCTTCAAATTTTTATCTGTCAGAGTCTGCCAATCATCACAAAGAAATCAATGCAATCAAAACCTAACAACCAATACAGTATATGGAAAAAAAGAAATAGCAAACTGCACATTTCAAAAGAAAATTATACCTCAAAATGAGCTTGTCCGCCTCTAAGAAACTTCTTCACATTAGTATCCAGCTCCTCCTAAAAACAGAACACAATGTTAAATTTGAACAGAGAACTCCTCCAAACAGTAGAAGTTCATAGCGTAATATTCAGCAAAACTTCCTCCTTAGCTACAAATTATACTCTGCCGAATTGAAGAATGAATCAGGAAAGAAGGACAAGTAGAAAGAAGATGAATAACACGTACTCGCTCAACACAAGGAGCGACCTTCACAGCTTCACCGTCATCTTTTGCAGACTTAGAAACGAAAATTAAACGCAAAACCGGAACGGGAAAGTAGCCTGTAGATTTACAATCTACAATTATTTGAAAGGAATTTCTTCGTGAAAGGAATTTTGGCACCACTGATCAGACATGAGAAGGGAGTTTGTTCTAATTACTCAAAATTTGCAGGTTGAATTGCTCAATATGTGAAACCATATTCCAGATACAGCCAATTCAAATTCATCCCCATACTCAAATGTATAACCTGATTAAGAACATAACAATATGTACATATAAGCAGCAATGAACACTGAATTCAATCTTGTGCACAATTGTAGTAATTTTAAAATGAAACATGGCAATGAATTGAGACCCAATCATCTCTAGGGGAGAACTTCATGTTAGAAATTTAGAATGCAGTCAATCAATTGAGAACATCAAAAACAATGACAAGTTGAGATTGAGACAGAGAAAGAGGAATATAAGCCAGTCTACAATGGTGGAAGCAACGGGCATCAGGTCGAACCGAGTCAGGGTCAGTGAGATTTGGCCTCTTTTGTTATTATAAAGGTGCAGGGTATTTCAAGCTAGAATTAGACTTGCCTCTTCACATGGCCATCTTCAAACATCTCTATGGAACTTATAGGATGTAAAAGAGTAAAGAAGAAACCACAACTACATGCAGAAATAATATAGAGTTCAGCACATAAAGCAAAAAACTATTGAATATATAGAGAAATAAAAGTAACGGAGGAAGCAATAATGAAGCAGTAAATTTGGGCTATATAAGCAAGCAATAGCAACCGACCACACATAATACTACCAAAAAGAACAAATCTATGTTTGCACAATTTGTATCCAGAGAGAATGACAACTTTTTCCATATTAAAAACATACTCTTTTGGAAGAAATAATGTAGAAGAGAATGACCTTGAAGTTGCAAACTACAAGCACTTTTTTTCACCAACATTATAGCTAGTTCAAATTCAGACACTACAACATCACAAATTTGAGAAATTTTGGCACTACAATAAAATGACAGGGAAATCCGTTACAGCATTCAGCTGGAATGAAAGGGAGAATTCAACAAACACTCAAACTGAGAGAGTGAAAACACTCACATTTTATAGGTCTGCAAATTGCTCTTGCGAAATTGGAGGCGGCGATTGCAATTCCCAATCTGTAGGCAACCAAAATTGAACAATCACACAATCTATCAAACACCAAATTCGGAAAAGCACCCAAATAAACAAAAACACAGCTTACCTTTGAACTTGTTTGGAAAACGCTCTGAGGACGATTTTGCGTGGTCGTAAGGTCAACAAAAAGCGAAAATAAAAGGCAACACAAAGATAAATCATCACATATCCTAGATCAAAACAATACTTAAACAAGTCCTAAACTCAAGTTTGACCACAGGCTCATAGTTAAGATCCCTCATCTCAACAACAACCTGAGCTCTTAATCCTTCCTTTACACCAGCAACTCAGCAAGGCGTAGAATGACCCTCAAAGCCCTTGCATCACTATATCTCATAAAAAGTAAAAATTGTCAAGGTAAAAGATAAGAATACTTTACCAAAGATTTAAGGAGGACATGAAAGCTTTTAACGAACCTGATCAGCACTTTCATCTGATGTCGGTACAATGATAGAACGTACATTTGATACTGAAACCTGAAGTAGTACATCAAAACATATGTATAATTAATAATATTCATTTTATGATTGATTAGAGCATTTCACATATCATGGTATATTATAGCAACTTCTAATTTGCAGATACAATATATGAGCTATACAAACGAAAATATAGGAAAATCTGCGTTTCACGAATGTACATGGAACATCAGCGCATCAGAAAAATACCTCAGTCATCTGTTTCTGGCCACAAAGCACAACACCAGTAGAGTTGGGAGTTGAAATACTTTTAATTTTAGAGAATGCAACCTGTCAACCTACAAGCCAACCCATATCAGGAAAAGAATAAGAACATTGAATATCAATCAGAGCATGAAAAAGTGAGTCCTATCTAAATACTATTTCTTTATTAGTACCTACATTGCACGTAGCCGCTTTCACCTGACCATTTCCCGTCTGATTGCCCCGTAGGTTTAGAATTACATGAATATCAAAGCGATGTGTTTATAATGTCACCTGCCAACCCATATACGAAAGCTGTTCATCCCTCTTCTTCTCTAGTTCAGTTGGAGTTTGCTGCATTTACAAGAAACAACTTTTTTGAAAACAAAATCACGTAGAAATCCAAGATATATATTTTTTGTGCATATTTACTAAGATTTAAGCATATTTTTAAAACAGTACCCTAGCAATTTAGAGCCTCCTGAAGAAGTATCAGGATTGTCTTGTTTAGGCAAACCAAGCTGAAGACACGTCCCGCACTCTTCAATATCCATACCATTTGTGGTTGCCTTCTCTCTTCTTGTAGCGTTCGCTTCCTTGGCTCCATTTACCTCCAATTTTCCAAATATTTTTTCAGTATTTTTCATATAACATTTTTTTGAAATTCAGCATCAATTATCATTGCTGAGTACCTTGCTTTTGAGTGCCATACTTTCTTGGCTGATGACATTTATCTTTTTGTAGAGCGCCGCGTTTTCTTGAAGTACAAGATTCACCTACATTTGTCACGAAGAAGATTAAGTTATGTCCCAAAACAAAAAAAAGGGAGGCAACATCAGCAAACTATATGAAGTGAGTTACCTTTCCATTCAGTTGTTGTATCTCATGTAGTAGAAGTGGGTCCAACATTATAAATTGCCAACTTAATGCATTAAATGCGACAATCCAAACGCACCCAGATCAGAATTTGACTCTGCAGATAAATTCCATATCTTCGTTGCGTGAACTCCTTTGAGACTCATTTCCAATTAACTCTCCAAACTTTGTAGTTCTTTGATACTTAAACCTGAAAGCTCTTTGCCCATGATTTGCCCCTTTCTCCTTATGGGAGGGATCACGGGAAATCTGCTCGAAAAAAAAGAGAATTTGATAAAGAGGGACATCCACAAATAAAAGAACAAAGAAAACCTAAGAGCTGAATTCCAAACGCGACAATATGTAATCGAAGAGATAAATTCAAATAAAGCATTATAAACACTTGCAATGGTGAATATGAGAATATGTATACAAGGTAATTACCTTTTAAAAAAACACAAATTCACCCAAACCATTTGGAGTCCAACATTTGACCATGGACAACCTACAAACATAGTACCAAACCAATAAGAATGTATCAAATGCAGACGGAATAATTTAATCTGAAGCAACAACATTGTTTGATATAACACAAGGCTTTTTTTACAGCTAATGTCCTTTCGAACTTAGCCATCATCAATTTTGAATCCGATTATCGCATTAACACAACACAAGGCTTTTTTTACAGCTAATGTCCTTTTGAACTTAGCCATCATCAATTTTGAATCCGATTATCGCACTAATTCTAAAGTGTTAAAACTATCTAACCATAAACCAAGTTATTATTAGAAATGGCAATTTAAGGGCTAGAGATTAATGTGGCACTCACCCTTTAGTCCTTAACCAAACTAAAATCCACCAGATGGAACTGAACTTCAGCGCCTCCGAACTGAAATCCATTCTGGGAAGCATCTCCACCAATAGAAGGCAATTCCTCCTCGTCGTCTTCAACCTAGTAAGTTTTAAGAAGTTTGAGAGCTTTCTCATATATTTCATTGTTATCGTGACTTTGCAAGTTCTTTATCTTCTCTAGACCATCAGCATCTTCTATCATCTGTGCATAGGGATTCACATCTCCTGCATTACCCAACACCCTCTCTGCTTCCCCGACCTTTAAGATGTTCTCAAGTCCTTCCAAGCAGACTGTAATGATCCTTGGGTCAGGGCAGACCAATAGATCACACATAGGCTTGATGCATCCGTGGCTGACCAAATACCTTATTGCAGAAGATAATGATAACTTAAGCTTTGAGGTGAGGTACATCTATAATCTAAAACCCAAAAGGATTAAAAAGAAAACCATACTTAATTTGTTCATGGGAACCACCAGAAGTAGCATTTGAAATTGCCCAGGCAGCTTCTTTCTTGATATCAAACTCAGCATTTTAAAGTAGCTGGACCAAGGGGCCAAAAACTCCAGCTGAAATTACAGCCTGCATTTATCAAAACCAGAAAAGGATTTTAGAAGTGACCACGCACATGATATAAACTGCTCTTACTTAAAAAAAAAACAAGTACAATGTATTACCTGTATCTGATTCTTGTTTACTGCGGCAACGTTCGAAATGGTCCAGCATCCTTTTTGATACTCCTTATGGTTATTTGGCAACAGTTTTAAAAGGCAAGGCAGTGCTTGATGGTCTATGATAGTCTAAATGAAACATATTTATTAGAAAGAATCCGGGAAGAAGTTCAAGGCATAAGACAGAATTCTTGCATAAAAAGGTCTATACACTACAGGGATTGGAATTGGCCACTTTGACATGCAACTCTGCGTTGTTCAAAAGGTTATTTCACAGAGACAATGGACAAATTTGCAGGAAAATAACACTCCGTAAAGTCATAACCTAGTCAATTAACTAAAAGATGCAAGTCAGCCAGAAAGCCATCTACCTGCCTGGCTTGAGCTTTCGATAACAATCCATAGGGCACTATACCAACTTAAACTCCAAATCAATGTTTTACTACAACTACATTTACCCCAAACCTATATTTCATACAGTTCCTCAGTCAAAAGCAAGCCTAAAAGATGACAGAAAGGAGAAGTATATCAGATATTATACTGTAGCAGGGTTCATACGGAAGATGCTGTATGATACCTGAGTTTGAACATCATCTCCAGTCACGATATTCCCAACTGTGCGAAGAGATGGAATGAGCACAGATGGAGATGGATGACTATCAAGAAAAACATCAATAAGTAACTTATAAAATCCATAACCAACATGACAATAACATAAGCATATAATGATAAAATCACAGGATGTATACTCACAGCAAAAGTTCAACAAGTGTAGGACAGACTGAAGCTTCAATAACAGCTGCAATCTTATCATTAGTACCATCAGATAGATACGACACGGCCCAACAAGCATCTGTAAAGATTTCATCATCAGTCGAATGAATGAGGCGCTCGAGAGTTGGAAGAGCCGGCTTTGTCTGTCCAACATGATCTATCAAGGCAAAAAGGTTTCAGCATTAAGAGAATGGATCAAAAATATGCAAGGAAAATCTATCAACAGAGATAACAAATATGAACTTGTTCAAATGCAGGTTGCGGTTTGCCTCTGCAGAAGTTTGATGCAGACACAAAGCTCCATAAGGACATCAAACTGAATATCAATGAGGCAAAAGGTGCAATGCCAAGCACTGCCATACAGTTACACCATCTATAAGAGAATTAAGAACGAAAAAAGATGAAGGCATAGAGAAATTAAACAAAGAGGACATTCTGAATTGAAGTGATTTTTTTACAGCTCACTACTACAACCTTGAAACACAAAGACAGAGACAACCTAATGATGAAAACCCCAAGTGAAGGAAATTTGTTTTTTAAAAAGCAAAAGGGAGCCCCGTCGGAATCCTCATATAATACTTAATTTGCATCACCATCATGAGACAAAAAGGATATATATGAGAGTGACACATAATAGAGCTATAGGTTTTATCGGACATAGAAAATGCCAGCATGTCACATTTTAGAGATGCTCTTAACAACTGTAACTGATAGAAATGTTAGTGTGGAAAAGCATACCAACATGGCCAATGAACACAGCATTGAGGTAGCGTTGTCCACTTTAGCTTCTTGTACATCAACTACAGCTTAATGATCTTCATGTACAGGAACATCCTTCTCCTCGACTGAAATGTAGAGGTGCTACATCAGAGTTAGAAAGCTACCACAGAGCAATAAGCCATAGCCTCAGAGCACAATAATGTGATTTGTAAATTATTACAAAAAAATGTAACCAGCCAGGAAGAAAGGATTTTTTTTTTGTGATAAAAAAACATGACATCAAAGGTTAAAGAACTCTGGTTCAATAAACTAAAAAACATGAAAAATGAGGGGTAAAAATGTTCAAGCTCCTAAAGAAAATCCAGGCGACGGAAGCAAAATTGGGAACATATTGTACTCTTACGTGTGAACTATTTATCTCATGTGTCCTAACAATGTTAGGATGATTAGAGCTTCATAGTTGTCATTTCCCTCTGAACCTGGACCCAGAAGCAGAACCAAGAAACCATGAATTGCACAGACCCATCTCACTCTTGCAAAAAAACAAATGATAAGCTAAATTGCACAGACCCATTTTCCTGTGCTTTATGAACTTTGATGATCACCAAGCAGTCCATATAAGCGTAATGAAGCAAGCAAGCAAGATAAGAAATGGTACAGCAAAAAAAATGAACGGAAAGCAAATACGTAATCGAGCAAGCAAGCGAATTATGTGACACACTTAATAGATAAATTACTGGAGATAGTAGATAAAATGAATAAAGAGAGAGGGGAATCTACACCTGGCCAGATAGCACGTAAATGCATCCCAGGAAAAAACCCTGTACAGATAAAGAAACTGACCAGTTATGTAGATTTCCACAGTTAAAACCTGAACAGTATCGTCAAACAACCTGCATAAGGTAATGATTACAAAATTTAACTCATGGAAGCATTCCATTCACAAAGCCATATCTGATTCCTTGTTACAGTCCTTACCTTAAAAAAAAACCTAATTGCATCCGCTCCCCAAGTTTGAGATGACGGTCTCTCTTAGCTAAAGGTAAAAACATAGAAAATATAAAAATAATGTGAGGAATAAATGAAAATAAAGATATAGGCATTTAGCAAGGTTAATAAATAAAACATGTACATGTGCAAAATGCTAGACTTAATGTGATGAAGCAAACATAGATAAGCATCTAACCTTTTCAAAAAGGTGACTCATGCACAAAGGAAATGCGTTATGACCAGCCCGGACAACGTCTTTCAGAGATATCTTAGCATGGAAATAGAGAACAAAAACATTTTCAATTAGTTTGAGAAATAGGTACACATATGAACGAGTATGGATGCAGAAGACGATAAAGTCTGACCAGTTTCTGGCGCCGGTTCAAAGCAGTTTATGCCATCCATGTTGATCTTCACAAACTGGCCTTTGGTGACATTTTCTGTTATCTTCTCATTAGCTTTAGTGCTTGAAGAGGCGCTAGTTGGATCGGGAACCGCCTTTGCCGCACTCGAGCTAGCAATGCCTAGTTAGCCATTTTATTAGGCCAAATGTCTAACAAAGAGCTTACTTATTATTATACAACGTATTATGCCAACTGTTGATTTCCACCTTAAACTCATTTTATCACATTGACAAAAGCCTCTATGCTAAGCTTGCACGAGTTCATTCAGTCCGTAAGACCTGAGATGAGACACAAACTTATCAGAAGTTGTAAGTAGTCTTTAAAGCACATTCAGGTATCGTTTCACAAGAAAACCTTACAGCTCAAGATACACAAAAAGTACTCCCATCTCAAGCTCAAGCTACTCAGCAACCAATTTCATTGCACAGAAAAACTCTCCCATCTGAAAAGCACAATTTGGACACAATTGAGCAACCTGAATTAACAAGACACATATAGAAACATCACACCAACAAAAGGCCCATTGACACAATAACATAACAGTGAATGAGAGTGAAAGTAACATTGAAAACCCAAAGCAACTTACTGGTTGCTCTGTGTCACAAGCTTCACTTATGACCTGAGATGAAGCACAAATTAGAGTTGAATAAATGAAGAGGAGGACAAGAGGGGATTCAATTTCTGCTATCATGCTCAGCGTGCTGTGAAAGAACAAGGCAAAACACAAAAGCAAACAGAAAACATGCAAAACACATAGAACACTACAAAAGCAATATCAAATTGATGAGAGACAGAAATTTACCAAACATGGAGGACTTCATTCATTTTGGAAACGACAAGTTCCAATAGAATGGGATAAACTGAAAGATGAAAACCACAAAAAAAAAAATGAACAAGAAGATGATATCAAAAATAGAGCATATGTGAACACCAGACCAATACAAAAAACAGTAGAACAAATCCATAAATCAGTAGCAAACCGACCTTGAATTTGTTGAGCCTAACCGGCCTTCAATTCCTTGGTGATTGGTGAGCTCGATTCAATCTTGATTTCAAACTCGAATTGCGAACCCTGACAATCAAATACCTTTTCAAAAATCCAAAGCTAGATGATGAGTAACTGAAACTGCAGGGGAAGCTCGAAACCCTATGTCCGATAACACCATTACAATCAAATGAATAGGAAGAGGAAGCGCACAGGGGAAGGGAATGATGAAATGAACCCCAAACTCAGAGTGGATGCCTCAATCACACAGCAGAACGTGAAATACGAAGCCAACCTCCATAAATCTCAAACTCAAATTGCATTCCCAACCGCAAAACACATGTCGAAAGAGTAACCTGAGCAGAAGAAAGAGAGGAACGAAAAGCCCAGAAGGAGCGATAGAGATTTCAGGGGAAGAGAGAAACGCAAATAGAAATAGAGATTTGCCTACCGAGTCGTCGTCGGCAGCAGGATTTCTGGTGAACACCTGGGGTGCACCCAAAGCATGTCTGGAACGTATCGGCTTGACGTTATCGCTCTGCAGCGGAATTAGGGAGCAAGCTCGATTAGAAACTGGAAATCGAAGCGCAAAACGCAAATAGAGACAGAGATTTGCTCACCGAGTCGCCGCCGGCTACAGGAATTCAGGCGAACACCTGGGGTGCGCCCAAAATGACAACGAAAAACTGAGGACGGAACTACAAAACGCGGGGATCGTAAAAAGCAAGCAATTACCTGGGCGGGATTGACAGGGAAGAGGCGCGATTGGAATTGAGGTGGGCAGCGGCAAGGGGGCAATTAGATCAGATCAATTGAGAACAGTAAGCGAGCAGAGGAAAGAAGATAGGAACGAAGTAAGCGGAAAGGAAGCACGACGTGGAGGTGAATGAAGACCGACTGCATGCAACACAGCAGGAGGTGGAACGAAGATGAGAGGAAGAGGTGGAGGAGTGGATGGGTGGAGACGCAAAGAGAGAAGGAAGGAGGAGGTGGCGTCAGAGTGAGAACGAACGGCTACGATTTGCAAAATCACTATTTTTTAGCAATTCAGTAAAATAAGTACATCCCTGCCGTGAAGTCTCATGCTTTTATATTTGTATGGATATAGATATACACGTATGAACATGTCAATACGTATGGTGTTCTTGTGGGTTTTCGCTAGTTATCAGTGGAGAGAAGGAAGAATCAAGGATTTGTGATTTCATTCTAGCACATCAAATTTCTGTGCTCGTCCCGTCCTGATTTGTATATAGTAAGTTTTAATTAGTTAGTTTAATAAGATTTAATTAGTTATTCGTTTATTTGGATTTACTAATTTTCTAGATCTAGATTTATAATTGATACTGATTTGACAATCAATTGATCTATAATTGTCAGTGGGCGTTTTCAATAATGGTTATATACTTTGTTAAAGGTTTTGTAATGGTTTTAGGGTTTCGTTATAATAATATTTCGGTGGCCTTCGGTCAAGATTTTCGAAAGGTTTTCTACTAGAAAGATGATCTTTTATATACCTAATATATGCTGGTAAAATTTCACAGTAATTGGAACTATATAGTGAAAGTTATAATGCATCTTGGCATTTCATTGCATTTAGGGTCAGAGTTTGTAAGAGTTTATAGGCTAAAAGTGCATTGGGTTATTATATAGGAGCACGAGGGATAACTCGTGATCAGGAGAAGGAGTCAGAGGCAAGATATCTGTCTTAGGAGGTGAGTATAGACCGGAGATTCAACCTTATGTGTTATATGATGTGCTACAATGTGTGTGTATATATATATACTATGTGCTATATATGCTATATGGATATACGTGTGATATGTGTTTTCTCTGGAATATCCATGATTGTTTGCATAGATTGTGCAATTGCAAATGATACATGATATATGATGCATTTGAGCATATCACATTGGCATGAGATTAAAGGCTCTGTGGCTGTCTTGCCCTGAATTTGTAATCACAAGAGACCTAAAATAAGGTCTAAACACATGGGACCTATAAGGTCAAATCACAGGAGGCCTAAAAGGCCTATTCATATGAGACCTACGGGTCTAAATCACATGGGACCAAAAGAGTCCATTCACAGGAAACCCGGGGCAGATTCAGGCTTGCACAGTTTACAGAATAATAATTGGACACATGAGCATTCGCATATGCATAAGTTTATTCATATGGAATATAGATATGTATATGTATATGTATATGTACAGGGATTAATTGAATTGGCTATGAGTGAAATAATTGATGATGGTTTATATTCACTGAGTATGCGACTCACATAAATCGCAACCAATTTTTCAGGTTCAGCTAGTTATACTAGCTTGTGTTTCATAGATGTCAGATTTGCACAGGTCGGCCGGCTAATGCCTTGTGCAACCTTCTCCTCCTCATTTTGCATCATAGACATATGTATTGTAATAGAAGTCAGAGAGTTGTATTAGTATAAGAAGTAACGAGATACAAGTGTGTGTATATGTGTGTTTTAACTTATGGTAGTTAAGTTTTGTTATATGTTTATGTGATCAGATGTGAAATTATGTGCATTATATGTTTGTATAATAAGTAAGTTATTTATAGCATACGTCAGAGGTGTGTGAGGGTGTCACACGATCAATCTAGGAGAAAGTGAAGATTAGATCTGAGCTTATCTCACTTTGGATCTCATCCGATTGCTTTCTGTTCTTCGTTCATTTTACCCTCTTGTATTCCCTTCGTGATTCTTGGCGTCGCGTTCCAGCTAAGGCCTCTAATACACATCTTACTCTTTTGTGTTTGGTTCTAAGTTCTGTTTTCTCTCTTCTATCATTGTTTGCTTTGAAGTTCCTCTTTTTAGGTTTCAACCGAAAAAAAGAAGGATATTGGTGTCTTGCTTAATCAGTTAATCAGGTTTTGGTTGAGAGACTATTACGACAAATGACAATGGGGACAAATCCATATGTAAAAGCATACAAATAGTAAAGCGAGTTATGTACGAAAAAACATATAAATAGTAATAGTCTCTCTATTCAAGTAAAGAGAATACAAAAGTCTTGATGTCAAACGGTTAAGCCTTTAAAGATAGTACCTAGAGGTCACTGGTTCGACTCTCATGGGCAGTGCCCTCAACCAAAAAAAAAAAGTAAAGAGAATACAAAAAAGATACAAGTGAAAATGAGAGATGTCTCGTCATTTCTCTTATTATTGGGTCGAGTTAGTCTACATAAATTGGTTTTCCTAATTGCCGTAGTTCTTTATCGGCAGTCGGGACTTCCATCGGTTGCCGGCGAGGTTGGTTTCGAAGAAATGGTTTTCTTTATTTTTTTCCTTGCTTTTTATCCCTTAGAACTACTCTATATTTTTTCATCAAAAATATTACTCTATATTTTTCATATCTAAACAGCTTCTAAAATCTAACCATTAAATTGAAATCAATGGCTCAAAATTAATCAACTCTATGTAGAGTTATTTAAACAAACTTCACCCTAACAACATCCCCTAATTAGTGCTTACATTTTACATAAATGCTAAACATCACCACCCTCCATCACCAATTTATACATTTGAACTTAAATACCCCTAACAAATAATCACTCGTAAGAAAAGGAAAAAAGGAGAATGAATAACCTATGCCGACTCACTGATCCTTGTTGTTTTTTCTCAACCACATTCTCCTTTCAGATTTCTTTCACATGGATTGCAAAATTAACCGTTCAAATTGATGCCTTACAAATTTAAATACTAGAAAGATACTGTAAGTGTTCGTTTGCCTTCCGAAATGACACCAGACCATTCGGTGAGCTCACCCTACCAAGATCTGCTACGTGCAGGCCCACAACCCCAGGCAGCGGTATGACTCTAGAGGGCTGCGTCCCGAGACGCGGCCTGGCGCCCCAGACGCGAGGGCGTCATCGATCCCGTGCCCGCGTCTTCGACCACAGCGAAACGAAGATACCCTTCGAGAACGCGGGCGCGCTTCGGCAACCCCTATCCGCGCTTTGAGACTTGAGTCTCTAGAGTGATGTCGCGGGCGCGCTCGGCCAAGGCGCGGCTGAGTCTTCGAGCCCATCCCGAGTTCATCACAGTTTATGGTTTCACCGGAGTGATTGTCTCTCGCCTAAGGGCGCCATCTCCGGGCACTTCACCGTGACGGTGCTAGGGCACGGGAAATGGCCAGATGTCAAAACGGGCGAAAAGTCAGACGAAAATCGGAAGAAGACAAAACTCGTCTTCATTTATGGTTTTACTTGAAAAGAAATTGAAAATGTGGCTGTATTTTGCTTTGTAGGTTTCTTTGTAAATTTTTTATGTTTTTTAGGGGTAAACTTGGAAGAATAAAATAGTGATGTTTTTTTGGACGATGTTTAGCATCCCTCACATTTTATAGTTATAGGTTGAGATAAAATACAGGGGCCAACTCTCTCCGCAGCAATTTATTTTTCATCTATTTAAAATACGCGGCTTTCTTGCGCACCGCTTCGTAATCGCACCCATATTCCGCGCATCCTCGTTTCGCGCGCACCCTCGTTTCGCGCAAGGGCAAAAAAGTCCATTCGAAAACGAGCCAAGAGAATCGGGGGCGAAGGCAGGCCGCGCGCGAGGCAATCGGGGGCGAAGGCAGGCCGCGCGCGAGGCAAGCCTGCGCGGCACGCAGCAGCTAGGGCAAGGGATGGGCCGGAGGCAGGCCGCGCAACGGGCCGGAATTACTGTTGGGCCGCGAGGGGAGCCTGCGCGTCAATTAGGGTTAGTCCGCGCCGTCAGCCGTCGTCACTTGCCTTCTGCCTTCGTCTCCCTTCACTCGCAACAACCCCGCCCCGCCCTGCCCTGCCCCGCCTTCTTCCTGTTGTGGCCGCGCCGCCTTTGTCGTCGTCGTCTCCCCCCACTGCTTGTCCTTCCGCACAGCTCGAACCGACTTCACGCGCCGGCACCGGGAAATGTCCGCCGACAGCCCACCCCCGCCCTTTCCGTTCGGCGAGGACGACGTTGCCGGAGCCCGAGTTAAAATTCCTTCTCAGCCTATTCCGACGGCTGCAGGCGTGGCCCCTCCTCTGCTCGACAACGACGCTCCACCTCTGCCGCCAGTCGCCGCCCCTCCTCTTCTCGACGCCGACGCTCCACCTTTGCTCGACGCCGACGCTCCACCTCTGCCGCCACAGCCCCCGACTTCCGATGACGACGCAGGAGATCCACCAGTCGCCGGCGATGAAACTGCCCCTGTTGCCACCACAGCGCCGCCGGAACAAGGCTGCCGGAACAGTGCCGCCGGAGTGCAAGGGGGGCTGGAACAGATGGTCCGGAAGATGTAAGGCCCCACGGTGTCAAGAATTCGTACAAATCTGTTGGAATGATGTGGACGGGCAGGGAGAGTCCACATAGCTGAGGTTATCTAGAAGCTGTTGGAATGATGTAAGGCCCCACGGTGTCAAGAATTCGTACAAATCTCTATTCCGAAGCAAATCCGCTGCAAGGTCGCATCGAATATTGGGGTAATATGATTGATCCCTACCTAAAACCTCTGCAAGAGACCGAAAGCCACAATGACCGTCTCCCATGACATCTTTGACGTGATCAATGTACGGAAACATAAACCCGTCCACATTCCCGATGCCGAAGTTCACACCACGCCACACGACGGGGGCAGGAGGTGCAGCTGTGTGAGGAGGTACGACGGGGGCAGGAGGTGCAACTGTGTGAGGAGGTGCGGCTGTGTGAGGAGGTGCGGCTGTGTCAGGAGATGCAGTGGCACCCGTTGGCTGTGTTTTAAACATTTTTGTGAAAAAACATAAATCAACAATACGAATTTATAAGTAAATAACGTACTTGTTCGTCTTGTATGCAGAGTCCATAATGATGACGTACGGAAACTTCTTAAGCAGCCGCAAACTTGTAGGGTGTACAAAAAACAAGGCATTGATAACATCTGAACCCCTTACTTGTCTGGCACGAACTCTATACTCTCGGTCTTTCAAGAACTTTAAACACCATTGC
This sequence comes from Polygonum maritimum, assembly GCA_963924305.1. Taxonomy (NCBI): domain Eukaryota; kingdom Viridiplantae; phylum Streptophyta; class Magnoliopsida; order Caryophyllales; family Polygonaceae; genus Polygonum; species Polygonum maritimum. Next base: position 25,523,339 of record OZ002735.1, read on the forward strand.
GTCATTGTCATTTCTCCGCAATCCTCTACCCTTAATGTCTCCCTCATATTATAGATTTGTCTAATTGAGGTAACATTTCCAGGATACTTCGCCCTCAACTCTTGAAGTACCATCTTAGGAGTGGCTAGATATAGGAACTTCTCTTTGACAAATTCCTTTTGTTCAGCTGTCAATCGGCCCGCATATGGATGCCCGACCAAGGTAGTTGGGAGGGCATGATTGTGTTGTCCGCATGTCACCGTTAAGACCCATCCTTTTTGAAATTTTTTCCGCACCCCAACCAATGCAAATGGACAGCTACACTTCCTTGTTGGAGTATCGGTGGCTGGCTTTCTATAAATGCTCCTATTTTCAGCTCCGGGCAATACCCTCTTGCCATTTCTATATTTACCGGCTAGGTCACAAGTCACTACGACCCTACTTCGATTCGATCGTTTTATGACTAGCACAAATTTCTTTGACACTGCAAGATGTCTAGCCCAATCAAGCATTTTTTGTCGACTACTCCATACGGTATCGTTGTGAAAAGCAATAGAAAAATCTTTTCCGAAGGCCTAAAATGGTAAATTATTTCAAAATCAAACATCTATCTCATAAAATGATGCAATATAATTAAGTTTTAAATTGCAATTTATTCCTATTATCATACACTAGAACTCATAAAATGATGCAATTTAATTATAATTACCTCGTCTATCTCGCTCGACGAATCGGATTCGGTTGCATACTCTTCTCCGGCTATCTCTTCCTCCTCGTCAATATCGCTTGATGACACCTCACTCTCGGAATTGTTTTCGCTCCATGTGGGATCCTCTTCGGATGACATTTTCTATAAGACTTTGGAAGAGAGAATTTTTGTTGAGGAATGAAATGAGCACCCACATACGTATTTATAGGAAAAAATTTGACCGTTGCAGATCCGCGCATCCAGGGCTCGCGCTCTAACGGTCAAATTTTGCAACGGTCAAATTTTCAAACGGGCAGAAACCGGGCGGCACTGGACACGAGGCGCGCACCGAGGGCTCGCGCGAGCCCTGGGTGCACGCCTCGTGTCCAGTGCCGCCCGGTTCCCATTTTTCCAGTTTTTTCATAATGCCTATTTTGCCCTTGCGCGAGCCCTGAATGCGCGCGAGCCCTAGATGCGCGGAAATATGGGTGTAATTACAATTTTTTACGGGTGCGTATTGAAACACCCTAATCTGATTTCACAATCACAACTCATTCAATTACATTTGATAATGTACCCTGCCGACATGCCGGCCGGCATTCCAATAAGTAAACTAACGAATCTCTTTCGACCCAAAAAAAAACAAAAAAAAAAGAAAAATCTTTCTTTTTGCCTGCTGAAAATTCTTTTCTTTTTTCTTATTTTAAAAATAAATGACTCTTTACAAACCACCACAAAGAAACGAACCATCCACAGAAAGCTCCTCTCTCATACTTTCCGGCGACAGCTTTACTTTTTCTTTGGTCCAATTTCTCCGGCGACGCCTTTCCCTTTCATCCTCTCCGGTGACGATTCCCTCTCACATCCTCGAGATCGCATTTGAATCGGAGGAAATCGATCGAGAAGGGGGAGAAGAACAATGGCGAGTCCGAATTACAAGCTCTTCGGCTGCTTCAACAGGAAATTCAAAATCAGCGAGGCGCGGCCTCCGGCGGACGTCATCGAGGCCTTCGCAAAGTACGCCGGCGACGGAGACATCATGACCTCCGTCCATCTCCGCCGGTTCCTCGTCGAAGTCCAAGCGATGGATGAGACGGAGGCCGATTCCGAATCCCACCGGATCTGCGCACAGATTACGCAGAAGCGCAATCGTTTCGCCAACAAGAAGGGCCTCTCTCTCGATGATTTCTTCGCCTACCTCTTCGATTGCGATCTCAACGGCCCCATCAGAACTCAGGCAAGGCTTTATTGCGTTTGTTGAGTTTGGAACGCTTTATTGCGATCGATATCGGATTCATGAGAAAAAATCCCCAATTCTTATCATTATGTTCAAGTAATTGGAGATTTAATTGGGATGTACAAGTAATCGGATCTTCAAATTTCGTCTGTTTATCCTCATTTATGTTCTGTATATCATGCCTTCTTGGATAGTTTATAGATTGGACACTTTCACAAACTTGAGTGAATTGATCATGTGGAATTGTGAGTTCTGTGGTGAGGTTTTGAAAGGCGGAATGTTAACACAGAAGTACAAATGTGACATTCTCAGGTGCACAATGACATGACTGCTCCATTGCAACAGTATTTCATTTACACAGGCCACAACTCGTACCTGACCGGCAACCAACTCAGCAGCGATTGTAGCGACGCTCCCATCATCAAGGCACTCCAACGAGGCGTCAGGGTGATTGAGCTGGACATATGGCCTAATTCTGACAAAGACGACATCGAGGTTCTTCATGGAAGGTACCGGCATTGTAATGCTTTTGATGATCCATCATGTGTGTATATGAACACCATTGTCAAAAGGTTCTATTCAGTACTTAACTAATAAACTGCAGGACCTTGACGACTCCAGTTCCCCTCTTCCACTGTCTGAAATCTATAAGAGAGCACGCCTTTGAAGCTTCCCCTTATCCTGTCGTAATAACCTTGGAAGACCATCTTACTCCAGACCTTCAGGCTAAACTGGCAAAGGTTGGTCTGTTACGTGTCGCGTGCTGTGTAATCTAATACAACTCTTGTGAAGTTCTTTTGGATCTTTACAGCTTCATTACTTGATTGTAGATGGTGACAGAAATATTTGGAGACATGCTATTCTCACCTAGCTCTAAGAGCTTAGAGCAAATGCCATCACCAGAAGAATTGAAACACAAGATCATGCTCTCAACGAAGCCACCAAAAGAGTACCTAGAATGCAAGCAAAGCAGAGAAAACTCAGGCGAACAGTCGGGTCCAGAAGCAGTGAGGGATGAGGCGCCGTGTACTAGCGATAGTGATCCAGAGGACGAAGACTCTGATGGAGCTGGTGTTAGATCAAAATCCGCGCCAGAGTACAAGAAGCTCATTGCAATCCGTGCCGGGAAGCCTAAGAATGGGGTACAGGAGGAACTCAAGGCAGTTACTGATAAAGTTCGACGTCTTAGTTTGAATGAACAGGCACTTGAGAAAGCAGCTGAGGAATTTGGAACGGATGTTGTGAGGTGAAGTTGTTGATATATGGTTTAGTGTGCTAGTGTGTTGTTACTTCGTTTTTTGTTAGATGAACAATTGTCTTTGTGTCTTTATTGTAGGTTTACGCAGAAAAACTTTCTTCGTATATACCCAAAGGGAACTCGTATTGGATCTTCAAATTATCAGCCCATGGTTGCTTGGTCACATGGAGCTCAAATGGTTGCATTTAACATGCAGGTTAGTTCTTTCTGTAGTGAAGGAATGTTTGCAAAAGTGAAAGAAGAAGAGAGAACTGATAATGTGACAGATCCTGTTATGGCAAATATACTTCTAACAAATAGCTCTGGCTATAGGGGCATGGGAAAAAAATGTGGAAAATGCAAGGGATGTTCAGATCGAATGGCGGGTGTGGCTATGTGAAGAAGCCTGAGATTCTTATGAAGAGAAATGCTGGTGCTGAAGATGATGTGTTCAATCCCAAAGCCCCTCTGCCTGTCAAGAAAACCTTAAAGGCACCTTTAATCCTACAGCAAAGTCTTATTATATTTTCTTACCTTATCGGTTTGATCTCATTGTAGCTTCTAAGCGACATTTATATCACTTATATAGGTCACCGTGTACATGGGTAACGGCTGGCACTTGGATTTTGAAAAAACACAATTTGATTCATTTTCTCCACCAGATTTCTACACAAAGGTTAGTAGTTCTTTCATCATCTTCTACTCATTTTTTCAATACAAGTACATTGCTTTCTTGTAGAGTCAACCTGTTGCATTCAATTTCTCATGTCCAAGTGAAATTAGAACGTTACTATCAAGTTACATGTCAAAGTAAATCAATTCCTGATTTAACTTGGAAACGAATTGGGCAGGTACAAGTGCTAGGAGTTCCAAGTGACTGCAGGAAGGATAAAACCAAGGTTGTTGATGACAATTGGGTGCCCATTTGGAATGAGGAGAAAATCTTCACATTCACGGTACCTGAGCTGGCCTTACTTCAGATCGAAGTAAAGGAGCATGACGTGTCTGAGAAGGACGATTTCGGAGGGCAGACTTGCTTGCCAATCTGTGAGATCAAACCAGGGTTCAGAGCAGTTCCTCTGTTTGATAAGAAAGGAGATGCACTCCCCAACACAAAGCTGTTGATGAGATTCGACTTCGTCTAGGCCACATCACATGAGCTGTGATGTATACACATGTAATCTTGTACTTCATGAATGAGGTGTGATGTTACTCATATGTAATCATGTGTGGATACTATTCTTTCTTGGTAATTCATGTATATTTAATACAACATATATTCGATCAGCTCGTATTTCATGTAACATATAAAGTGCTGTTGAATGTAAGACTTACTATGTTCTGAGAATGCTTTTTCAGAAATATGCAAACTACAAATTTATGTAGAAGAATTAATATCTATCTATTACTATGTAGTAAAGCAGATGCAAATTTCGTCATCATATCGCGCTACAACCACGTCACCCTCTTATTACAAAATTATCTTATCAATCTTAGTTTTATAATAATATATAATCTTAAGTTTACACATATTTAATTAAAATATTACCTCTATCTTAAATTGTGAGTTGTTTAAGTAATTTTATCATGATATATAAATCTCAATCTTATCATTATATGGTTACTTATTCAGTTAATAAATTGATTGATCTTAAATTTTTTATTTAAAAAAAATTATTTTTATCCATTTACTTAAATATTATATTAATAATCAGTATTGTTTTCATATACGCGCTATCTTTTTTAATAAGATAATATATTCATTTTTTTTTCTATTGTATCATATTGAAATCCAATAATAATAATAATAAAATAGTAGATGATATATTTCCCCTAAATATATCCATAACATTACATACTGATTATGTTTTAAATAAAAGATAGATTTATTATTAAGATAATGATTATTTAGTATTTTTATTTGATATTTATATACATGTAATTTAATTAATGTTTTTGCAATATTATAACACATATAAAAGATAATTTGGTTTTATTGTTTAATCTTATTAAATACTCTCTATTATTTATCATATAATACTATATTAATCCAAATTTTTAGTTTAAATATATGATTTATTTATATAAGTTAGTATATGAAATTTATTTTTGAGTTTCAGAATATTTTTATCATTTTTTTATAAAATTTAGTAATGCATCTCATCTTATTTCATTCTTCCTCAATATATATAGAGTTAGGTTCCGATGAGGTCAGTCCTTGTGGTAAGAAGGACAACCCCTTACAGTGAGGAGTAACATCATCCATTGGATTTACATCATTACCTTATAATAGGTGGCCCATATTATTTAAATTTTTTTAATTTTTCCAAAAATAAAAAAACTGTTAATTATTTTTGATTTGTTGTCATTTTGAAAAAAATCGAATAATATAAAAATTGAACTTACAATAGCAAACAAGGAACCAACAATAGGACAAATTTGAACTTATTGTACAAAAAATTGAACCCGTACAAATTACAAAATTGAACTTCTAGTACAAATTAAAAAATTATATTTCTAGACTCAGGAGTTATTCGCAAAGGGAGGGGCCGACCGAGAAAATGCTGAAGGGACAATATAAGGCATGATGTCACCCACTTGGGAATCTCGATAGAGCTAACAATTTGTAGGGATGGATGGAGGGAGAAAATTCACGTCATTGATGGTTAGATCATGTCCTGATCAACAAGCTTTAGTTTTTGACCTTGCCTTTGTTTTTGTTTTCTGCTTTGGTCTTGTGCTTTGTGCATTGTTTTTTTGGCTTTGGGTTTTCCTATTTGGCATTTTGGATGCTCCCTCTGCTTTAGACAAGGGTGTCCCCATCCTGACCCCCAAGATTCTCCACAAGGGGAATTACACTAGGTATTGTTATTGTTGTTGAACTTCTAGTACACGTAATTGAACTTTTAACATATTAAATCGAAGTTTTGATTGTAAAACTTAAACAACCAAATTTAAGGATTATAACTTATAATCATTGTTTTTGTGAAGAAAGATTTTTTTTTATCTATTTAGATTTTAAATTGTATAGGTTTTATTTAAGTATTAAAATTTTTATTTTGTAGAAAACAATGTTTTTGATTTAATTAAATATTAAATTAAAATAATTTTATTTTTGTGAAAAATGAATTATATAAAAAAAATAAACTCGAAAGATATAAAAGTTGAACTCATAGAACAAAAAAATGAACTAATAGTAAAACGAATTGAACCCATATAATATTGAAAGTCGAACTCATAGTATTTATAAATTGAACTTTTAGTATATTAATTTTAACTCTTTAGTGTATAAAATTGAACTGTCGTACTTTAATGTTCTAACGGTATTTTTCAGAAAAGAAAATAATATCGTTTGTGTAAATAAAAAAACTTGACCATCCATTACATAGTAATAATGTAAATCTAATGGATGAGATTATTCCCTACAACAAGGAGTTGGCCTTACCATAAGAGTAGTTATCACCTGAACCTTATAAATAATATGCTTATGTATGTATAAAAAAAAACTAATATACAAATACGATATATTTATATGAATATTTGATGGTATATGGTACAATATTTTATAATCTAAAAGCTACGCATCACTTTAGAAAAATATTAGACGAATGATAATATTTGTAATTATTATTGTGAATTCAAATACATGATGATAAAAACAAAAAAACACCATGTACAATGAGCTGGTCATTTGCTACTATACTTGTAAACTTGAAATACTTATAGGAGTTAAAGAGCAATAGGTGTTGTAACGACTTACCATATTTTTAAGACGATTTTGGGTAAATGGACTCAGCTGGTGACAACAATAGGGGAAATGGACGACGCGGTGAAAAAATGAGGTAAATAGGCTCCTTTTGGTGACAACTACAAAAACATCCCAGAATATGACGTCATCACACCCAAACCTGTCACCACCAAACATGTTAATGTATATGAATTTGTCACCGCGTACAGAAAATTCCCCTCCCCCATACAAAACCTTGTCACTGCGTACAAACCCCCCATACAAAACCTTGTTACCTAGAACCACCCTCAAATTACACTCAAACTTGTCATCAAAATTTATTAGTAAGCCTATGTGGGATTCGAACCCACATTATCGTACGCTAGGCACGTTGCTCTACCATTTGAGCTAATAGGCTATAATTAAAAGTAATATATAAAAACTTATCATCACCTAGCAATCAAAGTTGTCACCCAGCACAAAATGTGGTGACATGTTAAATCAAACAGAGAACCGCATACAGATTTTGTCACCGTATAAAAAACTGAATTACATTCAACATGTCACCGCGTACAGATTTTGTCACCAAACTGGAAAACAGAAAACCCAAGATCACACACAAAACTTGGTGACAAAACAGAAAAATCTAGATCGCGTGCAGATCTTGTCATTGCAAAGAAAAATTGCTTACATTCAACATGTCACCGCGTACAAATTTTGTCACCAAACTGAAAAACATAAAGCCCTAGATTGCGAACAAAACCTGGTGACAAACACAGAAACCCTAAACTACGTACAGATTTTGTCACCACAAAGAAAACTTAGCTACATTCAACATGTCACCGCGTACAGATTTTGTCACCAAACTGAAAACTTGTCATCACGTAAAGATTTGACTCCAGATTTTGTTTACAGAACATAAAACCCTAGATTGCGCACAAACCTTAGTGACAAACACAGAAATCTCTAATTCACGTACAAATCTTGTCACCGCAAAGAAAACTTTGTTACCAAACTAAAAACTTGTCATCGCGTATAGATTTTGACTTTAGATCTTAAAAAATCATAGATCTAGATCTAGGGTTTCTAGATCTAAGATTGTCACCACATATAGATTTAGATCTAGATCTATGATTTTTCTAGATTTAGATGATCTAGTATTTTTTTTAGGATTTTTGTCACCGGTTTTTTTAGATCGAGATCTAGATCTAAAAAAACTCTCGATCTGTATCTAGATCCAAAAACAACGATGACAATGGTGTAGATCTAGATCTAGAGTTACAACTTTCAAAAAAGCCTAGATCTAAAAAATCTAAACAAAAATCTAGATCTAGATCTAGAACTTTCAAAGGTATACATACCTTGAAATGTCTCGTCGGCCACCTCTTCCTCTCGTCGGTCACCTCGTCGGCCACCTAGTCGCTTTGTCGGCCGCCAAGCTCGGGTATCCCGTCGTCTTCTTCAACTTTGTCGACGGCGGCGCCCTCGAAAAGCCGGTCACCATGACATTGTCGCCGTTATCTATGGAGGAAGAGGGAAGATGGAGAGGGAAAGATGAGGAGAGGGAGGGGGAGAGGGAAAAGGGAGAGTGAGAGGGAGAGGGAGAGGATGGATCTGGGGAGAGAGAAAATGATGAGAAGAGAGAGAAAATGAGGGTTTGAGGGCTTTTATATAAAATCATTAGTCCATTTACCACACACTTTTCATCTCTAGCTCATTTCCTAGATTATTTGCAAAAATTAGACCCTCCCACCCAATTCCCTCTATTTTTAAAAAGTGATTTTTATATTACTCTCTATCCATTTATATTTAACAGAATATATAAGTAGATATTTACATTGTAGTTTCTATCTTAATTTTTTATATAAAATATATATGTGAAGATCTCACATGATATTGATTTCCTAAATCCAAAACTTTATCAAGCTGAAAGAGGATATATCTAGCTAACAAATATATAGCTTGAATCGGTAGTTACAATTTGTTCATACGTATAAGGAGAACATGTATTAATATTTGATATCATTTACGAAATTGTTCGTTATTTTTTGTTTGATATTATTAGTTAAATCAATCATTCGGTTAAAATTTATAATTATATATGATAATCAATGTTTTGACTACAGTTATCATTACATTTCATTACTATATAAAGCAAAATAATGACAACAAGTATTTTAAATATCATATCATCAAAAATTTATAGTCGATCTTTATATTTACTAACAATACAATAAAATATTGACAAATTAACAAAAGTAAAAACTATATTGTTAGGCATGCAAATATTGAAATGCACACAATAATCACAAAAACCTTCTATATCAAGTACATTGGACATCATTTTATAACTTAAAATTTTCTAAATATAAAGGTTTATTAAGAATAGACATGTTAATTGGATCGATTGGGTAAGTTGGTTTTCTTTTGTTTGGATTGTGTACAAGTCTTTGTTGTTGAAATTTATGAGTTAATTGAGTCTAGAGCTGTGAAACGGATAAGATCAATTTGAGTAAACTTTTAATAGATTCAATGCACTAATATTAACTAATTTACCGATTCTAATGTTGTACATTTGTAGTTTTCAAAATACTTATCGTATTCAAATAAATTATGTACTTAATTTGTGATACTTATATCAAATATAAATTAATGTATGTTAAATTTTATGAAAATATCCGGACAAGGGCCGTATTATAATTAGTTAACAAGTACTTGAGAACGTATAAAGAAGAATGTCCATCCATATTAGTTTCACAAGACATTATGGTTAGTAAAGCAATAAGTTCTCTTATGAACAAAAGGGTAAAGCAATAGGAATATACAAATTTTTATAGGAGCATTGTCCATAGCAAATCCACATTGGTGGTTGCCATTGTTAACCATATATGGTTAGGATATAGCTTTATCTTATGCTTAATTTTTTGGTTGATCTTATCATATGCTTAATTCTAGCCTTTGTATAAGGATGTGATTAATGTGGTTTTCCTTTTATACATAATTCATATTCCTAGTTTCTTGAAACTAGAATTCATGACCCGTGCTACGCACGGGTTTTAAAACTATTTTGAAACTTTATTAATCAACTTTAATTGAAAAATTGCATGAATGTGAAAAATGGACCAAGGTATGATAATATAAAATATAATAAATTATATTAAGTATAAAATAAATAAAAATTCCATAAGAAATAAATTAATTGAAAATATAATTCACTTGCGAGAGAAGCACTCCTTATTTTCATCTAAATGCAATTACGTACATATGAAAGACATAGAAAACTATAAAAAGTATATCAAAGATTAAAACAATATTGTTGCCTATTCAAAATACTTTTATATACATGAAAACTATAGAAGTTGAAAGAAAAAATACCCATATCTTATGATTTAGGGTATAAATACATTTTCTGATTTTCGTTAAAAAATACAAATATTTTATGATTTATGGTATTCACATATTTTGTTATTTACGTGAAAAAATACATGTTAAGAAAACATTCATATATACACATAATACAACAAATACCCACAGAACATGTTTTAAAAAATACACATATTTTATGATTTAGGGTATAAACATATTTTGTGATTTATGTTCAAAAAAATTATTGATTTATTTATGTACTTGATTCATATATACAAATAATACAAAAGATACACACAAAACACGTTTAAAAAAATACACATATTTTATGATTTAGAGTATAAATATATTTTCTGATTTACGTTAAAAAAATACACCTAATTTATGGTATTCACATATTTTGTGATTTGCGTTAAAAAAAATACACATTAAAAATAATATGCAAGCAATACAAAAATATTGCTAAAGAGGTTTGAACCCCAAACCTTTAGGTAATTAGAGGAAGACTTAACCTCTATGCTATTGTGGTTTGTTTTATTATAATTGCTTAGTATTTATTATATAGGGAAGATTGCAATGTACACTAAATGGAGTATTTAATGGGAACACCACCTAACTTTTATGTATATAGATATAGATAGGTTCCCTCATGGAGATTGCACTCTCCTCTTTCGTATAAATAGTTCTTTGTAATGGTGAATAAAATTACACGAAAACATTACACAAACCTCTCCTTGAATGGTATCAGCCTAAAAATCCAGGCCTCCATTTTTGCTCTCCACAAACTCTAAGGTGAATTTGCAGGTATACCCTCTTATAAGTTTGAAATATAAAAAATACCCCTTTTTAGGTAAAATGGCAAAGGGGTATTTTGTAGGGCATCTCTATAATTAAAACTTTAATTTTTTTATTTTTTGTAATTGAAAAAAAAATCCATAAAATAATAATGCCTTTGACTTTTATTTCCCCTTTAGTTATATCATTATAAACAAATAATAAAAAAGGTTAACGGGCACCGCCGGTCTGCCGTGGCAACCACCGACCTCCAATGACACTGCATTTACCGCCGTCCTTCGTCCCGCCGACGAGGAAACGAGATGATGGAAGCACTTGAACTATTCATGAAAAGTGCTCCTTCCCCAAACCCTCCAACCACTTTCCCTTATCCAAATTCTTTCCCTAATCCCCCACCACCTATCCACTTCTTAAATCCCAATCTACTCTAATGGCGGAGCCCCCACCTCCGACTTCTACGCCTCTTCCACCTCCCAATTCTTCTCTCAAACTCAAAACCACCACCACGTCTCTACTTAGATCTCAACCAATTGCAACCCCAATACGATTCCGGCGGCCAATAATCGAAGCCGAGGAAGCTCTACAGAGGGGTCCGGCTACGGAACTGGGGGATGGACTGGATTGATGGGTGGCCGAGATCCGCTTGCCCCGGAACCGGACCCGGCTCTGGCTGGGGACCTTCGACACCGCCGAGGAAGCCGCCTTGGCAAACGACGAGGAAAGAAATCGGTTCAAAGCACGACATCTATGCTATGTTCTACCGGATGGAATAGACGGGATTGATGGAGGCGGAAATGGTGGAGGACGGGGAAGAAATGGGTTCAGATGTGATGCCATTCCTTCCTTTCTCAATGAAAAAAATCATTAATTCCTTTTTTTTTTTGATCGAAAACTCATTAATTCTTTTAAAAGTAAAGTTTATAATTTAAGGTTTGTCTTGTTTGGGGCATAGATGCCATTATTTTAAAAACTAAGCATTTTTGCTAATACAAACTCTTTGAGGGGCATTTGTTGCTATAAACACCAAACTCTAATTCATCTTCCTCTAGTATGGTTGGTGACTTCCTTATTACTCTTGTCAATCCTCATGATGTCAGTCAACCTTTTATCCTTGTTCATCTTCCTAGCATCATACACTTACTCCTACAAAGTATATTGGTTGGAAGAACCAACTTCAAGCCACACTTGAAGGTTATGATCTATTTCGGTTTCTCGAGGGATGTTATCCTAGTCCATCTGAAACTATAACAATTGACCATGTTCCAAAAATCAACCGGCCTACACTTCATGGAACAGGCACAATCGGCTCTTGTATGGTGCCCTAATTGGGACTCTCATTCAAATGGTGCATCCACTTGTTACTCGAGCCACAACTATGAAGGAAGTTTGGGACATTCTCAAACAAACATATGGGACTCCCTCACATGGTCACGTACAACAAAGTAAGTACAAAGTGAGTCATGCTGAGAAAGGTTCACATACTATCTCCGAGTATATGAATGCGCGCGATGTGTGAATCCGTTGACAAACTTGTATCCTTCGCTGCCCGCCTCTCTAAGGAGGACTTTACGTAGTACATCCTCAAAGGGGTTAATCAGGGGTGGAATGAGGATTCAATTAATGGAGGGCCAAAATGTTTTTGAACCAATCATCAATTAAAATATAACTACTAACATAAGGAAGCATAAAAATTACTTAAATTGTACTCTATACTCTTTAAGAGAAACAAAGTCATCAAGTATGTAATTGAAATCAAAGATCTTAGAAATCTCCTTCTCAATGTAAACAACCATATTATCTGCTAAATTATGATCCTCCATTCTACTTCTCAACCTAGTTGTATGGATCTTCATTGCTGAAGGAGCACTTTCACCATAAGAAGGGTCTAACACAAGTCTAATCAATATATGAACAAGATAATGTTTAGTTGCCCTCTCAGCCTTCACTAGCCTTCGACATAATTGAGAAATTGACGACAATGATTGAAATTTTGGATAGATATGCACATCAACCTCAACTGACTTCAGTTGAAATCTCAAATTATTCTTATCTTGATCAGCAAAGTCAGTTGGATAATACTTCTCTACTAGTGTAAATAAGCTATCGATATTGAATGCTTTAATTTGTATCCATTTGTAGGATCCAAAGCATTGCTAAGCGTTAAGAGTTCCACAATAGACTCACCAAACCTACAATCTAGGTCCATCATTTGGACATCAATAGTACCAAACAATATATTTTTCTGAAAATGATCCTTTATTGTTACATCTCTTTTGCGTTGGCAACTTCGACCTTGAAAATAAGGAGCAGTCCTATTAGGCACATCAATCTCCAATGCGGTAAAAAACTAAATAACCTCTTCAAGAAAACTTTCCCAACCCTCTACTCTTAACGCTTTTTATCAATACTTTTGTATTTGAAACCAATTGCAAAACACACAAAATGTCATGGTTTTTTTTTTGCAAGGCTTGAAAAAGATCATTTGTGATGTCCATGATCTCCTTCATCAAATGCGGAATGAAAACAAACTCGAATGAAGTAACTATTTTACAAGCAACATTAGCATTTCCTCGATGAGAATAATTGGAACCTTTTCTCTCTATTTTTTCAAGCACCGCAATTGTTGGACCATATAACCTCAATAAGTTGCATAGGGAATTGAAGTATGAATTCCATCAAGTACCTCCCGGTCTTGTCAAAGTGCTTAATTGATTCCACTTTCAAGCTCATCAATTGATAACAAATATTCAATTTCTTTCATTTGAACATCTTGCAACTGATCATGTCGTTTAGTTGAAGAGCCAACCACATCAATAACAAAACTCAAATTGGTGAAAAATTGATGGACTGAGATTATCTCTTTTGCAGCAACAACTAGCATCTTTGCGGATGTGGTCTCGGAGGACCGGATCGAAACACAACTGTACCAAAAAAACATGTTGGAAAAACATCGCGATGTAGTCCGCCACAACATTGGTTTCTTGCGATGTAGTCCTTGCGGAACACATGTCGGAAAGACTCTCACCCTTTTATATTGTAATAGATATGAATGTATAATGATATTAGTATTTATTTTTTCCCATCAAGATGATTTTAGTATTTATGAGATATTGTACATTGTCATAATTATAAACACGAATAATAGTTATATGAAATCATATAATCTCATGATTATACAACAATAAATAAGATTTTATATTTTATCAAACAAATATGTTGTTAGTGATGAATGATAATATTACTATCTGAGATTATGTCAATAGTTTTGAAAGAATACTTCCATAAATAAATAATTCAAAAAACTCTTACATTCTCATGATCTTTCTACACGAATAATATACTACAGTTTTTATTTTATATTTTGTTTTATAAAATATATATCGCACTTAATCAACTCTATAACATAAGCATACAAGAAAAAATTATAATATAAGCACAAAAGAAGGTGTTTCTTATATTGTCAGATTATAATAAGTAATCTACAACAAATTGCTAACCACAACTGTTGGACCATGGAGAAATAACCCAAAGTGGGAACAGGCCCATATAAGGACTCGGCCCAAGAAGGACAGCAGAAGGAAAGCCCATCAATTGTGCTAGTGCCAGTTGAAAAAGAGGCAGTTACCTAGAGGCGGAGACGGTTACTAGATCGTGCTAGAGGAGGTTATTAGATTTGAACATGTCCTAGATTGTAGGGATGGGGGGTGAATGAAATACCACGACAAAATTATTGTAAAAGGGGGTTATGCTCAATTAGCTCTGAGAAAACACAAGCAAAACGCTCTGTAATTGTAATCGTGCTCTTGAATCAAAGGCCCGATCTAGGCTAAATCTCGTCTTAATCTTGTGTACGAATTTTAGCTCCAACAGTTTGGCGGCCACCGTGGGGCGGATTGATCAAGAGTAACGCTTGTCGATTCCAGAGTTCCCTTCCCTCCAACGATAGCTATGTCTGATCCAGCAAATCCAATCGCCAATCCTCCGGCTGCCGGCGACGGTGAGCACCGAGTAGAGCCGAGTAACCATAGCCAGGAGGAAGAGATGGCCGAATTTCGGCGCCGCCTGACGGATTTCCAAACAGAGATCAGCGATCAGAGAAGTTTCTTTGAAGCTCGCGTGGAGCGGCTCACGACCGACGGCCACCGCCTCTCCACCGAGAACATCCGCCTGAAGAATCAGATCCAAACTCTGACGAATGAGCGTCAGCCGGTCCGAGTCACCAAAAGGGCTGATGGCTTAACCGCTAGGCTCGACTTCGGTGACGGTAGAGGCATGTCTTGGACACGTAGTGGCCATGACGCCCGAGATAACTACGTGACCCCGCCAACCACGCTGCCGGGGGTTCTCTCGTCGGGTCACACCGAAAGAGACAACCCTCCCCCGCTAGTGGCCATCAGAGCCGCCCCAGTGCCCCGCCCAGTCAGGGTGCCACATCTATGGACCGCTGGAGAAGACGATGAAGACAAGGAATGCAGGTATCACCCAACAATTACTACAGATCTTATTATACGATTCTGTTATCCAAAGGCATAGTCTCTCGGTTATATCTAGAGGTAGAGTCTCTCGGCCATCTAAGAAATTATTCTCTAGTCGTCGCTATTTATATTCAAGCTGTCACCTGCTATTCTCTAGTTATTCTCTACTTGTTGCTATTTGTTCTCTAGCTATCTCTAGTTAGTCGCCAGATGTTGCAAGTTATTCGCCAGATGTCGCAAGTTAGTTGCCAGTTGTCGCAAGTTATTCGCCAGAAGTCGCAAGTTATACGCTAATCGTCGCACGTTCATTGATGGTTGTCGCTAGTTAAAGCCACCCCTGGGTAGCTCCTACTGGGGTAGAACATTATTCGCCAGATGTAGCAAATCATTTGCTAGAAAATGCGAGTTTCGCTAGAAACGCTAAATAGCGCTTGACCTGCTTAATAGCGCTCAAGTCGCTAGATAATGCTAGTATCGCAAGATAACAACGCTAGAAACGCTTAATAACGCTAGAAACGCTTAATAGCGCTTGACCTGCTTAATAGCGCTCAAGTCGCTAGATAATGCTAGTATCGCAAGATAACAACGCTAGAAACGCTTAATAATGCTAGAAACGCTTAATAGCGCTTGACCTGCTTAATAGCGCTCAAGTCGCTAGATAATGCTAGTATCGCAAGATAACAACGCTAGAAACGCTTAATAACGCTAGAAACGCTTAATAGCGCTTGAACTGCTTAATAGCGCTCAAGTGGCTAGATAATGCTCGTATCGCAAGATAACAACGCTAGAAACGCTTAATAACGCTAGAAACGCTTAATAGCGCTTGAACTGCTTAATAGCGCTCAAGTGGCTAGATAATGCTAGTATCGCAAGATACCAACGCTAGAAATGCTTAATAACGCTAGAAACGCTTAATAGCGCTTGAACTACTTAATAGCGCTCAAGTGGCTAGATAATGCTAGTATCGCAAGATAACAACGCTAGAAACGCTCAACAACGCTAGAAACGCTCAACAACACAAAAATCGCTTCTGAACGCAAGTTTTGCTAGAAAAACGCGAGTGTCTCTAGATAACACGCGTATTGCTACAAAACGCAAGTGTCGCTAGAAAAAGCTATATTCGCCAGATGTCGCAAGTCATCCGCAAGTTGCCGCATGTGATCCGCCAGATGTCGCAAGTTATGCACCAATTGCCACCCCTGGGTAGCTCCCACTGGGGTAGATCTTTCGCCAGCTGTCGCATGAAAATCTCCTATCGATGGGTACGTAACAGTTTATCGCTAGCTCAAGCTAACTACGATCGATTCGCCATGTGTCGCAAGTTATTCACCAGTTGGGGCAAGATTGATCGCTAGCTATAGCTAGCTACAACCGATTAGCCAGTTGTCGCGAGTTTACCGCTAGCTTTGGCTAGCTACAACCGGATCCACCAACTGTCATAAGCTTAAACACTAGCTAATCTATCATTTGCTACAAAGCACGAAAACTCCAGCACGCACTAGCTAACAATCATTCGCTAGTTATCACAAGTCTAATGTCAACTCTGTCCGACTACAAGTCATTCACCCGTATTCGCTAGCTATCGCAAGTCACTCACTCGTCATCAATTTTCAAACGCTAACTCACGCACTGAATATGATAGACACCACGAGCAATTGCTGGAAACAACACAAGCGATATCTAGAGACGCGAGAGATCGCTAGCGCATTCTAGCTTACGCCCAAGAATCCAATCAACAAAGACTTCGACAATGATTCAGCTCCCAACAGATTCGCCATCCTAGACTCTATAGTCGGATGTAAGGACTCGATCACAGCAGGCTGGGGTACTCGGTCGAAGTGCTAGCGAATCAGATTCCGGCCAGCTTGCACAACAGGTCCGAAACCTGATTCGGGGGTATTGTTGGACCATGGAGAAACAACCCAAAGTGGGAAAAGGCCCATATAAGGACTCGGCCCAAGAAGGATAGCAGAAGGAAAGCCCATCAATTGTGCTAGTGCCAGTTGAAAAAGAGGCAGTTACCTAGAGGCGGTTACCTAGAGACGGTTACCTAGAGACGGTTACTAGATCGTGCTAGAGGAGGTTATTAGATCTGAACATGTCCTAGATTGTAGGGATGGGGGATGAATGAAATACCACGACAAAATTATTGTAAAAGGGGGTTATGCTCAATTAGCTCTGAGAAAACACAAGCAAAACGCTCTGTAATTGTAATCGTGCTCTTGAATCAAAGGCCCGATCTAGGCTAAATCTCGTCTTAATCTTGTGTACGAATTTTAGCTCCAACAACAACATATAAGTTCAACATGTTAGATTATCGATCATATAAAAATATTGATATATTATAAAGTATATCAACACATTAAAGATTAAATAATATATTAATGATTTATAAATTACTATAGGTTTGAGTGTAATCGGATGAGTTGTTTACAATGTAGGATATAATCAGTTTCCGGTTGTTTCCGGTATAATTCAGGTCAGATGTAATCGGTTCGGGTTTTCGGTTTTCGGTTTGACATTGGATTAACTTTTTAGATATAATCGGGTTCGGATTAGTTCTTAAACGGGTTTTTTATGTATTTGGATCAGATTCGGTCAGTTCGGGTTGAATTCAAATCTCATTTTATAACTTCTTTTTCGGATCTCGGTCGGTTCTCAAATCGGGTCATTCAGTCGGTTGTTTCGTACCAAGTTGGATTTTGCCACCTCTATTTCCAATGAATTGAATGAGATTGGCAAATATTTCCCTTCCACGCTTTCATTGATCCGAAATATCGGCCAACTCATGCTTGTCACCTCAAAAAAGCGTTATATGGCTTGAAGTAGGCACCGAGAGCTTGGTTCTAGAGATTTTCCCAATACCTTAACCAAGTTGTATTTCATGGTTATATGACCAACCCATCTCTATTCTTTTTTAAAAGTTGACATGATGAAGCCCCCTCTTACTTTTCGGCTCCATAGTTTTAATACCCTCAACCCAAACATTCCGTAGGCCATCTACAATGGAGGTTTTAAACCATAAAATACTAATAGACTTCTTCCCTACAATGTAAAAAAAAATAAAAACCCATGTGGTGGGCTTCAAATAGGAGATGAATTTTAATGGGTTCTTAAATTGTCAAGTTGCAGGTACACGTAGGCTCCAATATTATACAACTCCAATATTGTACAAAAATCAAGTTGGAGGTTCATGTGGCAGATCACCATCCCCCCGGTCCAATCAAACGGTTACCAATATTTTTGCATTTTTGGTGTTTAAAAAATTGCTTTGGGGTTATTTTAACAATAAGACATTTTAATCTTTTCAAAAATACATTTTTGGTATTTTTTTTATCTATACATAGACACCCGCTTTATGAGCACGTGTGGCAAAAATTTGGACATTTTCATCTTGATAACTAGTTTCCTCTAATCTCATATGTACTTGTTCGATGTTTTTATTTTCTATGTTTTTTCCCAGTGAGTTTTTGTTTGTTTGTTTGTTTGTTTCACATGTTGTTGTCGCAATATTTATCCCTTTGTTTCAATGTATTCCCATGTTTTTAATTCAAAGTGAAATAAAATATGTCGCTTGTCGTTTCTATTTATTTTAAATGTCATACTTTAATTATGTAAATTACTCATTATATTTCAAATCAATAAAATTAAATATTTAAATGAAATATTATACTGTATTATTAAATAATGGTAAGAATCAAATAATGAAATGAAATTAATAAATATAAAAATAATATAGAGATTGTGGGTTTTAAAGAATGAAGTGAGGATTTGGATTGTGGGAATAAAGTAGAAATGAGATTTTAAATGAGGTGGAGGAGTGAGAAAATTGGATTGAGGGGGTTAAAACTCCGTTTTTGGGCTCACCATTGCGGATGGCCTTAATCGGTAATTTCCAAACTTAATTCTGAGTTTGCCACGACCAAGCTCAAAACTCAGAACTTATTTTTGGGCAACTTTACAACCCACAACCAATTTGGACTAGAAAGTAAGGGTGAAGAATTGAGTTTGTCATGACTAAGCTCAAAACACAAAACTTGTTTTTGGGCAACTCTACTACCGACGGCCAATTTGGACTAAAAAGTAGGGGTGAAAAATTTTAAACCAACCTGGGAAAACCACCTGACTCACTCGACTTAGGGACCAACCAATATCTGATAAAATGTTATAAATTTAAATTTGATACTGATCCAACCCAACTTGACCCGACCTAGAAGCAACCCGATAATGAATAGCCTAAACTTGATCATATCCTAAAAGACCAACCCGATACCAACCTTCAACCTGAGAAACCAAAACCCAATTGCACTTGACACTCGAAGCAACGTGAACCCAATTATATCTGGTACCAGCTTAAGGGCAAATCTGAGTAAACCTAAATCCAAAACTACCCGGTACGGCGGTACCTAAAACAAATTAACCAAATTGTTTTAATGTCTTTCAAAAATGTTAACTGACAACTTTCTATACCTTTCAATTTTAGAACAAAAATCTTGTAGGCATCAATAAATGTATGTTTTTCCTTTTACACTTCGAAACATTTTATCATATTTGAATTAATCAAGTACTTCATCCATCCTAGAAAATTTGTCCATAAAGAAAATTAATAGACAATGAAAAAGTTAGATAATCCTCTCCCCTCACTTTAACATCCTTATGAAACCTCAATCTGAGTTTATAAGTCCCAAAATCAGACAAATTTAGAATAGCTACCTTAATTAAGGTATTATACAAGCTTCAAATTAAACGTATTTGTTCCCAGGTATTATCAGACCCCTGTTTATCTTTTTTGAGCGCCTAACCCTGGTTGTTATTTTTGATGAAAAGCCTTGTTATTTTTTTTTGTTCGAAGAAAACCCTTGTTATTTAAGTAGACTAAATATATTTCTTTTTTGATGAACAAGTTTAGAGGTGATTTCTTCATAATCTCGGGAAGCCTTCATCATACCTTTTTGGGATTTATGGACTAACAAATTACAAAGTTTTATAGGAACCCAACTTGTCAACCATGAAAATCCCTTTGATTTCAGCTATCTTATTATCTGTAAATGCTCGGCGAGCATCATCCCAAAAAATCAGAAGAAAAAGCTTAAATAACAAATTCTATAATCTCCTACCAGACAGATACAAATGTACATCATATCACTAATTTAGTGAGATTGGGAAAATTCCACATTCAGAGAGCATAAATACATGATTACATACATTATACGCTATGGATGTCCTGTGATATCAATATTATTGACCGCCAAGAATTGTAAAACAAACTTTGAAATAGAAGCCGAAGGATTGAGCAGCCCATCACAAGCTAGAAATATATAT
This sequence comes from Polygonum maritimum, assembly GCA_963924305.1. NCBI lineage: Eukaryota > Viridiplantae > Streptophyta > Magnoliopsida > Caryophyllales > Polygonaceae > Polygonum > Polygonum maritimum. The sequence continues at coordinate 25,544,165 of OZ002735.1, forward strand.
ACACATCTCTTGATGTGTATCACAACTGCCACCATTTGCGGTTTTCCATCTTCTTGGCAAGCTCCTGGGCCAATGATGCGAAATTTTCAGCTCCACTTTGCAGCTCTTCCGTGTTTTTCGTGAGCCTCTGCAATGTTCGACACGACAGCTGAGTGATTGTAGTTCATGACAATGAAAATAATTTATCCGGCAGTAATCAAGTTCCTACAGAAATAGGCCTAGCATTGGTACATCGTAAATGGGCAGCAACAACCCACTCAAGCCCTCTCGCCTTGGCTTTAAAAGAGAATGAAAGTTCTGAAGCTCACACCATACATGGTGAGGGAAGGAAAATGTTATCTACATATTGTTTTTCCACTAGAGCTGTTTTGCCAAAGTATAGCATGAAGTTTATACCCTAAACGGTCAAATTTCAGCTAAAATTTTGGCATGTTTCAGCATAAATCCAGGCCTTTCAAATTAATAACTGTTTGTTTTCTTTTCATGATTCAGAGAAGTTTGATGAGAAATAAAAGCCAAAGAAACACCCATGTCCTACCTCGAGCTTTTCTTGACGCTCTAGAAGTTTGTTTTTTGCTTCCTTCGCAGCAGAAGCAGCATCCTGATAGGAATCCATGTTAGAATACTCAAGTAATATAGCAAGTGAGTATTATCACAGTTCACTAGCGAACTTACTGATACTGGCCTATACTTTGCCTTGATTTCGTCAATTGATCTTTGTTTCGGTTTACTGGATGAAGTCCCACCCTCAAACAATTTTTCCCTTTCCTTTTTCTCGTCTACATTGAAAAATGATGATCATCAGCTTTGTGAACTTAATGTACATTTACAAACAAAAAAGGACTTGCTGGATTCTAGCCATACCTTTACTGGGTTTGCCTTGGAGATTTACAGGTTCAACCCGCAAAGGTTCATCAATATGAATATCATCTGGAAACAAAAAAGAGGAATGTAAGAAATAAGAGGAAAGGAAGGAGATCACTGAAGCTAAAAGGCTAACCTATGCTTAGCTCCACATCTTCTCCAGTTGAGCCTGTAGGTTCCGGGGGAAGTTTGAAAAATATTCTTTCCAGAGTCACAGAATCGACTTTTTGTGCCTCCAAAGGATCCACGGTATCATCTTTGCTCGATCTTAAGCCCTTGACTAGACCAACAAACATCCCTGGTAAAGTTTCCTGTGGGAACATAATAATGTAAGTTTTTTGACAAGGCAATGTATATAACTTCTGAATATATAAAATTTTCCACCTTATTTTTCTTCTGACGTGGAGAGACAGCAAGATGAGCGCTGTATGCAGCAGCGAGTGTCTTATCATGAAGACATGGCAATGACTCTGGAATTCTGTGCAAGTTGTGGAGATCGATTTAGTTGAATAGATTCTCAAACTGATAAAGTCACGACTACTTTCAATGATAGCATACATATCTAAACTACTAGTGTACACCCGTCACTGTATGTATGTGTTTCTCATGGATCTTTAGTACAATTGATTTGTGGTTTTAGCGCAAGTTAAGCACAAATTTGATGATACATGCATACATGTGTGTGTGCGCGCGCGTGCGTGTGCACGCACTGTGCAGTCAAAGGGTAAGGATCACATTGAAAATTAACTTGTCAAAATTACATTGTGAAAGTTGTTATCAGAAACATTCAACAAAATATTAAATGTGGATGTAAATTTGTATTCGCTTGAGCCAGTGTACATGTGAGGGAACGGAGGGAGACCATGAGATACCTGAAGTCGTTTTCAAATGATAAAAGAGAGATGATTGCGAATTCACATCCATTCACCTGGAAAAATATTTGACAAATTGAAAAAGGTTACACAGTGTAGCATGTACATATATGATATATGTCTACTGGAAAAAGTATCAAGCAATGCTAATCTGGGGAAATGAAAGTTTGAATTTCAGACAGTCAGGGCGGATACAATATTTGCTGAGGGTATGCCAATGGAGGGGAGGGTTCGCTAGTTATATGGAAATTGAACTTCGAATGCTATCTAGTTTAAATAATAGAGACACCGAATTCGGCATCCAAGAAATGCCCTAGCATTTGCATTTGCCAATTTAGGGTAGTGAGGGAGTCTCTTATCTGATGAAGTTAAAATACAATTTCAACACAAAAATTTACTTTCTTCTGGGCTGATTACTCCTTTGTGTTTGTTTGTCAGACTTAACCTCCATCACTGACATTTCAAAAGTGGATTTTCGTTTTTTAAATAATCAACTATTCACTTTGACTAGATAGATGTAGAAGTCCTACTGAGCCTGTAAATCTCCATGCAATGTGCAATTGTGTTTTGTACCCTGGACACATATGTGGGATCTCAGGGCTCAAGATGGGGTGCCGTACCCTGAACACATCAAAGTACGGGTTCCCTGAACTCACTACAAAAATGGATATGCTCGAAGGAGTTAGAATATAGAAGAAGCTTCCCAAACTAGGATTTTGGGGATGTCAGCTGATTCATGTCTCCAGTAAATATCACAAAATAAAAATTAAAACCGTTGCCCGAAGGGCAATGACTAAGCATACTACAATATTAAAAAGATGTATTTTCAAGGAGGAAAAACACACCATTTAAGGCAAAAATGCACTTTCTTCTCCAAAAAGATGTCCAGAAACAAGTCACTACCACTTCAGTCAAGAAACATTAAGCAAACAACATCTGCCCAATGGATAACACAAGCACAGTCTAGGGGGTCGAGATGTACGCACCAAACCCCAAGCAAGTCTTACAAGTGACAACAGCTTCTAGAGCAGGCACAACTCTAGTGGCATACATGATGGGTTTGACTATAACTTGCAATATTACCCAAGGTAGGCCCAAAACACTTTGAGAGTTAGAGATATCAGCCTTGAGCCCTTGACTTGGACTTGTGCAGAAACCATAGATTATATAGTCTCAGTTTGAGGTGTAAATATAAATACATTTTAGATTTTCTCCTAGATTCGATAGTTGCATTGCAAATTAAACATGGCCTACCTCTACAAGCACTAAGAGCCATTTTCTATGTATTTGCTTCAAACTGTCCACTTTTAGCGACAGTATTACCCAAGCCATGGGTTTCAAAGTTCAATGTCCGAACCAGATTATGGATGCTTAAAACAAAACTTTTTGCTTATTTCATAATTTTATAACGCCTAAAAACAGGAAACAACCCCCAGGTATAAGGCAACCAAAACAATCTTTAATGTCCTTGACATAAAATTGGTACAACCTTGAAACATACAGTCTGTATCACATCAGTGACTCAATACTTCATCATATTGCTTTTCCAACACACTTATGAATCCAACTATTACCATCAAGATTTTACTTCTGGATAAGCCTTATATTTGTAAAGTTTATAAAAAGTATAATTATATATAATCCTTGAGGAAATTTTCAGGGATAATTTCTGGTGTGCTAACTAATCAACTTTTTCTGCCAAGTTTATTCAATTGTTAACTGACTTCTATCTCTATGCTTATCACATCTTGAAACAGAATGATAGTCATTCATTATACTGTAAAAATTATATGTTTGCCTTCCATGCATTGTGCAATTGTGCTTTGTATTATCTAACATGTACCCATAAAAATGGATTTTTTTTCATACACTATCAGAACTCTATGAGCAGACGGATGTTTTATTAGCTCAACTAAAAGACCATCCCCATCCCTATCCCCTGGAATGAAGAATATTAAGAAAACTTGACAAGATCAATGAATATGCATATGACTACATAAAAGCACAAAAATGATGATGCAATAGACATTCCAAAGACAGCAAAGATGCCTACCATCACAATTTGTCCACGATTAGTAGAGCTTATAGTTTTCTCCATGTTGGTCATGTAGTTCCATCTAATAATTGACGTCAGAGAGATCTCTTCAATCACTTTAAGATTTGGAAGTGACCTGTTCATCAAGCGAAAACAATTATGAGAACACGTAAGAGCATTTCATAGGTCACATAACACTTCCCAGTGCAATATTAGCAAAGGAGCATGACAAAGAAAATCTGAGTTAAGGAAAAACATTTCTCTGATAGAAATGTTGAATTGGCCCAGCAAGTGTTTGTCATAATGCAGCACTTCAAATTTACTTATGTATCAAGAAATTGAGGAGATAAATTAGCCGTATCCTGGAATAGGATGCTACACCGTAAATAGGATAATACCAGGCATACACATTTTGGTCATCCATTTCTAGAAATAAATCAACTACAGAAAAATACCTGATTTCAATAACTCCTGTTTGATAAAGTATAATAAGCCTGCTATCCTTTCCATCTTTAATGCAAGTAGCTGTCCAACAAATTGCATGTTGAACCTTTACTTCAAAAATAGGGTTAGTGCTCTCCTGTATCAAATAACATGAATCAGCTAGCACTAATTAACATATAAGAGATGAAAGAACAATATGTATATCAGCTGAACCTGAAAAAGGGTTTGCAAAGAGTGTAATTGTAGTTGATTTGTCAAACAAACTAAAATGAGTGGGTCCACTGGTTTCTCTCCTACAACTGCGGCTTTGTTGGATGCTTCTAGTGCAACTTCAGTAGATCCACTCTGGCTGAGATCTTTTATTTTTGCATGTTCTCCTCTTGCCTCATTGGTTCCAGGTGCCAGCTTGAAGTTTTCTCCACCAGCTGCTGCAGTGGAAGACTTGTCATCTGAGAAAAACATGATTCTTAGAAAGCATTTTGACCAACATGTTTTCAAGATAATAAATCATCCCAGATAATTTACTTGCCTAACAAGTACATGGATACAGCACTTGATTCTTTGCCAGGGTAAACAGAACGGGAATAAACTGTACTCCCCGTTGTGCTATCAAGAAAGGAAATATGTGATTCTCCTCTTAGTACGAACACTAATTCCTTGGCAGGTTCACCACATTCTTCTGCTTCAGAGTCATGCTTATAGACATTGATGTGATGACCATTCAGCAAAGTTGGCATATGAAGTGAAATAACAGGGGACAACTGTTGAGCCTCTGTAAGAAACAAAACTGATAATGCTCCAACATCAAGCATTCCAACCTGAAATGAGATTTGGAAAGGTGAACCCAAACAAACGGAATTAATGAGACACAAAATCACAATGTCATCAGAGATCTAAAGATATTAACGTAAAATGGACTCCTCTATTGATGACTCCCACCTGACCAGATTCATATCCTACAGCAAGTCTGTCACCAAGATTTGTGTATCTCAATGTCGATACAGGGGATGGGCATAAGGAGAAAATGGCTGAGCAGTAAGGTCCGCTCCCTTGATCCAACTCATGACCTGAATAGAAATCACTCATCAGACGGTAACCTTTTGTAAGAATAGAAAAATAAGACCATTTCCTTGATCCATCTTCTTTTTCCATTTCTTTTTAATAAGAACCATGATTGAAAAAAAAAGTAAGGATTTATAGAAAAAATATATATAATATGCTAAGTAATTGATAGAAAAAACATGTACAATATCAAATCACACCTTCCTTTGCAGCTTCTGTAATATGGAATAATGTGGTTTCATTGGGGCTGCTTCTTAATTTATAAACCCTAACCTAGATGGCCAAGGAGAACAAAAGGCGGCAATTATTGCAGCAATCTAACTCACAAAGAATAAAGCAGATCAAGCAGATATGTCTATTACCAGTCCACTTTCGCTACCAATTCCCAAACTCAGAGTTGATGAAGAAAAATCCAACGCAGAAATTGATGCGGTTGAACCAACAATGCTCACACCTTTGATCTGGATGATCACACAAATAGTATAGGAGTATGTTATCCTATGTAACTTTACAGTTCGGAGATTCGGTATTACAAAACAAGAAGAGAGGAGGATACTACACAAACCTCTGGCTCCAAAACAAAAAGTGGCGACAAAGCAGGGTATGTAGCATCCCATATTCTTGCGGATCCGTCTTTGTAACCAGCTATGTAAAATCTCTCAATTACCATGTCTCCTGAAGAAGGCAAGTTACAAGGAACTCCACCACTTAGTGGCCATTTTGTGTTCTTGCCCATTTGTAAATGTGTTCCCTCAGAGCTCCCAGTTGTGGTCATCTAAGTAAAAAGTGAGCAGAGTAAAAATTGAAGGAATATCCACAGTAGGATAGAGATCAACAGTGAATATTCAAGTTTGAGCTATTAGTACCTCCACCAAGGCCTTTGAGTATTCTGCATCTATCGGCAACAAACAGAGCCTTCCAACAGTCAGCTGCGGTTCTATTGTTGGTATAATGCTTGAATACTGAACAGGATGTGGAGAGAAATTCTCTTGATGAGAAACCAAAGCTGACAAACAGGAATCATCATAAAACTGCAATTGACCAGGACTTGTCAAAATGAGCAGTGATGCCATTTCATCAGATTCTTTTGGGTCATTTCTTAACAGTATCATATCAGCAAAAGATCCATGAAGAGTCAAGTCCACACGAGCTACACTTTTCAAAGCTTCTCTCCCAGAAGCCCACTCAAGACTCAAAACCTGTAACGAAAATACAATATACTGTTATCTTATAATCAGTCATAGTTTGCCCAAAATGATCTTACATATTACAAGATCAAGAACAAACATTTACGCACAACAAAACAAGAAATTCTAGAAGAGGGAAAGAGAGCAGCACGTTATAAAGCCAATTTTTAAAAATTCCAATTACGTTTAGGATATAGCATGAGGAAATTCACAAAAGTGATCCATGCTTGAAGAATGGTACCTACGGCTATAAAGTGGATGCTGTGCAAATCCAGCAAAATGAAGGGCAAGATCACAACAAGATCATTAAAGGGCACAAAGTAGCTCAAAAAACTAGTCATGGTCCTGCGAAGTTGTTTCAATGCCAAAATAACATATTCAAGATGGCTGTATTGAATAGGATTGTAGGTAACATACTGTCAGAACTTCAGCGGTTCCCATATCATCACCACCATACACAAAGAGACGGCCTCCATGACCATTGTTTCTGTTTAATGTACTTGGACACCAGTTTAACAAAATCACTGGAAATCTTTTAACAGCTGATGAGAATTGAAGTTTGAACCCATGATTGACTGGCTTTACAGGTTTACGATCTTTTGTTGGGAGATCATTCCTTATATCCCATAGCATAATATCTCCATCTACATAACCAACAGCTAAAACTGACCCATCCAAGGATGCCCAACAGAGAGAACTGATTTCTTTATCAGCTTGCTCATCATCTGAAGTTTCATGACCTTGCACATGCTTAATATCGTTTTCAGAATCATCTACCAAGTTCTCCTTTAGTTGCAGATCGTTACATCCTCTTGTAAGAACCAGTTTATCTTCAGAGATATCCCAGAGAACAATCACCCCATTATCATAAGCAAACATAACCCTGGGAACAAACACAGCACAGAGTTCAGCATATAACTTACTCTTTATGTACACAATTGTAAGATGATTAACTTAGCATACTATCCATCTTCAAAAGGTCTTGCTTTCCCATAAAGCGTGAACAGGAAGACAAAATCATATAATAATTAGCCTTTTGCTAATCAGAGAAGCAAAGAAGAAGGTCAAGAAGAATGCACCCTCCAAATACAAAATACATCACACCAAGCCAAAGGACAAGCCACTAAAGAAAGAAAACTTATATTATGAACGAACATCAACCATTGATCCTAGTATTCTAGTTTTGCAGTGTAATAAAACGTAATAAACTGTGGAAATTTTAGTATAATGCAGTACATCTTCCCCTTGTGTTAATGCTTGAAACTGAACCATTAATATGGTCAAAGGAAAATTAAAAGAAAGAAAAAGAAAAAGTTCTTATAATATTACACGGAAGCATAGAGGAAGTGCACATCAAGATTGCTACAAAATTAGATACAAAACAAGAATTGTAGTATACATATATTGTAAGCATAGAAGATTATAGATAAAGCACTGCTCCTTACGTTCCAATGCATCCATATAAAAGTTGCACATATTTTCTTGAACTAAATAGTACTGTAAATACTAATGTTCATAAGAATAAATTAGGCATAGTTAGGAGTATATCTGTAATTCTTGTTATATTAAGAGCATTTGTAAATTTTAGCTGATTTTGGTCCAAATTAGAATTGGATTTCCCATAAAATATTAAATATTTCAGGCGAAGTACTAATAAATGCAAAATACTAGTCAAATCTTTATAAATGCTTAAGAGAATACAGAAGATAGATGTCCCATATTAATTAACAAACTCTTTTCTACCCAAAAAACAATGTCACAACCTTTTATAAGTCAATAACTCATCCTAAAAATATTCATGCTGGATTGATAGACCACTAAAGCATCACAATAAAAGAACAAAAGTTGAGTTACAATGTAGGGGTGGGTCATCACCAACTTCATGAAGGTGGGTGCTTGCTCAGGATAACAACGCTATGGTTGGCAATAAATTTTTTTTTTCAGAAGGTTTAGCAATGTAGAAGCTTATTTTTAGTAGATTAAGCTCTCACATGAGCTATTTCTTCATCCAATCCCTAATTAAATTTTGCAAAAGTCAATATATCTGCATCCAGTAGCGCCACAAAACCCCAATCTTATTTCCAAGTAGCAAAATGACGTCAAATATCATATACTTATAAGCAAAATTTAAAAATCTAATTAATTAGCACATGCAACAAGCATGTGATTCAGCCTCTGACATTTGGAATTCTATGAACATAAAAAAGTTCGGTAACTTGGATCTTGATTCTTACCTATTTCCACGAGAACAAGGCTGGGGAAGAACTCCCACAATAGAATGGTTCTTCAGTGATTTAATCCCAAGAGCTTCTGTAGATAAAGAAAAAACAAAGGCACGTACAAATGTTTAAAATAATCTTGAAGACAGCGAATTGTCAATATCTAAGACTAATACTCCCCTGACATCGAAATATAGCAATTGCGAGTATAAGAGAAGGAAAAGAATATATGTTGAGTGCAAATTTTAGCAAATCAGTGGTCTTTACTTCTAGTTTTGTATGTTGGCATGCATAAAATTTTCAGCCTTACTGTGAACTTTATTCATAGTGTTATGCCAAATAAGCAAGAAATATAGGTTTCTCTCAGAAAGCAATATCCGCTGATTAATGTGACATTTCGTGGCAAGAGGAACCATGTCACGACCCAAAAAATAAGGGTATCACTTCAATTGTTGTCATGCATGGCTTCTGAGATTCCAGAAACTATAATACGTGAGAAATGATAATACCATGATAATTTTGACATGATACAGACGAGCTAAGAAGTCATGTACAGAATCAAGTGATATGTATTTCAATCCTAAATCAGGTTTCTTTTCTGGGTAAATATTATATTTGATGCATGATATCGACAACATATTTAATACTTTCTCTCACAGAGAAATGAGGGGTGGCACAAACAACTTGGCCTCATGATACTGTATAATGAAAAGCTAGTTGTTACATCACAATTATATTACTCTCAGGGGTTCAATTACTACCAACAGCTAATTAGTTCAGATGAGAGATTGCTTTTGCAGCCACTAGCGAAAATAGCTGATGTATGGGCTGCATTGGCATCTATATTTGATCTATATAAATTAATAAGTCAACTGACAAGCAGAATCAATAAAATGGGAAATGTATGAGCAATAATAAATGAGACTGCATCATTACCACAAACGAAAGAGTAGCCAGCCATTAAACAAACAAGACTTGGCAATGGATTAAAAGTAACATGATATACCTGATATTGATTCTGAGGAAATTTGATAAGGAAGCTGCAGAAGCTTTCTTTCTTCAACATGATACTTCAAAACATACACAGACCCACATTCATCACCTATATACCTGCAAATTCATGAAAGCAAGTGTCAGGCCACTTCCGTTCATGAAAGCTTATGCTAAAATACTGAATTGAAATGATATGGGTATTGTCATACATATAGCTGGTGCCATGGATAACTGAGAAAGCTGTTATATTGGATTTCCATTGCAAACTGGAGGCTATACACCTCTGCTCCAGATCCCATACCTGCCATTTTTTAAGTGCGTGCACATCAATAGAAAGGAACCTTATAACATAAGTTCATGAACTGAAGCACAACAGATAACACAGAAGGAAAAATGAGCAAAATGAAGGAGGAGAATGATTACCATCACATCATTTTCATTTGAGATGCTCACTAGAAATCCTTGGTTTTGCAAAAACTGGATCAATATGAAGCCACAGGAAAGAAGTATATAAGAATACTTTAGGATCAATGGAACAAGTCTAAAATATTTTCTTAGCATCTTTGCAAACCATTTTTAAAAAATAAGTGCTAAAATGGTCAATGATGCACATATAGATAAATCAAAAATGAATTAAATCCTTCAAGAACTTTCAAATGTTTCATACATATTAGATGGTGCTTCTACATCATTGTTTGCAAGCCCATACAAGATACTAAAACCAAAAAATTAGCTCTTCTGCAAATGCTTAGTTCCATAAGATAAGACTGGCTAGGTAGTTAACTAATGCACATATGGCACAAGGGAGAATAGAACTTCCACTGATTAACTAAAAACCAAAGAGGACAAATTAGCTCAACCACATTTCACAGCAGTGCAGCATATACATGTCACCAGCTATAGAAACTAAAAACTAACATGCAAAGATTTAATATGTGTGTAACGAATTTAATTAAAGGACAGGTACATATTTCAAGAACCATGTAAAATACCTCCAAGTTTTTGAAAGGCAGGGTCTTAGGAGATATGAGAAGACCTTCAGTATTTTCATTGGCGATTACTTTAATCATCCCATCCCTAACAAAAAAAGTAGAAGTTATATACAATAAATAAGCATATTGTAAAATTTTATTTTATTTTGGGGGGGGTGGGGGGAGGGGCGCGTAGTTATGTTGGGGTTTGTTGGCTAAGACATCCTGATAAAGTAGTTTATAAGGGGGTGGTAACGCTATGATGCACTAATGAGAATGCCTAATAATAATGGCAGTATTCAATCGCTTACTCAGCCAGTAAAACTAGCAAATCAACAGTGTTGCATTGCATTTTCTTTTCAAGCTAAACTCATGTCAAAGTTGAAGTTGCAGAAATGAAGAGAAGAAAAGTAAATTATATGACCTATCTTAAGAACCAATGCACCAGACATAACTTGAATTTAGTAGGATCAAGGGTTTGAAAAAGAAGCCAACTCGTTAACATAATGAAAAAGTTTATCAATAATCTAGGAATATTAAAGTGCTTCCACTTACAGTGTTCCAAGCGCCAAAATATGCTGGATGGGATCATAAGCAAGTCGAGATGCAGTAGAAGGGATCCCATAGTGGACAATCACATGTGGATTCAGCTCCGCTGATGTTTTTTCTTGTTGTGGAAGCTTCTACACATGAATGCATATGTTTCCAGGAATAAAGGTCAACCATAAAACAACTATATATTATAGTAGGTAGCATCTATTCCTGGCATGATATAACCATTACTAATCCTATGTCCTCCCCGTATACATCAGGAGGAAGATAAGGAGTCCTAGATACTCAGATAACCACGAACAATTGACCTCAAACATCAGCAGCAAAACCACTACATGTATCCTACCTACAAGTAGTAAGACAGTAATGATGCTCGCCACAGTCATCATTATCACTAGTGTTTCCATCTAGGGCCAATTCCGCAAGCATATTCATTTTCAGCTCCACACGACAAGGCATATGAAATGCACAATTACAAATGATGGACATTTCTATATACTATAAAGTGTGGGAAACAAAATGCACATCACGATTTGACCTAGATGATATGTATAGATACAATAACTAAAATTACGACTCCGAAATGAAAATTGAGATGTTTATAAAGAAATATCAAGCATACGACCAATTTTGAAGACCAAATTAAGCGTAAGAATATACAGGGGCGGAGAGAGAACCTGATGATTTGAGGCGATCTTGGTTAGGATCTTGTTGAACATGGCGAACACCGAGTGCGAAGAATTGGAAAAAGGACGAATGGAATCAACGTAACGAACCTATCCTTCCGTCTGTAAGGGAGTCGAAATTCGTGCAATCATAGAAATGCCAAATCGAAAACTTTCCAGTCGGGAGTTCAAATATTGAATCTGGAAGAGGAAGAAAGGGAGACGATAAAGAATCGTTCAACGGATCATCGTTTGATGGCCGATGAAGAAGTTGAAATTTGTGGTGAGAGAGAAGGATTCGTTGGAAATGTTTTTGTCTTTGGCTCTTTGGTCGCTCTGAGAAAAATTGGCATTAGCAAAAACATTTTATAGTTTAATACTTAATAGTATATAGTACTAGAAATGGGTCCCGTGCTTCGCACGGGAAGGCCATTTCAAAGTTTTGACAGGCCAACAAATAAAAAACATAACCAT